>JAQMRL010000001.1:333492157-334730328 GCA_035578175.1 Catonia carolina
GATGGATAATAATATTTTTGGACAAGAGCGAGATTGACTATAGTAGGTCCATCTGTCTGTAAAACGTCAATTAATCAGCCAGAACATGTTGGAGACAGAATAATTTTCGGCGCAATAGATTTTTCCAGAAGTAAAATAAATAATTAATCACATACCGTTCTTGTAGATCTTAAACAAAATACCTCCTGTCAATTAGTCGAGGACGGACCCAGTAGCCTTGGCATTTTTTATTTGTTTTGTGTTTTAATAGGTGATGAGTTGTCTCATTTGAATTTTAATCTTCATGGTTATTCACCGGGAATCGAACCCTGAAATGATCACATTCCAAGTACCATGAGAAACACTATTACAAATCAATGAATACAATTTAAACTAACCAAAACACAAAATAGTTAAACTTTAAGATAAATAAAATCAGGAAATACAGAATTAAAATGAAATTTCTAACAAGTTACAGGTTAATTAATTATTAGGAAGTAATACAATAAAAGCTTTCGTAGTTAATTAGTTAATACATTTTGTTGACGTTATTTTCGTAATACAAATTTAAATAAAGATATTAAAGTAGAAATAATTTGACCGTAGTCGAAAATAAAAAAATGCATTAACAAGAATAGCACAAAGTGCTTAGATCGGTTACAAAATCAAATCGCCATTGAAGCGTTTATATTATTAGTTATTTTAGGTAACTTGTAAGAACTTTCAGCCTTTAGAATGCTAATAAATAAAATGAATAAGCTAACCATAATTATGGGCAAAGAAGACATAACTTTCCAAAGTTAATAATTATCAAGAGCGTAACAAAATTTAAATCATTAAGTACGAGACATTACAAGTGAACAGATCACTATGAATAATTCACATATTGTGTCCAGGCAGGCAATCCACGTCAGCTGATCGAAAGAAAGTAGAACACGAGTTAAAAAGAAAAGCAATAGATGGCACCACGGGACGGTGAGCTATTTAAACGGCGACAACGTAGATTCGTATTATCGGCAACAACCTACCAAAAACCAAAACGCGTAACAATCTGAATTCAGATGTTACAGGACGATGAAGTGATAACTCAAAAATATTGTAAATATTGATTAATTTTTTAAGTAAGATTACTAACGATACAACTATTAAATTGAAATGATTGGTTCAAATAGTACCCGTCATGGTACGCTTTGTTAATTTTGTAACACCACAACCGCTTTTCAGTTTTGACCATGTCTTCATCGTTATTTTCAAGATCATATCTGTAACACATGCATTATTTGTACTACTGAGTTTAGTAACCCTGCTACCTACTGGTTAGTAGATAGCGTATATTTTGTATCAACTAAGTACTGCATAACTTTTAAAAGCTAATACGTTTGTGTTCAAACCTGTTCACGGATGTCTTCATCACCAAGTACGAGCAGCAAATTGTCTTGCAACATGAGTCCGCCCTGGTCTTGTCCCTAAAATAGAAGAAGGAATTTAACTTTTACTGTAATATCTTATACCTTTATTAAATTACCAATGTTAAATTAATAGGCTGTAATTATTAATATACCTGTACCAATTAATTTTATAAAAACTAAATTAATTTTTTACCTACACAATATTACAAATTAATTATTTCCACCGCAAGTGGATTCCATGATTCCTTTAAGGTCATTTACCGATTCTTCCAATTAAGCCTCTTTAGTAATGAAACATTATTGACGCAATTGTTTCTTCGATGTCAATTAAGGAAGGTACCGCTATGGCTCACTTGAAACCTTATACCATTTATGTGAGAGAACTGTACATGGATGATTAAACGATAAGTTTAATGTAACGCATTAAAATTTGTGAAAAAATAAGTGTTAAAGTAAATGTTCTCGCACTTGTATCGAACATACTAATGACTTTTATCAGGATAAATAATATTGTTTCCCGGCGTTTATGCAATGTGTCCAATAAAGTCAATTGAGTGTATATACTATATTATATTATTACCTACTATGTAATTCATTATATAGTGTGGTAAACCTACTTTTCTTTTAATGCAACCTACACCATTCGAAATAATACATTCATCATTGTTTGCCAATCTTAAAGGCATTTAGTAGGCTATTAGTGTTTAACTGTTGTAAAATTTAGTACTTTTGAAACAAAGGTATAGTAATATTTGTATTACCTGGTCTAATTCTTCCACCACTTCTTCAGGCTGGTTAGGATTCACTTCGAAAGTCTGCAAAGAAAATCGAAATAAATAAATTTTTCTGCAGAAAATATCCCGAAGAAATCATCGAAAATTAAGAATGAGAAAGATGGATCCCCTTGAAAGAGTAATATAACAATAATATTCGCATTAGTTGTTTACCATATCGTTACAATTAATGGTGCAATTTAAAATGCTGAAGTGTTACAGCACAGTACTTTCTCCTTTCTGGAAAAAGTAATTTATTCAGTGTATGAGTTGAAAGATATTTTAGAGAAACTTTATATCCAATTCTTATATTTCATGTGTTTCTCTTTAGTTTTCGTTAATACTTACTTTGTTTGAGTATTCTCAGTTGTTATGAAATAAATTCCACAGCTCGGTATTTCTGCCAACTGCTGGCAGTTAGGAAAAAACGGATTTTCAAGAATTTACTTGTGGTTCTTCTAATATAAATCACGAGTAAATAAAATAAAACTACAGAGTATAAATCTTAAATAGTTTTCATACAATTACAGATCTTAGCCAGCAGCAGCTGTTGGTATGGAATGCATTCAACACGGTTTACGAAAAAATAACGGGAAAATGAAACACAAACAAAATTAATTTTATAATTACCTCTTGACTTGGGGAATCAACGTCCACCACGTTTATTAATTCCTCTTCTTCGTCTAGCCATGGCCGAAATAGATGATGGCTGTAGTCATTCTCATTGGGTATCTGCAACATATACGCATACATTTGAAACTAAATAATCCCGAATACCTCGTCACAAGGAAGTAAACCACAGAAAATACTTTAACCCTTATACACCGAAACACCACAATTGCTTTCCTGAGCTTGAGTAGTTCTGAAGTGTCCTTGTATTTCTAATCCATTTTTCTCTACGACTGAGAAAATTATATAACAATAAGTTACGTTGAAAACTTAGTTCATGTTTACTACACAATTTAATAAAGCATAATTAATTAAGCGTTTGGTTAGAATATGACGTAAAAAACTATAAACAAAATGTACAACGGAACTCACTATTTCTAGCCCCCAGGGGGCACCCATTCTTCTATATATGAATGCTCGTCCATGCATATATATGTGGGTGTTCGGGTGTGGCAACCCCGGGACCCCAGCTAAGAGCTAACCTTATTTCAAAACTATACACAGGTTGCTCTTACACTACACACAACAATAATACTACATCACACACACCACACTTTCTTTCAACACACACATTTACATACCCTACACACAACACATACACAAAGTTTTCTTACACACATTTATAATGCTGGCGAGGATGGGATGCGGGCTGGTCGTGCGTAACCCTTTCCGGATTGGAAGGTCTGGACTGTGGTTGTGCTGCTGTGAGCTTGCTCTGCCGAGGCTTTGCGCCATCCTTTAGCCCTTCCAGTCGCTTCGGTACTGTGGCAAGAAGTGGACCATGGGTAAGAGTGTCGGAGCTCTTACTGCTGCGTGCGAGCCTCTGGGACGTCGGTATCAGTGGGTCAGGCAGTACGTGACTCCCCGGCCCGGATGAAATATGTGGGAGATGGCTGCCGGGAGTACTCGGCCGGGTCCTTCTTTTTACTAGGGACCTGCGGCGTGCGCGGGTCATCTCTCCGCCCGCACCCTGCTTTCACGATGACTGGAAAAGCACTAAAGATAATGTCTAACAAACAATCTTCCCTTGGATGTAAAAGACTATGGTCTAGCTTGTCGGACGATAGTGATAGTGGTGTATTAAGTAACACGGACAAATTTTTCGTTGTCCGTTGTGTTGCAGAAGAAGGGTCGCTATCAAAAGTTTCCCCCTTCATTATTAACAGGTCTGTGCAGTCGGTTTGTGGCTCGCCACATTCAATTAAAAAACTAAGGAATGGTACTTTGTTAATTGAAACAACGTCTGCGAAGCAAAGTAGCAGCGTTGTTAAAATTACACAAATTGGAAGTACTACAGTCACTGTAGAACCGCACAGATCCCTCAACTCATCTCGAGGAGTGGTTTACTCTCGAGATATACAAGATATGTCTGAGGCTGAATTATTGGAGGAGCTTACCTCCCAGAGAGTGACGCAAGTCAAAAGAGTTATGCGTCGGGAAAATGGAATTGATGTCGGTACCCCGACACTTATCATAACATTTTCCACCCCTCAACCTCCGGATCGCCTTAAGTTGGGTTATTTGTCTGTTCGAGTGAGACCGTATGTCCCAAACCCTCTGCGCTGTTTTCAGTGCCAGGAATACGGACATACGAAAACAAACTGCAAGAAACCTGCGATATGCGCCAAGTGCAGTTCACCTGACCACTTAGACAGCGAATGCACTTCTGAAACAGAACTGTGTGCAAACTGTAAAGGAAGTCATTCAGCAAGGTCTCGGGAATGCCCCAAGTATAAAGAAGAACGGGAAATTCAGAAAATTTCGTCTGAACAGAAGCTTTCTTTTCCGGCTGCCCGGAGCGAGTACAGAAAACGAAATAGCATTCGAAATGCAGTCCAGCCTGACATTTCGTTTGCAGCTGCAACTAGTGTCCAGTCTCGTGTGTCTGGTGAGTGCTCGTCATGCGTTGAGTTAAAGAGTGTTGTTGAGAACCTAACTAAACAGGTTGCTTCCCTGACTTCTGCACTGAAAGCTTTATTAAGCACCAAACAGAGTGAAATTGGTTTAAAGAGTTCAGTGCCTCAAGTTGGTAACCTTTCTGCGACGCAGAATACAAAAGTTCAGCTGTCAAATAAGACAGTCGCCTCTACCTCAAAGGGGAAACCCCTTTCATTGCCCAAGACGCTTCCAGTGGATGCGTCTAAATTTCTAAAATCTCCTTCGTCTGGGTCCAAGATCCACGATATGATAGGAGATCCATCGGCCCTTGATAAGGGCTTTATACAAGTCAAAGGAAAGAAAGGGAAGGAGAAAATTGTGTTTGACACATAAGTCCTTTTCTTTCTGAAATACCCTTTAATAATATTATTCAATGGAATGTTCGCGGGATCCGGTCTAGGTATGAAGACATAAAGTTATTGATCCGGGAAAAGTGTCCGATTGCGCTGTGCCTGCAAGAGACGATGTTACAGCCTGATGTCTCAATCTCCGTTCGTGGATACGAGATGTTTAGGAAAGATTCCCTGCATGGTGGCCCTGGTGGTGGGGTCGCTATATTACTTCACCAGTCAATGCAAGGGATACGTCTGGATATTCAGACGGATCTTCAGGCCGTGGCAATCGGGATTACTGTCCCGTTGTCAGTTTGTGTGTGTAATATTTACTTACCACCAAATAGAGAAATTTCATACCTAGCCATACGAGAATTACTGGAACAGTTACCAAGTCCATGTATATTACTAGGAGATTTCAATGGTCACCATTATTCTTGGGGCTCCTCACTGTGTAATGGTAGAGGTCACATGGTGGAGAGGGTCCGGAGTGATTTAGACTTATGTCTATTGAACGATGGATCTGAAACATTCATGTCATCCTCAACAGGATCCTGGTCGTGCTTGGACCTTACTTTCTGTAGCCCGTCCCTTGTACCACGGTTGTTGTGGAGAGTAGTGCCAGACCTGTACGGAAGTGATCATCGACCGGTGGTGGTCGAGTTTTTTGACTACCAGTCTGTCGATGACCTTCCAAAACGATGGATAGAGAAGCTTGCACGGTGGAATGAGTTTTCAAGTTTGATGGAATCTGAATATGAAGATGATGATGATGCACGAAGCCTGTTGTCTTCCTTTGTGGAGAGGATGTCTGCAGCAGCTGCCCAGAGCATTCCTAAAACATCGGGTAAAGCGCGGCGGCCGCCGGTGCCTTGGTGGAATAGTCGGTGTAAGGAGGCTCTTCAGGACCGCCGTAGGGCCCTGCGAATTTTTAGTCGCAGACCTACGGATGCTAACCTGGAAGCTTACCGAAGAGCTCGGGCCTGCTGTAGGCGTATCTTTCTGGAGAGTAAGAGAGAGTCGTGGAGCCGTTATGTTGCAGATATTAATAGGAGTACCCCTGTGACAACGGTGTGGAGAAAACTGAGGTCCGTTTGTGGAAGGATGTCTCCGCACCGAGTTGCAGGGTTGCAAACTTACGGTTCCGTGATTACGTCACCAATCGACATTGCGAATGCAATTGGTTCTTCGTTAAGATCAGCGTCTCTCACGTCTTCATATTCAATTCAATTTCAAAATCATAAGAAAACCATTGAATCTCTTCCTTTTCATATAGTGGACCCAAATGATCCTCTGAACATTCCTTTTTCAATGCCTGAACTAAGAAAAGCGCTCAAAGTTTCTCGAAATACCTCGCCTGGAGGAGATGAAATTACACTTTCGATGATAGCGCATTTACCAGACTCCGGGTTAAGGCAACTCCTACATATTTTTAATAAAATATACGCTTCTAGAAAGCTTCCAGAATCTTGGAAAGAAGCAATTGTTGTCCCGATCCTCAAACCTGGCAAAGATAAAATGTTGGCCTCCAGCTATCGCCCCATCTCTCTGACAAGTGTTGTATGTAAGGTGATGGAAAGAATGGTGAATAGTCGTCTCATGTGGTATCTGGAAAAGAATGACTTCCTCGCTCCTGAACAGAGCGGTTTTCGGAGAGGGAGGTCTTCGACAGACCACTTGGTGGCCCTTGAGACGGCTATCTGCAATGCGTTTGCATTGCGGCAGCGCCTCGTAGCCGTATTCTTTGATTTGAAAAAAGCATATGATACGGCTTGGCGACGAGGTATTCTTAATACCTTGCGGGAGTGGGGCATCGCTGGGAACATGTTGGCCTTCATTAAAGACTTTCTGGATGACCGATCATTTCGTGTAAGGGTTGGTCAGAGTTTGTCAAACAGGTTTGATTTGGAAAATGGTATACCGCAGGGGAGTGTAATTAGTTGTACCCTATTTGCGGTTGCCATTAACAATATTGTGAAAAGTTGCGTATACCCTGTTAAATGTTCGTTGTTTGTAGATGATTTTGCGATATATGTTGCATCTAGAAATGTTGTTTCAGCTGAACGAGCCCTACAGCTTACTATATACCGTCTTGAGGAATGGTCACGGCAGACTGGCTTTAGTTTTTCTCCTGAGAAGACTAAATGCATTCAGTTTTGCCGAAGACGGACTGATAATGTTCCAAGACTGTATTTAATGGGTCACCATATCGAAGTTAGCAATGAAATCAGGTTTCTAGGTGTTATATTCGACAAAAGACTTACATGGGTTCCGCATATAAAAGACCTACGGGCTAGGTGCTTAAAGGTGGTTGATATTCTGCGTGTTCTTACAGGTACATGTTGGGGAGCTGATAGATCATGTATGATAAGGTTCTACAAGGCTCTAGTGCGATCACGTATAGATTATGGCGCTGTAGCGTACTCATCTGCTACTCCCACTTCTCTGAGAATGCTTGACTCAGTCCACAATTCATGTTTACGATTATCTACAGGTGTTTTTCGTTCTAGCCCTGTTATCAGCATCTTAGTTGAAAGTGGAGAAATGTCGTTACACAGACGTCGCCAGCAGCTTATATTGACGTACTTTGCCAAGTTGAAAGCTAGACCTTATCATTTTTTGCATGACATCATTCTCAACAACCCTTGTCATGATTTGCATCTGATGAATGCCCGATTGCCTTCACCATTCGGTGTAAGAGCGTTGGGGATATGCAACAACCTCGGTATTGCGATTCCTCGTGTGTACCCATGTAATTCATGTCTCTTTCCACCCTGGACCATCGCTCAGTTACACATTAACTTTGAAATGTGTAAATACTCAAAGGCAGACACAAGTTCTGTGGTATTTAATAGCATTTTCAGTGAGTTAGTTGAAGCTATTAAACCATCTACGGTTGTATACACTGATGGATCAAAGTCGGATGTTGGAGTTGGTTGCTCGTTTGTTGCTAATGGGAGAACCTATTTGTTTGGATTACCTGTGGGAACCAGTGTTTACACGGCTGAACTTTACGCTATTAGTAAAGCTATGTCTGTAGTCTGTGTGCGTGGGCGTCGGGTGTTGGTGTGCACTGATTCGCTTAGTGCCCTTCAGTCGATTACTGATTTATATTCACGCCATCCGCTAGTTGTAGATGTCCACGGCACCGTGAAGCAGCTTAACGATAGAGGAGTAAGCGTTGTTTTCTGCTGGGTTCCGGGTCATGCCGGAATCTCTGGAAATGAGGCTGCTGATCTGGCCGCTAAGGAGGCGGCACGCCAACCGGCCTTCACGCAATATCTGACTGTGTCAGATTTCGTGGGCCTGGTGAAGCGTGTCATCACTGATTCCTGGCAGGTAGAATGGACTGGCTCTCATGGCAACAAACTTCGGGAAATAAAACGTAATGTTAAGCCTTGGGATACGTCACTGAGGAAGAATAGAAGGGAAGAAGTTGTCATCGCGCGACTTAGAATTGGGCACACCAGATTAACCCATGGGTATCTCATGACGTCTGGTGATGCTCCAGTTTGTGGCAGATGCGATTGTCCTTTGTCAGTCAAACATGTATTGGTTGATTGCGTCTGCTACGCAGCTCTGCGTCGGCGATTCAAGATTCCCTCTGACATAAGGAATATACTCGGTGACGAAAGCCCTATTTTGGACGCAACTTTAAAATTTTTACGATCCATCAGTGTTTACAACAGTGTCTGATAGTCTAGGGTGATCTGTAATGTTTTATATGTGTATATTTATAATATAAGTGTATATTTATATGTTTGTGTATTTATTATTTTTAATGTCTTATATGTGTATTTGTGTATGTTTTTTTTATATTTTCGTGGCCCCTTTACAGCCATTGCTGTGATACTAGTTTGTAAGATTTTTAATTCATACGTTGTAAATGTTGTTCAATCTTACTGTGATATTAGATATAAGTTTGTGTTTGTATGTGTATCTTATAAGTTTTATTTTTTATATAAATTTTATTTATAAATTAATTTTTTTTTCTGTGATATTTCTAGTTTTAAGTTTTATATTGTAATACAGGGAGTGCGTTCTACACTCGGGCCCTTTACACCCGTGTGTAGAACAACGGGCGATGATAACCGTCCAGGTTGTTCGCCCTAAAAAAAAAAAAAAAAAAAAAAAAAAAAAAAAAAAATCACTATTTCTAGTAGCGGGCCGTGATTTCCTAAGGCTTTACTCCACGGTCGCCGTACTTGTAACAATATACAATCACCGGATTTAAAACAATTCATTTTATTTATTTATTAACATAGCATTAAATTGAACTTATTCATGAACAACATACATGGCTTTAAAAAACGGAAAGTCACAATCAGTTTTTTTTTCCTAACACGGTATCTTGTTAGAAATCGTTCATAACACTTGATGATATCCGTGTAACAAATACAGAATTTACGACCATATATATTAGTCCTGATATTACATTCAGTATGTTACAGTTGTACCGAATATCTTCCACAGTTAAATAATTGGAAAGTCTGATGTGGTAAATTTTCATTTGTTAGAGGGGTATTATACCATTTTGAATTGATCACAACTTTGTTACAGGTTCTTCCATTAAAATTGGATGCAAAATAATATTAACACACCTGATTATCTTTTCCGCTGGCAGCTTCGTCTTTATCAACTGCTTCGCCCTCCAAAATGTTACCGGTCCTCCTCCCTATTGAAGAAGCTGCCATTTTGAAGAAGCGACCTAAGATAATTCTGTTAAAATGTAACTCATTTTGCAGATTATTTATCGCCTTGTCTCGGTTGAAGTAATTCAATCTTGTGCTGACGGGGCTAGTAAATTAATCTGGCGTTGCCTCTAACCGGTAATTTTTCGTTAGGTTTAGCAGAGATTCTGTGAAAAAGTGTTTTAAGTATATGAATTTTGACGTTTTTAAAAAATTTAAAAATTGCACTTTCATAAACATACGAATACAACAGTTGATAACTTCTTCAGAAGCTGGATTAATGAAGAAATTAATTCTATGTGACTATACAAAAGTGTAACGTACAACCGCGATTCCAAACCCTCATTTTCTTGGTAATTCCAATATTTTACCAAATCATGCTAACTGATAGCTAATAGGCACGAACCGCCTATTTTTATTGTAATCTATCATTGTCCAACTGAAAACTATTTTATAGTCAGTTACACTTTCCTGTGTTACAGATTCACAAGCTTAAGCAAAACGAACTAAAATATACTCCATATTGTTTGTAATATCAGTTCAATCGCACCAGTTATTCGCATTCAAATGAAATTTACAACCATACAGTAGTTATTCCATTTATTATTCACAAGAAGAATTAACTGAATATCAAGTAAATTTTGAAATCAAGTAGGCATTAAAGTCGTATCCTTACTTGCTCAGGAAAACAATTACATAACTGAAAACACTTAATCCAGTGCTCTGCCCAAGTCAGAAGTCAGATGTGTAACTGGCTGTTCCCCATATTTGAAACGTTTTGCTCAATTTTTAAATGCCCTGTATTTCAAAAATTTATTTTGGTATAGTGGCTATCTTAAAGACTGAACTAAATGAACAAGTGTCTAATAGTTGATGTTGATGAAATACAACCATAGAAACCTAGTGTCCAGCCAGCTTGTTTGCAACTTTTGAAATGGATAATACGAGGGCAGTCGAGAAAGTCTGTCACGTTTTGATTTAAATAAAAAAACTAAGTACAAGAAAAAGTTTTATTATATATATATATATATATATATATATATATATATATATATATATATATACATTTAAAAGTGCAACTAAAATGCTATTTTTCTACATAATCACCAAACAAATTAAGACACTTATCATAGCGGTGAACTGATTTTGAAATGCCGGCGTCATAAAAGTCTACCGCCTGTGATTTTAACCAGTTAGTCACACCCTCCTGCAGCTCCGCGTCGTCGTCAAAGCGCTGCGTCGCAAGCCGTGTGTGGGAGTTCGTTGAATGTTGTTGTTGTTCGTTGATTGCTTTTGAGGAGTTACAATTTTAATTGCTGTTGACGGTTCAATCCCTAGATCAGCAGATACTGATGTAGATGGTTGCGAAGGCAAATTCCCCAAATTTCTTACTGAATCGTGGGGAAAACCTTTATCAGTTACCAGTAACTTTAACAGTTACCAGCTCCATATATCGTCCTAGGAGATTTCAATGGTCACCATTATTCTTGGGGCTCCTCACTGTGCAATGGTAGAGGTCACATGGTGGAGAGGGTCCGGAGTGATTTAGACTTATGTCTATTGAACGATGGATCTGAAACATTCATGTCATCCTCAACAGGATCCTGGTCGTGCTTGGACCTTACTTTCTGTAGCCCGTCCCTTGTACCACGGTTGTTGTGGAGAGTACTGCCAGACCTGTACGGAAGTGATCATCGACCGGTGGTGGTCGAGTTTTTTGACTACCAGTCTGCCGATGACCTTCCAAAACGATGGATAGAGAAGCTTGCACGGTGAAATGAGTTTTCAAGTTTGATGGAATCTGAATATGAAGATGATGATGATGATGCACGAAGCCTGTTGTCTTCCTTTGTGGAGAGGATGTCTGCAGCAGCTGCCCAGAGCATTCCTAAAACATCGGGTAAAGCGCGGCGGCCGCCGGTGCCTTGGCGGAATAATCGGTGTAAGGAGGCTCTTCAGGACCGCCGTAGGGCCCTGCGAATTTTTAGTCGCAGACCTACGGATGCTAACCTGGAAGCTTACCGAAGAGCTCGGGCCTGCTGTAGGCATATCTTTCTGGAGAGTAAGAGAGAGTCGTGGAGCCGTTATGTTGCAGATATTAATAGGAGTACCCCTGTGACAACGGTGTGGAGAAAACTGCGGTCCGTTTGTGGAAGGATGTCTCCGCACCGAATTGCAGGGTTGCAAACTGACGGTTCCGTGATTACGTCACCAATCGACATTGCGAATGCAATTGGTTCTTCGTTAAGATCAGCGTCTCTCACGTCTTCATATTCAATTCAATTTCAAAATCATAAGAAAACCATTGAATCTCTTCCTTTTCATATAGCGGACACAAATGATCCTCTGAACATTCCTTTTTCAATGCCTGAACTAAGAAAAGCGCTCAAAGTTTCTCGAAATACCTCGCCTGGAGGAGATGAAATTACACTTTCGATGATAGCGCATTTACCAGACTCCGGATTAAGGCAACTCCTACATATTTTTAATAAAATATACGCTTCTAGAAAGCTTCCAGAATCTTGGAAAGAAGCAATTGTTGTCCTGATCCTCAAACCTGGCAAAGATAAAATGTTGGCCTCCAGCTATCGCCCCATCTCTCTGACAAGTGTTGTATGTAAGGTGATGGAAAGAATGGTGAATAGTCGTCTCATGTGGTATCTGGAAAAGAATGACTTCCTCGCTCCTGAACAGAGCGGTTTTCGGAGAGGGAGGTCTTCGACAGACCACTTGGTGGCCCTTGAGACGGCTATCTGCAATGCGTTTGGATTGCGGCAGCGCCTCGTTGCCGTATTCTTTGATTTGAAAAAAGCATATGATACGGCTGGGCGACGAGGTATTCTTAATACCTTGCGGGAGTGGGGCATCGCTGGGAACATGTTGGCCTTCATTAAAGACTTTCTGGATGACCGATCATTCCGTGTAAGGGTTGGTCAGAGTTTGTCAAACAGGTTTGATTTGGAAAATGGTATACCGCAGGGGATTGTAATTAGTTGTACCCTATTTGCGGTTGCCATTAACAATATTGTGAAAAGTTGCGTATACCCTGTTAAATGTTCGTTGTTTGTAGATGATTTTGCGATATATGTTGCATCTAGAAATGTTGTCTCAGCTGAACGAGCCCTACAGCTTACTATATACCGTCTTGAGGAATGGTCACGGCAGACTGGCTTTAGTTTTTCTCCTGAGAAGACTAAATGCATTTCAGTTTTGCCGAATACGGACTGATAATGTTCCAAGACTGTATTTAATGGGTCAGCATATCGAAGTTAGCACTGAAATCAGGTTTCTAGGTGTTATATTCGACAAAAGACTTACATGGGTTCCGCATATAAAAGACCTACGGGCTAGGTGCTTAAAGGTGGTTGATATTCTGCGTGTTCTTACAGGTACATGTTGGGGAGCTGATAGATCATGTATGATAAGGTTCTACAAGGCTCTAGTGCGATCACGTATAGATTATGGCGCTGTAGCGTACTCATCTGCTACTCCCACTTCGCTGAGAATGCTTGACACGATCCACAATTCATGTTTACGATTGTCTACAGGTGCTTTTCGTTCTAGCCCTGTTGTCAGCATCTTAGTTGAAAGTGGAGAAATGTCGTTACACAGACGTCGCCAGCAGCTTGTATTGACGTACTTTGCCAAGTTGAAAGCTAGACCTTATCATTTTTTGCATGACATCATTCTCAACAACCCTTGTCATGATTTGCATCTGATGAATGCCCGATTGCCTTCACCATTCGGTGTAAGAGCGTTGGGGATATGCAACAACCTCGGTATTGCGATTCCTCGTTTGTACCCATGTAATTCATGTCTCTTTCCACCCTGGACCATCGCTCAGTTACACATTAACTTTGAAATGTGTAAATACTCAAAGGCAGACACAAGTTCTGTGGTATTTAATAGCATTTTCAGTGAGTTAGTTGAAGCTATTAAACCATCTACGGTTGTATACACGGATGGATCAAAGTCAGATGTTGGAGTTGGTTGCTCGTTTGTTGCTAATGGGAGAACCTATTTGTTTGGATTACCTGTGGGAACCAGTGTTTACACGGCTGAACTTTACGCTATTAGTAAAGCTCTGTCTGTAGTCTGTGTGCGTGGGCGTCGGGTGTTGGTGTGCACTGATTCGCTTAGTGCCCTTCAGTCGATTACTGATTTATATTCACGCCACCCGCTAGTTGTAAATGTCCACGGCACCGTGAAGCAGCTTAACGATAGAGGAGTAAGCGTTGTTTTCTGCTGGGTTCCGGGTCATGCCGGAATCTTGGGAAATGAGGCTGCTGATCTGGCCGCTAAGGAGGCGGCACGCCAACCGTCCTTCACGCAATATCTGACTGTGTCAGATTTCGTGGGCCTGGTGAAGCGTGTCATCACTGATTCCTGGCAGGTAGAATGGACTGGCTCTCATGGCAACAAGCTTCGTGAGATAAAGCATGACGTTAAGCCTTGGCCTACGTCGCTGAGGAAGAACAGAAGGGAAGAGGTTGTCATCGCGCGACTTAGAATTGGACACACCAGATTAACGCATGGGTATCTCATGACGTCTGGTGATGCTCCAATGTGTGGCAGATGTGATTGTCCTTTGACAATTAAACATGTGTTGGTAGATTGCGTCTGCTACGCAGCTCTACGTCGGCGATTCAAGATACCCTTTTAGTTACGAGATGTACTCGGCGACGATAGCCATGTTTTGGACTCAACGTTAAGATTACTTAGATCCATTAGTGTGTACAACAGTGTCTGATAGGGAAATAGGAATATTAGTTTCATTTTATATGTGTATTGTGTATGTTTTTATTTATTTATTTCATTTTTTTTGTGGCCCCTTTACAGCCTTTTGTTGTTACCGTCAGGTCTGTGATATTAGCTTTTAATTTATATTATTTTTGTTTTCTGTGATACTAGTTTGTAAGATTTTTATTTGTTAAGTTGTAAATATTATTTATTCTGTCTGTGATATTAGGTTTAAGTTTATGTTTGTACGTTAATGTATTTTCTGTGATATTTCTAGTTTGTAAGACGTTTTATATTATAAATAGAAAGTTACTTTCTACACTTTGGCCCTTTACCCCCATGTGTAGAATAACGGGCGTTGATAACCGTCCTGGTTTTTCGCCCAAAAAAAAAAAAAAAAAAATTATCTACTTGTAGGCCTCTTGATGCTGTTTCAATATTTACTTCTCTATTAATGTTCTGTTCAGCTATACAGTATATGCATAATCTGGGATAGCATCCTTGTTTGGAGGCCAGATACCGGTTGATCGAAATGCGTTTGTTGCTAAACCAACTGTTGCATATTTTTCCCATGCGGTTTTCAAAATATCAGCAAATTCGAGTTTCGTAAAACTTCTTTTATGAAGCCTCACAAACCTGCTACATCCGTCATAATACACCTTTTTACGTGGACCAAACAGTCCTTTATCTTCAGGCTTGTAACCCCCTTTTGCTCACGCGAAACACCTATGAATAGCTACCAAAGCAAAATTGGCATAGGGGACAAGAAGGAGAAAAGAAAAAAAACACCCCAAAAGAGACTGCGGTGATGTGGTGTAAAAAATTTAACAAATAGATTTAAATTAGTAAAAAGATTTAATAAAATTAAGCAAATGATTAGGTAAACTTAGTAAAAGGAGAAGACAATAAATTTTTTAAATTAGGTTAATAAGAAAGTTACATAGTTATCCAAATGTTAATTAGAATTACCATAATTAATTAATAAAATAAAATAATAATAAATGAGCTCAATAATTGTTGTGCTGCTGTGAGCTTGCTCTGCCGAGGCTTTGCGCCATCCTTTAGCCCTTCCAGTCGCTTCGGTACTGTGGCAAGAAGTGGACCATGGGTAAGAGTGTCGGAGCTCTTACTGCTGCGTGCGAGCTTCTGGGACGTCGGTATCAGTGGGTCAGGCAGTACCTGACTCCCCGGCCCGGATGAAATATGTGGGAGATGGCTGCCGGGAGTACTCGGCCGGGTCCTTCTTTTTACTAGGGACCTGCGGCGTGCGCGGGTCATCTCTCCGCCCGCACCTTGCTTTCACGATGACTGGAAAAGCACTTAAGATAATGTTACACAAACAATCTTCCCCCGGTATGAAAAGACTATGGTCTAGCTTGTCGGACGATAGTGATAACACAGACAAATTTTTTGTTGTTCGTTGTGTTGCAGAAGAAGGGTCGCTGTCAAAAGTTTCCCCCTTCATTATTAACAGGTCTGTTCAGTCGGTTTGTGGCTCGCCACACTCTATTAAGAAATTAAGGAATGGTACTTTGTTAATTGAAACAACGTCTGCGAAGCAAAGTAGCAGCGTTGTTAAAATTACTCAAATTGGAAGTACTGCAGTTACCGTTGAACCGCATAGGTCCCTCAACTCATCTCGAGGAGTGGTTTACTCTCGAGATATACAAGATATGTCTGAGGCTGAGTTATTGGAGGAGCTTACCTCCCAGAGAGTGACGCAAGTCAAAAGAGTTACGCGTCGGGAAAATGGAATTGATGTCGGTACCCCGACACTTATCATAACATTTTCCACCCCTCAACCTCCGGATCGCCTTAAGTTGGGTTATTTGTCTGTTCGAGTGAGACCGTATGTCCCAAACCCTCTACGCTGTTTTCAGTGCCAGGAATACGGACATACGAAAACTAACTGCAAAAAACCTGCGATATGCGCAAAGTGCAGTTCACCTGACCACTTAGATAGCGAATGCACTTCTGAAAAAGAACTATGTGCAAACTGTAAAGGAAGTCATTCAGCAAGGTCTCGGGAATGCCCCAAGTATAAAGACAAACGGGAAATTCAGAAAATTTCGTCTGAACAGAAGCTTTCCTTTCCCGCTGCCCGGAGTGAGTACAGAAAACTAAATAGCATTCGAAATGCAGTCCAGCCTGACATTTCGTTTGCAACTGCAACTAGTGTTCAGCCTCGTGTGTCTGGTGAGTGCTCGTCATGCATTGAGTTGAAGAGTGTTGTTGAGAACCTCACTAAACAGGTTGCTTCCCTAACTTCTGCACTTAAAGCGTTATTAAGCACCAAGCAAACAGAAATTGGTTCAAAGAGCTCAGTGTCTCAAGTGTGTAACCTTTCTGCGACGCAGAGTACAAAAGCTCAGCTGTCAAGTAAGACAGCCTCTACCTCAAAGGGAAAACCCCTTTTAGTATCCAAGACGCTTCCAGCGGAAGCGTCTAAATTTTTAAAATCTCCTCCGTCTGGGTCCAAGATCCACGATATGATAGGAGATTCATCGGCCCTAGAAAAGGGCTTTATACAAGTAAAAGGGAAAAAAGGGAAGGAGAAAATTGTGTTTGAAACGTAACTCCTCCGTTGCGAAATACCCTTTAATAGTTTAATTCAATGGAATGTTCGCGGGATCCGGTCTAGGTATGAAGATATAAAGATATTGATCCGGGATAAGTGTCCGTTTGCGCTTTGCCTGCAAGAGACGATGTTACAACCTGATATCCGATTATCCTTTCGTGGATACGAAATGTTTAGGAAAGATTCCCTGCATGGTGGCCCTGGTAATGGGGTTGCAATATTACTTCACCAGTCAATGCAAGGGATAAGTCTGGATATCCAAACGGATATTCAGGCTGTAGCAATCAGGATAACTGTCCCGGTGTCGGTTTGCGTGTGTAATGTTTATTTACCACCAAACACAGACATTTCATACCTAGCCATGAGAGAATTGCTGGAACAGTTACCAGCTCCATATATCATCTTAGGAGATTTCAATGGTCACCATTATTTTTGGGGCTCCTCACTGTGCAATGGTAGAGGTCACATGGTGGAGAGGGTCCGGAGTGATTTAGACTTATGTCTATTGAACGATGGATCTGAAACATTCATGTCATCCTCAACAGGATCCTGGTCGTGCTTGGACCTTACTTTCTGTAGCCCGTCCATTGTTCCAAGGTTGATGTGGAGAGTACTGCCAGACCTGTATGGAAGTGATCACCGACCGGTGGTGGTCGAATTTTTTGACTACCAGCCTGTCGATGACCTTCCGAAACGATGGATTGAAAAGCTTGCACGGTGGGATGAGTTTTCAAGTTTAATGGAATCTGAATATGAAGATGATGATGATGCACGAAAGCTGTTGTCTTCCTTTGTAGAGAGGATGTCTGCAGCAGCTGCCCAGAGCATTCCTAAAACATCGGGAAAAGCACGGCGTCCGCCGGTACCTTGGTGGAATGATCGTTGTAAGGAGGCTTTTCGGGACCGCCGTAGGGCCCTGCGCATTTTTAGTCGCAGACCTACGGATGCAAACCTGGAAGCGTACCGAAGAGCTCGGGCCTGCTGTAGGCGTGTCTTTCTTGAGAGTAAGAGGGAGTCGTGGAGCCGTTACGTTGGAGATATTAGCAGGAGTACCCCTGTGACAACGGTATGGAGAAAACTGCGTTCGGTATGTGGAAGGACGTCTCCACATCGAATCGCAGGGTTGCAAGCTGACGGTTCTGTGATCACATCACAGTCCGACATCGCTAACGTGATTGGTTCCTTCTTTAAATCAGCTTCCCTCACGTCTTCATATTCAGTACAGTTTCAAAATTATAAGAAAACCATTGAATCTCTTCCTTTCTTTATAGCGGACTCGAATGATCCTCTAAACATTCCTTTTTCATTGCCTGAGCTTAGAAAAGCGCTCAAAGTATCTCGAAATACCTCACCTGGAGGAGATGAAATTACACTTTCGATGATAGCGCATTTACCGGATTCCGGGTTAAGGCAACTCCTACATGTTTTTAATAAAATATACGCTTCTAGAAAGCTTCCAAAAACTTGGAAAGAAGCAATTATTGTTCCAATCCTCAAACCTGGTAAAGATAAAACATTGGCCTCCAACTACCGTCCCATTTCCTTGACAAGTGTTGTTTGTAAGGTCATGGAAAGAATGGTGAACAGTCGTCTCATGTGGTATCTGGAAAAGAATAACTTCCTCGCTCCTGAACAGAGCGGTTTTCGGAGAGGGAGGTCTTCGACAGACCACTTGGTGGCCCTTGAGACGGCTGTCTGCAATGCGTTTGCATTGCGGCAGCGCCTCGTTGCCGTATTCTTTGATTTGAAAAAAGCATATGATACAGCTTGGCGACGAGGTATCCTCAATACCTTGCGGGATTGGGGCATCGCTGGAAACATGTTGGCCTTCATCAAGGACTTTCTAGATGAACGATCGTTCCGTGTAAGGGTTGGTCAGTGTCTGTCCGACAGGTTTGACTTGGAAAATGGTATACCGCAAGGAAGTGTAATTAGTTGTACCCTATTTGCGGTTGCCATAAACAATATTGTGAAAAGTTGCGTATACCCTGTTAAATGTTCGTTGTTTGTTGATGATTTTGCAATATATGTTGCATCTAGAAATGTTGTCTCAGCTGAACGAGCTCTACAGCTAACTATATACCGTCTTGAAGAATGGTCACGGCAGACTGGCTTTAGTTTTTCTCCTGAGAAGACTAAATGCATTCAGTTTTGCCGAATACGGACCGATAATGTTCCAAGACTGTATTTAATGGGTCAGGATATCGAAGTTAGCACTGAAATCAGGTTCTTAGGTGTTGTATTCGACAAGAGACTTACATGGGTTCCGCATATTAAAGACCTACGGGCTAGGTGCTTAAAGGTGGTTGATATTCTGCGTGTTCTTACAGGTACAGGTTGGGGGGCTGATAGATCATGTATGATAAGGTTCTACAAGGCTCTAGTGCGATCACGTATAGATTATGGCGCTGTAGCCTACTCATCTGCTACTTCCACTTCTCTGAGAATGCTTGACTCAGTCCACAATTCATGTTTACGATTATCTACAGGTGTTTTTCGTTCTAGCCCTGTTATCAGCATCTTAGTTGAAAGTGGAGAAATGTCGTTACACAGACGTCGCCAGCAGCTTATATTGACGTACTTTGCCAAGTTGAAAGCTAGACCTTACCATTTCTTGCATGACATCATTCTCAACAACCCCTGTCATGATTTGCATCTGATGAACGCCCGACAGCCTTCACCATTCGGTGTAAGAGCGTTGGAGATATGCAACAACCTCGATATTGCGATTCCTCGTGTCTACCCATGTAATTCTTGTCTATTTCCACCCTGGACCATCGCTCAGTTACACTTTAACTTTGAGATGTGTAAATACTCAAAGGCAGGCACAAGCTCTGTGGTGTTTAATAGCATTTTCAGTGAGTTAGTCGAAGCTATTAAACCATCTACGGTTGTATACACTGATGGATCAAAGTCGGATGTTGGAGTTGGTTGCTCGTTTGTTGCTAATGGGAGAACCTATTTGTTTGGATTACCTGCGGGAACCAGTATTTACACGGCTGAACTTTATGCAATTAGTAAAGCTCTGTCTGTAGTCTGTGTGCGTGGGCGTCGGGTGTTGGTGTGCACTGATTCACTCAGTGCCCTGCAGTCGATTAGTGATATATATTCACGCCACCCGCTAGTTTCAGATGTCTACGGCACCGTGAAGCAGCTTAACGATAGAGGAGTAAGTGTTGTTTTCTGCTGGGTTCCGGGTCATGCTGGAATCCCGGGAAATGAGGCTGCTGATTTGGCCGCTAAGGAGGCGGCTCGTCAACCGGCTTTCACACGATATCTGACCATGTCTGATTTCGTTAGTCTGGTGAAGCGGGTCATTACTGATTCCTGGCAGGTAGAATTGACTGGCTCTCATGGCAACAAGCTACGGGACATAAAACCTATTGTTAAGCCTTGGCCTACGTCACTGAGGAAGAACAGAAGGGAAGAAGTTGTCATCGCGCGACTTAGAATTGGGCACACCAGATTAACTCATGGGTATCTCATGACGTCTGGTGATGCTCCAGTTTGTGGCAGGTGCGATTGTCCTTTGACAGTCAAACATGTATTGGTTGATTGCGTCTGCTACGCAGCTCTGCGTCGGCGATTCAGAATTCCCTCTGAATTAAGGAATATACTCGGTGACGAAAGCCGTATTTTGGACGCGGCGTTGAATTTTTTACGATCGATCAGTGTATACAACAGTGTCTAATGTCCTTTTAGTTGTACCCTATGGTATGTGTTTTATTTTAGTTATACGTTTATGTATTATACGTTTATGTTATACGTCATATGTCTGTGGTTTTATTATGTGGCCCCTTTACAGCCTTTTGTGATATTTATGTCTGTGATATTTTCTTTCTTTTCTTTTTTTTTTTTTAATGTAATTTTTTGGTTGTGATACTAGTTTTTAAGTTTTCATAAGTGTCAATATTATTTTTGTTTTTTTGTTTTTTTTGTTTTTTTTGTTTTAACTGTGATATTAAGTTTAAGTTTATGTATATATGTTTTTTTTGTGTTTTTTAGCGTTTTTGTTTTTTAGCTTGTGGTGTCTGTGATGCTAGCGTATAAGATTTTAGCTTATATTTGTATTAAAAAAAAGGCGTTCTGCACTCGGGCTTTTTACACCCTTGTGCAGAACAACAGGCGATGATAACCTCGCTAAGGTTTTTCGCCTTAAAACAAAAAAAAAAAAAAAAAATTTTAATAAAATATACGCTTCTAGAAAGCTTCCAAAAACTTGGAAAGAAGCAATTGTTGTTCCGATCCTCAAACCTGGTAAAGATAAAACATTGGCCTCCAACTACCGTCCCATTTCCTTGACAAGTGTTGTTTGTAAGGTCATGGAAAGAATGGTGAACAGTCGTCTCATGTGGTATCTGGAAAAGAATAACTTCCTCGCTCCTGAACAGAGCGGTTTTCGGAGAGGGAGGTCTTCGACAGACCACTTGGTGGCCCTTGAGACGGCTGTCTGCAATGCGTTTGCATTGCGGCAGCGCCTCGTTGCCGTATTCTTTGATTTGAAAAAAGCATATGATACAGCTTGGCGACGAGGTATCCTCAATACCTTGCGGGATTGGGGCATCGCTGGAAACATGTTGGCCTTCATCAAGGACTTTCTAGATGAACGATCGTTCCGTGTAAGGGTTGGTCAGTGTCTGTCCGACAGGTTTGACTTGGAAAATGGTATACCGCAAGGAAGTGTAATTAGTTGTACCCTATTTGCGGTTGCCATAAACAATATTGTGAAAAGTTGCGTATACCCTGTTAAATGTTCGTTGTTTGTTGATGATTTTGCAATATATGTTGCATCTAGAAATGTTGTCTCAGCTGAACGAGCTCTACAGCTAACTATATACCGTCTTGAAGAATGGTCACGGCAGACTGGCTTTAGTTTTTCTCCTGAGAAGACTAAATGCATTCAGTTTTGCCGAATACGGACTGATAATGTTCCAAGACTGTATTTAATGGGTAAGCATATCGAAGTTAGCACTGAAATCAGGTTCTTAGGTGTTGTATTCGACAAGAGACTTACATGGGTTCCGCATATTAAAGACCTACGGGCTAGGTGCTTAAAGGTGGTTGATATTCTGCGTGTTCTTACAGGTACAGGTTGGGGTGCTGATAGATCATGTATGATAAGGTTCTACAAGGATCTAGTGCGATCACGTATAGATTATGGCGCTGTAGCCTACTCATCTGCTAGTTCCACTTCTCTGAGAATGCTTGACACAGTCCACAATTCATGTTTACGATTATCTACAGGTGCTTTTCGTTCTAGCCCTGTTATCAGCATCTTAGTTGAAAGTGGAGAAATGTCGTTACACAGACGTCCCCAGCAGCTTATATTGACGTACTTTGCTAAGTTGAAAGCTAGACCTTATCATTTTTTGCATGATATGATTCTCAATAACCCTTGTCATGATTTGCATCTGATGAACGCCCGACAGCCTTCACCATTCGGTGTAAGAGCGTTGGAGATATGCAACAACCTTGATATTGCGATTCCTCGTGTCTACCCATGTAATTCTTGTCTATTTCCACCCTGGACCATCGCTCAGTTACACTTTAACTTTGAGATGAGTAAATACTCAAAGGCAGGCACAAGCTCTGTGGTGTTTAATAGCATTTTCAGTGAGTTAGTTGAAGCTATTAAACCATCTACTGTTGTATACACTGATGGATCAAAGTCGGATGTTGGAGTTGGTTGCTCGTTTGTTGCTAATGGGAGAACCTATTTGTTTGGATTACCTGCGGGAACCAGTATTTACACGGCTGAACTTTATGCTATCAGCAAAGCTCTTTCTGTAGTCTGTGTGCGTGGGCGTCGGGTGTTGGTGTGCACTGATTCGCTCAGTGCTCTCCAGTCGATTAGTGATGTGTATTCACGCCACCCGCTAGTTGTGGACGTCCTCGGCACTGTGAAGGAGCTGAATGATAGAGGAGTATGCGTTGTTTTCTGCTGGGTTCCGGGTCATGCTGGAATCCCGGGAAATGAGGCTGCTGATTTGGCCGCTAAGGAGGCGGCTCGTCAACCGGCTTTCACGCAATATCTGACTATGTCTGATTTTGTGAGTCTGGTGAAGCGGGTCATCACGGATTCCTGGCAGGTAGAATGGACTGGCTCTCATGGCAACAAACTACGAGAAATAAAACCTATTGTTAAGCCTTGGCCTACGTCACTGAGGAAGAACAGAAGAGAAGAGGTTGTCATCGCGCGACTTAGAATTGGGCACACCAGATTAACCCATGGGTATCTCATGACGTCTGGTGATGCACCAGTTTGTGGCAGGTGCGATTGTCCTTTGACAGTCAAACATGTTTTGGTTGATTGCGTCTGCTACGCAGCTCTGCGTCGGCGATTCAAGATTCCCTCTGAATTAAGGAATATACTCGGTGACGAAAGCCCTATTTTGGATGCGGCTTTGAAATTTTTACGATCGATCAGTGTATACAACAGTGTCTAATATATTATGTTCTAATACTCTTAGTTACCATATTGTATGTGTTTTATATTAGTTATAAGTTTATATTCATATGTGTTCATGTTAAGTGGCCTCTTTACAGCCCTTTGTGATCTTTTATGTCTGTGATTTTTTTTTTTAATTTTTTTTTTGAATGAAATTTTTAATTTTTGGGTTGTGATACTAGTTTTAAGGTTTTAATTTCATAAGTATTAATGTGATTTCTGTGTTTTTCTTTCTAACTGTGATATTAAGTTTAAGTTTATGTGTTTATGTTTTGTGTGTTTTTTAGAGTATTATAGCTTGTGCTGTGATATTAGCTTATAAGATTTTATTTATTATGTATCAGGCGATGATAACCTCGCAAAGGTTTTTCGCCTTAAAAAAAAAAAAAAAAAAAAAAAAAAAAAAAAAAAAAAAATTAAATATTTTTGTACTGGATCCAGAAAAGATTTGAGAAAATTGTTAAGTTAAATACCAAATCGGTATTATAATAAATATTATTATAAATGAATCAAAATTAAATAGATTAATAATCAGATTTTATAAAAGAGATTAAATGAAGAATTTAAATAAGTAAAAAAAACATGATTAGCTTATTACTTCAAAATCAGATCTAATAGTTGAAAAATTTTTTTTTCTTTTTTTTTTAAAAAAAAATTAAAAAAAAATTTTATTTTACAATTTTAGGTAACACAAGATATTTTGTGTAACGGAAAATAATTTTTCCAAAATCAAAATTTATGCAATAATTTTGTTGAAATAATATAAAGTATTTTTATAATGTTGAAGAAATACATTAATGAAAGCCAAAATTTAATTCAATAATTAGCTAATGAGGCAGGCCCAAAACATGCTTTGACCAGATTTATGTAAAATGTGCATGCTGTCGCCAACATAAGAAAATTTGTATCATATTTAATGATTTACATAATAATAATGATAATAATGAAATTACATTTTTATAACAAATATTAAAAAAATTTAGTAATTTTCATGAAAGAAAGAAGATTCGAATAAGAAGAAAGCAGGTCGATCCCGGCAGAACTTTGCTAGTTAACTAGCAGCAGACAAGTTCAAGCAAAACAAGGGCGACGTGTCCTTTTTTTTAAGAAAAATGAGAATCCAGGTTAATCATAGGCGATAATTCGGAAACAGGAAAAATATATCTTCTCTCAAAAGAAATGAATACAGATGAGTAGTATTAAAGTATTGGTATGTGAGGCTTTCGGGTAAAGCTGGAAAATTCCAAATTCGACATTTGGTTTTCTTGCCGCATCGTGAGGGTAGATAGGTAATAAATGGAAGAATCACCACCCCAAAACTGGTACAAGACTGTTACCCAAAGCTGGTCCCGTAAAAACGGGAAAACAATTGGTCAAACAGCACAGCAGCAGCATAACGCCCCGAAAAGACTCAAAACCATAATTACGGCATATAAAAATCACGATCCGATCATCGTCGAGACCAATTGCAAAGAGAGCGAGAAGAACCAAACTTCCCAAAAGGAAACCTTGGCTCTGACGTCACCGACCCCCTCCATCCCGCTAGACAAATACCCAAAAACATGAAAAGCAGGATGAAACGGATCTTACACGACAGAATTACAGATAACAGCAGTCGGCAGTACAAAGTCAGAACGAAAAGCAAATCGATAACGAGATAACGGATTGCGGCGACATAAAAGATAATGAAATTTTAAATGCAACAAGACAGAATAAGGAAAAGATTAATAATCAGAAATAAGTAACATTAATAAAAATGTTACAGGCTCCCCCCCCCCCGCCAAGAACAAACAAAACCAAGAATTGGTCTTGTTTGCCCCTGCTGAGACGAGACCGAAGAAGAAGGGGAGTTTAAAGTCGTCCCCAAGCGCGACTGACAAGTGCCCCCCAAAAAACCCCACGGGAGTAGTTAGGGTCATCTCCCTCGCGTGACCGACACTAACAAAACGACTGAAAAGTTTTCCCCATTCGTCCAACAACCGCCCAGCTAAGAGAAGCGTTTGGAAAAGCAAGGAGACCTCCCAAGTCCACGGTGACAGTATTTGGCACACCCGCCCAACTAAGGGTAGATGTAACAAACACAGCACCTCCAACACCATACCACAACCAACCAGGAAAAAACAAAACAACAGGAAACTAGCCTAAACGAGAAAAGAAAGGACTCGCTATGTCCAAAAGAGGAGGAAGAATCCCCCAAAAGGCTACACAGCCCGAGAGATCAAAGATCTCCAAAAGGGAAAGGGTACGGAGACGTCTCCCCGACCAAACCCTAAAAACGCAAGGGAAAACACCCGTAAGCGCGCCAAAAAAAAAATTTATTTTGGGTGCAAAGACCACAAAAGTGGACAAATCCAGACAAGGGATACAAACAACATCCCAAGGATGTCAAAATTTTCTCAACAGAGAAACATAAGGGTCGACCAGAAGAAAAAACAAATCCAAGACACAGCCGGAAAAGACAAAACTAAACCCAAACAGGACCAGGTTTATCAAGAGAAACGTCCAAAACATCATTAGGAACGTCGACATTGCAGGGAACAGACAAATCAGAATGACGGACAGGACCGTAAGCAACCTTAAGTTGCGAAATATGTGCTTTTCGTACACACGTAGTACTATCAGGAAGAGTTAACTCTATAGTAACGGGGGTTAGGAATTTTAAAATGCAAAAGGGGCCAAACCAGCGCGTCATAAGCTTCGCTGATTGCTTGTTGACACCAGAGCTCAAATTGTGCTTAAGACACCAGACCAGGTCACCAATCTTGAAATCGTTCTCCTTTCTTCCTTTGTTATAATTTTGAGCAAAGCGCTTTCTGGTTTTAACTAGGTTATCTTTAGCACTTTTCCATACCTCAGCAGCTGTACTAGCATCCTGAGGAAGCAAATCGTTGATTTTCCAAAGATTGGATAAAGGACAAGAAGGAAAGAGCTTAAAAATAATGTTGAATGGAGAAGTCTTGATTGAATCATGATAGGAATAGTTAAAAGCAAGTTGCAGCCAAGTAAGAGACTGATCCCAATTGGTCTGAGAATCGGAGTGGAAAGCAATAAGAGCAGCCTTGAGATTACGATTGAATCTTTCGGCGTTCGAAGGTTGGGGGGATAAGGGGACAGGGTAGCAAATTTAATGCCAAGAGAAAAGAGAAAATTCCTAAAAAGATGAGAAGTGAAACAGCTAGCGTTGTCAGAGATAATAACATCGGGAAAACCAAAACTTTGAAAGACACAATCCTTAAGGGCTTTAATAGTGTTAGCGGAGGTGGCGTCGCGAACAGGACAGAGCCAGGTAAATTTAGAGAAGGAATCTACAATAACCAGAATATAACGATAACCGTAGCGAGTACGAGGTAAGGGGCCGACGTAGTCGATGTGGAAAACATGGAAAGGGCGAGTGGGAACAGTAGAAGCCAACAGACCAATTTTAGTATTGCGGGACGGTTTACTCACAGCACATATCGTCGGCTGCATCACAAACCGTCGTATCTCAAAAATCATGTTTTTCTAGGAGAGCCGTTTAAAGTTTTGTCTTTAGTTCTCCACTCTACATCTCAGCAATTATTTACAATAAAACCGTAATTATTGCTTTAAATAATCAACAAAAGACTGTATTTTTTTATTATTTATATGATATTAATGTAAGTTATTGATTTTTATCAATAATGTATAAATTTGTCGAGTTACGACAGTACGTGATTCACGGCAACGTATTATGTAATATAAACAAATGACGTATCTCTATAGATAAAAGTATCCTGATAGAAAATTACTACTAATAAACACATGATTACTCTTTTTAGTATAAATTCGACATTAATACAGACAACTAGCTAATTTATTACAAAAAAATACAAATTTAAGAAAATTTGTTAATACAATGCATAACAAAATAAGTACAAAAAAAATTTTTTTTGTATGTAGTTCCTATTTTCTAAAAAAACATACCAATAACTTGAAAATAATACTACGAAACTACTAAGCATTAACTAATTTCATTGATGAATGTTACTTTTTAGAAAAATAATGACATCATAAACTTATGCAAAAAATTTAAAAAATTATTATTACTGGACAATGACACTTACAGTAACACTATAGGGTTACCTGAAAGCTGTTTAGTAACTACGTAGCAAAATATACAAAATACGTACGTAAAAAAACACAGAAACCTAAAATAATAATATATTACGTTATTATTAGTAATCAAAAACTAAAATTTTATTTAGTAGGCCTACTCCATTACAAACGATAACAAAATGTTTTGTTGGCAATGCCTGGAAACAGAAAGTAACTACATTGGCATAAACGTAATATTTATAAGCTGAATGATATTAGTTTTAAAGATTTATAAAAGGCATTAAATTCTTTGTTCTAATTTGAATGAGGTAAATTTCTTTAAAAGTTCTTGTGTTCTTCCAACTTGGCGACGGGTGACACTGCATTACATAAAGATAACAAATCTTTGTACTTACCGTTTGTAATTTATGCAGGCACTAAATTTAATTTTTTGGGTTCAATATTCTTTATTGACTTTAGCTTTCCAATATTAAAATGCCAATATTCATCACAAGGTGGCTGTTCTTAAAATAAATTGTATCTGGCAAAATTTTGGGAACATGAATTTTCATCATACGCAACCAGTTTATTTTCTCGCCTGTTGAATCTTTTCTGTTTAACAATAGGCCTACTCTCAATTCCTTAGAAATTTCTTTAAAATCGATAAAATCTTCATATTGAAGTGGATTGACAAGGAAGGTTGTTTTTACAAGCTAATTTAAAAATAGGAATAAGTTGAGATGGTACAAATAAATCGCCTGAACGTTCAATAGCAGACTTTATAGCAGACCTACTATGTCATGAATCACCCTCATTTTGTCCGTGGAAAGGCTCACAAAATCTCAGGGAAATACTTTCAATAGCCTATTAGTCGAAATAGGGACAACATACAAAAGCATGATGGCTATTATTAAGTTTTTACTTTCGTCACTCCTTCCGTCCAAAAAGAGAAACACATTTTTTACCTCTTTTTTCAATTCAATTGGTTTAAACAGATCGAAACAAATCGCTTCCCACGACTCTTCTTTTGTTACAATATAACTTTACGAAGTAAACTAAGATTTATCAAACCACAAACACACTTGCAAACGTCTACTAACATACTGATAAAGAGCAAGTAATCATAGGTAGCCTACATATTTTTACGTCTGACTATTTTGGAATTTCTGCTAAAACAGACGGTGAAGAATGATGATGTACGAAAATGAGTGATGAAAAAAATTCCAGACCTGACCGAGAATCGAACATGGGACCCGGTACAATGATATAATTCGATTAAGGTAATTTATCAGTGCTCCCTTCATAAAAATGTAAACTAAGTGCGTATTCAGTTAAAAGTAAATTAGAAAATTACTTCTTCGTGGAATATGGATATCATAATATATCCTGACGATTGCTGCCTAACCCAGTCAAGGAGATACCTATATAAAAGCCAATTTTATTATTTAGTTTTATTTTATAATGTACTTATTTGAATACGTCACATACAGTTTTGGTTTCATTAGGTAAGCGACCGCATCACAAACTGACGAATCTACAGATACGACAGAGTGAGGACACAATACAAGTTTCACAAAGTGACGTATCTCAAGATACGACAGTACGTGATGTACGATTCATCACTTTTTGTGAGTTACGCAGAAACATTATTGCTCGTATCTTTGTTAATAACGAAGATATTGATAAGTCAGTTCGTGATATTGTAGAGTACACCCAGACACATTCATAGGCGACCTAACTCAAATTTCGATTTTTTTGAGCTACGTCACTTCGTGATGCAGACGACGATATGGTGCAGGACCTTATACGGTGTTCAATATCCTTGGACATGGAAGGCCAATAAAAATATTGAGAAATCTTCTCACGGGTTTTAACGAAACCTAAGTGCCCACCCAAAAGAGAATTGTGAAAATACGAAAATACCATGTCCACTAAAACAGACGGAAGAACAACACGGGAAGGGAAACGACCTAAGGGTTTAATACACAAAACGCCCTTAGAAAGGAAAAATTTAGATGAGGGAACACCGTCCTTTAAAGAGGAACAAATAGCAAGCAACTCGGGATCCTTACTTTGATGAGACGAGATATCAGAAAAAGCTAAGAGGAAATTATTAAGAATAGGGAAACATTCGATATCATTCTCGACATCAACCACTTCATTTTCTTCAAACATTCTGGAGAGAGTG
The DNA here is from genome assembly GCA_035578175.1 of Catonia carolina. Classification (NCBI taxonomy): domain Eukaryota; kingdom Metazoa; phylum Arthropoda; class Insecta; order Hemiptera; family Achilidae; genus Catonia; species Catonia carolina. The sequence goes on from JAQMRL010000001.1 coordinate 333,521,956, forward strand.
TCGGCGATAACGTTCTGGGTGCCTTTGATATGAGTGACGGTAAACTTCATAGACATGATCTTCGCTATCCAACGCCCCAACTTTCCCAGAGATCTAGGGCGTGCCAATAACCAGGACAAGGCCTGATTATCAGTTTCTAAGGCGAATTCGCGATGTTCGAGGTACGGCCTAAACTTCTCCATACCATACACAACGGCGAGACATTCTAATTCATAGGCGGAACCTTTTCTTTCCTGAAGAGTCAAACTCCTAGAGGCATAAGCCACAGGTTGGCGAGAACCGTCAATCTCTTGTAGCAAGACAGCGCCCAGAGCATAAGAACTGGCATCGGTTTGCAGAATAAAACCTTTTTCAAAGTCCGGGATACGTAGTACAGGTGGATTGCTTATGGCATTCTTCAGAGTTTCAAAAGCCTTCTGTGCATCATCACTCCAACGGAAAGATTTCCTTTTCCCACGGAGAGCATTCAACGGAGCGGCAATTTCGGAGAATTTAGGAATGAATTTACGAAAGAAATTCACCATACCAACAAATCTAGATACAGCCTTGACGTTCTTAGGGGTAGGGAAATTTAGAATAGCGACAGTGCGCTCAGGATTAACCTTTATGCCACCCGAAGAAATGAGGTGCCCACGAAAACCTACTTCATCAACCGCGAATTTAACCTTATCAGGGTTCACGGTCAGGCCAGCATTAGACAAGCGAAGGAGAATATCGTTAACATGTTCGACATGAGAATCGAAATCATCAGAAAATATTAGGACATCGTCAAGAAAATTAAAGACGTATTTAAACTTTACATCGTGGAATATTTTGTCCAAAAGACGGGACAGTACTTGGCCTCCAGTGGCTAAACCGAAGGGGATGCGTGTAAATTGGTACAACATCCAAGGTGTGCAAAAACTCGTCACATGTTTGGATTCCTTGGAGAGAGGTATCTGATGGTAAGCAGAGTTGAGATCAAGAACCGTGAAATATTTAGCCTTTCCGAACCAATCAAAGCAAGAATGTAAATTGGGAAGGGGGACAGCTTCAATGTCAACATGCTTGTTCAATTTGCGGTAATCTATCACCATGCGTGGCTTGCGATCATCGCGGGCGACAACAAAAGCGGGACTAGCATATGAAGAGTTGCTAGGTTCGATAATTCCTTGCTCGAGCAATTTATCAACTAACTGCCTCAAAAGCAACATTTTGGGAGGAGCTAATACATAGGGATTAGACTTAACCGGAACATTATTATCCAATTTGATGTTATACTCGACAAGATGGGTAAGGCCAAGCCTACTAGTTAAGACGTTAGGAAATTTATTGAATAAATCTACAGCACGTTTACATTGCTCAGAGTTCAAATGAGAAACTAATTTTTTCCAATCGAAGTTTCAGAATCGAAAGTTTCGGCAGGATGGCTGGGGGAAATACAGCAAGAAGAAACAGAATAGAGACCTAATTTATATTTCGGGCGAAATTTAAAGTGCAAGGACGATGCAGACAAGTCGAGTACAAGCCCGGTATGAATAAAAAAATCAGAACCCAGAATAAATGGACAGGCTAAGTTACTAGCGACCAGAACAGGAAAATTCCAAGTAAAATTATCAATTTTTATTTTACAAACAACTTCATGCGTGATATTCAATTTAGAACTAGTAGCGGAAGAACACACAATATCGGATTCTCTAATGCATTTTATACTGCGACGATCATTATTAGAATTAAAAGTTTTTAAACTCATAAATGACCTGACGGATCCAGAATCCAAAAGAGCAAGAACATCATGAGAGTGGAAGATAAGGTTGACACGAGGACGGCTCCTAACCGGACAGACGTTAATTATATTGCTACGATTAGGTAATAATACACCATCGACAGACTTGGGCCAACGGATCAATCGACAATAATTATTGCCGAAACGAGACTCAGAAAAATTATTAGTCACATCAACACATGACTTAAGTTTAACACTAGTAGTACGGTTCGACCTATATTTAAATCGAGAACAATTCCATATATAATGACCTATGGCATGACACAGGTAGCAAACAGGAGACAACATGGATGTTAAGTTAGACTTAATATAATCAATACGAGGAAGGCTAACTCCATTAACCCCGTAAGAAATTAGTTTTTTGGAACAGAAGTATTATTATGATTGTTAGAGGAAACATTTTTTCCAACGGCTGCCTTTTTAAAACAATTGGCGACTATATGTCCGGGTTTATGGCAATAATTGCAAATCACTGTATTTCGATTTCGGTGCATTATACTAGTATTTTCGTGAATAATTTTATGACGCCTATTATCGGTGAACAGAGTATTCATTACTTGAACACACAATAAATTTAATTCGGCAAAATTCGTAGGCCGGTTACTCATGACTAAACATGATCTCGTTTCAGGAGAAAGACCATCTACAATATTGCCAACAATATCTGCCTCATCGAGACCTAATTGAAGAACAGCCGCAGATTCTTTAATGTCGGATATATATTTGTGCAAGTCTTCACCTACACTCTGACTTCTAAAGAAAAGATTTTGCTTAAGCTCAACAAATTGCCTATTCGGTATGAACGTTAAAATAGCTTCCTTATGAAATTCGTTAAAATTCTGAGACACAGTATGTTTAATCAAAATATCCTGTAAAGGACTAGTCACATAAGGTAACAACAGCGACACGATGCTACACCTAATATCAGGAAAAGACTCGTGCAGGTTAATTCCTACACGGAACAGCTTAAGCAGGTCGTCCACGCTGAAACCATTGCAAATCGGCAACTTGCACAAAACTTTTTCAGCGGGATGCGGTAGTTTGTTATAAAGTGAAACAGAAGAATTAACGTTAGCCGCGGACGCACCGTAAGAACAGGAGTTATTATTAGAAGAGGCAGAAAAGTTGCTAGCCGCATTAGGAATATGCGGATTAGTGGATAAATTAACATCGGAGGTTTCTGGTTTCGAAGGATTTTCCTTGACACACAAATTTGCCATGGCCTGTATAGAGTTTTCTAAACTCGAAATATGATCACCAAATTCTTTAATTTTATCGGATTTAGTTTCATCACCATCACATAAAGTTTTAATTAAATGAAAGCGATGAGCAACGGAAGAAAATCGGCCAATTAATCCTTTGTAGTACCTAACGGTAATCGGGACATCAATATTATCAAGTTCATCAATGAAACTATGCAGTCTAGGGGTAAGCATTTGAATTTCATTATCCAGAGGAAGACTGGTAAGAAATTCAGGATCAACTACCAAGTTCTGAGCGAGAACTTTTCGCAATTTAACGCGTAATTCGGAAACAGAACCGGTTACATTAACTCCCCTACATCGTAATTCGAAGAGCAAATCATCCTTCATTAAGTAGTCCTAAATACATAATCCGAATAACATATTACTAATAGTAATATAATATAAGTTATACGATAAGGTTGGCCAACCGTGATATTTAGTAAAAAATTTACAAAAGGTAAAATTTAAATTTAAATTTGTCCATAAAAGGTTCATAAAAAAATATACTAAGTTCGATAGAAACATCCAGGATAAATCCTCCGGCCGTTGAAATTTAAACCATAGACGGTACATTAATATTCCATTACAATTGACTCAAAAAAATATCTACTTACAGTAGTTAATCCAGATAGTTTTTTTGATTATGCATTAACATACAACCTTGTGCACCTCATGTAGGTTGAACTAATATATCATGCGGGCTTGAAACTTGAAAATACCGAATCGTGAACATGATAAATCAGATTTAAACGATCGGATCTTGTAATATCATATCTTGTAGTATTGTGTCAGGATCTTCTTCTTCTTCTTCTTCTTCTTCTTTCCAACAAGGATTAGGCTTATAGCCTGTTCCGGTTTCACAAAAATCTTAATTCCAACTTTTCCTCCGCCGACCCACATCCCTTCTACCTTCTGGCACGTAAGACATTATCGTCTTGGGAATCCTCCTCTGATCCATCCTGCCAAGATGATTCCTCCATTCCTCCTTGTATTCCTCAGCCCTTTCTAGGATGTTGAAGACATTTGGTTCGTTTCGGATGTCTTCACTTCTGATACAATCTCTTCGAGTGCATCCCTTTATTCTGCGAAGGAATCTCATCTCAGCCGCCTGTATCTTAGACCTATCACGTTCCGCAGTTATCCACGACTCGCTTCCATATAACAATACTGGAACGGCCATAGTTTTATAGAACTTAATCGTCGTTTCCAGTAGTATAGGATTGTTCGTTCTGTGGCAACCTTGACCTCTAGGAGGTCAATAGTGACCTTCCCTTAGGCCTTCACTATCACTTCATTGACGTCACCCACCCACGTCACAATAGTAATGCGATAAGATAATAAATAGGTAAAAAGATAATTTATTACTACATAAAATTGGCCCAAGGTTGTTTGTCGCATAATTTGCAACACCACACCTCCCTCTACAACCGACATCACCATCATAATGTGTAATAACAATAGTAATGCGATCAGATAATAAATAGGTAAAAAGATAATTTATTACTACATAAAATTGGCCCAAGGCCCAAGGTTGTTTGTCGCATAATTTACAACACCACACCTCCCTCTACAAGTGACATCATCATCATAATGTGTAATAACAATAGTAATGCGATAAGTTAATAAATAGGTAAAAAGATAATTTATTACTACATAAAATTGGCCCAAGCATAAAACCTTGTAAGTACCAGCAGCAGGGTTAGATAAGGAATTGTTTTTTGAAATGAAAAGATGCTATTTTGTAAAGATACATTTATTGTTTAAATATTATTACAATTTTTTTGACTCTAACCATAGAAAAATATAAAACATTTTTTAGAACATATCGTTACATAACGAGCAGTTTTTCTTCAACGGATTAGGTCCATCAAAATCGTCACCAAAATCAGATTCTTCACGCCACCAAAAACGTTCCTGACAGCGTTGTTGGTCTGTACCTTTTTCACTTTTCACTATGTTCACATTTAACCAAATAGTTTTGTTGCAATCTGATATATTGTCATTTTGTTTTATTTTATTTTATTTTATTCTGCGGATAGTTAAGGTCATCCCGCTCATCATGACCAATTTTACTTAAAATAGACTGGTGGGAGGTTAATAAAAATCAGCAGCGTCAAAAACAGATTCTGTAATCTGATCATCTGGAGATTCTGGAATGCGCACATTATTATAAACTAACCAATAAGCAGTATTACTATCTTCAATTACATCCCAATTTCCATCTAAATATGGCAGTTGTTTCATATTCTTTAAGTCATATTCAGTCCAGTTCCTAGGGTCAGCGTCAACAATTTGTAAAATCATTTGACTCATATCTGATACCAGAAAATGAGAATAACGTTTCAAAACTAAATTACTAGGCAGACATTTACAACAAGAATAGTATTTAACGTTTCGATAATCTACATGTTTTATGGCGCACATCGGTTTCTCTTCACAATGGATAGTTCTACAGCTAAGCTTGTTAAATTCGAAAGTATCATGTTCCTCAGTATAATTGTAATCTAAGCCCGGACGTGCATGATAAATGATTGTAAGTTTACCAGAATGAAAAAACAAAAAGTAAATAACAGTTGAAATTAATAATATAGATAAAACCAAAATAACAACAAACTGAAATTTGAAAACCTTTAAATAATTCTGACGAAGATAAGTTAAAAACCAAGTTTTCGATCTTTTTGTTGAAGTACCTGAATCAAGAGGAAAAGCTTCTGCACCGTCACGTGAGAATAGCTCCATCTCTTCACCACCGTCTGAACTTAAGCTGGCAAGCTCTGGCTGATTATGGCGTGACTGATCGCCTAAGACACTATAGTCTACTGACATATTGATTTATTTATTAATGATATTTAAAAGAAATAGATTGAATATATTTATTTTATTATTATTATTATTATTTCAGTCAAAAATTTGGTAGTAGATACCAAGTCACAAACATAAAACAACAGTGAAAACCCCAAAGGACAGCATTACCCAAAGCTTCGGAAATCACAAAGCAACAGGGCAACAACTAGTCGCAAAAATGGAAGACACAATTGCACTATCTAAGTAACAAAAGGCTTTGCCAGTCGGACGTTAAACAAAAAAAAAAAAAAAAAAGAAATATTGTCACGCCACCAATGAAATAACATTCTTACGTTTTCATATGCGCAAACTGCTCCAACTGCATGGAGAAAACCACACTTTTTTATTCCATCTAAACGATATGTCGCTCTGAGTTGTCCTAATTGTGGACACCCAGTTGATTCTATGTCGATAATCGTCACATCTTTCGATTTTACAAACGGTTTTATCCACCCAATTTTTTGTTGACACTATACAATAAACTTAAATTGTCTCCATAATACTGTTTCATAATATCATAATGAAAAAAATACATCAATTTTTTGCTAAGTTCTAACACGGTAAAACCTACATAAATTGGTTTATTTAATATCACTTTTAATTTGCTTAATTGAACTGCGCACAAGTTTTCATTGTAAATTATTCTATCTTTAAAATTAATTTTATTTATACATTTTTGCAATTTTTGCGGACAACTAATTAGTTCTAGATTTACATGTTTTCCAACATTTTTCATGGTTTTTCCAAAAACCGAATTGTTAAGAAGTTTGTAAAAATCTTTTTCAAATGCGTTATTGGCAACGGCTCTTTTCTGTGTGTTAAACAACACATAAGGTTTCATCCAATCTCGCTGGGCAAATTTTAATATTCTATGGATTTTTTTTAATTTAAGCCCATGTGTTATGGCCTGTTTTAAATTGCTAAAATGACAAACATAGTTTGTTTTCGGCTCAAGCGTTGTAATTAATTTTTTTTGTTTTGAACCTGGAGGAAATTTATTTTCAGGGAAAAAAGGTAAATCATTATCCAGGTCATGTAAACTTTCTGGATACTCTACATCAACTTCAAGCATATATCCGGTTTCTCCATCATCCGGTTTTGACATACATCGAAATTTTTGACCGATTTCACCCATTCAAATTTTGAGTATGGTAAATGATTGCTTAATGCATATCCATACAAATTATTTGCATCGATATATGCTAAATAACTGGTTGGTTTTGTTGGAGCATATGTTTCTGATACATATTTATTGTTAGCTATCGCATGGCGTTTAACGCACATTGAGATCCCACCGCGGATTCCTTTTTCTATCATCAAATGTATATCAATGTCGGTCAATAACTCTAGCTCAATTTTTGTGAAATACAACATGGCATCAAAACTGAATCCAGGAAGTGTGTAATAGTGAGCGCAATCCAACTTATATGAATCTACGCACAATTTTCTAAAGGACTCGAAAATATCGGCTAATAACAAAGTGTCTATCTTTAGATATAATTTGCTATATTCCCCCAACGTTTTAATTTTAAAATGGTTCCATACATTAATAGCGTGCTGATAATCATTTTCAGATATATTTTCACCCGTTAATTTACTGTAAAATTTATCTATCGGCGGGAGTTCTGTCTCATTTAACCGCTCAATTGAGTCGGTGTATTCATATGGGTAAACACCCTTTCTAGTTACATAACTTATATCATCGGGGTAAAAATGTTTTCGAATATGGTGAAACTGATCATTTGGTAAATTCTTTGCTAAAGCATCGAGCGGATAATTAATGAATTTATAGGAATCAAGAAACCTTAACAAAATCCCGTTTGCCGTTCGTTTAGTAAACGAAACGAATTTTTCAGTCGAGTTTGGGATTACGTTTATGTTTTGTATATTACAACCCAATTGTCAAATTATAAAATGTGCATCATAGTTAGCACCATTATGAAGAAATATGGGTAAAAATGTTTGATTTCTTCGTTTCAAATTACAGTTGTGACATAAAGCTGCACGATATTTGCCTGTTAGATGACAATGATCACGTTGAGGTGTCATTGTCATCGAAAATTCTACATTACACATTACACAAGATGTTTTTGACTCAAATGAGACTATATCTTGTTCAGTCATTTGCATTTCTATATTTAATTTACTAAATTCTCCTACTTTATTTGCAATATTTATGACGTATTTCATAAACACTTCAGCCGCGTCTACCCCTTCATATACATACGGATCTAAAGGCAACTGACATTTTAATTCTTCAGGCAACATATCGTTGACCACTAAATAACAACAAAAGCTGAACGGAATATGGAGATCTGTGTCAGTTGTATATGATAAATTGTTCTTATTCATTTTATGACAAGTACGTAACGGTGCTAATGCACATTCAAAGTCGGCATATAATACAATGGGCAGGGGAAATTGATAATGATAATTTTTGAATTTAAGAATAAGTTTTGTACCATCTAGCGTTAATTCGGGCATTTTTACCGCAGTTGCCTTATGTTCCCCACAATTTTTTATATGATTTTTTAATATTCTATCATTGCTGAAATGTAATAAACAACGATCACAAATTTTTAATTTCGCATGATTTTTTGTAATCTGAGATCGAACTAACCTCGATAAATTTTTAATGTAACAATAGTGTGTTTTGCCCTGCTCATTTTTTAATAATAACAAATTAAAATGTTGTTTCCGTTTAACTTTGCTCAACCTTTTAGGGATAATATCATTGTCCAAAATACCATAAACATTAATCGAAACATTATTGTTTTTTTCAAAACGATTAATCTGATTCAATGGTGTTGGAAAATCAATACCTTCAAAATTAAACATGTTTAGACAATCATTATAATGATATGAAATTCTTGCAGGATTCGTGCATTTAACAACCGAACAGAGAATTGCCCACTTAAAACACATTTCATCATTTACATTCTGACAATTTATTACTGCTTTCTTTTTTGCAATTTCTAGTGGCAAAGGAATATATGAAGATCCGCCCATCGGTTTATATATATTAATTCGAATAATTAACGAATCAACGCTTAATAAAGACCAACCAGATTTATGCCCCTCATAATTCGACTCCTCTTGACAAAGTTTTTTTATTTTTTTTTCTAAAAACTAAATTTAAATTAGAACGAGAGCCTATCCCTTCTTTTAGTAAGATGCTTCCATATACTTCTTTTTTCATCCACTCGCCTAAGAACCTCTAAATTACTTATATTTGTCCACCCACCTAATCTTTAACATTTTCCTACAACACCACATTTCAAAATCTTCTATCCTCTTCTTTTCTACAGCCCCTATCACCCACGTTTCACTCCCGTATAATGCTACACTCCAAACATAATGTTTTAAGAAATTTTTCCTAATCTGTAAATCAATGTTTGTAGTCAGTAAGCCACCGTCTGCCAGGGTGGAATGGGCAGCCCTTCCAGTTCCGTTCACCATGAGCCGGTTATCGTGCTGATGAGCGGTCACATGGTTACTAACAGGCCACACAACGTGTATGTGTGGATATCAGCTATATAATTCATAAAAGTTTTGGTTACATTGTTTACCTATAATGTGGCAACATAAATCAAAACATCTAGCGTGAAACACAGACAACTTTTCTAGCTTATGTAAATAAAAAAACATAACCTAGGCCCTATACATAATTAGTAAAAAATAAAAATCTATCTCTGTGGAACTTAAAACACGGAAAATGACTACTTAATTCTAGGTTGAACTCTGCAGACGAAATTAAGTAAAATTAGTAGAAAATTTTAAAAACCAGCAACATTTATTTAAAAATATATTTCTACAACGCTTAGCTTAGCATTAATCAGTGATTTTGTGTATTTAGCTCATCAAATTGGGTAAAAACATGTGATATTTTGAATGCATTTATGACTAAAGGGTGTATAATTAAAGTACCTCGTTCTTCCGGCTCTGGTAACCGACTAATAAATCACAACTAATATGCTTTTCACGGTTGATGAGCTCTGCTGTTCCACACGTTTAGACCAATCAGAACGTTTGCCAGAGAAAAAAATTCATACAAGTTTTATAAAATATTAATAAAGACTAAAGTTACAAGAAATAACTAATTATTACTAATTTACTAATACTATTTAGCAACTAATACTACTAATACTAATTTCATAAAAAATTCATACAAGTTTTATAAAATATTAATGAAGACTAAAGTTACAGGAAATAACTAATTATTACTTGTTTATTAATTTCACATCACTCAATGTCCTCATTTTCAAGATCGGGATCACTGCTTTTAATTCCATGGGATGAAGTCAGCTTTTTGTAAAATTTATGGAAAACTGGGGGAATCAATGGTAGAAGTTCAAGTATATCCTTCTTCTTTTCATGAGATATTTTTACATCCTCAGTATAAGACTTACTTACTACAGATTCACCAAGAGTTTGTTTTCTTCCCCTGCGAAGGAAACTTAGTTTCTTAAATGGTTCATCTTCATGTAGGGATTTCTTATAGTACACAACACCTTCATCTTTAGTGTACCGAAGCCATTGCACATCGTGCCACTTGAACATCTAACCGTCACTATCAACTTTCCTTGCAACTAAGGTGTTTTTAAGCAAGCCTGCAAAATCAAGGAAAGTATCTTGACTCATTTCTTCAACAGAAAATTGACTTTTTTTCCAGTTCCACGTACCAGCTGGAACCAGTCATGAGGATGATAGATTGGTGTAGCCATACTTTTCTTTTTTCGCTCAATCAGAGCATGATCTACGTCGCACTCCATGTGAGTGTGGCCCGCAACAAGAAATTTGTGGTCGATTATGAATAAATGTTGGAAATCTGCCATTGCCTTCATAAACATAGCTGCAACATGGCTGTTCTTATTCTGCCCACCACATGTGTCAGAATAGAATGTAACATCTGTTACAGTTTTCCTTAGTTTATTTAAGTGGCGATACAAACAAGATGCAACTTTATTTGCACCTCTTCTTGCAATTGCTTCATGCCACATATAGTTGGTAGACTGGCCAGTAGCGTTATCATGCACGGTCACATTGAAAGTTCACAACTGTCTGTTTTAAAAGGCAGAAGTAAAAGACAGAAGAGCACAGAAATGGTGTAGGCAAGCACTGTTGCATGTCAAAAGTAAAACACCTTTTTTTCTCTGGGTCATTAATAGCTAAACCTTTGTCTATACCTTTTAACTTTTATGTAAAGTCTGCTTTCTCTTGGTGAGTTTTCAATTCATCTTCAGCTGATACTTTTTCTTCTTCATTTTTTGTGTCAGTAGCCACTTTAATCTTCATTTGCAGTATGTCACACTTGTGACAAGTATCAACCTTCGGTTTTTTAAAATGTAAATTCATTAAATGGAACTCTCGTTCATAGAGCTTCCTTGAAACAGGAATCTGAACCTTTTTGCAATATAATTCATACATTTTTCTAAGGTTTAAAAAAGAAGGCAGATACATTCGGGTTTCATTAGTCCGTCTTGTATAATGGCTTTCATACTGTGGAAATGAACTGATGTGTTTTCTTACTTCATCAATTATTTCCTCACTCTTCTTATTAGCTGATGATGATCGCCCTCTCTGATCAGGGCTTGTAACACCTGAAAGACTATGGGATTTATTTTTTATAACACACCTGATAAACTTATCTTTTTCATCAAGAGTTTTACAAAAACGATCCTTGCAAACTTTTTGTCTGGTACCATTAATTTCAAAGTAATACACATTTGTGTAATTCCTTGATTTTAAACTATCTAATTTTCTTTTTCTTGTGACTTGAGTCTCTTTGGTATTGATGCAGAAAGCAACATAAGAAACCCTTTTGTCTCTGGAACCTAAATTCCAGTATTCATTAAAAATTATTTCTCTAACATCTTCAGACAAAAACTGAATACATTTCTTTCTACATTCTTTTAAAGGTTGAACATTTCTTTGTTTTACTTCCTTACCTTTGTAGTTAGTATATTTTCCCCCCGAATGCATATTCTTAGTTCTTAATTTTCGAGTTTCCCTTGCCAAAATTTTATTGGTTGTTGACGGTTGAAATAGTTCTACATTTTCTTCGTGATCATAACTACCTGTTTGTCGATTAGCAAACTTCTTTTTCTTCGTTAATTTATCACAATCCTATTCATCTTCAAAAGGAGTAAGTCTTTCATTGATTTCCGGTACAGGTGAGTTGTAACCATTGTTTCTATAATCAGAAGATGATTTTTCATTTATTTCGTTACTACTCATTTCTGTACTTTCATTAATGCCAGTCTCTTTCTCTGCAGTTCGCTCGATTTTATTTGATAGTATTTGAGTATCAGATTTACATTGTAGTAATTCACTTACCTCATCTGAGCTAAACAGTGGTGAATGAAATGAGACCGCTCCACAGCAGTCGTTCATTACTTCATGTAATTCATTGTCCAATTGCGGAGCTGGAGATGAACTAATTGTTTCAGCTTCACAGTCTCCTACTTCGAGTAATTCATTGTCCAATAGAGAAGCTGGAGATGAACTAACTGTGTCAATTTCGCAATCTCCTGGAACATGAACAAGATACAGAAATACTTTAAAATTGTGTTGCATAACATATGCATAAAACACAAAAACTTCATGGAACATAACTTGTTACATAGCGTCATACAAAGTGTAGGCTATGTTATACCTACAAGTTTACATTCTACTAAACCAACTAAATGATAGATCTTTCTCAGAATAGTCCTCCGCGCTATGGAAGTAGTCCCTTCTAAAATCCAATTTTTTAATATTTAGAGACTTGACCGGTAAAAAATAAATACATATTCATGTTGCAATGAATTTCACAAGAAGAAATTTTTCGAGAAGATAAACAATCTGAACCAATATTAAATTATGCCTCGTGCAGCTTTCTAAGTAATTATGTAGGCCTACTTTAAATGGTTCACCATGTCCTAAACACATAGTACTATGTATTTTTCATAAGGTTATGTTGATTGTAATACTTACAATTGTATCGAACTCTAGTACCTAAATTGAAATCATTGATTATAAAATATGAGAAAGACATTTAAAACACAATACAGTTTGGAATTGTATAAAACTAAATTAGATTAACCTCACAAAAATAATGATCTAAACTATAATAGTAATATTAGTTAGTTTATTATTTTCTTAGCAAAAATTTCTTCAGACCACAGGCCTTTTGGTAGACCTCCGGCTTTTCTTATGTATTTCCGTGGCATAGCCTTTTCTAAAATATAAAAACCGAACATTAAAAAAATATATTGGAAATTCTAAAAGTAGTAAAATTATCCTAATTGTTTCGTAGCAATTTATAAATACTGATTTATTATAATTTTATGAAACGCATCTGCCTAAAATTGTGTTACCCAAAATTTTAAATCTAATATGAACATTTTCAAAAATAATATTTGAAAAACTGTATAATTATAATAAATAATGAATCGAAGTAGTTGTAGGAGTTATTAATATTGTTTAATTAATTTTAAACTCAATTAAAAAATTTTAACAAATGCGGCATCTCTCCCAAAATATGATGCGGCATCTGTACCAAAATTGAAGGACAGACGCCGCACCTCAGCACTAGCCCAGATATTGTCTGGATAGCCATGGTTAGGTTACGGTTACTTGTAAATACATCAACTAATAGAATGAACACACTAGTACCAAAATTGTACCAGTTAAATAATATTTATAGAAATTATAAGCAACAACAAAACAATTTTTAAACAATAATAATGACACACTTACCAGATAATGTTCAATATCCCAAATAATCTTGTTAATATCGCAGATAGCACACACAAAACTTGTCACTGGCGTCTCTTTGCACAACTCACAATGCACGACCCCGATTCCTGGTGAAGGAATTTTGAACTACAACGAGTGCGGCATCTATACCGATGCGGCATCTCTCCCTGAATTACCCTATAGATGAAATAATCAATAAAACTGAACAAAAAAATAATATAACGAAATACGGAACAATAATTTATACAATTACTTTATTTAAAACTAATAACTGAATATATTTCACTATTAAGATTCAACTACATAGCACGCTTGTTTTGATCGTTTTATGAATCATCAGTGTAGCAATAGTTGTGTGTTTACATGTGCCTCCGTACGTTCTACACAGACCCGTTTCTCCTATAAAAACCATTCTCCCCACTACTTCACAACTGGTTCCTGAATCTTTGCTACAACCATGCAGAGAGTGATCGAGGGAGCCGAAAATACATAGGCTACTCACCCACACTCCAAGCCTAAAATTAGCGTAATTCAGTATTCTGTTCTGTGTAGTCCAACCTAACAATTGATTTATAAACACAGCTTTATAATCGATAAATGATGTAACGAAATTTCTTACTCAGTTATACTTTTCGCTTGTGACAGATTAATTTTATTGTATTGTTTGGTAAAGGAGTACCTACAATTTTATTAGGTACAGTAAAAGATTAATTTTATAGATAACCCAAAATCTAAACAATATAAGGCCTACAGGTATTATTGTTTGAAGTGGCAAATATATTCAAATTTACAATATAAAGTCACTGATATATTCCCAAAAAATGAAATATAACAACATACGATAACATACTAATTTACAGATGTATAAATGTGCTAAATTAGTTATAAGTCATAAATAAATTCATCCCCAATTAGGCTAAATTAGTTGGATAAAGAAAATTGCAAACAAATTAACATGTACGATACCTAAGGGTACAGAACGGAAAATATTGAAAATTTTCACATTTCCGGTTTTTTGCAAATTATTGAAATGAATTGTTTTCACCATCCAATGGTACAATACAATTTGTTGGGGATTTAGCAGTTTCTATAAAAAAAAAAATATATGTTGAACCCTTACGTTATTTTCTAAGCATTACCAGTTTCCATAAATATCTCAATAACAAAAGATAAATTCACAATATTTTTTATTTTGTGCGATATTTTTACTTTCTCGTGCCTATATGAATATATATGAAGGAAAGTATTATTTTCATGTCGATTTTTCGAAATCGAGTTTTCACCGGATCTACACGTTTTCAGACCCCCTGAACCCAAAAAACATGTTTTTAGCGATTGGTCTGTGTGTGTATGTGTGTGTGTGCGCGCGCGCGCGTGTGTGTGTGTGTGTGTGCGCGCGCGCGCGTGTGTGTGTGTGCGTGTGTGTGTGCGAACAGAATATCTCAAGAACGGAACCTCGTACGAACTTAAAACTTAAGTTAGACACTACTACCGGACCCGACACGAACATTTTAATCAAAATCGGTCAACCGGAAGTAGAAGTTTATTCGTGTAATTTTTCACTTTTTGCGATTTTCTCAAAACCTGGTCCTACGATTTTTTTTAAAATCGCCTGGTTTACAAAATTTTTTACTCTCTACAAGATAGGGTAGGCGACATGTTTGCTGAAATTCTTGGTGAAGCTGCTGAACGAAGAAGAACAGATCCGTTTTCTACGCTCTTCAAGCTACTCGGCTTAGTTCCGATGCTTAGGAAGCATCGTTCTTTCTGCAAGTTGCTGTCGCTGAATTGCATCAATACTCAGACTAGTTAGAAAGCGGTTTCGTTCCTCTTCAAAGTGACCTCCGATGACAAGTTAGGGCGCTGTAAATTACGGCCGTTATGTTTATCAGTCTGCGACGTTTTAGCCGAAAATAAAACTCGGCAGGGTATTTCTTTCCTTTTTCTTCTTTCCTGTATTGATGTACATTCTTTTTTCTTTTCAAGAATGTATTTTTTGAAAGCATTCCAGGGCTGCAGCTCAGCAATGACTTATGTAATTTATAGTGTGTCATCACTGAATTGCGTTGTACTACCGCTCCTTGATACCTCGCCTCGTAACTTCTAGCCCTTGTAAAGTTAATTCTTTTCCCACCAGTGAATTTTGCTACTGCGTGGTTGTAGTGATCACCAAAGTTCTTGTCTATATCATTTAAAAGGCTATAGGAATACAAGCTGACAGCGAGTTGCTTCTTTAGTGAGTTGAAATAGCCCACAAGATTTCAGGTCGGACAGCAAATTAGACTGGTTCCTTTTATATGAGTGTGTTCGCAAAAGTAACCAAACTTAGAACAAATCTAGTGGTTCCCAAAAATACATGATTTAGGCCATTTAAGATATCGTCTTTGAGGAGATCAACCCTGTTGTAGCTACTTTAAGTTTTCAATATGTTATCGCTTCAGTAATGGGATACCAAAGTCTGTATAAGTTTCCCTATTTTTACTTTTTTGCCCTATATAAATATAATTACATAGAAAGGGAAAGTATTGTTTTAATATCCCTTTTTGAAATCGAGTCTTCAATGGATACACACGTTTTCAGGTCCCCGAACTCAAAAAACATGGTTTTAGCTATTGGTCTCCAATGTGTGCGCGCGCGCACGTGTGAACAAAATATCCCATGAACGGAATTGCGAAGTTGAAATTTACCACTTAAGTTAGGTACCATAAGAAGACCCGACACAAACATTTTCATCAAAATCAGTCAACCGGAAGAAGTAGTTAATTCGTGCAAGTTTTCACTTTTTGCGATTTCCTCGGAAACGGCTTCTACGATTTTTTTTTAAATCGCCTCATTTACTAAATTTTTGTGCTCTAAACGATAGAGTAAGACCCATGATAGGTGAAATTATTGAGAGGCCTGTGCTCTCGTGGTGAATCATTTTTTAAAGTTTCCGCTCTTAATACGAGGTGTGGCTATTATAACGATACTGACGTAAGAAATTTTATTTTAATTTTATACTTAATCACTTATTGTCGCCTTCAATATACACTCTTTCTCTATCCCTACAACAATCCAAGAGAATTTTCCATTGTTGGAAACAGTGCTGGAAGTCATCTTCTCTCAGCTCCTTCAGGATACGAGCCTGAAGTTCGGCTCTTCCAGTACATGGATTGGCGCTTCGTTTCCTGATCATAAGTAAAAAAGCACGTTTAATCACATGTTATTATCGTTTCAAAAAATTTGGGTCATTTTCAGTCGCGTACAAAGTGTCAGTACCAGCATTTTTGCGAGCTTCATTTCAAACATTTTTGAGCGTTACGTGTCCTAAAGAAGCTGACAGAAGATGACTTCTAGCACTGTTTCCAACAATGGAAAATTCGCATGGAGCGTTGTAGGGATAGAGAAGGAGTGTATATTGAAGATGACACCAAGTGATTATGTATAAAATAAAAATAATTTTTTGTAAGTCAGTCTCTTTTTTTAATAGCCACTCCTCGTATGCATTATAGAGCAAAAGTGTAAAAAATTAAAGTAGTAGAACATTAAAAAACCTACAACTTTTCTTTCAAACATATTTTGTACAACGTTTAGCGTCAGTTAGTGATTTTCTGTATTTTTTCATCAAAATCGGTAGAAAATGGGATTTTTTAATATTACAGCCTTAGTAGCCTTAGAAGTTATGACAAAAATGTATAAAAGTTATTGGGAATAAAAAGATCAACAACTTTTATTTCAAACGGTTTTCTTTTCAGACTATTTTAGCGTAAATTGGTGATTTTCCGCAGTTTAACATAGATTGATTTTAATTTTTCTTCATTCACTCATGATTAAAATTAGATAATTTTCATTTACCGTTGTTTACTTATGATGAAATAAAGGTTATAAATATGGGTTTTTACATTGGCAAGAGAAAGTCGTGTGTTTCACACCAGATTATTTTTTTGTATAAATCCAACGATAGCGCCCAGGAAAGTAAATAAGTATTGTACTATTTGTACTATATTGTATTTTGGAAATTATTACTGAACTGTTTTTGGTGTCAAATGTAAGAAATAATTACCTAGTACTGAATAAATTATTAATATTTTATTAATTACTTTGAAACTAGCAATTTTGTCCAGACAAAGGAAATCGCGTTTATTTGATAACAAAGGGAGAGGAACATATCAAAATATTATGTATCACTGTCACCTACATTACTTCAGACTGCACACATTTTCATGATAAATGAAACAAGCGTAATAAATATTACGTAACAGTATAAAATTGTAGTATTTATAAAATATGTATGTTTATGTGAATGAAAGCAAATGTGTTTCTAAGTTATTATGAATGTCACTCAAAACCATAACGAATATAACAGAACATAATAGGCTGTAACATAAATATCATTTTATTTAAAAAAATTCTATTAAACCCTCACACTCTTAAATTTTCCGATATCTGGCCGTAGGCACAATGCTAAAAATTACAAGAATTGAACTTGTTTATTTGGTTGAAGACATCGCGAAAAACTCATCTTTATGTATACTGCAAAATTAACTGAAAAATAACATAGCAGAGTAGGTCTACTTAAGTGAACGTACTATGTGACATTTCTCGTTAACAAACGCCGTGAGGGGAAGGCTAGAGGAAGAAGTGGGAGTAGTAAAATCCGTTACCGCTCGCTGCGCTGTCTGATGAGTAACCAGTTCAACTAACTAACGCTGCATAACATAAGAAAAAATCGTGACGTCACACATTTTTCGTGCGCGTTTTCCATCAAAACGACTCGGAATTTAAAAAAAATAAAAACTAATTTAGAATTCTGTTATTAATTGAAAGCCAGCAAAATTTTCAAATACTTTAATCGATGTTTAATTAAAGAATTAGCATTTAATAGGAAATCCCTTCATAAAAAGAAAACACAGTGGAAAATCGATTTTTTAAAAAGTAATCCGTATTTTAAAAGATCTAGGGCACATGCTGTCCAAAATCCGTCGAGAGAAATGCGTCCGTATTTGAGATTTCTGTGCAGCAACTTGACAGAAAATCGCGTTATTACAACGAGCGCTCAGCTGTATAGTTGAATCTTAACTAAAGATATGTCACTAATAACAACTAAAAAAGCCCGTCAAACTTGAAATTTAGTTGAAAAAGTATCGGTTTTTAAAATTCCGCTAAAAAAACGGAGTCGTTTCATCTAAAGGGCATAGAATGAAGTTTTTCTGCGGCTGAACAATAAAAGAAATACAGTTTACCCTGGCTGAACGCAGAAAGAAGGGGATTAAAAAACTGTATAGACGGACCACATATTTGTGGCGGCCCGCCCCCTGAGAGTGTTCAATACGCCACATAAATGTGGCAGCCGCCCTGAACGTGTTAACTCCATAATCTACAGAAGGTTAACTCTGATTATTTGCCAAGCTAACAGTGACTTATGCAGCCAGCATACAATTTTTTTTTTTTTTTATTTATTTATTTAACGTCGCATCAACTACAAGGTCATTAGCGACGACGTTGGGGTGTAACTGTGTGTGATGAGGATGAAATTATTTTTTGTAACGTATGAAAATATGCCATGCCTGAGTGGGATTCGAACCCAGGACCGCATGATGAGAGGCGAGCACGTTACCAACTGCGCCAATGCGGCCGGCAGCATACTATTTGTTACTGAAATCTGTTGACCATAACCTAACGTTTGTAAATAGTAAACAAACTTCATACCTCTATACACTGCTGACACAAATTTGAATATTTATAGTTTTGAAAGCTATTTAAATTTAAAATAGTGTGAATATTCAAGAATCAGTGCAGAAAGGTTTTAGGTTAGGGTGGAAGCTCTATTAGTTTCTTTCGGTACAACCTTGTGTGCTGTACATTTACATCACTCCATCTAAGGAGCGTACAAAAATATTGGTCTCCCTTGGTCTATTGTTGTCATTTAATAAGGTTAAATATTGATTAGAAGCACAAATGAAACTTACAAAGGTTTGGTCAGTTGAACAGTTGAAGAGTTGAATAGTTATTTGTTGTAGCCTTAATAACAAGAAACAAACAGAAACGAATTTTTATTGTACCACTTGCGTTACTGGTCGTAACAGTAAACTGACGCCAATTACTAGCAGACCCTACTAATAGTAATTATATATTGTTACTAATTAAAATTATTTATTGATATTTATTACTTATTGTACAAGATAGGGTTGGCGCCATGTTTGCTGAATTTCTTGTTAAGGCTGTTTGCACGAAAAAAAATGTTTAATTTTAAGATTACGGCTTAAATATGCAATTTAGCGCAAAAAATTATATAACAGAAAATGTAGAGAATTTGAAATCCTTACAACTTTTTGTTCAAACAATTTTTTGTTCAACGCCTAGTTTAGCGGCAATTAGCGTTTTTCTGTTTTTTCTCACAAAAACGTGTGAAAATTTTGTTTTTAAGATTTCGGTCGCTTAAACCAGTCGCGTAATTATTTATTGTTATTAATTAAAATTATTTATTGTTATTGATTATTTTTTGTACAAGATAGGGTAGCCGCCATGTTTTCTGAATTTATTTTTGAGGCTGTTTGCACGAAAAAAATTTTTATTTTTAAGATTACGGCTTTAATATGCGTTTTAGCGCAAAAATTTATATAAATAAAAAATGTTGAGAATTTAAAGTCCTACAACTTTTTGTTCAAACAATTTTTGTTCAATGCCTAGTTTAGCGGCAATTAGCGTTTTTCTGTTTTTTCTCACAAAAACGTGTGATTTTTTTTTTTTTAATATTTCGGTCGCTTAAACAAGTCGCGTATTTATTTATTGTTATTAATTAAAATTATTTATTGTTATTGATTATTTATTGTACAAGATAGGGTAGGCGCCATGTTTTTTGAATTTATTTTTGAGGCTGTTTGCACGAAAAAAATGTTTATTTTTAAGATTACGGCTTTAATATGCATTTTAGCGCAAAAATTTATATAATAGAAAATGTAGAGAATTTAAAATCCTACAACTTTATTTTCATACAATTTTTGTTCTACGCTTAGTTTAGCGGTAAATAGCAATTTTCTGTTTTTTTTCTCACGAAAACTTGTGAAGAACTTTTTTTTTAAGATTTCGGTCGCTTAAACCAGTCGCGTAATTATTTATTGTTATTAATTAAAATTATTTATTTTTATTTATTGCTTATTGTACATGATAGGGTAGGCGCCATGTTTCCTGAAGAGGATGTTTTCACCATGTTGAGGGTGTTTTCACGAAAAAAATGTTTATTTTTAAGATTTCGGCTTTAATATGCGTTTTAGCATAAAAAATCATATAATAAAAAATGTAGAGAATTTAAAGTCATACAATTTTATGTTCAAACATTTTTTGTACTGTAAGGTACCGATTAATACGGTATATTAGGTTAGTAATGGTTATAGTTAAAATAGGTTTACTTTTAGGATATAAGCGAAGTGAGGAATGGACGGGTAAGTGAACTCTGTGGAATGTGAGTGTGAGGGGTGATAGCAGGCAAAAAGAGAACAATGATATAACGGGTCTGCTATTCAACCCTTGCAGGTGTGTAGTAGGCCTACGGAGAGTGCAGTGAGTAACGGACAGTTGTATAGTACGGGAGTGGACAAGCGTTGGGCGGCCAAGTGGGTGGACAGTGAGTCGAGTAGTGTTTAGACGTAGTGTATACGGGTGTGTGAATTTTTTAGTGGTAAGGTTTAGATTAAGTGTGTAGTGCGTTAAGAAAGACCGGTGGACAGGACCATATCGAGGTACTTACTAGATTATAACTTAGTGTTTAAGTTTCGTAATGGACAGAAACCACGTAGGCTAAAAGTAGTGTATAAATTAGATTTAGTGATTGGTTGTACGATCCTCTCCGTGGTCTGCCAGCTCCAACAGATACCGAGCCTGTCCGAGAAGCGCTACCCGGCTTGCAAAAGTTCGGGAAAGCCCCGAACTGAGGGCGAAGGCAGTTTGGGCTGGTATTGGCGGGGACCGGCCAACCAACGTAGGTTTAAGGGGTAGTTATAGGCTAGTAATAAGATCAATAGATAAGCAGTTAAGTATTAGCGACATATTAGTTTTTTTAACCCTGCAATGATAGCGGGCGTTACACGGCGGTCTTTGGTATCGCACTGTCTCGGCGACGAGTAGTACGTCCGCCGATCCATACATCTGTTTATTGTCATATATTTGTGTCGTTTATGATCTTATTTTATTAATTTATTAATACATATGTAAATTTACACATTTAAAATGATAAATGATACACATTTTAATTTTTTTTACATTTTTTACAAAGCGTTTTTATTTTTCTATAAACTAATACAATAAACGAGTTTAAAAGTACGGTATTACATAATCTTTTTGATAAATTTTAATTCACAGTATAAACTTGCATATAAAATACATATGAAATTTAAAAAAAATAAAACGGTAGCCCTATAATTTTGAAACTTGAAATATGATACAATTTTTCTTACTTTTTAATTACTAGTTACTAGGCCTACTGATAACATACAAAACATATCGACTATAAAATTAGGTAAATTAACAACTATAAAATTAGGTTATCTACATACATTCGGGGCAAGCGTTTTTATTTTCTATAAACTGATACACTAATAATAAACTAATACAATAAACAAGTTTAAAAGTACGGTATTAGGCTTACATAATTTTTAATTCTCAGTATAAACTTACTTATAAAATACATATAAAATAAAAAATTTAAATATAAAACGGTAGCCCTATAATTTTGAAACTTGAAATATGATACAATTTTTCTTACTTTTTAATTACTAGTTACTAGGCCTACTGATAACATACAAAACATATCGACTATAAAAATAGGTTATCTACATACATTCGGGGCATATTTTCTTTGTATGGTCCCCACAAATTGCCTTACCACAGCTGCAGTAAGACTTCGTCATGCGCTTCTTTTGGTAAGGACAAAATGCGCATATTTTTCGAGGACCTAATTGCTTGTCGCCGACTTCATTTACTCCACTACCATTCGTTTCTTCGATACCTAATGCCTTTTGTATACATTTCTTTAGTTCTTTACTGAGAAACGGATTGGTTATTAATCGACTCCTCTGCCAAACCGATGCTAACTGCTTATGAAGCGTTAACATAAAATTCAGTCTTTTTTCAGGTTTAATTTGCTTCATTCTGAAGAAATTATGGCTATATATTACATACGAATTAATGGAAGCAATATTTAGCATGTTGTAAAAAAATGTCAGTGGCCATCTTCTTGTCTTTCTTATGAAATTAACACTTTGACACATTTGGTCAAAGCTGTCCACTCCTCCTTTAGTTTCATTGTACACGTGTACAATCTCTGGTTTTCCTGTTTTCGGATTTATGAATCCAGTCTCATGCATTGATGATGCAAGAATAACCATCTTGTTTTGTTTTGCTTTGTATGATACCATCGTCATATTTTCATTATAAATAAAAGCTGATGAACCTACTTTCCTGTTATTATATTTTAAATCGGTAAAAATGCTAGGCAGCTGAGTTTTATTTTGTTTTACTGTCCCTACCACAGTTAATTTGTCTTACATGAGCTTTTCGATCAAGGGTATGTTAGTAAACCAATTATCTAGCGTAATATTCCGATTAGTTCCCTTTACAGTTTTAACCAGAGTTTCAACGAAGAAGTCTGCCGCTGCTACACCTTCAGGAACTGTCCCTTTTCCCAAATAAGGTAGTGCATCTGACATGTACTTTGTGCCACTGTCGCACATCATTACTATCTTGATGCCATACTTATTGGGTTTCGAAGGAATGTACATCCGAAATGGACACTTCCCTCGGAACCCAACCAGCTGCTCGTCTATTGTCAGGTACGAGCCTGGTTTGTAATTTTCCCGACAATTTTTAAGTAACATTTCCCAGACATCGGATACAGCAGCAAGTTTATTGTTTTCTTTGCGTTCCTCTCTAGAATTTTTTTCATCAAACCGTAAACAATTGACCAAAAAACAAAATCTTCTTTCAGACATGTTTGCACGATATCTCTCTCCTGAATAACTGCTATCAAACATGATATTCGTGTTTAGATGATTATCTTTCAGTGCTGCAGCAAGACAAAAAACCCCAAGAAGCGCATTAAGTTCTTCAAATAATATGTTTTGTAAAGTTCCATCACCGGTATTTTTATAATTGTCTCTGCTTTGCTATTTCTTCATTAGTATACGTGATAATCTCGTGCATTATATTATCAGACATAAAGGACCTAAAACATTCAATCGGTTCTGTAAAATGTTTGCAAGTAGGTGTAGGTCCTGGTCTTACGTGAATGACATTTTTTGAAGAAACTTTTCCTTGTAAATTAGTTGGCGAAGTATTCCATACAAAACCATCTTTTCCAAAAACAGGTTCTTCAATCATTACGACGTGTTCATTACTTCCTATTTCGTCAATATGAGAGTCATGTCTAGTAGTGTTATGCGTTGTTGGAGTCGCCCTTGATCTTTTCGCAGGGATATCTGAGGTTGTGTCGGTCTGAATTAATTTCCGTTTTTTGTTTCTTTTTTTGTTAGCTTTACTAGGTGCAGTGTTTTTGTTCTCTTCCCCTAACTTATTAGAATCCGCTGTGCTGTTTGCTTCATAATCAATAATTGTCGAGAGTATGATTTCGTCGCTGTCTCTGTTTTCGTCATTGTCAGGGAAAAACTCCGGGTCCTTGTCACTATCGTAATTTTCGTCTTCGTAGTCATCGTCAATTTCTATATTATCTACTTCGTTTTCATCATCGGACAGTATTTCATCCAATGCGTTTCTTATTTCTTCGTTATTCCTAAGCCTCTCCATACTGAAGTACTAGAATAAAGAAAAAATGCTAATTCAGAACCCCAAATGTCAATAGTTCAGAAAGCATAGTAAGAACCAGTGTTTATGTAGT
This sequence comes from Catonia carolina, assembly GCA_035578175.1. Taxonomy (NCBI): domain Eukaryota; kingdom Metazoa; phylum Arthropoda; class Insecta; order Hemiptera; family Achilidae; genus Catonia; species Catonia carolina. The sequence continues at coordinate 333,546,416 of JAQMRL010000001.1, forward strand.
TCGTTTTACTTTGTCCAAAACTAAAATTCAGAGTACTAGACTGAAATGTTATTCAGTAACAAAAAAAAAAAACAAAAATTACTAGAATAGAGAAAAATACAAATTCAGAACATCAAAGTGAATAGTTCAGAAAGAATAGTAAAGACGAGTAGGGCCTATATAAACGCACTTTCACCATGTCCCAAAATAATCAGTCAAAATAATAAACTGAAGTGTTATTCAATAATAAAACAAACCATAAATAACATAAAATTTATATCCAAAATTATAAGCCTACTTACTGTATTAGTAGCGGGTAGTCCTGGCGACGAACAACTGATGTACGCTATTTAGTACCGCTTCGTTTCTACGACTACCATAAAATCATACCCTGCAATGTTTTTGTACGCGTAACACAAATCTAAACTAGTGCAGACGTTGTTACTCACGTGCAACCACAAGGGCAATGACCGTTCGAGGCACTGCCAGAAATACGAGAGGGGGAAAAATATAGTGGGGAACTGTGGACAAGTATCCAAATACTAGTAGTCGCCGCGACGGGCGCTACCACTACAGGGTTAAGAGAAAAAAATTGACTCTTATTAAGCTTTTTTTTAACAACTAATAGTGGTGTTTTTTTCCTGTTGGCTCGTAAAGTGCCAACTAAATGAGTGCTTTTTATTCAGATCATGTGCAAGGTCAATGCTAGTGTAGAAATGATCAGTGGTCAGGGTTCTTTCAAAATTTACAAAAGGTTGCATTTAATTCATGAAAAACTTTTTTGTAAGGTTTTTACTATTTCCTTTTTTTTCTCACCGTAAATTCGCATCGCCACAGTGTAGCATGGAGTAGCACAAATTTTAAAAACTTTTACGCCATAGCGATGCCTTTTGTGATTTATAAACTGTTTGAATATGATTGTACCAGTAAACAGAATTACAGATTCATCTATACAAAGACTTTTTTCAAAATTAACCTCCTTGAAATAAGGTTATGTTAGCCAACATCGTTTTTACCAATATACTGAACTAGCGTCCCCCGTCGCGGCTTCGCCCGCGCAAAGGTTATTGGTTACAAAATATCTTATGTTAAAAATAGTATAAGAGGCTTTTAATTTAGGTTTTCAATTTTGACTGTTCACATTTCAAGAAAAATTTCATGTTTAACAATAGTATAAAACTCCTCGAATTATTGTCTTTTATCTCATGACTTATATACAATAGAAAAAATATTATAATCCCATATCTTCATCAATAGCATGCACGAATTAGACAGTCCAATCTTCCGCAGTGCGTTGAACAAAACCTGTCAAACATGTTCAAACCTGTTGAATACCTGTCAAACATCTGTTTTTATTTTCTGGCTTTTTTTATATTATATTCAACTTATCTATAGATCCGATATAATCTCTGTGTATTTCTTATGGGAGACGTCGTTTTTTTGCGATTTCTCCCGTTAAAATCAAAATTTTGGGAAACCCTTTCTTAGTGCTCCCCTACATAACATAACAAAGGTTCCCTGCAAATTTCAAGTCTGTACCTATTATAGTTTCGGCTGTGCGTTGATTATGAATCAGTCAGTCAGTCAGGACGTCTTCTTTTATAAGTATTATGCTAATTACAACAATTCTGGAATTATTTCTGATTAAAATATTAATCCAGTTTAGGTCAAAAAATTAAACACTACGTACAGTACAACATCCGGAGTGACAAAGGTAAAACATAGATTAAAATCGTTGTTAACGTCAATTCAACTTCTGGGAAAATAGCTATAGATTATAAATGCGATTAACAATAAAATGCGAGTTTTAACATCCGCTGTAGGCCGACTGTTACTGTTTTAAACGAATTATATATATAAGTATAGGCTACCTATGTGTATTTCTTATGGGACGAAATTTTTGCGATTTCTACACTTTAAAATCAAAATTTTGCAAAATCCTTTATTAGGATTTTACATAATAGATTTGCAATCAAATTTATTTAATCAATAAAACTGAAATAATTGAAAATTTTTATAAATAGACCGTTCAAATCATTTAATTCTGAATATGTAGCCTAAATTTGTAATTTTTTGTTTTGGTGGCTGTCAAATACCGTCTGCTTTTTTTCGGGCCTGCGCCCTAGATCCACATTCAATATAATAACAGTAATATTTAGTTACTGAAAATGTGTTCTTGGATTTCAAATCACTATCATTAAATAATTGATTTAAGTTAACAAAATTTGTTCGTAGAAGAACGGTGAGTAACGACTAAAGCACAGTAGTACGATAGTTTGTTCTGAGAACGGTTTTAAATAAAACGGTTTTTTGACGCTATCACAGTGACTGTCAAATAGGCCTACCGTCTGAAAGTGTGCAACGCAAGTACTGGTGAGCTATGGAATATGCCTATGGAAGGGGTAAATGTGTGTTGGAGAACCAGCCGTAAGCGTAGCGCTTCGCGTTGATTCATTATCCTTGCATCAGTGGGGGGGAATTTTTGCTAAAATTTGCTAAAATTTTGCTTTAAAATCAAAATTTTGCAAAATCCTTTCTTAGTGCGCGCTTACACAACATAAGAAAGCTAACTTCCAAATTTCAAGTCTGTAACTATTATAGTTTCGGCTGTGCGTTGATTATGAATCAGTCAGTCAGTCAGGACTTCTTCTTTTATAAGTATAGATAAATACTGTTAATTATTATTTTTCGCAAGTTTGTTCTTAAAACATGTAAGTATAGGTAGGTAATGAAAAAAATGAATTTTCCAACACTCAATAAAAATGCAGGAGTCGACCGATTTTTACGCTAAAACTCATAGTAAAGGTAAAATTCTGTAGAACATGAATGCAGTGATAAGTATGCAGAATAAGATCCCGTTTGGAATCTCAATACATTTCAAACACTCGTAGTGCGAGATCCCGCATGGAATATCATGGCCAGTTGGTGAAGTTGAGCGTGACCCATTTTAGAATCTCATGGCCAGTTCGGGTAACACGTAAAAATTAGCATGGCAGATAACAAGTTAAAAGATGGTCTGTGTATCGGTGGTGTATGTTTTCTATTCATCATTCGCTTTCCAGTTCTACGACGTTAAGCACGCTTACGATTGTGGCGTGGCATTTCAACTATAAAGAACGTACAATAAATGAATAAATAAAATAATGATATGTATAAAGTAGTCTCTAGTAGCACTTGGATATAATATGTTAAGATGGACAAATGGTTTGCCCGATGCAACTCCAAGAAGTTTTGCTGTAGGTTATTGAAAATTAATTCTCACTGCGAAAAAGCTTTGTGAAAATTTAAAATGCGCCGTGCGTTTAATAATGTCCTTAAACCTAATATCTATAGCCTTATCTACTTCTTCTAACCTAGATTCTACAAATTCTACAACATTTTTTCTCACTTCCTTAACATTTTCTTGTAACTTAAATTCTACTGAATCTACTCTATTATTTAAATTATCTACATTATCCCTAATTTGTCCTAACTCTACTTTTAATTCTGTCTTTATTTCATCATTACCTGACTGAATTGCCTGTATTATATCATTAATTGAATGTATTTGGTTATTGGTTTCCTCATTTCCAGATTTTAATTCATCTTTAATTGCCTGTATTTTATCATTAACTGTCTGTACGTTATTATTGGTTTTTTTTCATTGCTTGCCTTAATCTCATCATTACTTGCCTTAATTTCATTTAACATTTGCATTAATAAAGTCATGTCTACAGAACTCACCATTTTAACTTGCAATTTACAATTAATTAGGTACAAAGAATTAGCAACTTGTGCAGATAAAAAAATTAATTATAGAAAGCAAAATAGAACTATTAAAACAGATATAACGATTATTTACGAAACGGTTTTACAAGCAATGATAAGAGATTCTACACTAAATAAACTTACTAAGTACATAAAACTTTAAACACTAAATTTAAAAACACAACACTAATTTAGTATTAAACGATAATTTTATAACACTTAACTTAAATGAGCTTTTACTTATACTTATTGAAAACACTAGATCCCGCACTTCTGACACCAATGTGACACTTATCACTAAGGTCCATTTCGGGATCTAGGTTATTAAATAATTAATACACTAAAAGATTTACAAAATAAATAATAAACTAATTATAATGAAGTAATACAATAAATAACTTAACAATTTACTTAAAATAAATAATACACAATAAATAACTTAATAATTTACTTAGCACTACTTACAATCAATTTTATAGAATACACATACAAAATGAGACTGAATACGCAAAAACTGAATTTAATGCACCTGTAGGTGCATTAAAAGTTGTGTACAATAATTTTACATAATACACACACACACGCGCACGCACGCACGTACACACACACACACACACAGTATAACAATACCTCGGAACCGTTAACCTGATATAACGTCCCGATAGTCACTCGTCAAAAATCAAACGAATACTAACTAACTAACTAACTAACTAACTAACTAACCGCGCTCGGGGGGTCTCTTTATATAGTGAAACAAAAAAGAATCTTTCCGAAGGACACCGAACTTCGATACAAATAATAAAGTACAAAAAACCCTTTATAAATGAGTGCTAGAAAAATCTATTGTAACCAAGTCAACTATTGTAAATAGAAAGTGTAATCAACCGGCCCTTTCATAAATAGTTGTACAACAATAGCCCCCAGGGGGCACCCATTCTTATATATATGAATGCTCGTCCATGCATATATATGTGGGTGTTCGGGTGTGGCAACCCCGGGACCCCAGCTAAGAGCTAATCTTATTTCAAAACTATACACAGGTTGCTCTTACACTACACACAACAATAATACTACATCACACACACCACACTTTCTTTCAACACACACATTTACATACCCTACACACAACACATACACAAAGTTTTTTCTTACACACATTTATAATGCTGGCGAGGATGGGATGCAGGCTGGTCGTGCGTAACCCTTTCCGGATTGGAAGGTCTGGACTGTGGTTGTGCTGCTGTGAGCTTGCTCTGCCGAGGCTTTGCGCCATCCTTTAGCCCTTCCAGTCGCTTCGGTACTGTGGCAAGAAGTGGACCATGGGTAAGAGTGTCGGAGCTCTTACTGCTGCGTGCGAGCCTCTGGGACGTCGGTATCAGTGGGTCAGGCAGTACCTGACTCCCCGGCCCGGATGAAATATGTGGGAGATGGCTGCCGGGAGTACTCGGCCGGGTCCTTCTTTTTACTAGGGACCTGCGGCGTGCGCGGGTCATCTCTCCGCCCGCACCCTGCTTTCACGATGACTGGAAAAGCACTAAAGATAATGTCAAATAAACAATCTTCCCTCGGATGTAAAAGACTATGGTCTAGCTTGTCTGACGATAGTGATAATAGTGGTGTATTAAGTAACACGGACAAATTTTTCGTTGTTCGTTGTGTTGCAGAAGAAGGGTCGCTATCAAAAGTTTCCCCCTTCATTATTAACAGGTCTGTGCAGTCGGTTTGTGGCTCCCCACATTCAATTAAAAAACTAAGGAATGGTACTTTGTTAATTGAAACAACGTCTGCGAAGCAAAGTAGCAGCGTTGTTAAAATTACACAAATAGGAAGTACTGCAGTCACTGTTGAACCGCATAGATCCCTCAACTCATCTCGAGGAGTGGTTTACTCTCGAGATATACATGATATGTCTGAGGCTGAGTTATTGGAGGAGCTTACCTCCCAGAGAGTGACGCAAGTCAAAAGAGTTATGCGTCGGGAAAATGGAATTGATGTCGGTACCCCGACACTTATCATAACATTTTCCACCCCACAACCTCCAGATCGTCTAAAGTTGGGTTACTTGTCTGTTCGAGTGAGACCGTATGTCCCAAACCCTCTGCGCTGTTTTCAGTGCCAGGAATACGGACATACGAAAATTAACTGCAAGAAACCTGCGATATGCGCAAAGTGCAGTTCACCTGACCACTTAGACAGCGAATGCACTTCTGAAACAGAACTGTGTGCAAACTGTAAAGGAAGTCATTCAGCAAGGTCTAGGGAATGCCCTAAGTATAAAGAAGAACGGGAAATTCAGAAAATTTCGTCTGAACAGAAGCTTTCCTTTCCCGCTGCCCGGAGCGAGTACAGAAAACTAAATAGCATCCGAAATGCAGTCCAGCCTGACATTTCGTTTGCAGCTGCAACTAGTGTTCAGTCTCGTGTGTCTGGTGAGTGCTCGTCATGCGTAGAGTTGAAAAGTGTTGTTGAGAACCTAACTAAACAGGTTGCTTCCCTAACTTCTGCACTTAAAGCGTTATTAAGCACCAAGCAAACAGAAATTGGTTCAAAGAGCTCAGTGTCTCAAGTGTGTAACCTTTCTGCGACGCAGAGTACAAAAGCTCAGCTGTCAAGTAAGACAGCCTCTACCTCAAAGGGAAAACCCCTTTCAGTATCCAAGACGCTTCCAGCGGAAGCGTCTAAATTTTTAAAATCTCCTCCGTCTGGGTCCAAGATCCACGATATGATAGGAGATTCATCGGCCCTAGAAAAGGGCTTTATACAAGTAAAAGGGAAAAAAGGGAAGGAGAAAATTGTGTTTGAAACGTAACTCCTCCGTTGCGAAATACCCTTTAATAGTTTAATTCAATGGAATGTTCGCGGGATCCGGTCTAGGTATGAAGATATAAAGATATTGATCCGGGATAAGTGTCCGTTTGCGCTTTGCCTGCAAGAGACGATGTTACAACCTGATATCCGATTATCCTTTCGTGGATACGAAATGTTTAGGAAAGATTCCCTGCATGGTGGCCCTGGTGATGGGGTCGCTATATTACTTCACCAGTCAATGCAGGGGATAAATCTGGATATTCAGACGGATCTTCAGGCCGTAGCAATCAGGATAACTGTCCCGGTGTCGGTTTGCGTGTGTAATATTTATTTACCACCAAACACAGACATTTCATACCTTGCCATAAGAGAATTACTGGAACAGTTACCAGCTCCATATATCGTCCTAGGAGATTTCAATGGTCACCATTATTCTTGGGGCTCCTCACTGTGCAATGGTAGAGGTCACATGGTGGAGAGGGTCCGGAGTGATTTAGACTTATGTCTATTGAACGATGGATCTGAAACATTCATGTCATCCTCAACAGGATCCTGGTCGTGCTTGGACCTTACTTTCTGTAGCCCGTCCCTTGTACCACGGTTGTTGTGGAGAGTACTGCCAGACCTGTACGGAAGTGATCATCAACCGGTGGTGGTCGAGTTTTTTGACTACCAGTCTGTCGATGACCTTCCAAAACGATGGATAGAGAAGCTTGCACGGTGGAATGAGTTTTCAAGTTTGATGGAATCTGAATATGAAGATGATGATGATGCAGGAAGCCTGTTGTCTTCCTTTGTGGAGAGGATGTCTGCAGCAGCTGCCCAGAGCATTCCTAAAACATCGGGTAAAGCGCGGCGGCCGCCGGTGCCTTGGTGGAATAATCGGTGTAAGGAGGCTCTTCAGGACCGCCGTAGGGCCCTGCGAATTTTTAGTCGCAGACCTACGGATGCTAACCTGGAAGCTTACCGAAGAGATCGGGCCTGCTGTAGGCGTATCTTTCTGGAGAGTAAGAGAGAGTCGTGGAGCCGTTATGTTGCAGATATTAATAGGAGTACCCCTGTGACAACGGTGTGGAGAAAACTGCGGTCCGTTTGTGGAAGGATGTCTCCGCACCGAATTGCAGGGTTGCAAACTGACGGTTCCGTGATTACGTCACCAATCGACATTGCGAATGCAATTGGTTCTTCGTTAAGATCAGCGTCTCTCACGTCTTCATATTCAATTCAATTTCAAAATCATAAGAAAACCATTGAATCTCTTCCTTTTCATATAGCGGACACAAATGATCCTCTGAACATTCCTTTTTCAATGCCTGAACTAAGAAAAGCGCTCAAAGTTTCTCGAAATACCTCGCCTGGAGGAGATGAAATTACACTTTCGATGATAGCGCATTTACCAGACTCCGGGTTAAGGCAACTCCTACATATTTTTAATAAAATATACGCTTCTAGAAAGCTTCCAGAATCTTGGAAAGAAGCAATTGTTGTCCCGATCCTCAAACCTGGCAAAGATAAAATGTTGGCCTCCAGCTATCGCCCCATCTCTCTGACAAGTGTTGTATGTAAGGTGATGGAAAGAATGGTGAATAGTCGTCTCATGTGGTATCTGGAAAAGAATGACTTCCTTGCTCCTGAACAGAGCGGTTTTCGGAGAGGGAGGTCTTCGACAGACCACTTGGTGGCCCTTGAGACGGCTATCTGCAATGCGTTTGCATTGCGGCAGCGCCTCGTTGCCGTATTCTTTGATTTGAAAAAAGCATATGATACGGCTTGGCGACGAGGTATTCTTAATACCTTGCGGGAGTGGGGCATCGCTGGGAACATGTTGGCCTTCATTAAAGACTTTCTGGATGACCGATCATTTCGTGTAAGGGTTGGTCAGAGTTTGTCAAACAGGTTTGATTTGGAAAATGGTATACCGCAGGGGAGTGTAATTAGTTGTACCCTATTTGCGGTTGCCATTAACAATATTGTGAAAAGTTGCGTATACCCTGTTAAATGTTCGTTGTTTGTAGATGATTTTGCGATATATGTTGCATCTAGAAATGTTGTTTCAGCTGAACGAGCCCTACAGCTTACTATATACCGTCTTGAGGAATGGTCACGGCAGACTAGCTTTAGTTTTTCTCCTGAGAAGACTAAATGCATTCAGTTTTGCCGAATACGGACTGATAATGTTCCAAGACTGTATTTAATGGGTCAGCATATCGAAGTTAGCACTGAAATCAGGTTTCTAGGTGTTATATTCGACAAAAGACTTACATGGGTTCCGCATATAAAAGACCTATGGGCTAGGTGCTTAAAGGTGGTTGATATTCTGCGTGTTCTTACAGGTACATGTTGGGGAGCTGATAGATCATGTATGATAAGGTTCTACAAGGCTCTAGTGCGATCACGTATAGATTATGGCGCTGTAGCGTACTCATCTGCTACTCCCACTTCGCTGAGAATGCTTGACTCGATCCACAATTCATGTTTACGATTGTCTACAGGTGCTTTTCGTTCTAGCCCTGTTGTCAGCATCTTAGTTGAAAGTGGAGAAATGTCGTTACACAGACGTCGCCAGCAGCTTATATTGACGTACTTTGCCAAGTTGAAAGCTAGACCTTATCATTTTTTGCATGACATCATTCTCAACAACCCTTGTCATGATTTGCATCTGATGAATGCCCGATTGCCTTCACCATTCGGTGTAAGAGCGTTGGGGATATGCAACAACCTCGGTATTGCGATTCCTCGTGTGTACCCATGTAATTCATGTCTCTTTCCACCCTGGACCATCGCTCAGTTACACATTAACTTTGAAATGTGTAAATACTCAAAGGCAGACACAAGTTCTGTGGTATTTAATAGCATTTTCAGTGAGTTAGTTGAAGCTATTAAACCATCTACGGTTGTATACACTGATGGATCAAAGTCGGATGTTGGAGTTGGTTGCTCGTTTGTTGCTAATGGGAGAACCTATTTGTTTGGATTACCTGTGGGAACCAGTGTTTACACGGCTGAACTTTACGCTATTAGTAAAGCTCTGTCTGTAGTCTGTGTGCGTGGGCGTCGGGTGTTGGTGTGCACTGATTCGCTTAGTGCCCTTCAGTCGATTACTGATTTATATTCACGCCACCCGCTAGTTGTAAATGTCCACGGCACCGTGAAGCAGCTTAACGATAGAGGAGTAAGCGTTGTTTTCTGCTGGGTTCCGGGTCATGCCGGAATCTTGGGAAATGAGGCTGCTGATCTGGCCGCTAAGGAGGCGGCACGCCAACCGGCCTTCACGCAATATCTGACTGTGTCAGATTTCGTGGGCCTGGTGAAGCGTGTCATCACTGATTCCTGGCAGGTAGAATGGACTGGCTCTCATGGCAACAAACTTCGGGAAATAAAACGTAATGTTAAGCCTTGGGATACGTCACTGAGGAAGAATAGAAGGGAAGAAGTTGTCATCGCGCGACTTAGAATTGGGCACACCAGATTAACCCATGGGTATCTCATGACGTCTGGTGATGCTCCAGTTTGTGGCAGATGCGATTGTCCTTTGTCAGTCAAACATGTATTGGTTGATTGCGTCTGCTACGCAGCTCTGCGTCGGCGATTCAAGATTCCCTCTGACATAAGGAATATACTCGGTGACGAAAGCCCTATTTTGGACGCAATTTTAAAATTTTTACGATCCATCAGTGTTTACAACAGTGTCTGATAGTCTAGGGTGATCTGTAATGTTTTATTTGTTCTATTCTGTTATATTTTATAGTGTATGTTGTAACGTATAAGTAGTTTTTCTATAGTTAATTTTTTTTTAGTAGATATTTCATTATATTTTTCCTCGAATACTTATTTCCTTTATTTTGTAGATTCTTTATTGGTAAATTCTTTATTTTCTTTCTAATGCTTTCGACCCTATGGTTATGTTAGATTTTTCTGTTCGGTTAATATCAGGGTGGTGAATTTTATTATTTTCTTTGTATGCAGTTTTGAATATGCTCTACCCCTCCTACCCTGCTTTGTCTGAGGTCGTCAACATCTTTGGGTGTGTACGTGCTGTTTTGGTTGTAAGCAGACATCGTATGATCTGTTGGAAGGCTGTCATTGGTTGGTTTATATCGCGTGATCCACTTCAGCCCCTTGTTTGGGGGAACTTGCTTATTAGTTAGCCCTGTTGTATTGTAGCTCTCGTCCGATGAAGAAGCACAAAGTTAATGTTTAATGCCTTCATAGGCTAAGTAAAATGTGGTATCAGTATATTTAATATTGTCTTTATTAGACCTAAAATGTATCGTAATTGTTAATTATAATCTTCAAGTGTTGTTGGCAGTAATTTTGTGCGTTATTTCTCCATGAGATAGTATTTATTGGATTGCTTCCTTATTGTTACGTGTGCGCGTCACTGCGGAAATTATTGGGTGAGTTGAAATCCTTTGTTTTGAATAAGTTATATGTGTATTGTTTTTGTCTTTTATCTTGTGAAAGTAGGGAAGGATTATGATTCTGGGACACACGAATCTCGTTGTTATTTGAATTCTAAAAATTGGTTTATTATTTTTATACTGTAATGGCGTCATAAAATTGTAAAGTTTTTTGATGTCTTCTATTTTCTATAATCTAAAGTAAAGTACCTTTTGGGAAATTTATCTTTTGTTTTGTCTTGTTTTTGCTTTTGGCAAATTATTTTGTAAACTTAAATCTTGGATATGTTTGACCTACCAAACAGTATATCCTGCTATCACTTTGGAAATTGTGCCCTTAATAATGTTCTTATAATGTAATGGACTGAGAGAGATTTTTTTTAGTAAACTCTTGTATCATGTTAATTGTATTTGGTTTTAATCTGTAAAAAAAAAGTAGAGGCGAGTCCCGGGGGGGGGAGACCCGTTGTGTTTTTATTTCTGTTTGTACAGAAATCTGTTTTGTTGTTTCAGAAAAATGTATTCAAGAATGTATTCAGGAATGTATTCAAGAATGTATTCAGGAATGTATTCAGGAATGTATTCAGGAATGTATTCACAAATCCAAAAAAAAATGTATTCACAATTCCATTTGAGATGTATTAATGTATTTGGATATTCAGTGAAATGTATTCATGTTTTCAAATCAATTAAGATGTATTCAACTGTAATCTTGTAAAAGTATACCAAGGAATTGAATGTGAAACCGACTTGAGGATGGATTAACACGAATATATTTGCCCAATATTCCGTAGCAGTGTTTCTTATAAATGGGAAGTACAATTGAATTTATATTTAATTTTATTTTGTTTTGATGAACACTTAAGTTTGTTAACATAAATTTATATATGGTCTTAATTATCATTTTCTATTTGCTGGATCCTGCAAAGTAGCTTCGCTTATTTGTATTATTTTTAAAAAACTTACATTTCATTCAGTAAATTTTTGTCAACAACATAAAAGTTTTTATTTTTATTTTCTTTTCTCCCAAAGTGTCTAGTTTTTAAGGTGATTATCTCATTTCTGGAAATCCTTTTCCAGAATGAAAGTTCTGGACCAATTCAGTGTTAGGTTTTCAATAGGTTATAAAAGGAAGCACGGTTCAGTAAATTTTTCCAATAATTATAAATAGTTTAAAAATAAATAAAAATTAATAATTAAAACTAATTAATAATAAAACTAATGTTTTCTTTTACTAAGTGAAAAAGGTATTTATAGGTTAGGTTCTCTGGTTTTATTGTTAATAATCAGTAGCGTTTGGTTTTTATTAATATTTACCTTCTTAGATTTTACTACTTTGGGAGTTTATGTAAGTTAATGTATTTAAAATTTTGTATATGTGATTATGTGTTGACATCTTATTTTAATGTTTCAGAAGTAAATCTAAAAACTGCTGTAATTCTCTCATTCTATTACAAATTTGAGAACGGTGTGTCCGAGATCATTTGTCCTGTTTGTGAGTTGTGGCTGACAACTTATGGCACAGCTGTCTCTGTCAAGTTTTGGGTTTGTTACCGGAGATTGGTCAGTTATATATTTTATTATTTTATTTGTCTATTTTAAAATTGTGTTTGTTTGGTAAAGTGTCAGTGCTAGTTTTGAGGTTAGAATTGTGTTTCTGTAGTGTTTACTTCGTAATTTGCTGGTGTTTATATTTCAAGTTTATTATTTCGAAATGGAATCCATTTCTGAGATTTCGTATAAGGCGGTAGTTCCGGAGTGTTTGGTAAAAAGTGAACTAATTTTCGAATTTAAAATTAGAAACATTGAGTTTCCCGCAAACGTCGCAGAGGCCCGTATTAAATTAAATCAGGCTATTAAGAATAAGGCCAAAATTCTGTCTCCTGTTTTTGACGGTTATGACGTCGAAGGTGAATATGAATATTTAAACTCTGAAATTCCTTTGTTTATTGATCAAATTAACGAGTATGATAAAGTAGCTTGTTCGACCACTGAAGCCAAAAAAATTCGGGTACGTTACGCCCATTTGAGCAATAGGCTCTCTTCTTTGTGCTGGTTCTTAAATGAACACCCTGATTGTGAGTATAAAAATGATTTTAGTCTTTGGGTTGCGTCTATTAAAGAAAGTATGGAGAGTTTTGAGGTGTTTTTAGCTCAAAGTAAGCCCCCAAGTCGTTCCACTACTCCATTAGTGGTTAGTACTGTTGCGAGTACCAATGTTGTGGGTACTGCCCAAAGTAATAACGTAGTTAGTACTGACGAATTATTTCCACCTTTACCGAATGTTAATTTTACCACTGTAAATCCTGGACATACTAATACTGCTTTGTCTTATTCACAAAATGTTTTTCAACCTATCGCTTCAACTAGTGTAGTTCCTAGTCTTGTTAATGTGTCGTCTCCGTATGCGAAAATGCCTAACCCGGCCGCTCAATTTCTATCTAAGTTAAGGGTGACCAATGGATTATCGTTGCCCGACTTGTTCGAGTTTATTAAGTGTGCTTTTAATCTGAAGGATTCATTGAATATTTCTGATTCACATGTTTTACAATTATTGTTTCCGTATACTTCTGGAATTCTGGCCGATAAAGTTAATTGTGCCCTTCGTGTTCAGTCTAATTTTGATACCTTCCATGCGGACGTCATATTTTCTTTAATTCCTAATAGGTTGTTGGCTAATATTGTTCAGAGTAAATTTTATCGTTTACAGTCTTCTTCAGAAACACTTTCTGAATTTATGGTGTCAATTAAAGAAACGGCGAGAATACTGCGTTTAAATAAATCTGAGGAAGAAATTGTTGATACTATTATTGAGGGTTTAAATCCTGCAGAACGGTCTAGAATTGTATTTTCCTTTAAGCCTCGAAATTTTGTTGAATTAGAGAGTTTGTGTGTTAAGTCACAGAATGTTTTGTTTTGTGATCAGCAAAGGGCTGCTTTTGAATCTTTTTATAATAACCCAGGTCGTTCGCATAATAGACCAAGGCCTTTACTGAGTTTTAATCCTACGATAGGTCCTAGAGCAATTGTTGCAGGTCCTCGACAAGTAAATCCTTCATTTCAACCCAGATTCAATAATAATAATAATAGATCTCGTAATACTGTTCAGTTTGATAATGTTAATTCTAAATTTAAAGAGTTTGTATGTTTCAAATGTAATAAAAAGGGTCATATAGCTACTCAGTGTAGAAATTCTGGCGATAGTTCAAAAAAACTAGGTTGCCGAGGGATAGTTGGGGTCCCGAAGAAAAATAGAATTACCCATAAAAGTAATTATAAATGTAAAGGTTCCGTGTATAGAAAAAGAAAGTTTAATAAGATTTGTGCTATTCCTGCTAAAAATAAGATGTCTTATCCTTTAATTGAAGTAAAAATTCCTAACGTAAAAGGAAATGTTTGTTCTTTAATAGATACTGGTTCCTGTAGAAGTTTTATTCATTCTTCTGTTGTTAATAAAATTTTATCGCTGAAAAATGTGGAGATAAAATCTTGTAGGTTAGATTGTGTTACTGCTAACTCGTCTAAATTGGTAATTAAACATTCTATTGATCTAAAAGTAATTGTTGATAAATTTTCGTGGAGATTTACCTTTTTGATTGCTGATTCTATTCCTGGAGAAATTATTCTTGGTATTGATTTTATCAAAATGTCACAATTGGTTCCTGATCTTAATTCTAAAATTTGTTATTTTAAATTCTCTCCCGAGGTAAAAATTCCTTTTATTCATACTAATGTTGTGGAGAATGGTGTTAATGTTTCTAATGTCAAAAATGGTTCTTATTCTGAAATTTCTTTATCTCATCTTTCTAAGAGCCAACAGGATAAGTTATACTTTGTATTAAACAAGTTTCCTCATGTGTTAACCAAAAAGTTAGGTTTAACGAATAAAACTGAATACCAGATACGTTTAAAATCTGATGTAGTTGTTAAATCCCATCCGTACCAATTAAATCCCTTGAAAATGAAATTTCTTCGTAAAAAAATTGATGAGTTGATTAAAAGTGATGTGATTGAGCCTTCTGTTTCGGAGTATTCTAGTCCCTGTTTTTTGGTACCCAAACCTGATAATGATTTTCGCCTTGTTATTGATTATCGTAAGTTAAACCAGAATATTGAAATTGATTCTACCCCTTTACCTTCTATTCACACGTGTTTCGATTGGTTTCATCGTGCCAAATTCTTTACCACATTCGATTTAAATTCTGCCTATCATCAAATTAAGTTATCTGAGTCTTCGAAAGCATTGACAAGTTTTTGTACTCCTTTTAATTTATTTCAATTTAAACGAGTACCTTTTGGATTAGCTGTTGGAGGACAATGTTTATCTCGTCTCATGGAACAGATTTTCCACGATGTTAAATTTAAATTCCTTATTAATTATTTAGACGATCTTGTTATTTATTCCGAAAACTTTGATGATCATCTTCGTCATATCAAAATTGTTTTAGATCGTTTGGGTAAGGCTGGTCTTACTGTTAATCCTCAAAAGGTTCAGTTTGCTGCGTCTTCGATTTCATTTTTGGGACATTTAGTTTCTTTTAATAAAATTCAGATTGATCCTGAGAGAACCAAGTCTATTAGTAAGTTTCCTGTTCCGCGTGATGTCAAAGGTATTGCTAGATATTTAGGTATGGCGAACTATTTTCATAAATTTATTCCTAATTTTTCTGATTTGGCTGCCCCATTAAATAAACTCCGTAAGAAAAATGTGAAATTTGAGTGGAAATCTGAACAACAAAAAGCCTTTGAGGCTATTAAAGAAAAGATTTCCAATCCCCCTGTACTTGCTATACCCGATTTTAATAAAAAGTTTATCCTCCAAACAGATGCTAGTTCTACTGGTTTATCGGCTGTTTTATCACAGGAATCTGAAGGTATTTTGCTACCTGTAGCTTATTCTTCTCGTACGCTTAACGATTTAGAACGTAAATATTCTGCTTTTGAATTGGAATGTCTTGCTGTGATTTTTGGGATTGAAAAATTTAGAACTTATTTAGAACATAGTCGTTTCTTGTTACTCACTGATAACCAAGCTTTATCTTGGCTTCTAAATCATCCCCGTCAGTTAGGTAGAATTGGTCGTTGGGTCATCCGTATTATGTCTTTTCAGTTTGATGTCCAACATATTCGTGGCACTCAAAATGTTGTAGCTGACACCTTGTCGAGAATGTTCGAAAATTCTTCTTCAAATTGTAATGTTGATAGTAACAATAATATTGCTCCTGGTAATGGCTGTAATTTTAATAATGTGGTGTCTTCTGAGAATCCCTTCAGTTATGTTATTTTATCTGATTTTCCGGTGTCATTTGATCAGTTGACCAAATTTCAATGTGAGGATGAAATTTTAAGCCCTATTATTGCCAAATTAAAAAATGGTAATCCTGTTATGAGGTACAGTCTTTCGAAAGGTGTTTTGGTATATAAAAGTTGCAATTCTCGTTCTAATAAAATTGTGGTTCCTTCTGCCCTAATTCCCATGATATTTAAATATTATCACGAGTCTAATTTCGGCGCCCATATGGGGATTTTTAAAACTATTAACAAAATTAAATGTTATTTCACTTGGAAGAATTTAGTGTCTGATGTGACTGCTCGTGTAGCTGCTTGTAATTTATGTTCTTTGAGTAAACCGGCCCAAAAATTAAATGTTGGATTTATGGCTTCTAATATTGCTACTGCTCCTATGGAGAAAATATTCATTGACTATGTAGGTAAATTACCTCGTACTAAAAATGGAAATACGTATATTCTTACTTGTGTAGATGCTTTTTCTAAATTTGTTTGGTTATTTCCTGTTCGAGATTCTACGTCTTTAATTACTATTAAGAAATTAAAAGAAATTTTTGTTAACTTTGGTCTTCCAAAAATTATAGTTTCTGATAACGCTACTCAATTCACTTCTAAAATTTTTAAAAATTTTTGTTTTAATCAGGGCATTTTTCATGTTCGTCAAACTCCTTATTATCCTAAAGGCTCTCATGCTGAACGTGTTAACCGTAATTTAAAAGCTGCTTTAATTGCGTTTCATGCTGAATCGCAGAATAGATGGGATGAAAGTCTTCACTGGTTGCCTTTGGCTTTTAACTTGGCCAAACATGAGAGTAGTAGGTTCACTCCGTTTGAGGTTATGTTCCGTTACAAACCTAATTGCCCATTGAGCAATGTTTGGAACATTAAAGATGTGTTGCCTGAGGAGAATGTTTCTGTAACTAGGAGGAATTGGTTAGAAATTAAAAATAACTTGTACAAGGCCTGGAATAAATATAAAAAGGGTTATGATAAATATCGCCAACCTGTTTTGTTTAAAACTGGTGATAGGGTGATGTTACGCACTCACCCTCTTAGTAAAAAAATTGATCAGAGAGCTGCTAAGCTCATGTTCCGTTGGTGTGGTCCTTTTGTGATTGATCAATGGTCGTCCCCTGTTAATGTAAAATTATTGGATCCTGCTACGGGCGTTTGCGGGAAAGCTCATGTTTCTCAATTGAAGAAAGCATAAAAGTTGCTGGTTTTTCTTTTCTGGCACACTATTGTGTTTAGTGTTATAGTATGTTTATTGATATTTTTTTTTGGTGTTATTGTTTGAAATTCGAACATTATTCTGCTTATTGTGTTGTACTTTGTGGAGGTAAGTTGTTGGTGTAGTTGAGACTAAGTTGATTATTATGTAATCAAGTGTTACTATTATTATGCTGATTGTTTTATCCGGATGTGTAATGTGGTTCTTGAGTTGTGTTAATCTGGGAAAAGTTAGGTTTATTTGAGTATCTATTCCGGCCGGGTGGATATCTCGATCGTGTCTCTTTAGTTTTTTACTCTTTCTTTAGCTAGGCGGTGTTTGAACTAGAGTTTCACATACTAGGAGTTAGTGTCCGCTGACATTATCTCTTGTGTTGTTTAATTATTTTGATTAGGATTGTTTCTCGTGAGAGTCCTTTTCGGTTTTCTTTTATTGTGAAGTTTCCCAGATGACCCGTATTATATATAGAGATTTGTGGTGATGTTATGAAGTGATTACAACATAAAAGATTATGTTGAGTTGGGTTATCGATGTATTGTGTCTGAAGTATTGCGTTAGTGAGGTATTGTGGATTTGTTTAACTCGTCTACAGCATGTAGTTCTGAGCAAGTGAGTAATTTGTGGTTATACTAAGTTACAGACGTGTAACTATCCTGGATATGTGATTCTGTTGAAGACAATGTTTGTGTTTTGTCTTGTTTGTTCTGGTGGCCCTTATTCGTCTCAAATTCGATTGAATGAGTTATGTTGGGCGGAGTTTTCAAGTTTATCTTTATTTGTTTGGCCATAGTGAGGCCCTACTTAGGATCCTTCCTTGGTAAAACGTTAATATAGGCCTATATGTCAGAAAGATCTTTCGAATGGTGTAAATATCTGTTTTGATAAGTTTTGTACTATTCTTAATATTAAGGTTTTAGAATTTTATGGTTATTAAGAAGTAATTTTGTTTATGTTTGTAAGGAGGTGGTTTTCTCCAAGAAATTTTTAGTTGATTCATTGTGTTATCTCTCAGCAGGTGCTGATTTGCAAATTTTGTTTTGTGTTAATCTTGTTCGTATATTATTTGTTGTCATTATGGTAGTTTGCTGTCGAATTTTGGTCATTTTGTCAAAATGTTTTAGGTTAGGTTGGTTTGTTTACATTGTGTTATATTTCACCTATGGTAGTTTTGTTGACTTGAAAACTTGTATTGAATGGGTGCATAGTTTGTTTTAATTACAGTAATTGTTTGTAAATTAAAGTAGCGTTATTAATCTTTCTATTTGGTGTTCTGAATTTTGATTTTGTAGATTTAAATCTTTGTGAATTATCTTGCGAATAAAAATTTTTTTTTTCAAGTTTTTGTTTTGGCGTTAATGTTTACATTCTGTTAGTCAGTCGTGTTTTACCTGGTTATTTCTTTTCTGATACTGTTGTAAGTTGTTGAATTGTGTTGTTGTTTTTGATTGGATTCCTGTCTGCCTGTGGTGATGTTGAGGTCTCATATTTTTTTTTGGTTCTATTTTTTTTTGGCAGACTATGTCTGAGTTTTCGAGGGGGAGATTGTAACGTATAAGTAGTTTTTCTATAGTTAATTTTTTTTTAGTAGATATTTCATTATATTTTTCCTCGAATACTTATTTCCTTTATTTTGTAGATTCTTTATTGGTAAATTCTTTATTTTCTTTCTAATGCTTTCGACCCTATGGTTATGTTAGATTTTTCTGTTCGGTTAATATCAGGGTGGTGAATTTTATTATTTTCTTTGTATGCAGTTTTGAATATGCTCTACCCCTCCTACCCTGCTTTGTCTGAGGTCGTCAACATCTTTGGGTGTGTACGTGCTGTTTTGGTTGTAAGCAGACATCGTATGATCTGTTGGAAGGCTGTCATTGGTTGGTTTATATCGCGTGATCCACTTCAGCCCCTTGTTTGGGGGAACTTGCTTATTAGTTAGCCCTGTTGTATTGTAGCTCTCGTCCGATGAAGAAGCACAAAGTTAATGTTTAATGCCTTCATAGGCTAAGTAAAATGTGGTATCAGTATATTTAATATTGTCTTTATTAGACCTAAAATGTATCGTAATTGTTAATTATAATCTTCAAGTGTTGTTGGCAGTAATTTTGTGCGTTATTTCTCCATGAGATAGTATTTATTGGATTGCTTCCTTATTGTTACGTGTGCGCGTCACTGCGGAAATTATTGGGTGAGTTGAAATCCTTTGTTTTGAATAAGTTATATGTGTATTGTTTTTGTCTTTTATCTTGTGAAAGTAGGGAAGGATTATGATTCTGGGACACACGAATCTCGTTGTTATTTGAATTCTAAAAATTGGTTTATTATTTTTATACTGTAATGGCGTCATAAAATTGTAAAGTTTTTTGATGTCTTCTATTTTCTATAATCTAAAGTAAAGTACCTTTTGGGAAATTTATCTTTTGTTTTGTCTTGTTTTTGCTTTTGGCAAATTATTTTGTAAACTTAAATCTTGGATATGTTTGACCTACCAAACAGTATATCCTGCTATCACTTTGGAAATTGTGCCCTTAATAATGTTCTTATAATGTAATGGACTGAGAGAGATTTTTTTTAGTAAACTCTTGTATCATGTTAATTGTATTTGGTTTTAATCTGTAAAAAAAAAGTAGAGGCGAGTCCCGGGGGGGGGAGACCCGTTGTGTTTTTATTTCTGTTTGTACAGAAATCTGTTTTGTTGTTTCAGAAAAATGTATTCAAGAATGTATTCAGGAATGTATTCAAGAATGTATTCAGGAATGTATTCAGGAATGTATTCAGGAATGTATTCACAAATCCAAAAAAAAATGTATTCACAATTCCATTTGAGATGTATTAATGTATTTGGATATTCAGTGAAATGTATTCATGTTTTCAAATCAATTAAGATGTATTCAACTGTAATCTTGTAAAAGTATACCAAGGAATTGAATGTGAAACCGACTTGAGGATGGATTAACACGAATATATTTGCCCAATATTCCGTAGCAGTGTTTCTTATAAATGGGAAGTACAATTGAATTTATATTTAATTTTATTTTGTTTTGATGAACACTTAAGTTTGTTAACATAAATTTATATATGGTCTTAATTATCATTTTCTATTTGCTGGATCCTGCAAAGTAGCTTCGCTTATTTGTATTATTTTTAAAAAACTTACATTTCATTCAGTAAATTTTTGTCAACAACATAAAAGTTTTTATTTTTATTTTCTTTTCTCCCAAAGTGTCTAGTTTTTAAGGTGATTATCTCATTTCTGGAAATCCTTTTCCAGAATGAAAGTTCTGGACCAATTCAGTGTTAGGTTTTCAATAGGTTATAAAAGGAAGCACGGTTCAATGTTTTATATTAGTTACTATAAGTGTATATTTATATGTTTGTGTATTTATTATTTTTAATGTTTTATATGTGTATTTGTGTATGTTTTTTATATTTTCGTGGCCCCTTTACAGCCATTGCTGTGATACTAGTTTGTAAGGTTTTTTAATTCATACGTTGTAATTGTTGTTCAATCTTACTGTGATATTAGATATAAGTTTGTGTTTGTATGTGTATCTTATAAGTTTTATTTTTAATATAAATTTTATTTATAAATTAATTTTTTCTGTGATATTTCTAGTTTTAAGTTTTATATTGTAATACAGGGAGTGCGTTCTACACTCGGGCCCTTTACACCCGTGTGTAGAACAACGGGCGATGATAACCGTCCAGGTTGTTCGCCCTAAAAAAAAAAAAAAAAAAAAAAAAAAAAATGTACAACAATAACCCGACCTTCTCATACACCTTTTAAATAACCTTTTATAAATAGGTATCCTATTGTTACTATTGTCCTATTGTTACTTTTTCACTCTCTTATCTACTCTTTACCATTTAATGAACATTTTACCATTTTACTAGAAATTTCGCGAACCATGATCTTCTTCGATATTGTCACAATATTTATTGATTTTTTGTAGCAAGGTTATATAATTTTGTACTCTTTTTTTTTATTTAGGTTCGAAATTAATTGGCTTTGTCTTGTTACATTCAAAATAAATCTTAGTTACCAAGAGTAGTATCAAATAAGAATTAATAGTTTAGATATAATCAAGTTAGTGTGAAACAAATTTTGAAAGAAGTTGATAAAATTCCATAAAACTTTAAAATGTATTTTTAATGGTATTTAAAGTTAATTTTTTTGATAAAACTACGAGGTAAGAAATAAACAATCATAAAACAGATATTAAATGAAATGTGCTAAAACACTTTAGCAAAACGCAGAGTCTAAACCTATAAACAAATACTATAAAACCATTTAAACAAATCTTAATAAAAAAGTTTTAAATGAAAATGTAAAAAAATTATTTAAACTTAAGTAAGAAAACCTGGTTCTAAACATTTTTACATAAATATTATGAAACAAACAAACCCTAGGCTACATGAATGAATGATGTTGCAATCTAAAATTTGTTTCAGTGTTTCAGTCAAATCGAGATGCACTCCCTACGCATTGTAGGAAGATGAAAATGTTGTGTATAGTCATAACGGTTTATTTTTCAATTGAGCTATTTTGAATTTACACCATAAATTGTCAGGATCGGTCTAATGTAGCGCATGCCGCTCAGGCGTTTCATTCGTAGCAGATACATGGAAATATGATGGCTAAATCCCTCTTCTCATAGCTTGAACACCTCTACCTGCAACTATTCTAACTGATAATCCTTAGTAATTTTGCAGTTTAGTAGTAGCAGCATCTGTCAAACGAATTCTGCCAGAAAGCGACTTACCATCAACAAGGAGTGGTTTTCTTTTTCAGCTTCAGGTCTCGTAATCTTCCAAACCTTTTCTGTACGTGGCCTACACATTCTTTTTGAATAATTATTTCCTTAAAGTTCTGGCTGCTTTTACAGAATCAAAACCTCTTGAGTATTCATCTCCTAGATAATGAAGGTAGCACATATTGTATTCAGAAAGTGACCGATTAAAAATAGTCAGAGCACCAGCAACTTCCATTCCACCACTTGTGCCTGTGTAATTAGCGATACAATTGGTATCATGATAAAGTGGTTATTTATCAGGGCATTTACAAAACTTGAACATAATTTCTTTATCAAGCACTTTCCCAGTTGAAACTTAGGTGGCAGATTGTACACCATTGAGCGAAGTATGTCCGCGTTTCTGCCATGAGCCGTCCAATGCTTTTGCCAAACCCCTGCTATTTTTATTTCATGCAGTGAGTATTACTGTGCTTTGTCTCTAAGCATCTAAATTCTTCAGCATCATAGGCTTGTGTGTAGCCAGTGCTATGCACACTAGATCCATAAATAGGATCGTCCTGGACAATATGGTCATCAGGGACTTTCCTAACCTCAGGGCTATTGAGAATGGAATCTGCAGGTGCAAGATAATTGACATACGCCTTAGGGCTGGTACACTGTTGAATAACGTGTTGTTGTTTCACTGCCTGATTAACAGGTGCTAAGATTTCCAACTCCACATTTGAAGCGATAGGTGAAAAGTCAATCAGTGGTTCAGTACTTCCTGCTGTGGCGATAGTGTCAAAAGTGAGGCTGTTGATGAATAATTGGAATTGTTGAGAAAATAAATGGACCGCGTTCTCTTTGAAGGCATCTGTACATTGGAAAAGTTTAAAAATTGTATGATGTAAGTAGTCTACAGGAAACTTCATAAGAGGACTCTCTTCAAAACCGAAAGATGCTCGGAGTGAATTTCGCTGGATGAAGTGAGATATCCAACCTTGGATGTAGTTGAACTTTGAATTTCTTCGGTCACGTAACGGTCGAATTTCAGAGAAACTGGATTCAACGGTTCTGTGTTGTACGCAAGAAACTTTAGCTGGTGTAAACAACAGTGTCAACAGTGTCTGACAGTCTAGGGTGATCTGTAATGTTTTATTTGTTCTAATTAGTTATATTTTATAGTGTATGTTTTATATTAGTTATTATAAGTGTATATTTATATGTTAGTGTATTTATTATTTTTAATATTTTATATGTGTATTTGTGTATGTTTTTATATTTTCGTGGCCCCTTTACAGCCATTTGTTTACCCTTCAGGTCTGTGATAGTAATGTAATTTATATTGTGTTTGCTGTGATACTAGTTGTAAGATTTTTAATTGATATGTTGTAATTGTTGTTTAATCTTACTGTGATATTAGATTTAAGTTTGTGTTTGTATGTGTATATTATAAGTTTTATTTTTAATATAAATTTTTTATTTTATGTAAATTTTATTAATTAATTCATTTTTTCTGTGATATTTCTAGGTTTAAGTTTTATATTGTAATACGAAGAGTAGGTTCTACACTCGGGCCCTTTACACACCCGTGTGTAGAACAACGGGCGATGATAACTGTCCAGGTTGTTCGCCCTAAAAAAAAAAAAAAAAATGCTATTTTTATTTTTAAAAAACTGCCTCTTCCACTGTTTTTTTTCATATAACATTTACAAACTTTTCCGAAGCAGTGAGAATTAACTGCTCATGAGTAAAACATCTAAATGATGGCTCAGGTAAATTCATCACTCCACACAACATTGCGGCAAATGTTTTTCTTTTGCCAATGCATCTCATGCCATACTCCAGCCTCACATTGACATGCCAATATAGTTTATTGCCATGTTTTATAGTTTTAGAATTACAAAATACTTTTTCTTTTTCACATTTATTGCAGCAAATCCGTATTTCAGAAGCGAATTTTTTGTTTCCTAATAATTAAACTACCTTTACAGTTATTACAATTACCATTATTTTGTAGGGACTGTTGGACCGTTTCAAATCAATAATGTCGTATTGAAAATTATTTTCTTGAAAATATTTGTCATAAATATTTTTTACTTCTCTCGATTTGTATTTTGAACTTAAGTTTTACCAGCACAGTTTGAAGACTGAGGTTCTGATAGGTAGGTGCACATAAACTAGAGCTAACACTAGGGGATATTACACGTATCTAAATTTACAATACAAACCATCTCCATCTTTTACGTACATCTGGAGCTGATCGTGTTTTATAAGTTGGGGAATACGGGGCAAGAGTCCTACTTACTTGTAGCATAAAAAATCTCCAAAACCGTTGTAATTAGTGCACGGTCTTTCCACCACGTGTCGCACTTCTGGCACATGATCCAGTCCACTATTGGAGGGGATGTATACAAAGCTCCACAGTAATAATTAATCTTCCCGGAGCAAGCGATTCCTCGTCTTCCTTCAAAATTAAGGGTACGTTAAGCACCAGTTCCTATCGTTTTATTTTTAAACGAATTATAAGTCCTAGGCAATTTTTTCCCACCTCGATTAAATAATGCACTTTTAGTTCCTTTTAAATTATTTTTTGCCTTTTCCGCCTCAAGTTTTTTTCTTTCTCTACCTCCAGCTGTTTTGTGTATGGCGGGAAGTAAGTATTTCAGATTTTTTTGAGTTTTTTCTTTGTATTTGGAGCTTGTTAATTTTTGGGTACGGTTTTATTTTCTGCAGTGGTGGATGCTATTTCAGGACTTATGTTGGAACTATCAAAAACTTTTTTCGTTTCAGTGTCAGGAACTTCCGATTCTTCACGGGTAGGCATAATGTCAACAGTTTTACATTCAACGAGGGCCGCAGACTGTTCTAAATTTGCGCTTAATGGTGTGCTGATGTTTATATTATTTTCACATTGCATTTGGTTGGTAAGTGGTGGTTGATCAGTAACGAGGGCGAGAAAAAAATCAATTTCAGCGAAAATATCTGGATTTCTTGAAATGATTCCGCATGACTTAAATCCTTTAGTTGCAGCTCCAACTGTAGCTGCTTTTTCGTAAGCCAGACCAAATAAATTGGCTGTTTGGTACTGTGTAATAACACGACCGGGATTATTAGACATCCATTTGCTACATTCGCTGGCATAATATGATTTTAGTGGGCCAGAAAACATTTTATCTAACAGCTGTAATTTATGGGAACTGTGTGGTGCAAGTGAAAGAAGATGAATGTTGTTTCTTCGGCAAAACTGTAGTGCTGGAATGGAGATGTGTGAACTGTGATTGTCCAGAACCAATAGCACTGGATCTTCTAGCGTTGGTTTCGTGGTGTGAATAGAAATGTTGTAACCAGACTGGAAAAAAATCACTTTTCATGTACCCAGAATCGGACAAAAGAAACAAACCTGTCGGAGGAGCTCCATCCTGAATCTCAGGTTTCATCCTCTTACGAAGAAAAATTAACGGAGGTGGCACAAAATGACCCGCTGCTGACATGCAACAAACCACAGTAATTGTCTGTCCTCGCTCAGCAGACACCGCCATATTTTCACATTTCTTTGTTTTAGTAGATATCACCTTAGGAAGTCGATTAGGTACGTACTGTATTGATTCCACTTTCGGCCATATTCTAAACTCGGCTCGTTTTTGAGGTAAAGGAACATTTGCTATCAATATCCTCTTTAAGTTTTTAAAAAATAAACCAACCTGTGGTTTGTTAAACCCAACAATCCATGCCATACTCGTTCCTTCGGGTTTTCTTAATGTTAATGAGGGATGCCGGGAGAGAAAATTATAAACCCAATCAGTTCAGCTAATTTAGTATCCTTGTTGAAACGATGATTTATTGGTTTCAGCATATTCAAATGCAAGTGACTGTATTATTCCCTTTACTGTTAAACCATAAAACCGCTTATCCATTTCTTTTAAATAATTTACCAAATCAAGCTCCGCCCCCAGGGGGCACCCATTCTTATATATATGAATGCTTGTCCATGCATATATATGTGGGTGTTCGGGTGTGGCAACCCCGGCACCCCAGCTAAGAGCTAACCTTATTTCAAAACTATACACAGGTTGCTCTTACACTACACACAACAATAATACTACATCACACACACCACACTTTCTTTCAACACACACATTTACATACCCTACACACAACACATACACAAAGTTTTCTTACACACATTTATAATGCTGGCGAGGATGGGATGCGGGCTGGTCGTGCGTAACCCTTTCCGGATTGGAAGGTCTGGACTGTGGTTGTGCTGCTGTGAGCTTGCTCTGCCGAGGCTTTGCGCCATCCTTTAGCCCTTCCAGTCGCTTCGGTACTGTGGCAAGAAGTGGACCATGGGTAAGAGTGTCGGAGCTCTTACTGCTGCGTGCGAGCCTCTGGGACGTCGGTATCAGTGGGTCAGGCAGTACCTGACTCCCCGGCCCGGATGAAATATGTGGGAGATGGCTGCCGGGAGTACTCGGCCGGGTCCTTCTTTTTACTAGGGACCTGCGGCGTGCGCGGGTCATCTCTCCGCCCGCACCCTGCTTTCACGATGACTGGAAAAGCACTAAAGGTAATGTCTAACAAACAATCTTCCCTTGGATGTAAAAGACTATGGTCTAGCTTGTCTGACGATAGTGATAGTGGTGTATTAAGTAACACGGACAAATTTTTCGTTGTTCGTTGTGTTGCAGAAGAAGGGTCGCTATCAAAAGTTTCCCCCTTCATTATTAACAGGTCTGTGCAGTCGGTTTGTGGCTCGCCACATTCAATTAAAAAACTAAGGAATGGTACTTTGTTAATTGAAACAACGTCTGCGAAGCAAAGTAGCAGCGTTGTTAAAATTACACAAATTGGAAGTACTACAGTCACTGTAGAACCGCACGGATCCCTCAACTCATCTCGAGGAGTGGTTTACTCTCGAGATATACAAGATATGTCTGAGGCTGAGTTATTGGAGGAGCTTATCTCCCAGAGAGTGACGCAAGTCAAAAGAGTTATGCGTCGGGAAAATGGAATTGATGTCGGTACCCCCGACACTTATCATAACATTTTCCACCCCTCAACCTCCGGATCGCCTTAAGTTGGGTTACTTGTCTGTTCGAGTGAGACCGTATGTCCCAAACCCTCTGCGCTGTTTTCAGTGCCAGGAATACGGACATACGAAAACAAACTGCAAGAAACCTGCGATATGCGCAAAGTGCAGTTCACCTGACCACTTAGATAGCGAATGCACTTCTGAAAAAGAACTATGTGCAAACTGTAAAGGAAGTCATTCAGCAAGGTCTCGGGAATGCCCCAAGTATAAAGAAGAACGGGAAATTCAGAAAATTTCGTCTGAACAGAAGCTTTCCTTTCCCGCTGCCCGGAGTGAGTACAGAAAACTAAATAGCATTCGAAATGCAGTCCAGCCTGACATTTCGTTTGCAGCTGCAACTAGTGTTCAGTCTCGTGTGTCTGGTGAGTGCTCGTCATGCGTTGAGTTGAAGAGTGTTGTTGAGAACCTCACTAAACAGGTTGCTTCCCTAACTTCTGCACTTAAAGCGTTATTAAGCACCAAGCAGACGGAAATTGGTTCAAAGAGCTCAGTGTCTCAAGTGTGTAACCTTTCTGCGACGCAGAGTACAAAAGCTCAGCTGTCAAGTAAGACAGCCTCTACCTCAAAGGGAAAACCCCTTTCAGTATCCAAGACGCTTCCAGCGGAAGCGTCTAAATTTCTAAAATCTCCTCCGTCTGGGTCCAAGATCCACGATATGATAGGAGATTCATCGGCCCTAGAAAAGGGCTTTATACAAGTAAAAGGGAAAAAAGGGAAGGAGAAAATTGTGTTTGAAACGTAACTCCTCCGTTGCGAAATACCCTTTAATAGTTTAATTCAATGGAATGTTCGCGGGATCCGGTCTAGGTATGAAGATATAAAGATATTGATCCGGGATAAGTGTCCGTTTGCGCTTTGCCTGCAAGAGACGATGTTACAACCTGATATCCGATTATCCTTTCGTGGATACGAAATGTTTAGGAAAGATTCCCTGCATGGTGGCCCTGGTGATGGGGTTGCAATATTACTTCACCAGTCAATGCAAGGGATAAGTCTGGATATCCAAACGGATATTCAGGCTGTAGCAATCAGGATAACTGTCCCGGTGTCGGTTTGCGTGTGTAATGTTTATTTACCACCAAACACAGACATTTCATACCTAGCCATGAGAGAATTGCTGGAACAGTTACCAGCTCCATATATCATCTTAGGAGACTTCAATGGTCACCATTATTCTTGGGGCTCCTCACTGTGCAATGGTAGAGGTCACATGGTGGAGAGGGTCCGGAGTGATTTAGACTTATGTCTATTGAACGATGGATCTGAAACATTCATGTCATCCTCAACAGGATCCTGGTCGTGCTTGGACCTTACTTTCTGTAGCCCGTCCATTGTTCCAAGGTTGATGTGGAGAGTACTGCCAGACCTGTATGGAAGTGATCACCGACCGGTGGTGGTCGAATTTTTTGACTACCAGCCTGTCGATGACCTTCCGAAACGATGGATTGAAAAGCTTGCACGGTGGGATGAGTTTTCAAGTTTAATGGAATCTGAATATGAAGATGATGATGATGCACGAAAGCTGTTGTCTTCCTTTGTAGAGAGGATGTCTGCAGCAGCTGCCCAGAGCATTCCTAAAACATCGGGAAAAGCATGGCGTCCGCCGGTACCTTGGTGGAATGATCGTTGTAAGGAGGCTCTTCGGGACCGCCGTAGGGCCCTGCGCATTTTTAGTCGCAGACCTACGGATGCAAACCTGGAAGCGTACCGAAGGGCTCGGGCCTGCTGTAGGCGTGTCTTTCTTGAGAGTAAGAGGGAGTCGTGGAGCCGTTACGTTGGAGATATTAGCAGGAGTACCCCTGTGACAACGGTATGGAGAAAACTGCGTTCGGTATGTGGAAGGACGTCTCCACATCGAATCGCAGGGTTGCAAGCTGACGGTTCTGTGATCACATCACAGTCCGACATCGCTAACGTGATTGGTTCCTTCTTTAAATCAGCTTCCCTCACGTCTTCATATTCAGTACAGTTTCAAAATTATAAGAAAACCATTGAATCTCTTCCTTTCTCTATAGCGGACTCGAATGATCCTCTAAACATTCCTTTTTCATTGCCTGAGCTTAGAAAAGCGCTCAAAGTATCTCGAAATACCTCACCTGGCGGAGATGAAATTACACTTTCGATGATAGCGCATTTACCGGATTCTGGGTTAAGGCAACTCCTACATGTTTTTAATAAAATATACGCTTCTAGAAAGCTTCCAAAAACTTGGAAAGAAGCAATTGTTGTTCCGATCCTCAAACCTGGTAAAGATAAAACATTGGCCTCCAACTACCGTCCCATTTCCTTGACAAGTGTTGTTTGTAAGGTCATGGAAAGAATGGTGAACAGTCGTCTCATGTGGTATCTGGAAAAGAATAACTTCCTCGCTCCTGAACAGAGCGGTTTTCGGAGAGGGAGGTCTTCGACAGACCACTTGGTGGCCCTTGAGACGGCTGTCTGCAATGCGTTTGCATTGCGGCAGCGCCTCGTTGCCGTATTCTTTGATTTAAAAAAAGCATATGATACAGCTTGGCGACGAGGTATCCTCAATACCTTGCGGGATTGGGGCATCGCTGGAAACATGTTGGCCTTCATCAAGGACTTTCTAGATGAACGATCGTTCCGTGTAAGGGTTGGTCAGTGTCTGTCCGACAGGTTTGACTTGGAAAATGGTATACCGCAAGGAAGTGTAATTAGTTGTACCCTATTTGCGGTTGCCATAAACAATATTGTGAAAAGTTGCGTATACCCTGTTAAATGTTCGTTGTTTGTTGATGATTTTGCAATATATGTTGCATCTAGAAATGTTGTCTCAGCTGAACGAGCTCTACAGCTAACTATATACCGTCTTGAAGAATGGTCACGGCAGACTGGCTTTAGTTTTTCTCCTGAGAAGACTAAATGCATTCAGTTTTGCCGAATACGGACTGATAATGTTCCAAGACTGTATTTAATGGGTCAGAATATCGAAGTTAGCACTGAAATCAGGTTCTTAGGTGTTGTATTCGACAAGAGACTTACATGGGTTCCGCATATTAAAGACCTACGGGCTAGGTGCTTAAAGGTGGTTGATATTCTGCGTGTTCTTACAGGTACAGGTTGGGGTGCTGATAGATCATGTATGATAAGGTTCTACAAGGCTCTGGTGCGATCACGTATAGATTATGGCGCTGTAGCCTACTCATCTGCTACTTCCACTTCTCTGAGAATGCTTGACACAGTCCACAATTCATGTTTACGATTATCTACAGGTGCTTTCCGTTCTAGCCCTGTTGTCAGCATCTTAGTTGAAAGTGGAGAAATGTCGTTATTCAGACGTCGCCAGCAGCTTCTATTGACGTACTTTGCCAAGTTGAAAGCTAGACCTTACCATTTCTTGCATGACATCATTCTCAACAACCCGTGTCATGATTTGCATCTGATGAACGCCCGACAACCTTCACCATTCGGTGTAAGAGCGTTGGAGATATGCAACAACCTTGATATTGCGATTCCTCGTGTCTACCCATGTAATTCTTGTCTATTTCCACCCTGGACCATCGCTCAGTTACACTTTAACTTTGAGATGAGTAAATACTCAAAGGCAGGCACAAGCTCTGTGGTGTTTAATAGCATTTTCAGTGAGTTAGTTGAAGCTATTAAACCATCTACGGTTGTATACACTGATGGATCAAAGTCGGATGTTGGAGTTGGTTGCTCGTTTGTTGCTAATGGGAGAACCTATTTGTTTGGATTACCTGCGGGAACCAGTATTTACACGGCTGAACTTTATGCTATCAGCAAAGCTCTTTCTGTAGTCTGTGTGCGTGGGCGTCGGGTGTTGGTGTGCACTGATTCGCTCAGTGCTCTCCAGTCGATTAGTGATGTGTATTCACGCCACCCGCTAGTTGTGGACGTCCTCGGCACTGTGAAGGAGCTGAATGATAGAGGAGTAAGCGTTGTTTTCTGCTGGGTTCCGGGTCATGCTGGAATCCCGGGAAATGAGGCTGCTGATTTGGCCGCTAAGGAGGCGGCTCGTCAACCGGCTTTCACGCAATATCTGACTATGTCTGATTTTGTGAGTCTGGTGAAGCGGGTCATCACGGATTCCTGGCAGGTAGAATGGACTGGCTCTCATGGCAACAAACTACGAGAAATAAAACCTATTGTTAAGCCTTGGCCTACGTCACTGAGGACGAACAGAAGAGAAGAGGTTGTCATCGCGCGACTTAGAATTGGGCACACCAGATTAACCCATGGGTATCTCATGACGTCTGGTGATGCTCCAATTTGTGGCAGATGCGATTGTCCTTTGACAGTCAAACATGTTTTAGTAGATTGCATCTGCTACGCAGCTCTGCGTCGGCGATTCAAGATTCCCTCGGAATTAAGGTATATACTCGGTGACGAAAGCCCTATTTTGGACGTGGCTATAAAATTTTTACGATCGATTGGTGTATACAACAGTGTCTAATATATGTCCTATTAGTGTTACCCTATAGTTTATGTTTTATATTAGTTATAAGTTTATATTTATATTATGTCTGTGTTCATATTATGTGGCCCCTTTACAGCCTTTTGTGATGTCTGTGATATTTTCTTTTTTTAATGTAGTATTTTATTTATTTTTGGTTGTGATACTAGTTTTTAAGATTTTAATTACATATATGTTAATGTTGTTTCTGTGTTTATTTTTCTAGCTGTGATATTAATTTTAAGTTTATGTGTGTATTTCTTTTTTGTGTTTTTAGCGTTTTTTTTTTTTTTTTTTCTTTAGCCTGTGATGTCTGTGATATTAGTCTATAAGATTTTTAACTATTATGTATGTATATGTATATATGTGTATATATATATATAAAAGGCGTTCTGCACTCGGGCTTTTTACACCCTTGTGTAGAACAACAGGCGATGATAACCTCGCCGAGGTTTTTCGCCTTAAAAAAAAAAAAAAAAAAAAAAATCAAGCTCCATCTCAGAACTGAATGTTGGTAAATACCTTCCACAGGGCTGTGCTGGTACTCCCTGTACAAATAGAAAAGAAGTTCCATTCAGTTTCGGAAATCTAAGTAATCAGGGATATCAGTTTACAGTGGATCAACTCTCCGTTTTTGGCATAAATAAAAACTTCTACTCACCACTTTCAAACGTTTCCTTAGAGTTGACTCTTCAATACCCATGCGAATGGAATCGCCATTAGCTCTTCGTAATTTTGCCTGATGTAATGCATCCTCGGTGACTGACTTACGGTAAGTTTTCCTTTTATAATTTCGCATGGTTCTGGAAAATTAGAAAATTTTTGTTCAGTTTGTAGAAAAACATTGATCCAATATCAAAACAAAACTTAGAAAACACAAATATAGATCAAAATGCAATGACTAGTAAAAATAGAAATAAAATCAACTTTGATTAATATTTTATGTTTGTAACTTTTTTTTAATATTTTGAAATTTAAGATGAGGCTTTTGCATTTCTGAATTCCTGTTAGAATACTATCGTTTACTGGTAGGCTATCAATCAAACAAAATTATGTCAAACAAATTCTACTAGGCAGTGAGTGGGGCAAGAGTCCGCACAGCAGATGAAGCGGACTCATGCCCCAGGAAACTTGTCCCACCCTAATTAGTAAAGTTCGTTGACTTAATCAGATCGTGATTAATCAGATTTAGTTCCATTTTGCGTACTAGATAGAGATTTATGCCGTAGCCTAAGGCCGGGAACACACTTGGCGTTCTGTCCGATCGGTTTTTTTGCCGTCGACGCTATAGCAAAATTGTAGCATTACACACTGGGGGGTAAAATATCCGTCACAACCACGCCACCTCCGCCAGTCGATCGCTGACCACCATGCAGCAAGTGTCTATTGTCGTTATCTTATTGTGCTGTGTATTAACATGAACAGAAAACAACTTCTCGCGTTATTGTTATTTCTTCGTCGATTGAAGAGGAAGCGAAAAAATAGACTTATTTGGGTGCATCTGATTAATCAAAGGAGAGAGGAAGTTGGAGCCTTTTACACTTTGTTTCCTGATTTGAGAAACGACGAAGAAAAATGTTTCAATTATTTTAGGATGTCGATTTTGTCATTCGATGAACTGCACAACCTGCTGAAAAATCACGTACAACGGGAAAATACTAGACTGAGGAATTGTATTCAACTGGTGGAAATGCTATCAATAACTTTAAGGTAAGTAAAAATTAGAGTATTAGGAATTAATTCACCTGACAACTTTTAATTATAAAACCATATACGTATTTTTGCACAGAATAAGCTACATCATTTTATTACATGTTTGGCAATATTTGATCACGATTAATTACAATTCTGTAAAATCAATAGTGTTTGATGATGTTGAAGTTCCAGAAGGGCTGCAAGACGGCTGAAAATTATCATCCCTGACCATTTTACAATATTTTTCGTAATGCTGAGGAGCGAAACTTTTATCCTAGGGTTCATTTGAAATATGCTGAAAATTTGTGAAATTAGAGCAGGTCATTTGTTGTGCTGGAACTGGAGTACTTGTAAACTGAGGTGACAGCATGTAAGTCACAAATGCTTGTTGAGACATGTGGGGAACATTGACAGGTTGAGTTAACTGTAATTTTGATGGTTACAATTTTGATGGTTATAATTAATAATAGTTTTCGATAATAAGATAATGGTTTTTTTGTTACATTCTTTTCTTTTATTAATACAATCAACTCTATCATTTTCATGTTCTGTTGAAATGTAAAGTACCATGCGCTTTTCCCTCCATTTCCCCACCATAATACCATCAGTGTACTTAGCTACAGCTTCACCAGTTTTAAGTTTAGTACTTTCTACTATTCTGGGTTGAACTTTCTATCTTTACGTAATATACCAGTGTACTACGTATTTTTTGATATAATACCGATGCAAGACTATTGTAGAAATTGTCCATATATAGCGAATGTCCGTACTGGAGATGATTGTTCATTAGACTGAGTACCACTTTTACTGTATGGCCCTTTCCATCTACCACATCATTTTTCCCACTATAAATCATAAATTTCATCATGAGGTGCTGTCAATGTGTATAACTTAATTCCAAATTTGTGTTTTTTTTGTTTTTAACATATTGCCGAAAAATTAGGCGTCTTCTTCATAAAACCATCGCCTTATCCAGAGAAAGTTTCTTGCTGGGATAGTGTATTTGGACCATTGTGCTATCGAAATGGTCACTAAGCAGCTGGACTTTATGTAAACAAGGTTTGTACGATGTATTTTTATTAAAATGAATACATCTTAGAATGAGTAAAAAGCTATCTCTATTCAAATAGTCCTTGAACAAGGTATGTTGAATATTCTAGGCCTTTTCTTGTAATATTGGAGACTATTGAGTCGGTTCGTCCCGGTATGTAAAATTAAACCCAAAAAAATTTTAATTCATCAATTGCAAGTGGTTTACCTTTAAATATTTTTATTTGAGAATTTGGAGACTTATTCCTGGATGATTCGCATAATGTGACAAATTCATTCTTGTAACAATTGGTTTATTTTTCCAGAAAGACAACATGAACTAGACGATTAAAGTAATCTATAGGCTGTGAATCCTTAGCAAATGGCAACAAAAAGTCATTTTTTTAGTGAATGGGATGTCTTTTAAGCCAAAAGTATTATTACTCTAAATAAGGTTGACGACAATGTTACTGTCTTCGTCTCCACTGCTACTGTCAGCGTCAGTAATATTAGAACTATCATCACTATTACTGTCTCTTTCGTCAGCCATGATAAAATATAATTATATAAAAAATAATTAAGGTATAAATGAATAACTAAACTAATAAAATAAATACCTAAATTGAACATGTACTCATGTAACGGAGTGAAGAGACAAATTAACAAACAACACAATGCAGTACGTGACCTGAAGTCGGAACTGCGTGAAAGTAAAACAAAAAAATTCCTTTTCAAGCTGCGGCAATGCAACATAAACTCAAAAAAGTAATGCTGAAGTACTGACATTATATTCAAACATATGATTAAGTACTCGCATTCGAGTGCAACACATTCTGTGGTCACCTAGAGGCACTCAGAACCGAGTATTTAGCAATCAACATGTTAACACAATCACATATACTCAAGTTGTATTTATTCCCACTTTGAACATTTTTGGTTATAAAATATAATTGCCAGCAAACCTGTTAATCTTAAGCTACGTTGTCCTCGGAGCGATTTGTAGCACGCGGTAGTAAAGCGTATTACACAGCGTTGTTACGCCAGGCACTAGTTGCGTGGCGATAAACGAGAGTGTTGTCCTCAGAACGATATGGCGTGATGCGCCGGCGACATGCGCAGGGCGTAATTTCCAGACTGCTTCTGGAGCAGTGGTGAGCGTACTACGCCGCGTGATAGACGTCGAGACAATGGACAGCTCAAGTGGTACATTCAAGAAAACTCTTTCGTTTCCGAGGTTTTCAGATGAGGACAACGGAAAACTTATTTTCGAAGTGTCAGGATGAGAGCTGTTGTAGAAGTTAAGTGACGCCAATTTTAAAGTTTTACCAATTTTACGTCTTCACGTATTAGGTCAGCGATATTCGAAAATTGATCTCTTGTTATTCGGAAATATTCTTTAAATTTCACATCATCTTTCAGTAAATGCCTTTTAACAAGAATATTAAAAGCCCCCTCCTCATCTCTATTTCCGAACATTTGGCTGCACGAATTCCTAGTACGAATTAATTACATCACCAATTAAACAGTCTATTCCAAAATCTAAATCTAAATGAACAACCAGTAACGCAGCTGTACATTTTCTTTATCGAGATATAGTCCAACATAGTGAGCAGTTCGGGCCAAACTGAGAGCGTTTTATGCGTAAAATCGCTGCTGGGACAACACCTGACATGACTACAACTCGGCGATGCAAACGACATACGTTGGGGCAGCTGACTACGCTTACGCCGCGTATCAAAAATCGCTCCGAGGACAATGTAGCTTTAAGCTGCATTTACATTTGGATACAAGAACTTGTATGCGCATAGTCCATAAATTAAGAAACTCCGCAATGAACTGAGTACTTCACATAGAAAAATTATGATGAAGACCATTTTTCTGCAAGTTTGATGGGGGCCAAATGAGAAAAAAAATTATTCAGATTATCAATTAACTTAGTGTTTAATTCGAAACTACTTTGATATGTGATGGATTTTTTTACTTTTATGAGTATTATCAGCTTCAGCTGATAACTACACATAATATGGCTGACCTGTGGTGTAGCCGGCCGCATTGGCGCAGTTGGTAACGTGCTCGCCTCTCATCATGCGGTCTTAGGTTCGAATCCCATTCAGGCACGGCATATTTTCATACGTTACAAAAAAATCATTTCATCCTTCACAGTCTGCATTAGCAGTAATTGCAGAACAGTCGGACGTTAAACCAAAAAAAAAAAAAAAAAAAAAATGACCTGTGGTGTAATGACCAGAAATACTGGCTTCTAAGCCAGAGGTCTCTGGTTCGATTCCTGATCAGTTCTGTAATTTTTTTCATCACTCATGTTCATCTATCACTCTTCATTGTCTACATTAGCCTGTAAATTACAGGCACACATTAGTCTATTATTAGGTCTACATTAGTGTGTAAATCAATCAGATGCAAAACATGTAAGCATTCACACATATCCTGGTAGATGTTTTTTTAACCATGTTAGTTAAATATGTTTCCACCGCCTCAGAAAATGAAATGAGTGTGAAAATAAAAAGATTGTAAGTAATAAATTAACTAAATGTATGTTATGAAATAGTATTATTTATGAGAAATAAAATAGTAGTATGTTATTATTATTACTATTATTATTTTTTTTAGAAATAAATGCTTTTCCTTCATAGTCAGCTGATTATTTTTCTTGTGATTATTTTATGTGGTGTTTATTAACAAATCTAAAGTAGGTTATTTAAAAAAGTAAATTATGAATTTATTTGTGATTTTAATTTATTAACACATGACATTGGATTCTTGTGTTAATAAATTAGATATACTAAATTGTAAGCAGAAACTGGAAAAATACGCTGCTGAATTAATTAAAAAATATAGGAAAACAAGGAATTTTATGTAAAATGCAGAAGGAAATATTTGATGAACCACCTACTAGAGAATCAACAAATTCTCCGACCAGAGGCGTTCGTAGGCCTAGTCAGCTTAGTGTTTCCAGTACTGGAGGATTGCTTATGGTTGGACCTAACTTTCGAGTTGGAAAGAAGATTGGTAAAGGAAACTTTGGAGAAGTTCGCATTGGTATGTCAGAAAATTCTGTTATTTCATTATTTGTTCAGTGTTTTTTATGAGGTAATTGGTTTACTTAAAAGAAATTACAATTTTTTTATGTGTTATTTTCTTAATAATTGAAAAAACGTGTTATTTAAATATATAAATGTTATGTTTTAAAGTATAAGATGTGCTTAACACTACTTTTGAGATTGTGTATTCTGATTGTTAGCTAAATTTCTACATTACTACATTTCATAGTATCAAGTCCTAATGTAATGTAGTGGTGTGGCGAGTGATTGACACTTCAGGTTAACATCTACATTTTTGAAGGACAGATAAACAAATCCTAATCTCAAAAAGGGTTTTTGTATTATTCTTTCTTGATGATTATCTTGGAAGGATGATGACATCTTGTTTTGTTTACTGTTATATACTATTTTCCTACAATTTTAATTTTTTTCACTATCAGAGGAGAAAGACTGATTGTAATTGAGGTGGTGGCTGGAAAAATGGCACGTAAACAAATTTAATGTTTTGAGTTAAGTACATTCTGGGCTACAAATTAAATACATAATTACCTGAGCAATTGTATTTCTTAATATATTTTTAACAGTTCAAAAGTATTGGTCACAAATGAAAAAAATTCAATTTTTGAAGGGTATTTTTTCAAAGAAGAAAAACTTTTTCAGCTTTAATATTTTTTGTGCTGTTAAAGTATATTGTATTGTTACTTTTTGTAAAGTATCAATCGTGAGATGCTTACCCTTTAAAAGTTATTGCGTTTCAAAAAATGAAATTTTGAGTTATTCCCGATTTTGTATCTGCCATATCTTTGTTGGGGGACCAAGTAAAAATCTGAAACTTTTACATGTTAAAGTTCTCAATGATATAAAACTTCAGTATAAATTTCAACTTTGAGATTTGGCTGGAAGTGATAAAAAGAAATTGTTCAATTTGGACAAAAAACCGTATTTGTACATCTGCGGTATTCGGGTTAATTAAGTAGGCAGGCCTATAGAAATTAGCATAAGTAATTACAGATAATGTAACACTGGTGACAATACATTATTTAAACATAACTTGTTCAAAAAAAAAATAGTTGGGTAACACAGGTACAAAAAAATAAAATTGATTGCATTGTTCTAATATTCGTTTATGTCATGAAAGAAAAGGAATATGATACACAAAGTACTTTAAATGACAATAAAAAAAAACTATATTTTCAGAGTCCATTAAATAGAGCAAATAAGTAATTGAATTAAGAATCAGCTGAACAAATTTTCTTCTCACCTTTAATTAGTTTACTCTCAGTTCATTGAACTTTTGAGAAATTTCTTCACATAGTTTAGGCGTTATGTTAAAAGTTCGTCCAGTCACAGTTGTAAATTCCAGAGGGGTCATCTTCTTCAATATTTGATTAACTGGCATCCAAACTTGATCTTTTTCATTTTTCTTGAATGAGGTCCTTGGTCCTGGTGGGTGATAAAATATAACGTGAACGTCTCGATTTTGTTGATCAATGTTATCTACTTCTGCAATCCACCACTGACCATCATAAATACAAGCTACTACGTCTTTATTTTGAAGTGTTAATGGCACAATTTTTCCGATTTGATGAAGTTCACTATCAGGAGACATTGATGTGTACTGACACTTTAGCAAATTATCTGATTGTGGAATAAAACAATGGAAAGATCGAGTGCCCGTAACTTTTCTGCAAGCGTTAAATCTTTTTTCCAAGACATTGGCAAAAAGTTCTTGTATTTCCTTAGTTTTTACAAACACATAGGTAATTCCTTTTATATGTTCCTTGCAGAACTCGAACATTTCCTGAGGTGACAATATCTGCTTATCATAAGTCCGCTGTAGACTTGCTTTTGTAACAGTTCGTTTTGTAGTACCTCCAATGCCATCACATGCACTTTTTCCATGACTTGATGCAAAAAAATGCCACTCTAATTCAAGTCCAAAATCTTCTATGTGGAAGCACATGTTAATGAAATTTTTTTTGTTTTTGTATTGGCTTGCTGCACCATCTGAGAAGTAGGTCAGTTTTTTTATGGAAGGGTGATGCTCTTTTACATAGTTTACTAATTGTAGTTGAAATGCATGAACCGTTGCAGTATTGTGTTCAAGATGATCACTTATGACGCATAAACTATGACTTTTTAATTTATTTTGATCTTTATAATACACAACAAATGGATGAACTGTAGCTTGTTTATTAACCCAGTGGTGCCCTTGAACTTCGTCTTGTACAATAAAGGAGTAATTTTCGGAAAAGTCAGCGAGAACCAAGCATTCATCAATTGCTAAAGGTTTCTTTTTTATCTTTCAAAAATTTCCCTTGAGATTTAGCAACAAAATGGTGTATTTTTAGTTTTTCTAGTTTAGCAATTAAAACTTCAAAAAACTCTTCTCGCGGTTTTAATATTGTTATCATCTCCGTTCTGTCCTGTGTTACCCACTGTTTGTATTCTATGTTGTCTGGCATAGAGTCGTCTTCTGATTCTTCAAACATGTCAATTTAAGCCTGCTTTCCTGGACAATTCTGACATTTTCCCATCATACAATCGTAATTGTCCATTTTGCAT
The DNA here is from genome assembly GCA_035578175.1 of Catonia carolina. NCBI lineage: Eukaryota > Metazoa > Arthropoda > Insecta > Hemiptera > Achilidae > Catonia > Catonia carolina. The sequence goes on from JAQMRL010000001.1 coordinate 333,586,478, forward strand.
ACCAGAACTTCTAAAAGGTCTTTGTAGTCAACTCTGAGATTGGCCCCATTTATCATCAACTTCACATTTTGGTGATATAAACAAACACATACATTATGGGTGCCAGATGCCCCTGCAACTATACACCATTGGGGTCTCAACTCACAGAATTTTGACCTCCCAATTTTAATACCAGGATTTTCCTTTTTAAATTCAATATATAGTTCATTTAAATTACAAAGTATTAATCGTTTTTGGCGCTGAACTTTAGTACCATTTTCTTTCAGTGAAATACAATCTTTTTTGCCAGGCATCAAACGGCTATTATTGTCATCTTCATAAAATCTTTTAACTTTTTCAATTATGTTTTCATCTATCAATTTTGAAGCACTTTTCTTTTGCAATATAGGTAAAATACCTTGTTCCTTTACTAATTTCCTTGATAATTTAACTAAACGTTCTGACACTTTAAATTCCTCACATATTTTTTCTCGGCTCCAAGAATTTGGCAGTAAACTTAAAATCTTTATCTTATCCTCTTTGTATGAAATGGAACATTTCATTTTTAATTGCTCTATTAAGTCATCATATTCGATTTGTAAATTTTGAGGATTTTCATGATGTTCAGAAATGTGAATGTCCTTCTGAAATGAAACTTCCAAATTCCTTTTGATTGTTGTAGCAACTTTCTCAACTTTTGTTTTCAAAGCTAGAGATCTTTTTTCTTCATTTAATTTCCGAATTTTGCTAGCAGGTGATACACCAAGGATTTTACAAGCTGAATCCACTTTATTTATTGTTTCTGATAAATCACAAAATTCTTGATCTGAACACTCACTATAATTATCTTTATTAATAACAAATATTTTAGAATAACATGTCGGGCACAATGATTTTCCTGGTATAAGATTAACTGACGTACCCTGATTCTTGGAATAATGATCAAAAGTTATTTCTCTAAGATCTTTTTTATAGGCTTTTTGTGGGTTTTGAAAGGATCCGAACAATATTGGCCAAAAAGATGATGAAATTTTTTCAAGTATTTTATTTCATGATACTTACAAGTTGATGTAACCAGTGAGTCAATTCTCAAGTAAAATAACATTTTTTCATCTTCACTATAATCTTGAATTAATTTAATATCTTTAGGAAATACACCATACACACTTTTATGACAAGCTTCATTAATACGAACACCGATAGAACACTGAGACTCCATTTTAAAAGGTTATAAAAGTACACAACAAGAACTCAAAGCAAAATGAACTGAGTAGGACATGAGTAAGATGGTTGAGGAGGGAGATAATTCACAGACTTGTATAGACCTGAAGAAGTATTGTGCGCCTGTTCAGTCATGTTCAGTCATAATGTAGTACACACACTACTGTAATATACATTCACAATAATTGCTCTATCAGTGGATGTTGTTGTGACATTCCCTTCAGAAAGTGACAAGACTTAACAGGCACACAATGCTTTTGCAGGTCTACACAAGTCTTGGTTAAGTCAAGGTCAAAATATTAACAAGTGTTCGTATTATTGAAGGTCGTATTAGAGAAGGGTTTTTGAAGTATTAATTACTAAACTAGAAAAAACTAAAAATACACCATTCTGTTCATCCATTTGTGGTGTAAATAAATTAAGTCATAGTTTATGCGTCATAAGTGATCTTAATTCAGGTGAATCTTAATTCAATTACCTATTAGCTCTATTTAATGGGACTCTGAAAAATTGTTTTTTAGCCACTTTAAAGAACGTTGTGTATCATTTTCCATTTCCTTTATGACATTAGAGAATATTAGGACAATGCAATCAATTTTTATTTATTACCTGTGTTACCCAACTATTTTTTTTTTTGAACATGTTATGTTTAAATCATGTAATGTGTAACCACTCCTTGCCCGTGAACATAAATCCCATGTTCACCGCAAGTTTGGCGAAGTGATACAAAAAAATTTAGGAAACGTAAGGTTGTTGCTGTAATATGAAATAAAGATAAATTTGTAAAATTAAAAAAAAACAACAGATTTAATTAACAAGTATTTCTCCAAAATAATTACCAAGAAGTACCAATCAGCATTTTTTTAAAGAAAATATAAGTTTAGTTTTACATCAATAAAATTAACCTGAGATTAAATAAAATTTTAACGATTTTATATTACCAAAACTTTGCTAACGTCAGCGATATATCCAAGTAAATATATTAAAGGCTCCCTTTGTACTTTATTGAATCTTAAAAAGATTTAGAAAATTAATTAAATTGTTTTAATCAGAAGTCAAAATCAGAATAGTAAATTACTTCTTTGCTTCATTTCTTTTACAAGAAAACAATAATTATAGTAATAACAAACAGACAAATGAATAATAATTAAGAAACATTTTGTACCAAATTCGACTACACTTAGATTGCAAGGCTTTGAATAAAAAAAATTAATATTTGAATAATAACAAAATATACTGCACTAGTGTTAACAGCATACGAATTACAATTTCTTTAAATTTTGCATAGTATAAAATATAATATTAATAATTTAGAAGACTGGTTGTACCAAATTTTGACAACATATGAATGGCTAGTTCATTAAATTTAGAATAATATAATTATTATTATTATTATTTTTTTTTTTTAATAAAAAGAATTAAAAGAATAATCTATAGTTCAGGTGAAGTTATATTGCATAATGATTTCACAGAGAAAACTTAGGTTTTAGAACAATTTGTCGGCGATTGATTGACTGATCAGTTTGGCTTGAACAGGCATTAAATAGGCATAATCAGGCTCGATGTTATAACTGCTTCCAAATGAAATCCAGTTGAAAAATAGGCCATTTTAAAGATAAATATAAAAATATTAAAAGAACATACCAGAAATTTGCAAAATTCACTTTAAATTGTTGTTATACCACCGTATATTCATGGATGACATTCACTTGCTGAAACGTTTCCAAGAAATTTCTTCAGCACATCTTTAGGTGTAACTTTGGCGGTTCAACCTTTCAGCTGAAGAATGGTTTGGTTATTGCCTGCTGCTTGACTTTAGGTGGTTACGTTTAGAGCCAATGACACATATTTTGGTTGTTCACTTCAAATTAAATTTGGTATTCTCAGTCCATGCCTGTAGATCGGTAACTCCAATCCATACCTGCGACCCTGGATTTAAACAAAATCCATCTCGCATTAAAATATTATTAAGATAAAAAAAACAAAATCACTGATTACGGTGATCCAAAGTTTATACAGTGAAGTAGAATTTACATCAAATTAAGTCAGATTAACAAAATTACACTTAATGGGTGATTAATAATTAATTAACTGGTAATCAAATTAAGAATTCTTAATAAAATGTATCGCAAACCAATTACGTAATAAATTACATATTAATTAGCAATTTACAGCTTTTTTATAGCAATTACAAAATATAAGATCAATTCTTTCTATTTTCTTTTTTTTTACATCAAAAACATTTATAAAATTTTCCAACAAGAAAGTAGCAGAAAATTACGTGTAGGTTCAAAGCGACCACACCCAAATTTGACAAAACTAATTGTATTTTGCATTAAAAGAATTCTCAGCATTTGCTTAACCAGAATAAGTAAAGAAGAATGCTTACCATTATAAAAAAAATGGGTAAACGTAGACCATCAAAAGCAAATAACCGAACACGGAAAGAACTTATAAAAATTTACACGCATGACGTCACAAAAAAACTGATACATAAGGAAATGAATAGAAAAACAAACCGAGGTACTTGTAACGAAACCAATTGCAGAATAAAAGTAATTTTGTTTTAAAACAAACTTAACAAACATTTAAAACTTTTCATTAAAAGTTATAAAGAACAAATCGGAACGGATTTTTACACGACGAGTAAAGCCGACCGTATTGCTTGACAAACCAAACTCGACTCGTTCTAACCAGGAAAACTCTCCAGTAATTAGACAGCGGAAAATAAGCAGGACAATGACATTGCAGAAACCAAACGGCTGATTGCCTCGCCAGTTCGAACCATCACCGAGTTCCCAAAACATCCGACAGATAGCAGAAGCTTACAGTAACTATTAGTAGGAGCGGTAAAGAAAAAATAAATATGAAATCAAATTGTAACGTTTGCCATATAGACGTTACAACAATTAGACGTTTTAAGACGTTGAACAATTTTTTTTTATCACTTCCAGCCAAATCTCAAAGTTGAAATTTATACTGAAGTTTTATATTATTGAGAACTTTAACATGTAAAAGTTTCAGATTTTTACTTGGTCCCCCAACAAAGATATGGCAGATACAAAATCGGGAAAAACTCAAAATTTCATTTTTTGAAACGCAATAACTTTTAAAGGGTAAGCATCTCACGATTGATACTTTACAAAAAGTAACAATACAATATACTTTAACAGCACAAAAAATATTAAAGCTGAAAAAGTTTTTCTTCTTTGAAAAAATACCCTTCAAAAATTGAATTTTCTTCATTTGTGACCAATACTTTTGAACTGTTAAAAATATATTAAGAAATGCAATTGCTCAGGTAATTATGTATTTAATTTGTAGCACAGTGTACTTAACTCAATGCAATTTATTTGAAAAGTCTAGAGCAACTCATTGCTGAATAGTGCGACAAATTGTAGATGCCTGCAAACGCTAAAAATGGTGTGCGGCCTTCAATCAAAATGGCCGCCATTTCTAAATGGTAAACAATAAAAAATTTTCAGTGATATTTTTGAGCTCACAAAACATGACAGAAACCACCCACCAAATATAAATTTTTTTGGAGATGGTCAAGCAACCAGTGCTGGACCACTTGGTATGGAATGACCCCTAGTGCTTATTACTTATTACTTATTGCTTAATACTTATTTATTTTTTAATCTTAATTTTTTGGGATGTGTGTGATATGCCCTTTTCCATACAAATGATTTAATGTAAAATAAAATGTTATGTAAAATTTAAGATTACTTAAAAATTGAAGTGTATTAATTAATATTAAAATGGTTATTACAAAACACAATACTTTACTTAACAATATTTTTAATAGTTAATACAATTATTTTAGTATTTCTGAAGAATAAAACAACTATTCGTAGTTTTCACCATCTATTAGAGTTTCTTCTGCATCACGTTCATCATTATATACTCATCTTGATCTGCAGTATTAATTATAATATTCTCTTCTGTACTGGGTTGCAGAAACTGCTCATTCCAGTAACAACTTTCTTGATCCATGAACTTATATAAATCTCTCGCATCTTTCTTTTAGCTTCCTTGATCATTACTTGAGAACAACATCCTGGTTTAAAAGTTCTTAAAATAGAGACATTCAGTTGATTCAATATTTGAAAGGAATGGAATACATTGATGAATATGTATTTGATACTTACAAAGTACCATCTGGTTTATTCTTCATTTGAACATATTTTGCTGTATTTTGACAGTTCATCTTCTTGTCATCGGTTTTTTTTATGTTCTCTCAAATTTCTTATCAATGAAGCATCAAAACAAACTTCAAAAGATGGTTTCCTAAAGTTACCATCGCTTCATAGAATGATTTGCCAGTAGTGATTACTTCCTGCCTTTTCAACACAGATTTTGTTGTACCGAATTTCCTGTCACATTGAGATAATGAATGGCCACGCAATGGGAACAGATGGTGATTGGTGACATTGTAAACTTGGGCTAAATAAGAACAAAACGCAACCATGATTCTGTTTCTGTTCTGGCGCCATCAAAGTAAAACCATTTTTGTTAGATTAGTGTATTAATTGTTTTAATAAGCAATTGTATAAAAAAGATGCGACTGAATTATGTTGTTTTGTTTTATAAAATCAATTTTGGTTTCAGTTAATTTCAAGCAACCACTATGAACTAAACCATAACTTTGTGAACAGGAAATTAAAAGCTGATTCCTTTGAATTTTTTTTGAACCACCCAAAGACACTGATATGTTGTCTTTAATTTTATGAAATTAACATTTTTGTTATTAATATTGTAAATAATAACTAAGAAACAAATGCATTGCAATTTTACAGCAGGGTCAGTCCATATGAAATCAACAAATGAAATAAGTACTTTTTCTCAATCTTACAGATTCAGAATTCCATGAAATGTATACATGTCTTAGATCATAAAGTAAGTCTGTTTCCAAAATTTCAATTTATTTTACCATCTACTGTTCTGAAATATAAAATTTCAAAGTTTGGTTAAAAATAAATTTTGGTAAACAGTATTTTTTCACATGAATTTTTCTCAGCTTCTAATTAAGATAGATAAATTTGGTGTCTAAAGTGTTTTATATCAGCTTTAATTTGACGTGCAACATGACTTGTAAAAAATTATTTTTTTCAAAAAGCGATTTTTCAAAATGGTACCTTTTTAAAATTTTGAAAAATTATATGTTCTTTGTCAACAAGTTTTATAAACAAATTAAACATTTCAACTCAGCATTCTCAGTAGTTTTATAATATTAACAATCAAATTAGTTAGGGTATGTTTCCCTGATTTCATGTGATAGCTTATGCGACAGCCTACATAACAATAGAGCGTTATGGTTACATAAACTGAAGTATTAGTAACCTCAGTTTCTAGTAATCCCAGTTGGTTGATTAAATCAAGAAACTTGTTTTAAATTTTTCATACTTTTATTTAGGCTTTATGAAATTCAGCAATTGTATAGATAGTTATTAGCTCTATAAAATAATTTCAGGTATTATTTAAGTTTAAAACAAGAGCATTTTTGTACCTTTTCTCTCTTAACTTAAACGTATTAAATGCGAATGAAGAATAAAAATATAATTCACAATAAACAAACTTTATTTACTTACTTTTGAAGATTTCATTTTTCATAAATATGCCTTTGGATTTTTGTGAGATTTTATAGCTGTTAAAAACTTGGCCATGATGTGTTCGTCTTTCTTTTGAAATAATAAGTTCTTTCACTAGCAGTTAAAAGGTATGTCTTTGCCAGGACATCGGACATTGGTACTAACAAAATATATCTGAATGGAAATGTAAAGGATTGTGAAGGTCCGTTGTTTGCAAGAACTGATCTGCACTTCACTTCTTTCTTCAGATACATTTAGCACTTAACCATCATACCATTTATTGTCATATAAACAAGCAACACACCCATTTATATCTTCTAGTAGAACTTTATCAACCATATTGTCACTACTATCTGAAAATGTTTTTGTTTTCAGCTGGAATGTGTTCTGAAGTATGAAACAGTACGTTTTTTGAGTGATCAACTCATAGGTAAAACTGTTAGAATCTGAATCTTTTCATTTTTTTGGAAGTAGTTTTAAATTTATCTTTGAGCTGAGCAATCATTTCATATTGAGTACACTTTTCAGACTCATTCTTTTCTTCTGATTCAACATTTAATACTTTCTGTATGGTATCATCAATTTTCTTAAGTTTCTTTTTAGGGTAAGATTTTTCATTCCAGTCTTTTAGATTTGATAGGAGATTCCCTACATACTTCAAAGTATTATTTAGCAAGCTTAAAGCATTATTATGAGCAGCAGAATCTTCTGAATCACTTTCTGAATTTTTAGAATCATATTAATTTTCATTTGCCTTGTTTGGTAGTTTTGAATGGCAAAGAAGAACAAATTTTGAAACCAAGAGTTCTCTTCTGATTGTAGACTGCTAATCATCCACTCTTAACATTTTGCAAATTTTTTTTAACTACTTTGTCCTTCGATAGAAAAAGGATCGCAGCAGTAAATTTTCTTGATACTGGTGTATTTATCGTGTAATTTCAAATTGGGCGAGTTAATAAAATTATTTGTACAGTAAAAATGAAACCATTTGTACTCTACTCATAAAAGTGCTATCAGAAAAGCGACATCAATATTTGGATGGTCAAATTATTGTTATAACTCACAAAAAACACATGTACTTGTTAATCACCTTAAAAAATAAATTTAAACAACTGTTTCATAAAAAATGTATGCACTGGTTGATCTATTAAAAAAATAAATGTGAACATAATTTTTTCTTAAAGCACTTATATTTTTTAACTAACTATAGGCAGTATAACTTTACTAAATGTTTTAACTTTTGTACTGAAATATACTCTTGAAATAAGGCAATATACTCAATATATAGTCTACAGTATATATAGTATACAATAGTCACTGTATAGTCAACAGCCATAGGAGAACTGACTTCTGTAGAAGAGTAGCGTTTATTCATGTCTGAACATGAAACATTCCTTTCATTGCCAAAACTGTGCAAGTAGCAACTTGTGAGTGTATTAGTATATTATTAATTGTGTATTTTGTTTCCGCCATTGCATACTTTTGGGTAACTGTTGGTATATAAAAATATGTTTTATTTATTACCTTATTTTTCCATTTACAATGTTTTGTATTTAGCACACTGAATAGATTAGCTTAGACAAAAATAAGTCATTTAATATTTTTAAAACCCTAGAAAATTTAAAAGTTATTGAACTATTGGTTAGTGAAGTAGGAGTTATTCATGCTTTGCCTACACACATTTTTATTTCAGTTTTAAGATCTGATACAAATCATTTTTTGTTGGGCTCTACTATATTTTTGTATAATCATGTGAAATCCAGGAGACACCCTTACTACTTTGATTGTAATCATAAAACTTTTGTGATTGCTATGTTGAAATTTTCAAATTATTTTTATAACTTCTTGACAAATAACGTAATATATTTTTTTCAAAAATTTAAAAAGGTAGCTTTTTGAAAAAGAAATTGAATTTTGAGAAAACAATTTTATACACGAACCGTCATGTTGTATATTAAATTAAAGCTGATTTAAATTTCTTTCATTTGACACCAAATTTATCTCTCTATCTTAATTAAAAGCAAAGAAAACTTCATTTAAAAAAAAACGGTTATCCAAAATTTGTGTTTTTAGCCAAACTTTGAAACTTTATATGGAAAACAATTTGGATAGAAAAAATTGGAATTTTGGAAACAGACTTATGATCTAAGATATGTGTACAAATTTTCATGGCATTCTGAAAGTGTTGGGTTGTAAGCTGTGTTGATTTCACTTGGACTTCCCACAAATAGGTAGAATAGTTTTTAGTAGATTTTTCGTTTAAATTGACTAACACTGTGCTTGTGATAAAACAAGCCACACTATCATTAGCAACGAACTATACCTTTGTAGTGCATCTTAATTTTACTATTCAAAATAATAAATATTCCGCAAACAATTTGATGATGATGCAGGTGCATGAAACTTATCTACTGTTTAGTTTGTGTCTTATCAATTTATGCTTTGCTTAGTTTACTATTTAAATAAATACTTAGTTTACTATTTAGTTGAATTTTATAATAATATCCGTTTCTCTTTTCTAGGGAAAAATCTGTACAACAATGAAAATGTTGCAATTAAAATGGTAAGTAATTAATTGGTTTTTGACTTTGTGTGTTTGTCTAACTAATTTCTTAATTAAAGTTTTACTCATTCATTTTCATTGTTGCCCCTGTCAACACTTTTCAACATTTTTAGTGATTTGAGTTTTGAAAACTTCTTTTCCTATGAAGGATAGTCCCAAGTTATTGTTTTTCTAGTTCTTTCTTTTTACATATTGAGAAAATAGATAATTCCTGAATTATACAACACTTTGTGGTTTGTTGACAACTGACTGATGAACCAGAACACTTTCCGTTCTTATAAAAATTAACAGCAATAAACCAGGACTTCATGAAAAAAATAAATATAATATTATTTTCAATAAAAAAAACCTGTCAAGAAATTAAACCAAATCTAAGTCAAGATTTGGGATTAAACAAAAGCAAAATTGGTTTTTTTTTATTTACCAGTCTCAACAGTAACTGTCTTAACCCTAGAACACAAACACTATTATATTAGCTACTAATACAAACGCTCGTAAAAATTACGGTGATTGGTTTAGTATGCTTGTATTTATTGTTTATTTAATGTAATTCTTTAAATTTTCTTCTTTTGTGTAAAAGGTTTTTAAAAATTTTCAGTGATACTTTTTAACATTTTGCTTTTTTTATGATTTATTTCTCTAATGCCCAATATAAAAGAAAAAAAATTACTACAACTTAGAATACTTCTCTCTTATGATACAATACTAAGTTTTTGTTGCTGTAACGTATTAAAAAACCCTACAGTGCATGAATTTTTACTAATTGTTGAGAAAATTAATTTGGCTTCATTAAACACTAAGAAAGACTGGAAAAATAATAAAAAAATTCTGTGACCTCTATTTTAAAAAAACCAACCCAAAAAACACTGTGTAGCTGATTGGCTACACCATGCATTACACACATGAAATCAGAAATAGTTTATTTTCTTACCGTATGTAGAATTTTCCAGTGGCCTGCTTATTATTGATGGTTTTTAAATTTTTCGACTAATCAACTTATTTTAACACTTTTAATTAAATAACATTGTTTTTTTTTGATGAAATGTAAAAGAAAACTTTTCTACAACTTAGATTCTTTTAGAAACACATGAACTTTTTTACACTTATTTTGCACAGAAAACTATAGCAGTTTTTCTTGATAAAATTAAAAAATATTATTTACAAATTAGATTCTTTTAAAACACTTTACTCTTTAACGTGATACTTGGAAAAACAGTTATTTTTTTTATTCAAACAAAGGGCCACTTTGCATTTACTACACTCATACACAGAAAATCCTTTGCAACCAGGCATCTTACATCTCTGTTTACAAGACTTATCGCTGTGATTAATCCAGTGAGACATCTGGTCATATCTAATATCCACGGGTGGCTGAGACACCGGTACTGTTCTCTTCTTTTTAGCTGGTGGTCCTGTTGGCGAATCAGCTGAACTCGGTCGGCCCCTTTTAATTCTATTGTTTGTACCCATTCTGCAAAGTGTTTCAGCTAAATCCAATCTAAAATCAACAAGCTTCATTCCTGTGTCGCCCTTTTCTTTCTTAGTTCTTGTAAATAAAAGCCATGCATTAATCACACTTAAATCAAGCAAGTGGTAAAATAACCGGAAATACCACTTACGGGATCTCATTATAATTTTGTATCTTCCAAGAAGACTGTCCATTAGATCCACACCTCCCATGTGTTTATTGTATTGTAGTACGACATTGGGACATGGAACCATTTCTGTCTTTTTTAATGTTCGATTGTATCTTTTAACATTAGATACTGGGTTGGTGCCAGCGAATGTAGACATAAGACGTACACATTTGTTATCAACCCACATAAGGGATGAAACTTCACAATGTGATATTAGCCTGTAAGATTTTTAACTATTTTATATATATATATAAAAAGGCGTTCTGCACTCGGGCTTTTTACACCCTTGTGTAGAACAACAGGCGATGATAACCTCGCCAAGGTTTTTCGCCTTAAAAAAAAAAAAAAAAAAAAAAACAAACTTCACAATCATCCACATTAGCAGCATATTCATATATTGTTCCTCGAGGAACAGACTTTATTTGTTTTGGTGTTTTTAAATTTGGCAATTTGCTGTTAGGTATACGGTCTAAACGTGCAGTTCCCAAACAAAATATAGGGTGATTCAAAAAGAGCGCTGGTTTTGATATATCAAATTAAGAGATTTATTTTATTGAAAAACTGAAAATAAATACATCAACAAGTTCATCTTACCTTCCGATTTTATGTATGAAAAATGATGTCATGCATGTGTCCTCCTCTACTGCGCTGGCACGCATCAACTCTGTCCATGAAATTGGATATTACTGCACGACAAGTTTCGACTTCCATTTGCCCGATAACCCGTCGAATTTCCTCCTTCAAGTCATTGATGTTTCGGGGTTTATTGGCATAAACCAATGACTTCAGATGACCCCAAAGATGAAAGTTACAAGGCGATCCTGGAACCGTTCACGGAGCAACAACATTGTTTCTCGTGCAGCGTGACAGGTAGCACCATCCTGCTGAAACCACAACTCGTCAATGTCCATTCCATCCAAATGACGCCACAAAAACTCCCTAATCATCGTACGGTATCGGTCTCCATTTACTGTCACGGCTTGTCCTTCTTGATTTTCAAAAAAGTAAGGGCCGATGACACCGCCCGACCAAAAGCCGCACCAAACTGTCACTCGCTGTGCATACATTTCCCTGTCATTAACCACGCGAGGGTTTTCTAAACCCCACATACGGCACTTCTGTTTATTAACAAAACCGTTTAAGTGGAAGTGCACCTCATCACTGAAAATGATTTTGTTTGCGAAGGTGTCATCATCCTGCCATTTTCTCAATACCCAGTCAACAAACTGTCGTCTCTTCTGGTGGTCTGCCACTTTCAAATGTTGCGTCAACTGAATTTTATACGGGTGATATTGGAGATCGTACCGAAGAATTCTCCGTACAGAAGAACATCTTAAACCCAATTGTTGGGAACGGCGACGTATTGATTTTGCTGGGCTAACAGCCACACTGTCACGAACCAACGCAACGTTCTGCTCAGTTCGGCCAGAACGACGACGTCCAGAACTTTTAAGGTCGACTGTTGAACCCGTCTTAAAAAACTTTTTCATGAGCCTGCGAACTGTTGATTCATTTGGTGCTTCATACGTCCTAGAGTACCGCGAAGTCGCCTGACAGTAGTCGCATAACTCTCTCCACTCTGGTAAAATGTTTTGATGATTAACACTCGTTGCACAATAGTAAACTTCTCCATGGTTAGACAGAGACTGCGAGAGTATTACACTGCGAACAAGAGAAACTACAACTGAATCGTCAATCGGAATGTTCTCCGAAATAGAAATGAGGTCAAACAATGTTGCCAACCGATAAACAAAAATTTACCAGCCGTTTAAAAACCGGCGCTCTTTTTGAATCACCCTATATGCCCTTTGATTTCATAAATGTTAACAAACCCAATGAATTATAAAAATTGTCGAAGTACAGCTTGTAGTTTTGATTTTCAGGAACAATACGGCTCAGTCTAGCGACAGTATTGCCACTGGCACCTAGATCTGGCTCATTGATAGGCCTTTTAACTGGATCATTTTCTGTACCGGTATAAACTTCAAAATTATAAGCAAAGCCAGACATTCCGCATAGTACAAAAAATTTGTATCCGTACTTGTGCGGCTTGTCAGGCAAGTATTTACGGAGGTGGTGACGACCTTTGAATGGGCACATTTTCTCATCCACAGATAATTTTTCCTCTAATGGAATAGATGAAAATTTTTGTGTAAGTGCGTCAATAACAGGTCTAATTTTATACAGCTTGTCATGGCCAGGCTGATTTTGTGGTATAAGTTTTGTATTATCGTTAAAATGAAGATATTGTCGAATTTTCTCAAATCAATTTAGAGACATGGTATCAGAAACAAGTGTAAGCCCAATTTTAGTATTCCAGTATAACCGTATATTTTTTGCTGTCATCACAGTTGTGACAAGCAGAATACCAATATAACGGTGAATATCTGTTTTTGTTATATGAAATGGTTTTTCAGGATTTATAGCTACACTATACCGAATTGTTTCTTGAACAATTGTTTCAATTAATTCATCAGTAAAAAAATATGAAAAAACTGCAATGGTGTATTCAAATTTAATATATTAGAAGGTAATTCAGAATCACCAGTAAACTTTATTCCTTCATCGCCAAGCTCAAGTTGGTTTTGTTTCCATATTACATTTTTGTATTTTTGTGATTGTGATAATTTTTTTCTTTTAAGAGTAGCATCAATTTCCTGTGATGTAATTATGTGTGATGGAGAGTCACTAGCATCAGCTGAAATTTCTTCTGGTTCATGTGTAGAATCTTCATACTCTTCATCAGAATCTGAAATTCTGCTACATATTATATTTTCAGAATGAGAAACATCTAATTCGTCTAAATCTCCAGTTTCAAGTTCATCTTCACTTATATCAAAATCTAATATCAGCTCTTCAGTTAACTTACGAATTTTAGAGTCTTGATCAATAAATAAAGAATGTGAAGACCACTCGCCTCTCTCCATTACGATTTAATTATAAATTCTCAAATTTAGAACAATAAAAAGTTTAACAAACACTAAATTACACTAATAAAACAAATACATCGATATCAAAATAATCAAAACATGAACATAACCTAAGTTTTAGGTTAATGGCGGTTCAATGCGAAACGCATGCTGTAGCTGTATGGCTACAAAAGGTTTTAAGTCGATACTTATTTATTTAAAACACTTCAAACAATTTTAATTCACTAAACAAAAAAATAAAACTATAATAAACCATAAACAGATTTTTACCGTCCCGTACACTCTAAAATTTCATCATAAAACGATTACAAAAACACGTAAACGAGCAATAATCTACCACAAGCAAGTGCGTCTAAAAACATGTGTATTCCTTTTAAAAAAACAGTGCTTCCAACCAAAGAGAAACAAATTCCCTTAAAAGAAGATAGAAATATTGATGTAAATGCATGATGTAGCCAATTTTCTACGTCTAATTTCCGCTATAACATCTAATCTGCAATGTAGCCGAACAGCTACACGATGCACTGTAGGGCTAAAAAGCTATTACATTCAATATAGAATAAAAAACATGTTTTAGATTAATTTTTACTGCTGTTTGTGCACATTGATGCTCGGTGCTCTTTGCAGAATGCTTTTCATTGCATACAATGCAGAATGTTGTAGTCATCCTTCTCTTCCTTGATGAACATATGTAGCAAATTGACTGTTTCTGTCCTTGCATTTGTTCTACAGTTGTCCCATTTTTTCCATCTTGATCAGAATTATTTTGTCGCTGAATAACAGATTCAGTTGTCATACAAAATTTTGTAGATATGGAAGAATAGTTTAGCCTCTTCTTCATCCACAGCTCTATGAGTTCCTTATTTAATTTTATAGTGTAGTCTTTTCTATTTAGTGATGGCAGTTTGTTTTTTCACTTAAAAAACTATGAATAACCCATGCATTTACGCATGCAATATTTATCATACCATAAAATATGCACTGAGGCCAATGACGAGTTTTTTGGCTGCAAGAGTTATTACAACATATCTGATCAAGTGAATCGACACCACATTTTGTGGTGTTGTAAAAATGAATTACTTAAGGCTTCTTGTTATCAGGATCTTCTGTTATCAGGCTTCTTGTTATCTGTGAGCCAACATGGGTTGTTGAAAACTATAGTACTACTTTTTTGCACTTCGCTTGTTAGAAACTAGAACCTACTCTTTGTTGAAGGTAAACATAAAAGTTACTACTGCCTGGTTCCCTGGATCCAGCAATTCGACAGGTATTTCCTGTTTATCCAGTCTCAATGTTCCCATGATAGTTAGCTGATCTTTGATGAGGACATCTGCTAGTTTTATGGATAAAACCAATTGTCTACCATAGTATTATTACTAGATTTTTTTCATCATTTTTGTCAGTTATTTTACGTAATATTCATCTGATGGTAACCCATTTGTTTTTGTACCACTTCCAAGATATGGAATGGCATCCCTAGAAAGACGTGATCCTAACTATTTATGATCTTATGTTTTGGAGTTTGTACTTTTAATTTTACTGTTTGTAAAATAAATGTTTTCAGGAGCCCATAAAGTCGAAGAGTCATCAATTACATTTGGAGTACAGGTTTTACAGAATGCTTGGTAATGCAGGTAATAAATAATAAAAATTATAAAAATATGCATGGCTAATGTTTATTAATTTATTTTGGTCTTTTGTTGATTGAGGGTTTTTTTTTTATATGTTATGTTGTGTTCCTATTCGCACAACAAATGGTTACTAGCGTTCCTTGTTCTGCAGATGTAACCTTTGAAACTTGTTTTTCTCCCCTTGCTGCAATAATTTTAGTGGGTTTGTGCACAGTTGTTAACCCTGTTTCATCCAGATTATAAATTGATTCTGGACCAAATGCATTCTTTTCAAACACTGCTTTCAATTTTGAAAAAAATTCTCCAATGGTAGTTTCATTGAAAGCAGTACCTCTTGCCAGACTAGTTGCTTGTGGATTCCTGAGCGACAATTTTGGTCGACGCTGCATAAAACCCATCTGCCAATCATAACTTACAGCACTGTTTTTATGCCAGTTTTCAGGAACGTTTTTCTTCCTTGCACAAGCATACTGGTATTCAAAAACTATGCAATTATTTTGGAGCTAACCCATAATTTAATTTTGAAGCTAAAATTACATAATCTTCAAGATCTTCCTCTTCATTTGAAAAAAATTGAGATGTATTATAATTTGGCTCAGAATTTGTTTCTTCTGCCTGTAAAATACGGCTATAATATCTCCCTAATGTTATCCTATCAACATTAAATTCTTTAGCAGCACACCTGACACTTTTACCATGTTCAATAATACCCTGAACTGCATTTTTTATTACATCTGGATCTACTTTTTTTCTAGGGTTAAAAGCAGGCTTCCATTTAAATGGCATTCTGAAAGAAAAGAAGGCAGACCCTTTAAGTTTTTACAGAACCTACTTTACATATGCTGGGTCAAACCTCCCTAGTAATTTCGGGTCAATCCTCCCCTATTGTCAGGAATTCATAGAACATAACCTACATCTTACAACAGTAAAAGAACTGGAAAGGATTTTATACCAAATCAAAGCTGAAACTATGTTCATTATTATAAACTATTTACAGTTTTGATAAAAATAATTTAACTCACGTTATTTTCTTAAATTTGTCAATCCCAAACTATTAACAGGATTGTCACAAAACATAAACAACAAAATGTGCTTCCACCATTACTTTTCACTGCCTCCTGAATATCAGGGATGCATTGCTACCAACAAACTAATATGTCTTTGGTAAGTTCAGGTTATTCTAGTGGAGGGCTTTTCAAATATCAATACTAGGTTGTTACAAGCAAATTAAATTATGTATCTATACTGATTGTTAATGACCTTTGAAAATCTAATGTGGCTTTTAAATAATATGATGTAAAAACCTGTATTAAAATATTAATGTGTGATCCTGTCGCTGTCTTCTTGATTCCTGCTGCTGGTCATCTGTCTTCGACCCGAGTGAATACTGAATGATTGAAAGAACTAAGCCTATGAAAAATGAATGTCACGAATGTTTGAAAAACTGAATGTCGATTGCTTGGAAACTGAAATATACTGAGTGAACCAAATCAACTGAACTCTCTGAACTAAAATGAACTAACTGAACCAAAATGATTAAAATGACTAAAATGACCTCTCGAAACGGCCTGTCTTTCCTTATATATTTCTTGACGATCCTCCAAACTTTTATTCTTCTTTTTGTTAATTTTTTAAAAAAATTAAAAAATAAACTGTCTCATATTAGTCATGGTCCTCACATAAATTTCATAATTTATTATTTTTTACAAATTTTATGTATATATATTGTCAGTCTTTTCTGTAACCCTTCTTCTGTCCAAGCCATCTTAACTTTTTTTTATATTAGGTTTTTACATCGACTATATGATGTCCACCTGGTCAATATGGTCACATCTCTATCATAATAACACCATTCAATACTTCACTATTGTTAACACACAGTATTTTATATAGTTTGACCCTTTATTTTTTACTTGTAACCCCCAGAAACAGTTTTGTTTTAAATGAACGCGCGTGGTTTTTAGTTATATCACACCTTTCATTCACAGTTTTTAGCATCCATCGATTTTTCGTACAATAGCCACACTATAGTATTATTTTCTTAAGTCATATATTTTATAACATGTCACAATATTTATAACTATTTACAACCTATCAGTTTTTTAAATATATGTCTTTATTGATGAAACGAATTATTTGACAGTTTTATGTACTTTGTCTTGGGGAAGAAAGCTATCTGTCCAAGATATTTACATGTATGCTCGTTACAACCTGTATCTTTCCTCACCATATTTTTGAGAGTCTGATGTAGTGTTTTATATGGATATTATTAATTAGATAATATTTTTAAGTTACTGCTGTAATAACTATTTTTATTATCTCTGTTGCTGACTGCTGAAAAAGTGTTGTAGTTTATTATGTTATAGTATTGTAAGCTCTCTTAGTTTTACAGTTTTAAAATCTTGTGGACAAAATTTTTTAAAGAATTGCTTTGACTAAATTTTAATGAGCTACAGTCGTAGTATAACACTGGAGGTGAGATGTTGGAAAAAAATTTTCTTGAGTAAGAAATTGCTTATGTAGCCTACAAACAAAGTCTTTGAAATGGAAAATAGAAAAATCTGTGATTTAGTAAAGGATAGTATTAATTCTTGTAACATGTATGTTAAACAAAGATTGAATGAATAATTACGGTGTAGAAACATAAGAAATGGCAATTTTTAAATAATGTGATGTGTTAAATAATGGAATCACAGCAAATTTAATTTTCATATTATCATTAGACTTTTTTTTTTAGATGGTATTCCAAAAGTATATTACTTTGGAACTTGTGGAGGAAAATTCAATGCTATGGTACTGGAACTACTTGGTCCATCGTTAGAAGATCTTTTCAATATTTGTGGTCGAACATTCTCATTGAAAACAACAATTATGCTCGCTCTTCAGCTAGTTAGTGTTCAACAAAATCAAAATCAACTACAGTAACTTTCCCTTGTAATTATGGACAGCAATTGTAAATTTTAGAAATTACTAGTAAGAGTAGAGTTTTATGCATTTAGTTTCTTGTAAGTAAATTAGTTTTATGTACCACTTTTATGACTTCAGTTAATTTAATATTAATACTTTTGTACATAAAACTCCTAAGAATAGGTTAGGTACTTTCTGGAAGAGTAGTTATTTCAGTTGAAATCATTATTTTTCAACTCAATCAGATTTACTATACCCTTATATTTAGCTCCTAATTTACTAATTGTAGCACACATTGCTAAAGTACTTAGTTCAGTGGTTCAAAAGTGATAATTTTCATTACTACAAAACTGTGTAATTTGCTAAAATAAAATCATTTTTAATATCTGTTTTTGTTTTTCTATGGACAGATAAATGAAATTATATCTGTACACTCATAACAATGTGAGAGTTTCAATTATTCTCATTTGTCAGTACTTTACACCAGGTTTCTGAGAAGTATGAGCACGCCACAGTTGTTTTTTATTCATTGGAACTACAAACTTGAAATTTTTAGGATGTGTTTTGAGTAATGTAAACTACATTTCTAAGTTGTAAAGGTTTCCCCCATTTTTGGGGTGTAATTGGAGTGACTTTTATATTAATTGCTTTTTAGGAAACTGCTTAACCCTTTATAGGTCATGATTATTGTATTCGGACAAACGTAAACTACACATACGTAATTTCTTCAACCACAAGGTGCGAAAATCCTAGTAACCAATATATCAATACATTAACTCATGATTCAACATACAGTTGTTTGTTAGTTCATAGTTTATACAAAATGGAAATACTAAACAAAATGTGTAGTACTGTCAGATCAGTTCTCTGCTATTTTCATTTAAGCAGATCAGTACCCTTACCTTAAAAGGGTTAAAACCACTTTCTTAGTTGAACCAGTTCTTAGTTACATTGTAAAAGATGTGTCAGTTCTCTAATCAAAAATGTAGCTAAAACCTCTAAGTCAATATCTTATTGTACTATTATTTAGGCAATCCAGCATAATATTTTGTTTTAACATTAGTCTTTGAAACACTATTCTATTACAATGAAATTGGAAATTTACATAATCAACTCTAGAAGAGGGTACTTGTTTTATACCACTTCAAAAAATGTTAGTGCTACATTTAGATTTTTGAGAATTAAAACGTTTTGAATAAATTGTTTAATCTTGGGGTAACTGAACAGCAGAAATATGAACAAATTTCAATTATCCTCCAAAATTATAATTGGGATTTTTTCACAAAACCCTCTTAAGGGATATCTTGATCAGTGCTTCTTAGACAAGAAGAAATGGAGTGAAGAAACATTTTATAAGACAGCCCTGACTGAAACTTTCCATTTTCATCTAAATAGGCAAGAACTCATTCAAACATTTTTTAAATATTTGTAACTCAATAAAATTTATCATTTAAAACCATTAAGTTGTTGCTACAGAGTGAACCCAAAATTGACCAAAATTTTTATCTCAAATTATGTTTTGAAACGGGAAAACTGAAATATTTAATCAGAGACCTATCAAGTTTCTTGCTACCAGTTTGAATATGAGCTAATATCAACAATTTTTGATTAGTGCTCTCGTTTCAGAGGGAATACCCAAATATCCAGTTTTAATTTTGGTTCTTACTACATAAGAGAGCTTGAAAGCGGACCAATATAACATCAAGCTATTTTGTGTGATTAATAACATAGTGCCAGTGATTTAGTAAAATGCCCATTCTTGGCCCCCTTTGATTCAGTTTGTTATTGTTAGATTTATCTTTAGAAAATTGAGAGCTACTCCACCAAAAAGATGGTAAACATTTTTTCTTGATCTAGCTGAGATGACCCAATATATACTTTAAAGAGTCCTGTAATAGTTAAACACATGTTAATGTGCTCAGAACTTTTCAGCTGCTTGGTGTATTCTTATTTTAAGTTAAATCTTCAAAATTATTCATAAGGATTTGTTATATATGGTATATTGATAAGAATTTTTGTTTGTAGATATCAAGGTTCGAGTTTATTCATGCAAGAAGAATTATATTTAGAGACGTGAAGCCTGAAAATTTTGTTATAGGACAAGTATCATCAAAAAAGGAAAAAACTGTTCATGTTATAGGTACAGCAAAAAAAAACAACAAAAAACAGATTTAAACATAATACTTTTAAAAACAAAATATTGTTTTATGTGTTGCACTCTGCATTTGCATTAGAAAAGAACAATAGCATGATCTATAATATGACCATGGTTTCTTTTTTTTTAGTTTTCATTAGGAGAGGAAAGTGCCCAAAACCCCCCCCTCTTTGTTTTCTATTAAAAAAAAATATAATATAGTAAAAAATTATGTTTTAAAAGTATGTAATATTTTTTTATGATATAGTTATAAACCATTTACATTTTACTTATAGAAAATATTCTTAAAAATAAGTATTAAAAAAATTAATTTCAGTCTGAGAGCAGGTTTGGTCAGTTCAGTTCAAATTTTGGTGTGATCGTGTTCTCTTCATCATCATCTTCAGAAGATTTGATATTAAATTCGGGTAACAATAAAATACCACATTATTAAGTTAAAAACAATACATGTTCATCCATTGATGGAAAAAAGAAAACAGTGTGGTGAATTTCATCATTTGTATATAGATTTAAGACATTATGAATGAAAGATTATCTGGACCGATATCGGGAAAGGGATTTTCAATTTATTTAAATAAAATACGTACTGCAATATTGCGGTAGTGTAGTATATTATTTTTTTTTAATTACTACAAATTAAATAAAGAAATAGTGTACTGTTATTTAGAATAATGTGTCCATTTAACTGGCAATTAGCTTGTAACCTATGTAACAGTCTTCTAAATTTAGTAAATTTATATTATTAAATTTTAAATGAATAATTTTAGATGGTATAGGGTCTATGTTAACACCCATAAATG
This sequence comes from Catonia carolina, assembly GCA_035578175.1. Taxonomy (NCBI): domain Eukaryota; kingdom Metazoa; phylum Arthropoda; class Insecta; order Hemiptera; family Achilidae; genus Catonia; species Catonia carolina. The sequence continues at coordinate 333,607,892 of JAQMRL010000001.1, forward strand.
CCACGTTTCTTGACACAACAAGATTGGAAACTAAACGCTGAGTGTGAGGGGGCTAAGCAAAAAATACCGAGCTTAATTCCTCGGTGTGGTGCAATGGTAGGAGGCTGAAGGTTGGTGCATGGGGGTAGGCTCTGTTATGGCCACAACAATGCAAATTTATATACCTTTATTCTGGAAGTGGTGCAATGCAAGGCGAAGGTCATGGTGCGTTGCGCCATTGTGGCTATGGCCTCACTCTCATGTCACCTCTGATACTCGAATTGTAGGGTGTGTACGAACCGGTAATGAACTGCGAACCATTTGTTCAGAAACACACTGTGAACCATCGCACCCATCGCAGCAGGCACTTGCAATCATGTCTTCACACTGTGAAAATGATGCTGTTTTAGTTACAAGGATTCTATATTATCATTTGTCTCTACTACTATGCCACGCAAAGAAAAAACAGGTTGACAAACTCTCAAACTTTGAAATTTTGGGACCACCAATTTTGAAATCTGATTTCACAGATTCCTGCTTTAATTACTGAACCAGTGCTTCAGATATTTTTTCCATTATTATTTTTGAAAACAGTTTATTTTTTGAGTTAGTTGTTTTTTTGGTTGCTGGATTTACTAATTTTTGAATTTTTTTTTGAATTATTACTTGATATTTGTAATGAGATAAAAATAATATTTCGCGAACTGTTTACAAACTGTTAATGAACCCCTTCCAATATAACAAACAACTGGTTCGCAAACCATTTGATTCTTGCATCTCTATGCACCTTTTTATCTTTTGCCTACTGCACAGCTAGTGCAGTGTTGTCTTGTCACAGCATCCTAGGTAAAACAACTTAAGAGTATTTTTAAATTTGTTTAAGCTAAATTGTTTTTTTTTTTATACATGTATACCTTACACAAGGATTTCTTTGTTTTGCAGATTTTGGATTAGCAAAAGAGTACATTGATGAATCTAATGATCATATACCTTATAGAGAACATAAAAGCCTTACAGGAACTGCACGTTACATGAGCATCAATACACATCTTGGTAGAGGTAAAACACTAAAAATTATTTTTCCTGATTATTTAAGAGGTAGACTGCCACACCATTTTCTTGTTCTATGGCTAGACTGCCATGAGTAGGCTATGACTTGTGGTACTTGATAGTTTTCTTGAGTAAGCTATGAGAACTATATATGGTACTTCATTGTAAAACAAAGGTCAGTTAAAAAAATTGTGTTATAGTAAATGCCATCGAAAAGAAAAGCTGCAAGAAGGATTTACTAAAAAACCGGAAGAACCTTTTTCAAACAAGAATTTAACCAAATAGAAGCAGATTTCAAGAAGAATGACACTAGGAAATAATACAGGCTTTTTCCTACAGAGTAGTGGGATATAAGCCACAAAACCTTGTGTTCAGAATACTTGACAGAATTTTAGCAATTTCAAACATTGTGAAATCCTAGTGCCTAGTTGACACATGTCGAGTATTTTAGTCGAGTAGCAACGGTCGAGTAATTTAGTAATTTAGTAACTGTCCACATATGTAACGTAGACATCGAATTTAGTGCATTGTTATGGCTCAACGGAAGCGGGATCTCGCTCGTAAAGTACATTGTGCGTAGTGGTGGGGGTAAGCTACTAAACTGTGGACTCGACCATACATACTCGACTAAAACGACATGTTTATAAACAAGTCTAGTATTAAATTACTAATCTACTAGACTAAAATACTCGACCCGTGTAAACTAGGCTTAAAAGGATGTTTTGAAAAAACTTCTTAACTGTGAAAAACCCAAAAAGAGATTTGTCTTCAGAAATACCAAACAAAACCCAATTCAAAACTAGCTAACCAAACTGAAATTCTTAAAGTTGTTAAAAACCTTAAAAATAACAAAGCTCCAAAAGAGGATTTACTAATTGCGGGATTCTGGAAAGACATTAATGAAAAATCTGGTGTGAAACACTCACACAACTTTCTCTTGCCAATGCAAATGATTAATAATAAACCTAACATTATTAATAAAATATTAAAAATAAACAACAACTAACCTCAAAAACATAACCTTATTTTAATCATGAGTGGAAGACGCAAAATGAAAATCGAACTCAATTTGGCTTAAAAAAAACGGAAAATCACACTTTCACGCTAAACTAGGCTCTGTAGAGAAAAATTCTCTAAACAAAAGTTGTAGATCTTTTAATTTTCTATAACTTTTATTATATACACTTTTATCGTAAAATGCATACTAAGACCGAAATGTTGAAAAAATCGATTTTTCTCACGTTTTCGTGAGAAAAAAACAGAAAATCGCAAAATACCGCTAAACTAAGCGTTATACAAAAAAATGTTTGAAACAGAAGTTGTAGGTTTTTAAATTCTCTACAACTTTTATTATATAAGTTTTTGCGCTAAAATTTATATTAAAGCCGTAATCTTAAAAAAACAACGTTTTTACGTGAAAACAGCCTCACCGAGAATTTCAGCAGACATGGCGCCTACCCTATCTTGTAGAGAATAAAAAATTGAGTAAAATAGGCGATTTTAAAAAAAAATCGTAGCACCAGTTTTTGAGAAAATCGCAAAAAACTGAAAAATTATACGAATAAACTACTACTTCCGGTTGACCGATTTTGATGAAAATGTTCGTGTCGCGTCCGGTAGTGGTATGTAACTTAAGTTTCAAGTTTCAAGTTCGTACGATGTTCCGTTCTTGAGATATTCTGTTCACACACACAGACACACAGACACACACACAGACCAATCGCTAAAAACATGTTTTTTGGATTCAGGGGGTCTGAAAACGTATAGATCCGGTGAAAACTCGATTTCGAAAAATCGACATGAAAACAATACTTTCCTTCCTATATATTCATATAGGCAAGAGAAAGTAAAAATATGTTCGACAACTAGAAAAGAACTGAGAGGAAATCTTGAGGAGTTTTTCTAAGCTAGTACATTTACATAAATACCTTTATATTTTAACAGTTACAATACGAGGGGGTACCCAACAAAAACTGGGATAGCTTTGCCATGGGCGGTGCTTGTGAAGTACTCATTTCTGCCACATAGACGTGTATAGCGCAACTTATTGCGAGTTCAGTGGCACCTGTGTTGTCAACCTAGCTTGTTTTGTTCATCGGCAGTGATTGTTTTTGCTAGTGCTGTTTTGTTCTTGTTTCATTTTTTATGACGGCAAGTTTAAGTAAACAATGAGCAGCTGTGAAATTTTGTTTTCTACTTGGTAAAAATGCTGCTGAAACTGTTTTAATGTTGAAAACAGCTTACAAATATGATGCTATGGAAAAAACTCAAGTGCACGAGTGGTTTGCTCAGTTTAAAAATGGCGAAATGTTGATTGATGACAAACTTTTTTCTGGACGTCCATCAACTGCCCAAATCGACAAAAATGTTAAAAAATTCAAGAGTTTGTGCCCTCAGACAGTCAACTGACAATTTGGAAGTTTTAAGAAATTGCACAACAGAGTTCGTCTAGAAAGACCCGGGTTGTGGCAGACAAGACTGGTTCTTCCTCCACGACAATGCACCTGCACACACAGCAATTTCTGTTAAACAGTTTTTGGCTAAAAATGGCATGGTTCTGCTGCCTCGCACACCTTATTTGCCTGACCTGGCTTCGTGAGAATTTTTCTTATTTCCATGCATGAAAAGGGACATGAAAGGACACCGATTTGACAACATTGAAGAGGTCAAGAAAAAAATTAGAGAGGAGCTGTCAGCTATTCATTATTCATTCATTATAACAAGGGCGTTCGGGCTTCTCCAGCCCCTCCTCACCGCGACCTACAAGATCTTTTGTGATTGCCCCCATTCCTAGTTTATGCAAGGCCCGCACCTTCGATAAAGCGCAGGGTCTGCCTAGGATTTAATGCACTTACCTGAGCAGGTGTTAACACATCCCCACCCAACAGTGCTATACCTTTGCAGCCACCCACAATGCAACTGCAAAAATATAAATGTGCGACCCACTGAGGCGCCTTACAATACGCCTCTCCGCACAGACCTCAATGGCCCATATTTCATCTTGGAAGACGGTCATGTTACACCCAAGGGCCAGGGAAGTCATTCCCCCGGACCCCCAGGCCCCCAATCCCGCTCTTCCACTCATCACAGGGCCTTCAATATACCAAAAGGTAGCCCCTTCCGGCCTCACCGGCCTACCCTCCGCCCACTCCTGACGATCAAAAATTTTCATCCTCAGTGTGTCGGAGAATTTGTATGATCTGCTCATACGGTCCCAAGGACCACATACCACACCCATCCCTTCAAACCTTGAAGATCTCAGTGTGGCCCATCTCCTCTGATGGGACCCCGATCCCGTCCTCCAGCCTCAAGGCAGTTCCAATCGCCTCTCCCCTCACTTGCACATGAAAAGGAGGCAAATCAACCATCGCCTCCATAGCGGCCGTTGGACCAGTGCACATTGCACCACATATCCCTAGGCAGGCCAGTCTCTATAGCTCCTCAGCCGATCCTGCGCCGTCCTAGATCTGTTGTTGGCCACCATACAGCAACTTCGTACGTGACCATTGGCAGAATGATGCCCACATAAGCCCATTCCACCATACGAGGCCCAAGCCCCGGAGTCCTCCCAGCAGACTCTCACATATCCATAAGGCCTTTATAGCCTTCTCCACAGTCCTGGACCTGTGGCCTTACCAGGTTAGGCCACCATCCATGACAGCCCCCAGATACTCTAACTCAGGGGAGTAGTTTAAATCCACTCCTTCCAGAGTCACAGCATCCATAGCTATTTTTCATAATTTCAAATGAAATGGGTACCATCTGGTCCCCACTTGCAGCTAGGGAGATAATAGGTCCGCCCCTGCATAGCCCCGCATACAGAGGTAAGGCAACATACTGTAGGAGGAGCCAGGTATCCTACAGGCACCGTTAAGACACTGATTAAAAGCCCCAGTGCCATCCACCTTTAGGCACGGTACGACTAACACCACTTGGGTTGGGCAAAAGCTAAAGTAGGAGAAGTTGCCTCTAGCACGGATAGAAAAAGTGCTAGATGCCGAGGACAAGGATAGGGATAGACAGACTGAAGCCCAGCATCTCAGCTCACCTCGGCGAGACCAATGCGTGGCTGAAAAGTAGCCATAAAAAGCCGAGGAGTTTCCAGAGGCACGGGCACGAAAAACTGCTACAAAAAGTAAGGGAGCAGGTGTGCTCTCTTGGACGTGATGCTTCGGCACATGCAAGCCAGCCGATCACTGACTTGCTTCGCCTCCGAGCTGTCAGCTAAAGGTGACTACAAAAAATTTTTCAACAGTAGAAGCACCGGTGAGACAAATGTATTAGTTGTAATGGGGAGTATTTTGAAGGGGATAAGGTTGTTTTGTTAAGAATTAAAAATAAATAGCTTTTAAAAAATAATTTTGGTTTCTTTTGGGTACCCCCTTGACCAGTGAAGAATCACTGATAGACAAAAAAATATTTTTTAAATGTTTCTTTAAGTGATGCCATTTCTTGAACTGATTTTTTGCGTACAATACAGATATGTTAATTGAACTTTTCTGTCACCCTTAGGTTTAAAGAAATTACAGTTCAAAAAAATTAAGAAAAATATAGTTAAAATCGATTAGATTAAATAATTTTCCGTGGCCATACCTGTTTTAAAACGACTTCGCTGACGCTTTTCTTCTACTAATAGGCTCAGGCACATCACGAATTAATGTCCAAACGTAATCGGCTAGCATTTTAGTATTCCATTTCCCTTTGTAGCGGCTTTCCAACACCGAAATGTCTTGATGGAAACGTTCGCTGTGTTCTTCACTAACGTCTCCGAGGTTGTTTGGGAAAAAATCCAGATGTGATTGGAGAAAATGTATTTTCAAAGACATATTTCATTCCATCGCTTTATACAAACTAAGAAGTTGATTAACAATGTCCTGGTAATGTCCAATTTTTTAACTGAGAAAAGATTTGCAAACGTCTTTAAATGAAGCCCAAATGCACTTTCTACATTATTTAACAGTGAGTAAAAAATATATCACCTTTAAGCAATTCTCTTGTTTGAGGATCAATGAATATTCCTTCTTTAATTTTTATTTCACTTACATTCGGAAATTTTTGCCTTATGTACAAAAATCCTAGATTTTCCTTCTTCATTGCTTTTACAAAATTTTTCATTTAATCTAGCTTGATGTGAAGAGGAGGCAAAAATATTTTATTGGATTTAACTAAGGGCTCATGAATTATATTTCTCTCATCTGGAGTTACATTCCCTTGTTTCTTCCACTGTATGGTAACATAATGTTTATCCCTGGCTTGGCTGTCCCATTTGCAAAGAAAACAAATGTATTTAGTGTAGCCTAACTGCATTCCTAACCTAATAGCTGTGACTTTTAAATCACTGCATAAATATTCCAGCTGTGTTTTTTTATAATTCATCATTTCAAGAACATCTTTCATCACAACGTATGTTTCTTTCAAATTAATATCATGAGCGATCGTTATCAAAGGTTTTTTGTTACCGTTGCACAGTAGAACCACTTTTAAACTATATTTTGGCGAATTTATGAAAAGGCACCAATCCTCAGGTCTAGTATTGTTTAATTACAGCTTGAAAATTATGTTAACAAAGTTAAACAATAAATATTAGTTAATAAAATAATACAGAAGTTTAAAATGGTGGCTGTACGATGAAAAATGAAGAAAAATCCTTTAATTAAAATTTAAACAGTTTCTCAAAAATGGTGGGTGATAGAAAGATTCTGAGTACATATTTGTTTTCGGCATCAGAAACTAGTTCAAAATCACGTATCGCATGTTAGGAAACAAAAATTTTGTTTATCAGTGAATTAATGTAGAGTTTTCTTTTAACGGTTAATTAAAAAATCTGGTGTGAAACACTCACACAACTTTCTCTTGCCAATGCAAATAATTAACAATTAACCTAACATTATTAATAAAATATTAGAAATAAACAAAAACTAACCTCAAAAACATAACCTTATTTTAATTATGAGTGAATAACACAAAATGAAAATCGAACTCAATTTGGCTTAAAAAAAACGGAAAATCACACTTTCACGCTAAACTAGGCTCTGTAGAGAAAAATTCTCTAAATAAAAGTTGTAGATCTCTTAATTTTCTATAAGTTTTATTATATACACTTTTGTCGTAAAGTGCATACTAAGGCCGAAATCTTAAAAAAATCGATTTTTCACACGTTTTCGTGAGAAAAAACAGAAAATCGCTAATTACCGCTAAACTAAGCGTTATACAAAAAAATGCTTGAAATAAAAGTTGTAGGTTTTCAAATTCTCTACAACTTTTATTATATACATTTTTGCTCTAAAATTAATATTAAAGCCGTAATCTTAAAAAAAACACTTTTTTTACGTAAAAACACGCTCACCAAGAATTTCAGCAAACATGGCGCCAACCCTATCTTTTAGAGAATAAAAAATTGAGTAAATGAGGCGATTTTTAAAAAAATCGTAGGACCAGTTTTTGAGAAAATCGTAAAAAAGTGAAAAATTATACGAATAAACTACTACTTCCGGTTGGCCGATTTTGATGAAAATGTTCGTGTCGGGTCCGGTAGTGGTATGTAACTTAAGTTTCAAGTTCGTACGATGTTCCGTTCTTGAGATATTCTGTTCACACACAGACACACACACGCACACACACACACACACACACACACACACACAGACCAATCGCTAAAAACATGATTTTTGGGTTCAGGGGGTCTGAAAACGTATAGATCCGGTGAAAACTCGATTTCGAAAAATCGACATGAAAACAATACTTTCCTTCCTATATATTCATATAGGCAAGAGAAAGTAAAAATAGACCATGTCTATTTTGAGGGGATCAGTTGATTTATTAAATTAAATATTAAATACTGTAGTCTTTAGCTAACTTAACTAAATTATTGTCATACTCAAGCTGTGTACTCTTGGACGAGGCCATCTACCTGAGGGACCAGAGGTTTAAGGAAATCTGCGTTTTATTCGTGTAGAAAGGGTCGCCTATTGTGTTTTATTACTGGTGAAAGGGTCACCTGTTGTTATGATGCAATGGACTCGTCTAGTTGTCTAAAGGCACTTTTACAGTTAACCTGTTTTAAACCTATGCATGCATATGAACATGCAAAAATCTGTGACTGTTTTTGGTAAATGAGGAGGTTATTGTGAAAAAAACTAATAATTTTCCATATTATCTAAAGTGGCTGCATGAATAGTGAAAACGAAGAACTCAAGAAATAAAATCTTCTCTTGTTGCACAACTGCACTATTTATATTTTTACTTTTTAAATTTTATTTGTTAATTTGAAATACATTATAATTATGTTTTATAAAATTTATGTACAATAAAGTGCATTATCTTTGCATGTTCATTTGTATGGCATAGGTTTAAAATACGTTAACTGTAAAAGTGCCTTTAGACAACTAGACGAGTCCATCGCATCATAACAACAGGCGACCCTTTCAACAGTAATAAAACACAATAGGCGACTCTTTCTACACGAATAAAACGCAGATTTCCTTAAACCTCCGGTCCGTCAGGTAGATGGCATCGTCCAGTTTACTTCACCCGAAAATTTTTCTATTGCCTATTTTATAACAATTAAAACCAGTATTCTGGTGGTTAGAAATATATATTTCAATTTTAAATAATACAGCTGTTGATATTCTTACGTAGGATGTTTGATAATATATGTTTGTTATATACATATATATGGTATATATTATAATATATATGTATGTTATACGTAAATATATTTGAAAATATACCACGTAGCACTCTGCGCTGAGGCCCTCTATTTTCTTATGAGGAGTATCAGTTTATTTCTTTTAGTAGTATTTACAACATTGTCATTAAAATTACTTCAGGAAATACACGTAACTTTAAAAAGGAGCATTGAGTATTTTTCAACTTTTTACTATTTTGTTTTATTATGCAGTAAATTATGACAGAATACTTTGTTGATTACTTGGTGTAATTTTATAATTTGCGTTAACTGAATGCTGATTGCTGCTAGTATTATGTGGAGCTGCAGTATTAACTTTTTTCACTAATTTAATGTTTCAGAACAGAGTAGACGTGACGACTTAGAGGCATTGGGTCACATGTTCATGTATTTCCTCAGAGGTTCATTGCCATGGCAAGGATTAAGAGTTGATACACTTAGAGAGCGTTACCAAAGAATAAAAGAAGTTAAAAGAAGTACTACTATAGAAAGCCTTTGTGAAGGCCAGCCAGGTATAACCATTTGATTCGTCAACTTGTAATATTATCTAAAATATTAAAAAACAAAAGGAATTCTACAAAGCTTAATCATGAACCTGTTATAAAACGAATATAATGTGAGTGTAAAATAAATTACAGTTATTGAAAAATATCAACAAACGGTTTTCAAAAGACCCAAGATTAGTGTTGAAAATCGGCTGATTGCCTGTTAATTGATTGTTAATTGAAAATAGTAGCACTCTAAGATCACTTACTGTTGGTTTTCTGTCATGGCCAGTAGGTCCTGATTAACTGGTTGACAAACAATTCGATGGCTCAGAATAATACTGCAACAACTTAAAAAACTAATTTCTGGGTAATTAAGGATTAAGTTTTCAAAGCTCAATTTAAAATAGTAAATGACATCAGAATTTGACAAAATTTAAGAGAACTCAAATACTACCTTAGTTTAGTTCATTGCCTTACTTTTAAAATTAAAAAATTATTTAATAACATTATAATCTGCAATTGCATACATTTTTTTTGAGTTGTTGCACTCTTTTACTAGGACTTTTACTGAATAGATCAAGTTAAACAATAATTATCATGAATGTCACGTCCTTACTTTTAGTCTATTTTTATTATAAAACACCAAATACAATAAAATACTCAAAAATACCATACTTAACTTCTAGATTTTTCTATTTTCAAGTTAAATTCAAGTTTATGAATGTTGTCTTGTTACTTTAGTCTACTTTATGGCAAATAATACAAAAATACATTTTTTTGAACAATAAACACAAAATACAATAAATACACAAAAATATATTGCTTAACTTCTAGATTTTTGTATTTTCAGGTTCAATTCAAGTTCATGAATGGTTGTCTTAAATTACTTTGGTCTACTTTATGGCCAATAATACAAAAATACATTTTTATAATAAACACAAATTCAATAAATACACAAATAAGTTAGATTAGTGAAATTTATAAAATAAAATAATTAATTCAAGCTGCATGATGCATTATAAACATTATTTTATTTTATTAAAAAGCATCAATTATCATTACAGTCTTCAATATCTTCTTTTTCTTAATCACCTTTTTTATCTTCAAAGATTTATAAAAATCCCAGTGTACTCTTGGAATTACGTTACTTTCTCACAGGGTCATCAAATCTCTCTTTTTCGCCTCACTTATACCAGGACTTTTTGAATACGCTGGTTTCAATTGCAGTTCTGGTAATCTGCCACGTTGCTTACTTCGAACATTGAACACTTTAAACTCACAATCTGCATAACTATTCTTATACCTGACAGTATTAGGAGAATCTTTTTGACGTCTTAGCATTTTTGTTTCATTCCAAATTATTTTGCTTTTGTCTTCATCACTGGAAAAATTCTTACCAATTTGTCCCGTTAAATCTTTGAGATCAAAAAAGTCTTCAGGGCACAGCTCTCTAATCTTATATGGGCTCCCACTTTTTTGCAGCCCTGTATAACTGTGCTCCACTGTGATGGCAAATATATGGGACCAGACTTCAAAAATCTTTTTTTCTCTTTTTCTATAAGGGCGTGCATACTATCCCCTTCATTTTGTGTGTGCCCGGTTATGAGAAATTTATGTGTAATTGAATTTAGATTTAGAGTTTTGACACAATACAAATATAATGATGTCAGAAATTTGTTTTTCTGCTGCCCAACGCAGTTATCAGAATAACATATTACATTGTGAACATTACACTCATTTTTTAAGAAGTGAAAAACACAGCTACCGATGTCATTTGCCCCTCGATTAGCAATGCCTTCATGCCACAAGTAGCACCAGCCTTGTTTATTCAGAATATCGAATATTGTAAAATTATAAGTTGCTAATCGTCGTTTGTAATAAAAACATGAGACATCCCCCGACGGAGTGGGCAACACTGCCTGAAGATCAAAACAACAGACCAAAGTACGGTTGTTAGGTTCTGGTGACTTAAACATTTTTATATCATTTTCCTTTTCATTTCTAGCTAATAGTTTCTCTGCTTGGTGCTTTTCATAAATTTTATGAAGTCTTGATTTTTCTTCGCCCACAGAATTTTTGTACTGCTCACATAGTGAACATTGATCCTTTTTTGGCGAATAGAACCCAATATGAAACTTTGAATTAAAAATGAACTCGTACATATGTTGTTTAGCAAACGGTTTATTTGCTTTTTTAATTTCGTCAACATACATGCGATACATTGATGCTATATTTAAGTTTCCATCAATATAATGTCGCCACCTGCTTGTAGTAGCACAGTCTGCAGAGCTCATAGGACCGTCCGGAGCGGCAGTATAGCCTGTTATGTAGTATATTTGTTCGGTTTTTTTTTATAAATATACATTTATTCATCAAAAGGGAGTGAATCTTAAGGCTAGTACGGGATGGAGCTGAAGTAAAGACACAGGAGGGGATGACTTGTTGACGAGGGTCGGCGGGATGCATGACAGGAGGAGAGTTAAGGTATTTGTAAGGAACAGATTGGTCGCATGGGATTAATTTCACTGGGGAAGGGGGCAGAGGTGTGATTGGGCGAGGTGAGGTGTAATACTGTCGAATGTACTGCGGCGTGTCGGGTTCTGGCTGACTGATGACGGTCTGGAGCTGTTTGGCTACCTCTCGAACCTTCCGTTGGAGGTGGGAGATAGCGGCGGCCCTCTTCTTCTGGCCGGAATGGCGTGACATCGGCGAGGTCGTTCAAAATAAAACCAGATGCATAGCGAAGGGGGGGGGGGGAGGTCGTCTTTACTGCTGCCTAAATGATTAGGAGCAGCCGCTGAGCAGCGAACACCTTTCACTGCTGCCTCCGAAGAGGAGCAGTTGCCGGTGAAGCGAAGCGGGGTCGTCTGTACCGCTGTCTAATCAAATAGGAGCGAGTCGCTGACACAGCGAGCACCTTTTACCGCTGCCTTCAAAGGAGAGCAGTCGCAGATGAAGCGAGGGGTAGGGAAGGGAGGTGTAAATGACAGAAGAACTGACTCAAGGTTGAGCTATCAATTCCCCCGTATCGATCTTCGATCACATAGAACTCTATACTGTCTAGTCACCTTCAACTATCGCATTAGCCGGTGGGTAGATACTATCGTGCCACTTGGTACCTGCACTGCGAGAGGTTTGACCGCTGCGCTATCTATCGGCAGCAGCAACCCCATCACAGCGCCGACAGTGGGCAAAATGTTAACTACGGACCAGCGTAAAAGCAGTACAGTATCAATGAACTTTAGAAGAATCTCTCCTGCAATAGTGTGATTCAATGACTTTAAAAGAACCAGTGTGCTGACAAATATCATCTTTTATTTCTTGGTCTATATGGTAATGATTTTTATGCAGCCCTCTTTTGTCTACCTCCACAAACCCTTCTTTTGATTTTTTTGCAAGTGCAGTTACAACAATTCGGTTGCTTACATCTAGGGTTTGTAGAAAAAATGTTTTACATACTCTGATTTTTTTATCACAAATTTCAAAGAAATATGCAAAATTCTTTGACCTTGTACTATCCTCTCTTGATCTTCAATAAGGTGGATTAATTATTTCCATACTATTGCAAATGAAATCACGCTGACGATTTACATCCCTAACTTCCAGTATTGCTGAAAAATATTTGTTCGTTGTTCTAAATTTATTTAATTTATACATTTCAATCAGCATTTTTCTCCACATGGTGGTTTGGCACTTCTAGCATTTACTGTTTTCCCACTGGCATTGGTATACTCTTCTCCACAGTTTCTTCTCTTCTTTGACACGACAGTTTTCCACTTTCCTGTATTTCGAATTCTTTTCCTGCTTTTTAATTCTTTATTGGTCTGATTACCATTATTTTCTGCGAGTATTTCATTACTGTGGACTACTGCCACTGGTGTTTCCTCATTAGGCATATCGGGTATGTGTGAATACATATCAGTTTTTAGTTCCACACTGTTTGATTGCTTCAGTCCATGTCTTTTAGAAATCTTTACTGGTTCATTACCTGAATCACTACTCAAATCATCATGATCAGTTGGTGGAACAAAGTCACTGTCAGCATCAATGTCATCAATAAAATCAGTAAAGGAATCAGTTGTTGAATAGTTGTTTGCATATTCATCATTAAAACTGACGTTACATTCGTTGTTAATTTCATTATTCTCCACTAGTGAATTTAATACTGTGTATGTCTTGCATTCATTAGAATTTTAAAAAATATTCTCATTACCTGGATCGTTCCTTAACGTGTTGACTGCCACATGAAATTTGGAAAAATCATCACCAGGCCACAATTTTTTTGCATTTTTAATGTGAAAAATTTAATTTCCTTTATAAATTTATATAATAAAATGTTGTTTCTATACCATAAATTTTAAAAATACAATGGTATTTAGCATGACACAATTTTGGGTCGTTTGGCCTGTTAGACAATCTTGTACATTACTTCATTCCAGAGAGCCACATGACACAAATGTGAGTCATGTACTTGAATACTTGAAAACTTAACAATATTATAAATATATTAATATTAGATGTAGATAAAAATGCAAAACATTTATTTCTTAAAATATTAATGACAAAATATTGATTATTATGATATTAAAATTTCTTAATTTCTAACATAATAAAAATAAAGCAATAGCCTTCGGCCTTATATTTGTTAAGTAGAAGAAGTAGAAGCTAAAAACAAAGTGGAAAATATTGTTTACAAATGTTCACTTACCTTAGTTCTCAATAATTACACAATTTTGTTGCACTAATTTACAGTTCACAATAATTACACACCTTTGTACGCGCACTAATAAACTGATACATAGTTACTAATATATAATAAAACTAAATATATAAAAACTAAAACTATAATTTAAACAAATTTGAATGTACACCACTATTTTTTAATTTTTGATTCGTGTAATTCAAAAAAGCAATCGAAGCACTTCCTAACCTGACATATATTGCACTGTGTTTGGGTCTTTTTTGCTTTCAGTGAAGCCTGCGTAAAGTCCAAATGTTTTGTTAAATTTTTGTAACAAGTTTTGCACCGGCCTCATGTTGTTGTCTGTAGTAAGTGAGATGCTGAAGCAGAAGGCTGCGGCGGTAAGTTCACTTCGATTAAGGCTTGGTCCATCCAGCTGTCAATAATAATTTCTCAAAAAAGTGTTATATTCAACTGTTTATTCGTAATACTTTTAAACACAGACCATGCATTCACTACTGATGTATTTAACATTAAGTCAAAAGCTACCTTTCGGTACCATTTGACGCTACGCCTCAGGCAACCGGAGTGATATGCACCCATTTGATCAGAGAGATCTATGTAAGACTTGCCTTTGTTATAGTCCGCTACAGCCTGAGGTTTGAGGTTTTCTATTGTTTTCATTACACCTTGAACTTTTTTGTTTTTTATTATGTTTACCATGGTGTCTACATGTTTTGTTGTAAGCATTAAAACATCCCTTCTGTCTTTCCATTTTAGAATTACAACATTGTTTTCATTTTTCTTGGCAATTACATCACCTTTTTTTAATTTAACCTGTGTGACTGCTGGTGGATTGTACTTCCTTTTCTTATTTAAAGTACCGACAAGGTGTGTGTTGTTTTGCAGGAGAGTTTCTGCGAGTGAAACGTTTGTGTACCAGTTGTCCACAAATACAGTTCGTCCCATATTTATATATGGCTCCATTATCTCTAATACAACTTTAGCGGAGACATTTGTTTCAGTATTGCAGTCTTTTCCAGCATATACTTTATATGCGACTTTGTAACAATCTCGTATACAAAGTTTAAAAACTTTTATACCATATCGATGCGCTTTATTTTTTATGTATTGTCTAAAAAATAACCTGCCTCTGAAAGGCACCATGCTTTCATCAATACACATTAATTCTTCGGGTATTACTGCCATTTTAAAATTGGGAGTAATCATGTCTATCAAATTTTGAATTTTACATAAACGATTGGAATCAGTTGCCTCTTCGTTATTGGCACAGTGAAAATTTGCCAATAACAGTTCAAACCTATTCCTGGACATATACTTCAGTAAAATAGAACTAAATTTTCCTTTGGTTCGCCAATAGTGCCCCAGAGATGGTAAAATATGTATCCCCATGTACATGATCATCCCTAGAAAAAGTTTCATCTCACTATGGTTGGTATCAAACCATCTGCGGATCCTTGCATGTTGTGATAGTTCTGGTAATTGTTTTTTGGAGTTTGCATACCTGTTTGTCTCAACTACCAAGTGGTTCATAACATCATTAGTGACAAACAGCTCTAAGAAGTCACTAAGTACACAATCTGTCATTGTACTAACAAGATCAGAATTTATGCCTAAATCTTCCTTACCAGGATTAAAAATAATCTTTTTTAAATCTTTTAACTCACCGACTGGTCCCCACCTATTACTTGGGCTGTCATCGATAACTGTCTGTTCCCTTCTACGTTTTCTACAATCTCTGTTTTGTGCTGTTACTTGAGGGCCTGCATCATCTTTTATCACTTCAGTTTCTTGAAACTCTCCATTACCACCATAAATTTGACTACTACCAGCAGCTTCTTCAAATTGATTAATTTCAAAAATTTCTGCTTCAGCTACAGCAGCAGAGTTTTCAATGTTTGATCGTTCTGCTGTAAGTTCAAATTCACCAGATTCTTCATCTGAACTTTATTCCAAATTATCAGGGTGATAAATTGGATCAGCATCACTGTCATAATATCCAAACACTTCCTCATCGTCGGTACTTTCATTTAAAATTGAAGTAAGTTCCTCTAAACTTAGGTTCCTAGACATTATTATAATTAAGACACAATAAAATATAATTATAAATAGACTAAAAATTATAACTGATAACTAATAACTCGTGTATTAAACAACTGCACTAATGAACTGTTGATTCACTTAACCACATAAAAAATAGGTTAGGACAGACAATAACAAATGATATTCAGAACCACTGCCTTAGCGATTTCTAAACCATCATTTATATAAACTAATTTTGTAAAAGAAAGCAAAACATTTATTATATAAACTATAAAAATAGCATAATGTTAACATTTTATACCAGAGAAAATTTATGTTATTTAAAAGGTGCAATAATTTTCCCAAAAAATATGATATCAAAATGCTAAGCTCACTGGGCTGTGCTCTGAGGCCATAGCTGTCAGTACATGTACGAGGGGGTACCCAAAAGAAACCGGAATTATTATTTAAAACTATTTATTGTTAATTTTTTTACAAAAGAACCTTATCCCCTTCAAAATACTCTCCATTACAACTAATACATTTGTCCCACCGGTGCTTCCACTGTTCAAAACATTTTTTGTACTCCTCTTCAGTGATGGCTGCCAGCTCATCCGTCGTTTTTTTCTTGACATCATCAACGTTGTTAAATCGGAGACCTTTCATGCCCCTTTTCATGCGTGGGAACAAGAAAAAATCACACGGAGCCAGATCGGGTGAGTACGGTGCATGTGGTAGCAAAACCATGCCGTTTTTCGCCAAAAACTGGGTAACCGAGATTGCCGTGTGTGCAGGCGCGTTGTCGTGGTGGAAAAACCAGTCCCCTGTCTGCCACAAATTAGGTCTTTTACGACGAATGCTGTTTCGTAGTCTTCTTAACACTTCAAGATAAAAAGCTTGATTTACCGTCTGGCCTGGTGGAACGAACTCTGAATGGACAATTCCCCTCACATCAAAAAAACAAATCAGCATTGTTTTGATGTTCGATCTGACTTGACGACTTTTTTTTTGGTCGGGGTGATAATGAAGTCTTCCATTGACTGGATTGTTGTTTGGTTTCTGGGTCGTACCCATAGCACCAAGACTCGTCACCCGTAATGATCTTTGACATGAAATCTGGATCAGTTTCAAACTGTTGTTTCAAATCACTACACGTTTCAATTCGACGTTCCTTTTGAGTGTCTGTCAGAACCCGAGGCACAAACTTGGCAGCGACTCTTTTCATTGTCAAGTCTTCTGTTAAAATGCGTTGGACTGAGCTCCAAGATAACCCACTAACCTGTGATATTTGGTCAATGGTCTGTCGTCGGTCTGTTCGTACAATTTCTTTCACTTTCACAACATTTTCTTCTGTTCGGGAAGTCGACGGTCGTCCAGAACGAGGTTTGTTCTCAATCGACATGTCGCCATTTTTAAAGCGCAAAAACCACTCGTACACTTGGGTTTTTCCAATAGCGTCGTCTTTGTAAGCTGTGTTCAACATTACAACTGTTTCCGCGGCGTTTTTACCGAGCAAGAAGCAAAATTTCACAGCCGCACGTTGTTCATTAAAACTTGCCATCATGAAAAACGACACGAGCACAAAACAGCACTAGCGAGAACAATCACTGCACGAGAACAGAACAAGCTAGATCAACGAACAAAATGGCATTGAACTGGCAATGAGTAGCGCTACAAGCAGCCTAGTGGCGGGAATTTGTACTGCACAAGCTCCGCCCACAGCAGAGCTATTCCGGATACTTTTGGGTACCCCCTCGTATTATAAAGCATTGTGAAGTGACCCACTATTGTGTTATGAAGCTTTGAATGGTCTTACGTTTTCAAGCAAGAAATGACCCAGAACTGGATCATGTGGCCGGTGCAGCATTACTGAAATGACCTATCATTGGGTCATGTGGCAGTCAACGTGTTCCTTAAACATTCAGTTACCTTTACTGCAAACCCTCGTTCATGTTCGTATCCGTCAGTTGATTTTTCTACATTGCTCACACTGATATTTTCAGTGCTCACAGCACAGATGTTGTATCATTAACATTTTCATCGTTTTTTTTCTGAAAAAAAAGAAACCAAATTAAGTTTTAATATTTTTTTTTTGAAAGTCAATAATGCAATTCAGGTTATATATCTAACAAAGTGGCTCAATAACGAAACATTAATATGATAAAATGGTTATCTTAATTTCAAAACACTAATTGAAGGGAAATTTTATTTTGACAGTGCATACAACAGATGCCTGTATCCATTACTTTGATCATTAAAATATAAATTATTTAAATTAAGCTATTTATGAAACTAATGACAATTAATTGTTAGCCCTATTATTTGTATTTAATGTAAGTTGTGGGCGTACTTCAAAAATCACATTAGTCCAAAAACATAGTTTTGAGATAATCAAATTTTAAAGTTTCCAGTGAAAAATAAAATATTTAAGTTAATTTTTTTGTGCCAAAATATTTTTTTTAAATTACTTGAGAATAATATTTGTAAGAATATATTTTTCTCATAACTTGGGACCTTTTGGTTTGATATTTTAAAAATATTTTATGTTGGTACGTTTGACAAAAAATGGACTTACCTGATTTTACCTGGTAAAGGATTAAACAAACATGGACTTCCAGCTGATTTGGCATGATGTTGAAACATTGAAAGATTATAATTACAAGTTTTAAATGATGTTTTTTTTTATTGATTGACATTTTAAAACTAATACATTGTACAAAATAAGAATTAAATAGCATTGGAAACAGTGAGATCATAAAATTAAAAAATTACACAAAACAATTACAGTGTAATCTCAGAAATCCGAACCCCTAAAATCCGAAATTTCGGATAATCCGAACACCAATTTTGCAATAAGCTAAAAAATTCTACTCTTTAAAAGTGATGGAAAGTTATACTAATTATAAATCAGAAATTAATTTAATATTTATTTGAACATTTTAGTTGATATTTTATAGTGAATACGTCACCTTAACCCTTTCTAGCCCAAATTTTTATTTTTTAAGAAAAAAAATTTTTTTGTAGATTTTCTATATTATATTATTTTATTCCTAATTTGTGTACGTTGCAATCTGTTCAATTTAGAACAATAAGCAACCCCATGACCCAATGAGATGAGGATGATGTGTATGACGTGTAAATGAGGTGTAGTCTTGTACAGACCCAGGCTGACCATTCCTGAGAGAGTATGGTTAATTAAACCCCAACCATCAAAGTACACCAGTAACCAATGTCTAGTATTCAAATCTGTATAAAAGTAACTACTTATACTAGGATTATATTGACCTTTTGAGTTCAGCAGAACTGTTTTCTTGAATTTTCACTCATTTATGGTAACCATAGCAACTTGTTGTTTATAAACTACAGTGGGCATTAGTGGATGTATATTGACAATACGACTAAGTTTCTTATTTGAAGTCCTACAACTGACATGAATCGTGTAATAATAAATCGGTATTAGCATTACCTCTAAAAACTGCATTATTTTATTAAAAAAAAACACACTAAAAGATCTATAACTACTGTATTTTAAAGATAAATATATGCAGTCGTAATTTAAAAATACATTTAAAACTAGAAAATTATTATAAATACAACTATTACTCATCTTACTGTAAAAAAACTAAAGAAAAACTATGCAGTAAAACTATAAAATACAATATATAATACTAATAATAATAAAAAAACGGCTTGTAAAAATAAACAATAAAAAATTAAGTATACAGTAATATTACTGAAGATGAGTTTTTCCTACAAAAGACAATATGCTACAGAAAAATAAACTATTTAGTATGAAAATCTGTGAAACAGTTTTTATTTACAGTCAAACACAAAGAAATTTTACATTTTTGACACATAACTTTTGTAAAGCCTGATTTACACAATTTGCACCGTCCTTGCTTTTCTACCATACTCGGAAAATGTTCGATTTTGTCGTACCTCGCATCGCTTACTGGAAGAATAGTCACATTACGACTCACTTTAACCTTTACTTCTTCTGGAACGGAAATACTAGGTCTACCTCTTTTCCGTGTAATTGTTTTACCAGCACAAGCTAATGCTTTTGCAATTGACAACTGAAATTGTATCAGAGCTAAATCCTGTTTTCTTCCCCTTTGCATTTCGTGACGTCTATATAAAAGCCACCCATTTACAATTGCTACTCCAATACACCAGTATACTATCCTCATGTACCACTTTCTAGACCTAATACTAATTCGATAAAATTCCAACAGCATATCGCACAAGTCTACACCTCCCATAAACTTGTTGTACATTTTGACTGTATAATATGGTCTAGGTACAGCAATGGGTTTTTTCTTCTCTACTCCATCTTTGACAATCACCAAGAGGATCAACAGCAGTAAAAGTGGATATGAAGTTTATACTTTTCCTGTCAAACCATCTCACAAGAGAGATGTTTTCGTACAGTAACATGAAATATTGTTATTTACTCACCATCATTCTCATCAGAAGATCCAGGAAGCCATTCTTCATCACTAACAGACATTTTAAAAGAAAAACTACAAAAATAATACTTAAAATGTGTATAAATTTTAAGTTAACTACCACGCAAAAACAACTCGAATTATTCACTTTGGACTTGATCCACTGTTGCTCTGAAATAAAAACAAAATTGTTCACAGCACAGGCAGACTACCTGCTCTCTGCAGGCAGAAAATGAAACTAGGACTTGATTCACTTTTGCAATGAAAAATATACTAAAAACAATACACAGTGCATTATTATCTAATTTTTGTAAAAAAATGGACTTTGTCCACTTTTCTTCTGAACACCAGAAATATGTCTCTTCATAAAATTATGGATCCACTCTTCACCTGTGATTTCTTCATTATCTCATGTTGGGGGGAATGTTTTTATTATTTATCACAGCAAATTTACGTGCAAGCTGCCAAATTTACTTCTTGCTATGACCATATTGCATTTTTGCAATACTTTCAATGTACAGTACCAAACAAGTTTCTTCTCATTTACCGTCTGCATTAGCAGTAATTGCAGAACAGTCGGACATTAAACAAAAAACAACAAACAAGTTTCTTCAGTATTGCAAAAAAACTTTAATGACATCTTATTTAATACAATACTCTTAGTGGTTGGCTTCAGATACTCTAAAAGTCTGAACTTGTGTAGGTAGCTAATTTCACTTTGTATACTTTATATGCTTTACATAGTGAAATCCTATTTCCTGGAGAAGTTTTTGCTTCCACTGCCTTTGCTATTGCAATGGAAAGAATAGGAGCTACTTTTACTCCAGTTTTACTTCTGGGTATTGTTTTATGAAAAAACATAACACAATTATAACATTTAACTACTACCATAACATGATTCAAGGGACATGATGCTTTTGTGTTTCAAGGTAAAAGAGAGTGCAGCTAACAACAAAAATGGCTGTTCTACTTCCTATTCAACTGAATAAACAAGCTGATAGAAATTAAAAATTGTTAGTGAAAATTTCAGGACTGACAACAGACACACTTCACTGATAATAACCTAATATCCTTGTGAGGAAGTGTTGAAGTACTACTAAAATTGGATTCTAGATTTACATTATTTTACATTTACATATGCTATTCTGACTAATATTTTCTTTGTGGGTTAGTAACACAAAAGCGTAACAGCTCTTACGTTTCTGTGATGTGAAACAAGTAGCAAAAATTGTAGGTAAGAAAGTTTATAACTTCAACATTGTCAGGAATTGAGTTACACTAATGTGTTACTTATCATTCATTAGTAGACAAATGGAGTTTAATGTTACATGAATCAAAAAATACAAAACTCTTAGGATACTACCTGTGATTCTACCCCATCAAAATAATAATTTTTAAAAATGTTTTCTTAATGCCCTGCTTTTAAGCTCTTTAATCTTAATACTGAAAAACAGTAAATTAAAATTGCTTAGGTTTATTGTTTTAAAAATATACAAGCAGTGCGCTATGACTACTTGATGATTGTTGCCTACCGTGCTAAGGGTAATATTTTATTCATATTGCTTATATTGTTACACATTAAAATATAGTGGGCATAAAACATCAAGGTTATAACTTGAAATGAGCATTCACTAAAATTTATGTTATTAAATTCCATTTGTGACTTCTCACAATAAAGATGTGTGAGGTTATTTCAATACTATATACTAGTACTTTCAGTATTCATGTTGATGATCAGTCTGTCATTTTCAAAATCTATTGTACATACTTTGCTCCAGAAGTTGTCTTCAATTTTAATAACTTTTTGGCTACATTTCAACCACATATCAGTTTCTATAATTCCTGCTTTTTCCTTAATGAAACCTATTGTATCTGTTGTCTTATAAGTTATGTTGTGGTTTATTACCTAGTTCTTCCATATTTCTTGAATGAGCTCACAAGGTGTTCAAACTTTCCTACATTTCCTAAACGGCAAGAGAAAGTAAAAATATGTGTAGGCTATTACATATGAGGCGTTGTGGACCAGAAGGGCGAACTCAACAAAGGGTAGTTTTGAGAACAACACAAATTGAACTTTCTGATCAAAGGGCGAACTCAACAAAAATTCATGTTTTAATTATTCGTAATAAATTTTTATTTATAATAGTACTAATACAAAAAAGGTATTCATATAAAACTAAGCATCATAATTGCAAACAAAAACGCATAATTTGGTTTTAACCGATTTATAAAATTTAAAAAAAAATATGTAGTAAAGTTATTAGTTGTTATAGAAATACAAAAAAAGTTATTTAGAAATACATAGAAGTTATTATAGAAATATATTAATTTATTAGTTATAATCAACAAAAGTGTCATCTGCATCAAAACATTCTTCATCATTTAGGTTTGATGAAAAGTTTCGTTGATCTTGAAGAGTTATTATTTTATTAAAATACTCACTCCATGGCATAGGAACAAAAGGTTTCAAATCAATTATGTCTTGAAGTTTAGCTGGAGGTATAGGAATTGGCACAATGTACATCTGAGTCAAATCTTCAGGTTTCAGCTTGAATTTTGTGGGGTCGTAACCTTCCTTCTTCCCCTTTTGTAGTTTTACACAAGTTTTTACCTCCAAGTTATATGCATTATAAATGTAAAATCCCTTTTTGTAATTGGTAGTAAACTCAAATATTTTACTATCTTTAAATTTTGCTCCAGTTAAATTTGTTTTTGTTATCTTCTTTTGAAGCAATGTGAAATTTTTTACCATTTCTTGTGTAACGTCTACAATACTAAAAGGTGACTTCTTACGGGAATTTTGAATGAAATGGATGTAATGAAGTTTAGAGTAAACATCGGCATGTCGTACAACTTTCTCAGTATGCCCAAAGTCCCTATCGCATGGCAGATAAGAATGCCCAGGGATCACAAAGTAATGTTTGATATTCTCATAACGGCCATTGTGAATAAATATCAGATTGTTGAGGACGACGTTAATGTTTTTATTTTGTCCGAAACAGTTGTCACTAAAGAGGTAAACAGTTTTGATATTAGCAGATATACTTAAGATGTAATGAAACAGGCAACTGGCAATTTCGCACGATCCACGCTTTGCCTGCGTTTTATCCCATACATACATTGTGGATTCCCGAGATTTTAGGTTGTGTACACAGAAATTGTACGTCCACAACTTCCTTTTATAATATTGAATGCCGCTTGTGAGCTTGGGTGTGGGAAGTGCCTGCTGTAGATCAAAAGCGAGAGCAATGACAGTGTCATCTTGGTTTTTTGTCAAATCCTTTATTAATTGTTGAGGAACCTTAGCTCGCCGTAAATGTTACTCCTTTTGTGTTTGCAGTTTTTTGATTTCCTGTTCATTTCTTTGAGGCTCGGACTTCAAATTTTTAACTGACACATCAGTTTTATCGCAGAAATTGCACGTGTCGCTACCAGGTGGTTTGAATCCAATATTGTACGTATTAAACGTGTCTCGATAAAAATGTTTCGAGAGTGGTTCACTTCCAGGATACTTTTCTTCCAACCACTTGCAGTACAGGTCATAAAGTGAGCTCACATTAAGGCTAACAGGTAGGTATTTCCTGCGTGGACTCTTGGCCCTGCTATAGTGGCTTGTCACTGTGGCTAAAGAAGTAATGTGCTCATTAACTTTGGATTTTTCGTCATTAGGAATTTTCGTGGATGGGGAGTGGTTACCTCATAGGTCAGTGTCTACACTACCAGTAACTTTTATCTTATCTAAGACTGTACGGACACGTTTCTCACTAATCCCATGAATCCTATTAAACGCTGTCCGGCAAACATCGTAGATAACTGTGCCTATAATAATCGTATATCTTATTCTTCGCAAAGTTCGACTAGGTCTACCTTTTACATAACTTCTCTTACAATCAATACTATGAAGAAGTTTGTAGAGGTAGGCATTTTGCAAATCATAATTTTTAATGGCCCAAAAATTATTAAAAATAGAAGTTATATTGTTAACACCAACCTTTTCGAAGCAGCCGCAAGAACAACGCTCACCAATCTTCCTTGAAACCACAACACTATTGTTATAACGAGATACATACTGTTGACCAGTATTCCGTTGCTTTTTTGCTAAATTTTTCTTCCAATTTTGTGGGTTGGATAGTCTTTTTCGGGAATACCCAGTTTCTTCGTCTTCCCTATTGTCACCTGTATCACGTTCCATGACTAAATGTACCGTAGCAGACTAACAGAGTATACACGCATAAATCACTCAGAAAAATACAGACTAATACTAGAGAAACAATCACAGATATAACACATGCTGAGTGTATGATGCATAGCGATAGGAAGGGGAAAGGGTAGAAGTGGGGTGGCATCAGTAGTGTAGAGGTGACAAGACTCACGTCTTCCTGTTGAGTTCGCCCTTCTGATTCGTGCAACTATCGTTCAAAGTAAATTCCCTGATTTTTTCTACTTCTCTTTTCATATCATTTAAAAGGCGAACTCAACAAAATATACCTATAACATTGAAGTTTGTAACCCAAAGATGCCAAATAAAATCAAAACAAAAATGACCCTACGTTGAGTTCGCCCTTCTGGTCCGGAACACCTCGTATATATGTACCAGTTTTTCTTACTCAAGTCTTTTTTAAAATTAGTAGTATTTTATATATGTTAAGAACTAAAGGAAAACAATATTTTCAGAAGAAATGGTGAATTATATGAGATATGTAAGGCAATTAGATTTCTATGAAGAACCGGATTATGACTATTTAAAGAATATGCTCCATGATCTTTATGAAAGAAGTGGCTTTTTAGATGACGGTATTTTTGACTGGACTGGAAGAAATATAACTTCTTTTCAATAAAAATTTGATAAAATGTCTTGAAATAAATATTTTAATGATTTTATCTAATACTTTGATTGTTATTAATTTCAAGAACTTTATTCTTTAGTGGGATTTCTTTATGTTGTTTCCCAAATACTAAAAGTTATTGACTCCAAGTTTCAGTATTTGTGAAACATCATAAATAATAAAGGACCCACAAGCATGATGATCATTTGATAGATCTTGAGATGGCTCAGTTACACTTTAACTTTGAGATGTGTAAATACTCAAAGGCAGGCACTAGCTCTGTGGTGTTTAATAGCATTTCCAGTGAGTTAGTTGAAGCTATTAAACCACCTACGGTTGTATACACTGATGGATCAAAGTCGGATGTTGGAGTTGGTTGCTCGTTTGTTGCTAATGGGAGAACCTATTTGTTTGGATTACCTGCGGGAACCAGTGTTTACACAGCTGAACTTTATGCAATTAGTAAAGCTCTGTCTGTAGTCTGTGTGCGTGGGCGTCGGGTGTTGGTGTGCACTGATTCACTCAGTGCCCTGCAGTCGATTAGTGATATATATTCACGCCACCCGCTAGTTGCAGATGTCCACGGCACCGTGAAGCAGCTTAACGATAGAGGAGTAAGTGTTGTTTTCTGCTGGGTTCCGGGTCATGCTGGAATCCCGGGAAATGAGCCTGCTGACTTGGCCGCTAAGGAGGCTGCTCGTCAGCCGGCTTTCACACAATATCTGACAACATCTGATTTTGTGAGCCTGGTGAAGCGGGTTATCACTGATTCCTGGCAAGTAGAATGGACTGGCTCTCTTGGCAACAAGCTACGGGACATAAAACCTATTGTTAAGCCTTGGCCTACGTCACTGAGGAAGAACAGAAGGGAAGAAGTTGTCACCGCGCGACTTAGAATTGGGCACACCAGATTAACCCATGGGTATCTCATGACGTCTGGTGATGCTCCAGTTTGTGGCAGGTGCGATTGTCCTTTGACAGTCAAACATGTATTGGTTGATTGCGTCTGCTACGCAATCGCGTCAGCTCTGCATCAGCTCTGCGTCGGCGATTCAAGATTCCCTCTGACATAAGGAATATACTCGGTGACGAAAGCCCTATTTTGGACGCGGCTTTGAAATTTTTACGATCGATCAGTGTATACAACAGTGTCTAATGTCCTGTTAGTTTTACCCTAACGTTTACATTCAAATGTCTGTGTTTTTATTATGTGGCCCCTTTACAGCCTTTTGTGATCTTTTATGTCTGTGATATTTTCTTTTTTTTTAATGTAATTTTTTAATTTTTTGGTTGTGATACTAGATTTTAAGATTTTAATTACATAAGTGTCAATGTCATTTCTTTTTCTAACTGTGATATTAAGTTTAAGTTTATGTGTGTATGTTTTTTTGTGTTTTTAGCGTTTTTTAGCCTGTGATGTCTGTGATACTAGATTATAAGATTTTAGCTGATTCATATATATAAAAAAAATGGCGTTCTGCACTCGGGCTTTTTACACCCTTGTGTAGAACAACAGGCGATGATAACCTCGCCAAGGTTTTTCGCCTCAAAAAAAAAAAAAAAAAAGATGGCTAACCTCAGTGCATTCACATTACAGTAGTGCCTCATGGCCATGTTATTTGACTTGTAAAAAGCACATGAAATGGTACGGCAATAGAGAAGAGACAAAAGAACTGTCACTGTGAACGAGTCACAGTTACTTATAAGTCACGGTGACCACAGTTATTCAGATAGGCGAGTAACCGTTCCCCAGTCACTGTTACATAGATCGCTTACTCTTCTGTCACTGGAAGACAGGACGACACGGCGAATGTTCACCATACTATTCTACAATATAGCACAGCCTCTCGTTCCCCAGTCACAGTTACAAAGATCTCTCGTTCCCCAGTCACAGTTACAAAGATCGCTTACTCATTCACTGGCAGGACCACACGGCGACCGTAATTCTACAGTTCCTTCAATCACTTTTACAATAATCAGTTACTCATTCGCTGTTCACTGTCACTTTTAAGAGAGAACGAATTCTTTACCTTAGGAACTAGAGTCCATTTGATTTCTTCGTGCGGGTGAAGGTCACGCGCTTCTTCCCCTTCCCTTCCGCAAGATTTCTCCTCATACCCTTTACACTACTTCTACATTACTGAATTGAACTACTTCTTTTCTCTTTACAGACTAAAGTTTTGTCTATTAACGACAAGAAATTTAATGGTTACTCTGATACACATAAGACATTAGGCCTACTATGATATGTGAAATCTTTTTATTCTACACAATATATTTTCCTAATTTTTGTGCTTAACTTTCGGATCGTTGGATCAGTTCTATCCTAATATTTCTTTATACAAACTGCACCTTAATAAAATCATCGCCAACCTTTTTACCTAAACGAAAAAGATGATTATTTATCTTTTATGTTTTAAATTATGCATACAGAAACTGGATTGTTACAAATTTGCATACGACTGAGAAATAAACTGTCACTTACCTTTTATGTAATCTTGAGCGCCGTTCGCAAAGAATTAATTTCACACACAGTCGCAGTAACAAAGATCAACATACAGTCGCAGTTGTTTTATCGATAAAAAATGAAACGAAATCACTGATTTAAACTCAAAGTTAAACTTAAACAAATACATAAAGACACTGAAAAATTTGTAACATGTTACACACAATCTTCATCACCTGATAAATCTGACGCATTTTCATCACTGTCATCTTCTTGCAAATTCACTATAATGCGTTGTAAGTGTTCGTCACGCAATCCTTCTTTATGAAAATCTTCTTCTTGAAGGTTTTCGGCGTGTCTAACGCATTTTCTCCAGTCATCTATTGTTACTCGTTGTATGGCATCTTCCAGCAACGTTTTTACTTTATTTATTTTAAATGTATTGTTCTTGGCTGCCACCTCTCCTTTTATCTGTGCCCAAATAAGCTCGATAGGGTTATACTGGCAGTGATACGGAGGTAGTCGAACGACCTCATGCCCCATTTCTTCTGCAATATCGTCAAGCTCGTACCGTCTGTATTTGTCTCTATGTACATTAACAATAGACAGTAATTCGGGAATAGTGTGCGAAGGGTTGTGTGGTATCTTCTTCTTTTCTAACCACGAAACGATTTCCGCCTTTTTAGTGTTGGTCACTGGAACTTTCTCTTTAAGCGCAGAATGATAACTGGCGTTATCCATTACGATAACACAACCTTGTTCCAAAGATCGCAGCAAATTTATGAACCACTCTCGGAATAAATCACTGTTCATTTCTTGGTGAAAGTCCCCCGTTTGCTTCGACTGAAAAACGAGAGCACAGCCTTCAATGAAGCCAAGATCGGAGCAACCAGCATGGCACACAATTAAACGAGATCCTTTCCCAACAGGAATCTTAAGGCCACCACTACTTGTTGAATCCTGCCAGATATATTTCCTAGAATGGTTCTGGTTTACCCACGTTTCATCTAAGTAAATTATTGGTCTAGTATTACTTTGCCTAATTTCGTGCATTTTTCTTAAAAACTTTATTCGAGCGAGAACAATGTCATATCTCTCCATCAAAAATTTTCTGCCGTCATTACACTTACGAAACCGGAACCCTAATTGCCTTACAATTTTCCACATGGAATACACACTCCCGGTAAAATCTATTTTCTCTTTCAAAATGTCTCTAATTTTACTGCACGTCGGATACTCTCCTCTATCGTAAAACTCTTGAATGGAACGACGAACTGTATCTTTATTAAAATCGTTCAGATCAGTTACCCACTTTCTATGAGGCATTTTTTTCCTAGGTGATTCAAAAGAAGGTTCGTATAATTCACCTTGGTCTGATGCACTTTCGTTAGCTTCACGACAAACATTTTGTACGGTACGCACTGACACAGCACACACTGTTGCAGTCACTTCCTGTGTTGCACTGAAAACCTCCTTAATAGTAGCATTAGGTTTGCTATGTACAAGTTCTTTTAAATAATTATACACCCTATAAATTATTTGTTTGGATTGTCTGCGAAGATTAGGACTGTTTGCAGCCATCTTAACTTACACGCTTAAAAAATTAAATTAACTAAATTTATACAAGCCCGCCAAAGAAACTGCACATCTGTATGATATAAAACTTTAATCTGAACTGGTCGAAAGAGTATCAAAAATCAAATAAATAGGCCTGTGTGTGGTGACAAACGTGCTGTAACATGTTTGTTTACTTAAAACAATACAATCTTCATAAAGTCATAAAATATCACAGAGTCATTGCTGACGCATAGTAATGACCGTGTTTCTATTTCAGTGACTTTTCTATTATTCCATATTACGTTGTATATTTATATCCATAATAACCATAAAACAATATTAATAACAATTATAACAATAATAGAATACAAATTACACTACGACGTATATACTATTGTTATTACATGTAACAAAATGTTTGTCTAAATATACGTCCAAAAATGCTTCGTTGGCAAGTTATGCCTGGCGAAAGATTTTGCCTTCATTCCTGGGCAAAGAGTGAAATAAAGCAATACTGAAATTTTGAGAAGGTCAATTTAGGAAAATGTTTAGTGGTTTCTTATGGTTTTTATTTAACCTGGGAAACTTAAAAAAATGAGTCCCAGAACTGTATCGCTTTTAGTTTTTAAGAAAACTACGTGAACACATTAAAGAGTAGGCTTAGAAAATATACTTTTTAAGTTTAGCGTAAAATAACTCTGTTAAATTGCGAATAAAAACACGAAACATTTTAATGAAAATTGTAGAGAATTTTATTCTAAAAAATGATATAAATAACGTCTATGGTAATTAAACTCATTTGAGAAGTTTTTTTAATTACAAACAAAAGAAAAACTGGATTTACATTTTTTCCATTGCAGTTTTCTTTTTGTTTGTAATTAAACTTCTTGAATGAGCTTAAGTTTAAGTTGATTTAAATAACACATTTACGCGTATGTGTTGGTCTCGTCAGATGTTTTAAGCCGGCCGCGTTGGCGATGTTGGTAACGTGCTCGCCTCTCATCACGCGGTCTTGGGTTCGAATCCCCCTCGGGCATGGTATTTTTTCATACGTTACAAAAAATTCATTTCATCCTTCACCGTCTGCATTAGCAGCAATTTGCAAAACAGTCGGACGTTAAAAAAAATGTTTTAAGCGTACGCTAATTCACGAAGTGAAATAATGTGAACCTGATGTAGGCGTAGGCACACAATAGTGCAAACACATACTCCGCGCTGCACCATTCAGACGACTGGTGGGGTAGGCGAGGTGAGGAAGTGGCATGACCTTCACCCGCACGTTGATTTCAAATCATCTATAGTGAACAAATTCACTCGCTCATTCACTGTTCACAGTTAACAGACAAAATGACATAATATGCTTACTCTTCTTCAAGGCCCCTATGATAGCTATGTAAGACATGTTGGTCTGTTCACTGGGCTTAGTGCTCTCCTTGTCGCCTCTCCTTTGATAACCGGCACGTCCATTATTTTTTTACTTCAATCTTTACGCACTCTTCTCTCTCCCTCTCTCAGTCTCTTCCCCTTGTTATGTTTGTCATCTACTAGACTAAACAAAACGAGGGTAGTTCCTTTACATCTCTGATTGCGGTAACACAATTAGATTACAGTATTATTTTTATTGCATGCCGCGTTCTACCTAGCTATTTTATTTATAATGTGCGCTGTTATTTTTCAATTGTAAATATTGTTTCTTGTACTTTCTCTTTTTTATACAAAATGTTATTTTTATTACTATTTTAGGATACCTTGTGTTAATCAGTTTTAGGCTAAATTTTTATTTTAGTTATATACGTAGCCCATTTTTTTAATTTATCAAAACTTCATTTATCATGAAATAACAACTGAAAACATTATTATTGTTTCATGATAACAAATGAAAAATGTACTAAGAAAATACAAAGTTATTGCTAAATCACAAGTAGGGGAAGGTGTTGTACCTTTGACCAATTTTCAGTTCTGTATTTTTGTAGTCTGTAATTTTTCTGTAATATAGACTTTTTTTGTATTAAAATATTGTTTACTCTATTCCCCACCTTTCTGACACTATATAAATTTTTTATTTTGACCTAATGTATTTTATTTTTATTTTTGAAATTCTCTTTACATGGTGGTCAAAAGTACAACAACATGTTGTACCTTTGACCGGGGGGTGTTGTACCTTTGACTAGGTTGATAAATAACAAGAGTTTCTATCAAAAAATAAAACGTTTATTAAAAATAGCCTAATTTAAAAATATTATACATTCTGTGATAATTATTACTGATTATTCTACATTATAGTTTTCAAAATTAACATCAAATTTCAAACAATCCTTTAGTCGCATAGATCGTCCAGCTACTTTTGGATCTGGTAGCTTAGCCACAACATCTCGTACTGGAACGTCGTATATATTGTAGTCTTCCTTAGTAAAAGATGAACTTTTAGTCTTTCTTTTTAAAAATTGTACTTTTAGGTCTTCATCATCCACTTCATGTATTTCAGCTACAAAATACTTCGAGGTTTTCTTGGTTGTTATGTTAACAAGAACAAAAACCCCTTTAGTTAACTCTTTTCTTTCAAAAGAAAGAACTGGCTCTTCAGAAACTTCATTATTCCAACTATCATCAGAAAAATCAAGATCAAGATCACTTTGACCAGATGAAATTTCTATGTCTGACTCAGAACTATTATTATGAGATTCAAATAAATTTTTTTTGGGGCAAGGTTCACAATTTTTTTTGCCTTTTTTACAGAATGTCTTAGGCCTAGCTATCTTTTTCAGTTTGGCAGCCTCCAATGCTTGCTTTTCTGGTGTGTCAGTTAATACTTTAGATTTTCCTTTAGGCCGGCCTTTATGTATAAACTTTCTCGGCTGTGCCTTCGGAAAAGGTCTGACATCTTCGGGTGATACTACAACAATTGAGGTTGACAGCAAGTTAAGAGGGCTATTTAGCCTACTTAGAGCTTGGCTTGTTGTTGGAGCACTTTCTACAACACAAGGAATTTCATTAGCCCCTTCAGATTCTTGCGGCAATGGTCTGTCAGTAACAGCTGATGAAAGGAAATCTTCTTCTTTGAAAATATTTTCGTTAAATGGAACGAAGCCGGAAACTTTAAATCCCTTAATTATATTATATGGGGTCACAGCTCTGGTGTAGGCATCGCCTGCCAGTTTTGGAACATCATAAATAGTTATAGGCTTTCCCACATTTCCTGGATTTATCATCCAATTATTGGCCTCTTGGTGGTAAAACGTTTTGAATGGCCCAAACACACCTCTGTCCAGAGGCTGCATCTTGTGATTAGTGTGCGGATGGAACGTCATAAGAGTCACACCATTTGCTTTTGCCACATCTATTACAGGAATCGAGACGTGAGACTCGTGGTTATCCAACAGCAACAGAGCTGGCTTTTCTTTACTTAGCCTTACATGGTTGATGAAATGATTAAAAAACTGTAAAAAGATGGATTCGTTGGACCAACCAGATAGATTGGCCGCTCCAATTGATCCCGGAGGTGCTCCATTTAACATAAAGGGTTTAAAATTTACCCTCGGGAATACAAAAAGAGGTGGAATGTGGTTGCCAGCAGCACTTACTGCCGATATAATTGTTACGGTGGATCCTCTCTCTCCTGAGGTCATTCCCCCAACTTGCTTTTTCCCTTTTCGGGCAAGAACTTTCGGAGGCTCATGGACTGTGCTAACTCCGGTTTCATCACAGTTCCATATTTCACTAGGTTGGAATGGATGACGCTCAAGAACCTTTTTGTAGTTACTAAATACAGCCGCAACAGTTTCTTTATTAAATGCAGAGGCCCGAGCCAAACTAGTGGCCTGAGGTTTTCGAAGAGCTAGTTTATCATTATATTTCTTGCGAAAATCCCTCAGCCATTGTTTTCCTGCACTTTTGTTGGCAATCCATGATGGATCCATTACTTTATGATTTGCCTTGGCAAAATCATAAGCTAAACGCATTATTTGGCTTTTAGTGAGTCCGTAATGCATGTCAGCTGCCGTGGTCAAATACTGGAGAAGTAACTCCTCTTCACTCTCATTGAACACCTTCTTAGGTTTTTTAGGAATATATGAATAAGTAGAAGTAGTAGGGATACCTGACTGTCTGTGTTTGTGGAGGTGGAAAATTACCGTTGGCTTTTTTAAGTTAAAGTGTCTTGACGCCTCCCCAATAGTCATCTTCTTCGATAGGATGAAAGAGATGGCAGTTTCAATATCTTCCTTGTTAATTGGTTTTCGTTTTACGCCTGTTTTACTTCTTGGCATCTTGAAGCGCTCCAAGAGTCTGAAACAAAGCAACAGCATTATTAACAATTTGAATAGAATTAACATAGGGCTGCATGAGGTAGCAGTCCTGTTGCTCAGAACATTCATGTAAAAGTAGGAGTATGTTCCCTCTGTATGCTTAGCTTAAGTTAGCATGGCTGTATTATATTATTTTTGTAGGCTATAATTCAGTACTTTTATGTTAATATTTACAACTAGGCTACCTATTTGGTTAACAACAGTAGAACTAATTTCTTTACTGAAGTTGGATTAACACATTAAAATAAAAACAAAAATACATTTGCTCTTAGGCAACTAATTCACATTGATAATACAATGGATTCATTACTAATATCCCCTATAACTAATATTTACTAAAACTAAAACCCCCCCTATTAATTGGAATTTATCTGTTAAAAATGTATTGTACCTTTGACCTGGTCAAAGGAACAACACATGATGGTGGTCAAAGGTACAACACCCAGTCAAAGATTTTTCAAGCCCACAATACTATTATTAGGTTAGCAGCACCATTTTAAAACTTCCAAATATAATTCTTAAATAGTTAATAAGTAATTTGCCTGCATTTGCAGCACTCTAAGATAAACACAACAAAAGTTATTAAACATATAGTAAGAGTTAAAATACTTACTTTTGAGTGATAAAAGTAGATATCAATTTTTAATGATCAACGTTTATAATATTCAGCTTCTCATGCAGAATGAACAGTGGCTCCAGTGGACATGCTATGCACTACAAATATGAACTTCAGTCAATACAGCTAGATAACACCACAAGCTTGCATGGTCAAAGGTACAATACGGTCAAAGGTACAACACCTTCCCCTAACTATTAAAAGTAACGGTGAACGCAAAATCACTGTCACCGTGATCACGGTGACTGGTTGAAACAGTGAACGCTCTTCACTACATGGCAACAAGGTATTCACAGTATCTTGCTGGATTGGAGAATTGCTGGAAAGATGTTGGCCTTCAAGGAATTTCTAGATACGTAATTGATCATTCCATATAAGGGTTGGTCAGTATCTGTTTGACACCTCTGTTTTGAAAAATGGTATACTGCAGATGAGTAATTAGTTTTATTCTTTTTGTAGTTACCATGAGCAGTATTTTAAATTGTGTTATTTATCCTGTGGATTTTGGGATTTATGTAACATCTAAAAAGTTGCCTCAGCTGAATGAGCCTTACAACTCACCATACACCGTCTTGAAGAATGGTCTCTGTAAACTGGCTTTAGTTTAATGTATTCAGTTTTGCCAAATATGTACTGATACTGTTCAAAGACTGAATTTAATCCGTCTGTGTATTGAAATAAGTAGGCTTAGTGAAATAAGGTTGTGTTTCAAAAAAGATTCACATGGGTTCTATGTATTAAAGACCTAAGAGCTAGATGCTTGTAGGTTGTTGATATTCTGCGTGTTCTGACAGTTACAGGTTGGGTAGCAGATAGATCATGTATGTCAAGGTTCTACAAGGCTCTTATGCAATCACATTGTGAACGGTTTTTTTTGGATTTGAGGGGTGAAATAAGACGAACACAGATTAGCGACGTTCAGCTAATATCTATTATCTCACCTCTTACCACATTATAGCCAAGAGAGAAAAAAGGCCTACATGAATAAGTCAAAATAAAAAATGATAAAACTGTTTACAAGTGATTCTACCTTGGTATAATAATAAAAAATAATAATTCATGGATGGTAGATCATTTGATTCTATGATCTGATTGTATTTGAGATGTGTAATATTACTGAAGTACCTACTGCTTACTAAATATTATTAT
Organism: Catonia carolina; assembly: GCA_035578175.1. Taxonomy (NCBI): domain Eukaryota; kingdom Metazoa; phylum Arthropoda; class Insecta; order Hemiptera; family Achilidae; genus Catonia; species Catonia carolina. The sequence goes on from JAQMRL010000001.1 coordinate 333,643,166, forward strand.
TGCGTTTGTTTTAGAGGAAAAGAATAATAAAAAAATATGAAATATTTTAAGATTACTTGAATTTTATTTTTATTGATCATCGAACGCATAGCGTGTTCTCATCATGCCAAACATGTTTCGTTCACCACAGTTTTGCGCTTTACAGTATTCCAGAGAAAGCATTAACCTCAATTACAGAGGTTTTGTTGGATTGTGCTTTTAAGTTTTGTTGTAGAATAAATTTGTTTTCTCGGCATTAAAAACTTACCATGGGCCATGTTTTTTTAAAGAAACTGTTAAGTTGTCGAGTGAAAAATTAAGAATGTTTATACTATGACAATATTGAAAAGGAAAGAGTGTTCGAGAATGACCGGGAGTTAAAAATTTTAAGGTAAATAATAAAGAGTGATAAATAGGGTTTTCAAAGAAATAGTTAGATAAATGGTCTTTTATAGTACAGGTAGTAAAGGATTATTGTTGTATGTGTATTGTGAGAACCGGGTACCTATTTAGATAATTGGCTTTTTGTAATGCCTTTTATTCAATCTTAACTTGTTTGCAGTTGATAAGATTTATCCAGAAGTCTGTTTACGGTCTAGTTTAGTCTCGATTTGTCTGTGTTTGAGTGAGCGAATTGCATGTTGCTTAATGGTTACGTTAGAAAAGGTCTACGTTACTGTGTATTGTTTAACGTTTATTCTGTATAATTTATGTAAGTAATATTAAGTAAATTGGTTAAGGTATTTATTGCATTAGTTAACTATAATTAGTAACTATGTTATTTATTAAATAATTTAATTGTAATATACTTGTAGATTTTAGTTACTTATTTAATTGTAATTCTTAGTTGTAATAAATACTTGTAATTTTAAACTTAAATGTGTTAATTACTTAATTTTCCCAGATCCAAAACGAACCTTAGGGATAAGTGTCAATACATTTCTTTCGTACAATGTATCATTAATAGGTCTTTCTTTAGTATTAGTGTTATAAGTGGATTGCAGTTATCAATCATAGCTCATTATTGCTATTATCACCCATTTTATGAGTACAAAATTCAGATAAGTAGAAATTATCTGCTAGCACCATCTAATTATTTATATTTCATCTTGGGAACTTCTAGATAGTGAATATTTTAAAGGAGTGAAATTATTATGTTCTTTGTTGCTGTATCTATTTGCTAATAATGACAAAATATAAAAACAAAATTATTAAGTATTTATCTAGTTTAAAGAAAGTTAATAAAGTGAAATGTATCAAAATATTAACTTGTAATATAATTGTTTGTAAGTTAACAAAATATGTTTTAAATATTATGATATTAAAAATTCCTTCAATGATGGTACTTGTTTATTCAGTGTTGTGGTAATTTAGTACAATTTATATTTTTAAGTAGAATTTTTATAAAATTATGTTTTCGCTTATAAAAAAAGGCATTTTATATATATATATATGCTTCTGTATCATTATGTTAATATTACGTCTTCTAGTCAATATTTTAAACTGGACAGTCCAGTTTTTATTTGTAAAAACAAGTTAATACTTTTCAAAGCATTCTTAACAATCATTGTTTTTCTTACTGCTGTTGAATTTGATCTCTTGCACTTTGAACTTTGTTGCCTTGACTTGACTTACATCGTATGATCTTGCAAAATTCTTTTAATTTTTGTTTTGGAGATGAAAAGAGATGAATGTAACCTATTCAGTTTGTTTGCTACTGAAACTTGTGTACTTTTTTTTATAAAAGTGGTGTATTGTTTAGTGGGATTACCACAACACTAAAATTACCCTGCGGCATTCATTTTATTACGTTTTGATAAATTTCATTTATCTCTTTTATTTTTAATGTTAAGTGTTTAATTGGACGCCTTTAAATAGAAAGGAACCAAGCACCATTAACACAGTATGGAGAAAATGAGGCTCAAAGTTTTCAGTGGGTCCTAAATTCATTTCTTGACTAAAATCTTAAGGTGTTGTTTCATATAAATCTAAAGTAGTTACGTTAGTTTACAACAACAGTTTTGAAGTGAATTTTTTTACTTTAATTATTAGGCAAAATGGTGCTTGGTTCCCTTTCGGTTTTTGGACTTAAGGGGGTGCGCCTGTGCAATTTGAAAGTTCTGCACTTTCCATAATACATCTTTCAAATTTTTAACATATGTTTTGTATATTTAAAATAAGCTACCCAAATTTTCCAGAATTTTACCTGCTTTATTTCACGAGATATGAGGCAGAACGTAAATTTTTAATGTAAACACAAAAAATGCTCCATGGAACTTCAGAAACTTAAGTTTGGATTGTTTTCATGCTTAATGTGTTCCTTTTGAATTACTTAAGAACTTGACATATGCTTTTTCATAAATATTTGATACATATTTAGAAATAATTTTTGAAGTGGTACTTTTCGCAACAATGGGAAAAATTTAAAAAAAAAGTTGTAAAAAAAGTATTACTTCTACAGCAAAACGCATATGTCACATTGTAGCCCAATATGAGCTGATCAGCTGGTAAAAATTTCATTCAAATTGGTTAAAAAATACATTCCATGGAACATTTTAGCTGTAAATCCGCACGACAAAAAGGTTTTTTGAGAAAACAGCCTTTAAAGTTTGAGGTACATAATAATTGTATGTATTCACTCACCTATATAAAAAATCCCCAGCTCCATACATTGGACCTTCTGCTTTTTTCTTGGCCTCTTCTTCCCTTCTTTTTGTTAACTCTAGTTGTTTTCTAAGCTGTTTACTTCCTTTTTTAATACACTGTAAGCTGCGTCGAACACGTAATTTATCCCTCGACATGCTGATTTTTTTTAGCAGACAGGCTGAATTCATCACATCTAATAGCACTTTTTAACATATGTGTTGCTTCACACCCCATATTCAATTCAGCTACTGCTGATGCTACAGCAACTTCCACTTTTTTCTTAGAGACAAATATTTCTTTTGGGCAATTTGACCAAATGACTCTGTGTAGGGATTTATTAGCGTTCTGCGTTTTTCCTTTCGTGCATCGCTGAAGAATTTCATTTGATGCTAATCTTTGATAGACTGGCATTATTTTTCCTACAACAAATTCTGTGAGAACAGTACCCATAGTTTTTTCATCATGTTTAGGGGGTATCTCACCCTTGGAGAAAGCCCTGTTGTAAAAACACCAAGTACCACAATCTGAGGGACATTTTGAGTGTTGAGGTTTTGTATCAGTAGACATACAATGTAACAAAGTAGCAAAAATTGCATTCTTCATCTTTCCAGTATCTGGAATATTGTCTGTAATGGCTTTCCTATAAAAATAGGTTAGTTTTGTTATTGTGTCCTCTTTCAGACTTCCATGTTTTTTGCCACCTAAAGTAATATTTTTTGCACGCCACTCCTTGACTACACTTCTCAACCCTTTACCAACCCTCTTGGCAACATGGTTGATACATTCATCTTTATGTAAAGTCACATGTGGTCCATACACACTCATGTCCTGCAAATGGATAAAAGTCTTTGCATCACCATCAGATAACATGCAGGTATATCTCATACCACACAGTGATACAGACCTCTTCCATAAAATTTCTGCGGCCGCTACTTCCATAGCGTTTGAAGAACCACTAAAAATTTTTCACACATTCCACTAACCTTATGTTCATTAGACCAGGACAAGTATTCCTGGCTTAGTTTCCCTAAAGTTCTTTCCTGAACCTGGCAAGTAGCACAATGTTTTGATAAAATTGAATAATCAATGACGAGACCAGTCAGCACATCAATTACAACTCCTATTCCATACAGTGATGTGTGTCCTGGCTTATGCAACGTTCCATCATAAGAAACTGTAATATCTATGATGTCTTGGCCTACAATACTGGGGTCAGCATCTTCATGAGCCTGCCGGATAGCTTTCAAGGTTTTTTCCATTACTTTTTCTGTTAGTACAAACGCATCATTTACAGAATTTTTTAAATGTGATGAATAGTTTGATGCTGACAGACACTTCATTCCCATACTCAAGCTGTATTGTTGCAATCCTGCATGTCCCTTCCCCGTTTCTAAAAAACTATCGACCATTCGTTTGTTTATCTGAAAAGGAGGTCTTGACGATGAACTGTCTGTTATTCTAGGGCTATTGTACACTTGTGTGATAACTGAACTACATGAAGTGCATTTCACTGAAATATTTGCTGCAAAACCCATCTCATTTGAAATGTCTACAACTAAAGTTTGTTCACTACTTACAGTAGGCCTACATGTAAATTTGTCAAACAATTTTTGAAAAACCGGAATATGCACCAACATATAATCATATTTTTGTTTAGGCTCATGTGCTTCTGAGTCCTTGTTCATTCTAGTAAGTTTTAATTCTGTTGTAGTTTTACTAAGTTGTTCTGATTGAGAAGATGAAGATGGTGTTATTTGTACATTACCAGGTGTTGATGATGAGTGGGTTGGTGGTTGCAAATCTCCTGACAAGTCACATGGTTGATTTACTGAACTTGCAGTTGAATCTGCAACAGGGCTTGCTGCACGAGTTTTCCAATGATTTTGAACTAAATTTCTTGTTTTATTAACATTTTTTGATGACCAGGATCGTTTATCTATACGGTTATTACGTATTCTATGCATTTTCAATTATACTAAAAAGCCTAAAACTACAGAAAAACTAACTAACTAAGTAAAACGTAAACTATATAAAACACAATAACTTCAATAAAATATATACACTAATATACAATAAAATATATTACACTACTGTAAAACACTAGAAATATTGTTTTACTTTATGTGGTTTGTACAAAACCAGCAGATAAAAATTGAAAAATTACCAGATCGAATAACCTACAAAAAGTTTTATTTTGAAGTCTAACTCAGCATTAAAACCTTCAAAGTCAGCAACTACATCAGGATCTTCAAAAAAAAATTTATGAAACTTTTTTGCATCCTGAGTATTAATGGAAGCTTGGACTTTTGAGTCCTTCACTTTGGGCCTTGATAATCCTTTTCCATTTGGCCACAAAAGAATCAATTTATTATAAAACAATGTCGCAGGAGAAGATTGTTTTCCTCTAGTTGCGTTTTTAAAAATATTTATTTCTTGCATCGACTCATTAAGATTTTTTCTCACAAAAATAGAAAAAAGATCATAGTGGGGTTTGCTTATGGATTTCTGGAACGATAGCTCAGTAGGACCATATCTTTTAATTTGATAGCCAAAGATAAAGGCTAATAAGCAAATAAAGGTTTGGAGGAGTTGGAAGGTTACATAAGACAAGGATAATACGTTACAATGGAACAGGGAATGACAAGCTATTATAATAATGAACTGAATAGAATATATACTACTCACAGTAATTAAGTATTTTTGACGATACACAACTGGTAATTTGACGAATAAGAAACACTGGTGCAATGTAGACGACAAGGCTGCCATGCGGTTGACCCTAAGAACTCTAATTTAGAACCAACGAAGACACGGTTGAAAACAACACATAAAATGTTCAAACTATACACATCAGAATAAAGTAATGTACATAATCGATACATAACATTCATGAAGAAATAACAACAAAACAACAGCAACACCACGTTAGGTGGGAAATTAGGAGTCGAACGACCGACTGTTCAGCCGACATGATCATGCCGACTGTTCAGCATGACATTACAATCGCAAGTGAGAAAAAAGAGGCAGGATGTGGGAGACGGATCTTCACAAGTTGAGACAGGAACGCGGGAAAGAACGGAGGGAACACAAATTATTACCGTAAGGACCATGAAAAAGGCACGTATAGAAGTTAGTAGAAATATGTATACCTAATGATTAAGTAAACGAGTTAGGGACCGGCACGTGGGCACAGTAAACTTTAAACCAATTATTTGAATATGAAACTGACCATCATCTTTGTGTACTTCTATTTCACAAAATTTGAACCAATGTATCTTTACTTGGTAAGTATCTGTTTTTCTATTTGTTACATTTGATTCCTGGATTGGAGTACTGAAAAAGTTATCTTTTAACGTTTTAGTAACTATGAATGGGTTTATACGCCTGCAGTTTTTCATGATTTCAATGTAATCATTATCTGTGTAGACTCATTTTGATGAGTCTTTAGATGATATTCAACATCACTGAACTCAGAATCGTTTGATAAAAATGAATCGCCCTGCATCAAAAATCTCATAGTGATCTTTTTTAAAGTAGAATGGCAGGCCAAAATGTGTTTCAACATCAATGTTATTTTGATGTTACGTTTTTGGCCTCCACAGGAATCTGACCATAACACCAATTCCTCAACATTTGAACAATTTTCTTCTATATGTTTCTTTAACAAGAACCAACTTCCTGCGCTTCTCTTCTAGCCATTTCTTCTGCCCACACATAGAAGTGCCCTTTGTTAGTTCTTTCAGAGTGCACCCCACAGTTGTACATCATGATTTAACGTTTTTAGTACACTATTTTTGTCAGAATCCTTGGTAACGGCCATGTCTTTTGTAAATCAAAAGTTTCTTTTGTGGTCTCCTCTTTGGCAGATTTCAAATCGTCATTAATTTTTGTTCTTACAAGTTCTACACGCCTTAAATGTTCTTCAAGGTCCTTTATAAGATTTTCTTTAATACAGGCATCATTTGCTACATCAATTTGAGCTTTGAAAGAGTCACAAGCAGAACATGTGTCATTTTTTAAAGGCTTTCTTTTTAGATTACACCGGGTGTAAAATATATTGTTATATATTGACTGTGAGACTGGGTCATCAGTTTCTTTTATGTACAAATCCTGAATCCTGAATCCTGAATCCTGGTTGAGAGGGCTAAGAAGCCCTATGATGGCGACATCGTGTTAAGGAACACCTGGTCGCTCGGGGAACAATATAACAGAATAATTGCAACCTCAAGAAATTTAGGGGGAATTTTATAGTTTAAATAGGAAATAGGATTCTGGTTCGTGGGACATTGGAACTGGGACTTGAAAGGAGGTAATTTATTTTTAGAAGTTATTTGTGGAAAATTTAAATTAAGAGACAAGTGGGTTTAAGAGCGGCTCTTTTATTTTATTTTATTTTTCAGTGGCCTTTTTTCAGTTTTGTGGGAGGCCTATTATTTTGGTGAGGGGAAGGCATGCATTTTACTGAACGTGGACTAAAGGTATAATTTAAGGTAGGGGTTAGTTTATGATTTCAGGGGAGACGGAAAGGGTAGAGTTTGGCATAATCACCGGCCTTTTTATCTTCTGAGTGTTTATTAATTTAAAATGGCGGCTCTTTTCACCGTAGTGGAGTGATTATGCATAGGAACATGGGGACAACTACCAACTGGGGGGAGTGAGTCATACAAGTAGGAGGGGCATGGGCAAATAAGAGAAATACAGGGCAGAATAAAAATGTGGCAACTCTAAATTTTGTTAAGTGGGTCATTCTAAAATTTAGGTAAAGTCGTGGAATGGTAATGGGATAGAGACTTCAGGTGGGTGTAGGCGTCGGTACAAGTCCTGAATGATCTGGGGTCCGTCAGTTTTCCCAGCGTCGTGTAGCCGTTTCGAGGTATTGTAAATAAAGTCCTCCATAGAAGGGAAGAGAAGGTGTTCGTGTATGATGCGATTGGATATAAGATAGTGGAACTGTGTGATGCACCGGAGGACTTTGTTCTGGTATGCTGAAGTACGTCTTTTGTTGGACTTGGAGAGAAAGGGCCACCATACCGGTGACCCGTACAAAAGGAAAGGACGTAGGATAGAGGAGTACATCAGAAGTTTCAGTTTTGAGGAGTATGCAGGAGAGAGGAACAAAGGGATGAGTAAAGCGAACAAGGCCCTACCCTTGCTAAGCTTGCTGTCAATGTGCTGTCGAAGTGTCAGTCGTTTATCTAGGTCAAGCCCTAGATATTTCACGCTGTTCTGCCATGGGAGGAGTTCCCCTTCCAATCGTAGAGGCGGAGGAACATTGCGTTTTAGTGTAAAGTGGATTGCTTCGCATTTTGTGGGGTTAAGTGATAGTCTCCAGACACGACACCAGCTAGTGATGTCTAGAAGCTGAGTTTGAAGCGCGCGGCAATTGAGGCGGAGGCATCTGCTGTGACGGTACAGAATAGCATCATCGGCAAACAGTCCGAATTGGATTGAATCACGGACAGGAAAATCGAAGGTGTACATAAGATAGAGGATGGGCCCAAGGACCGAGCCCTGAGGTACACCCGCGGACGAAGGGGTGAGTGGGGACATGGCCATGTGGAACTGAGGAATAGTGACAGAGACTTGGAATTGTCTTCCAGTAAGATAGGAATGGAGTAATCGGACAGTTGAGGGGGGAAAGAATTGTGCCAGTTTGTAAAGGAGGCCCATATGCCAGACGCGGTCAAATGCAGCCCGAAAATCAAGCAGTACAGCCGTCGTGTCACAGTAAGAATTTCTGGCATCCACAAGTGCCGTGACGATGCGGAGGAGTTGGGTAGTTGTGGAGTGTCCTTGACGAAAACCAAATTGCTCGGGGGGAAGAACAGATTCAACAACAGGTCGCAGGCGTGGGAGAAGAAGCCTTTCGAATAATTTTGACAGGATCGGCAAAAGGGAAATTGGTCTATAACTTTCGGGATCAGTTGGACGTTTGTGGGGTTTCAGAATAGTAATGACTTTGGAAACCTTCCACGAAGAGGGGAAATGTTGCAGCGCCAACACTGCATTGAAAATTGTCAAAAGATGAAGCTTTAGATCTGGCGGGGAATTCAGGATGGCGTATCCAGAGACATTATCAGGACCAGGGGCCTTACGCGGATTAATCGAGGAAATTACAGAGGTGACATCATCCTCCGTGAAGGGCTGTAAGTTACAGGGCGTAGGGTCAGAGAGCGTTGAGTTGACTTCATCATGAATGAGTTCATCCTGGTCATGATGAACGGGCGGAGGGGCAACAAAATGTCGTTCAAAATGCGAAGCGAAAGTGTCAGCAATCGCCTGCGGAGAATATGTCAAACCATTAGGTGTCATCAGAGGATGCGACTTCCTCTGGGTCGACAACAAACGACGTGTAGCCTCCCATGGTCTTCCGTCATCCGCTACTCGATGAAGGTAGTCCTCCCACTTACTACACCGGTGACCATCGAGTAGCAGTTTACACCTAGCAGCGGCACCGTTGAACAGATCCCGATGATGTGGATCTCTGGTGCGCTGCCAGAGCCTTCGAAAGCGACGCCTATCGGCGATTGCTGCTTTGATAGGAGCTGGAAGTGATGACCTAGTGCGAGGCGGGCGTGGGTGCGAGTTCTGGGCAATGGAATCAGAAAGTATCGAAGTGAGGGAATCAAGATGGGACTCGAGCTCAGTTACAGTGGTAATAGTAGGGGGTTCAGGTGGAAGTAGGGAGGCAACTGAGTCATAGAAGGAACGCCAGCAGACCTTCAGAGAAGGAGGCGGGACAGGGATACGAGCAGTCGAGGACGTGAAAGTAAACAGAACTGGATAGTGATCAGAATTCAATTCAGGTAATACATCGATGTCTGGGACGGAGGCAAGATCGAGAGAAATAGCGTAATCAAGGATATCAGGAAGTTGATAGGTGAATGGGGGCACCCTTGTCGGGGTATCAGGAACATGGAGCGCTAACGACAAAGGAGACTGCTCGAGGAAGGACAGGAGTTCAGTACCAGCAATGTTCGTTGTTCGGCAGCCGAGGTCCGTGTGTTTGCTGTTCCAATCGCCAGCTGCAAACACAGGTTGACGTTGGTCGAAGAGCATAGCAAGGGCTGCGGGGTGGAAATGGGCAGCAGATGGGGGGCGGTAGACTGAAATGAAAGTAACCAGACGTGAGAAGAGAGGCACCGTAACAGCGACATGTTCAATCGAAGGAATATGGGTCACGTCAAGGAAGTTATGAACATGTCTCTTATGTATCAGAACAGCTACCCCTCCTGCCGGGACCACAGCGCCAGGTCGATCGGCACGATACACAATGTAGGGGGATAGGCGAAAGCGAGTAGTAGGTAAAAATTTAGTTTCCTGTAGAAGAGCAACGTCAATATCGTAATCTGTTAGTACTCGTAGTAGGTCGTTTCGTTGGCGAAGGATGCCATTACCATTCCATGACATAATGCGAAAACGCATTACAAAAGGAGGGAGGTCAGAGATGAGATAAGGATAGTGATAGCTTCAGAGGCGGAGCTAATAGATGTTAGTTGAGGAAGAACATTAGCCACCCAAGCTAGGAACTTAGGGGAGGTTAGGAACTGGACGATCGTAGAAAAATCGAATGCAGTGCTGTCCTTAGGAGGGACTTTTTTAGCCGGGAGTGGCGGAAACTCCCTTTCGGAGAAGACCGGCTTGGATGGCTGTGAGTGGTGGGACCACTCAGAAGTCGGAAACTGGTTCTTGGTGGTGGCCCTGTGCACAGGAGCCTTCTTAATGATTGTTTTGTTATAGCTCCTCTGAGTAGGAGGGGAAGAAGAGGAAGAGGGTTGTGATTGTGTCACCTGGGACTTGGCGGTAGACGGAGCTGATGAGGAAGCGGCCGTCGACTGGGCGGCAGCCTTGCGCCTCTCGGCAAGAAGCCGGACATGTAATGGGCACCCCCGATAGCTAGCAGGGTGCTGGCCATTACAGTTGCAGCAGCGAGGCTGTTCAATTAACTTGCCTTCACACTGAGCTGCGTCGTGCTTACCGCCGCACTTGACGCACCTTAACTCATGGTTACAATTAACCGATGAGTGGCCATAACGCTGGCACTTAAAACATTGTGGCAGACCCGGCCGTGGGCGGAAAGCCTCCACGGTCACTTCAATGTTGAAGATCGAATCGACCTTGTAAATGTCCTCGAAGCGAGGTGACTTGCGCAACTTGATAAGGAACACATTGATTGGCCTGCCAGCTCGGCCAGTTATATTCTGGCAGTGGCTCACCTCGAAGCCACGCTCAGCGAGGAACATCTTAACCTCTTCGGGTTGAAACGAAGAGTGCAACCCTTTGATTGCCACTTTGACCTCATCAGGCTCGGTTGTATAGTAAGTGTGGAAGTTAATGCCCTCCGAAAGGAGGACAGCCTTGCACTTTTGGAAGTCATCGATATTCTTTGTAAATAAGGAGTAAGAATTGCCACGTGTCGTGACCTTGAATGACTCCGTGAGCTGACTGCTCAGTGTCCTTGTTAACGCGGCCCAGTTGGCAGGGGCGCGAAACACAAACGGAGGAACTTTACTTCGACGTGGAGTCGAATCGGGGGGTGAGGTTGCAATCGGGGTGGTAAGTGTTTGTACGTCACCTGAGTTGGTGCGAACTCGTTTTCGGTGGACGGTGGTGAAGCCTTCGTTGTCAGGTACTTCCATTGATGTTGTCGGAGCCGGTGCGCTGGTCGATGAAGAGGAATGGGTTATTTGTTGCGTCGCTGCCGTCGCCATCTCCCAAATAGCACACGCCGTTGAATCCTCTAAAGTGGTGGGTGCGTCTAGGTTCATGGAGCCCAATCTCCCTAGACGCAAAGTACCGTAACGACGGTGCCTGTCTGTGCCAAGCCCAGGTATTAAACCTTATCGCCCGGGCCGGCACACAACAAAACACGCGTATAACCTCGTAGGTTACACAAATGAAATAAATAATAAATACACAAATAATCAATGAAAACACGTAATTAACACAATAATAATAGAGCACAGTAAATAAAATAAAAATGTAAGACGCTATTTAATTAAACAAAACGTAAGGCGTTAATAATATCAAACGTAAACAGTCAATAAACAATGGCGGCTGCCATGGCAACCGGCCGTGTTGCTCGTTCGAAGTCTCAAATGCGAATGTACAAATCATATTATTGATTTAAAGTAAATTCAGAAGCGATAAAACAAAAGTCAGTGTGGTACTGCAGAAATGGGATTTGTACCTTGGTATTTTGTTTATGTGCTTTATAACTTCCTCGACCCTTCCATTTGAAATTTTATTATGATTACCATTTTTACCTCACTGATCAGTTAAAACTTGATTTTTAATTTTTTGAATGCTGTATTCACCCTCTTTGTAGATACACGTAATGACTACAAAAGGAAGTTGCGACATACAACAACATTGTTAAAAGTACACTAACATTTTTCTGAATCTTTTGACCTTTTCCTTTTTACAGATTTCTCCATAACTAATGAACATATAAACAGGTTTTGTCTCTCATAATCCGCCAATTCTCAAAAATTTATAAAAATTTTTTTTTGTTACCTGTAGTTTTACTTTTTCGTTACATTTACAATTGCAATGGATCAATGGAAAGTCGAATTACTCGAAAACTCAAATTAAAAACAACTAAAGCACATTGACAAACACAAAGCAAGTGGCGAACCTTTTTAGTATCTTGGCTACTGTGTCACTTGGTTCCCGCCTGTTACATATATAGTAAAAGCTTACATAAAAGAGGTTAAGGAACTTTGTCATTTGGTTCTGTATTATTATTATGTACTAAACGGGAATTGGGATATGTACTTATTTTCAAACTGTGTTAAAAAAAAGTAAACACCAATACAGCAACTGTTTTACCAGCCACTTAAGTTGTAATTTTCTACACCAGATGGCAGAAAATCTCAATTTTGTTAGAATTGGCGCTTGGTTCCTTTCCGTTTAAAGGCATCCAATTGTGGTTTACAGGCTATTTTGTATTTCAATTCAATGAGTAAATTTTTGTGTAATTTTTGTTTTTTAGTGTTGTTTATAATTTCTGTAATTAGTTACATTTTTACTGAAGATATTCCAGTTGATAATAAATCAGGCAGTATAAAAATAGAAAGTGAGTATGTTGATACATTAGCAGCAAATTTGGATTCGAGTAATAAAATTAAACGTGCACTTCCGTATCGAGTGGGAAATTTTCATATGAGTCTTGGCAGTAAAATGAATTTTGAGCTGAAGTCAAGTATTGATGGTAAGAACTTTATGTATTGTACTAAGTTTTATGTGAATTGACATTGAGTACATTGGAGTCTTGCTTTTATGAACTTAATGGACATTAACCTGTATAAATAATAAGTCTGTAAAAGAAACAATTTTCAAATGGCGTTTAATGATTGTAAGATTTGTATTAATTACATGGTTCTAAGTTGGAATAAAAGAATAATATAATGGGTATTTTTTAGTAAAATTTCTATTCTTTATTTGTGAAAGAAACAGATATTACAGAATAGGATGTTACCATTAATTTACTTTGTTAAAATGAATTTGTATCAAATATTAAATCACAAACAATATTTTTTTATGTTGTCTTTTTATAAGCAGATTTTTTAATATTAAGTTTGATAACAAACAACAGTAATTTTTTTAATACATAATATAAAATATGCAATGTCTTTATTTACTCTAGCTGTTTTTTGGGGGGGAGGGTGGCAAATATTCAATATTTCTTTCTTCAATATGTTCCAGAAAATTATTTTTGACTAGTTTACAAATGTTTGATGGATGTTCGTTTTCATTTTAGACCATCTAATGCATTGCTAATTAATTTTTTCAATCAGTTTGAAGATATTTGGTGTGTAATTGAGTACAGCATCCTTCATGATCAAAAAACTCTGTTCCCAGTGTCCTCTCCCAATATAAACATATGACCCTTTCCTTCCCCACACTCATGAACCCCAAAATTGTAAAGCCACAACTTCCGGCAGTAAAATGCCGGACCTGTTGACAGCTTCGGGACAGGAAGAGCTTGTTGCAAATCAAAACTTATAACTAATTTTTTAGGATTTTTTCACCAGACAATGTTTTTAAAAGATTCTGCATTGTTTCTGCTCGTGCCATGTGAAGCTGTAAATTTATTTTTACCCTCGATTCGTCGCATATTTTTCAAGTGTCTGACTTAGGAAGTTTAAACCCAATGTTAAATTCCATGCAAAATATTCGTCTGTATTTATCCTCACTCACAGGTTCAATATTCTGTTCTGCACACCATGGCACATAATACTCATTATAAAGACTTGATATTGATAAATCAGAATTAAGATACACTTTCCCCATATTAACTGACCTGCTATAATGGCTCTGATATTTTGGCACACTGCGAATGTGATCCCGCACAGAATCCAAACGAGCCTCATCGATTTTATTAGGCCTATTTTTGTGTTTGCCACGTTCATCAGTTTTTGGAGTAGTCTGCCCATTTGCAACTTGAGAAACAATATTATTTATTCTACCTCTAGAATTTTGTAGCCCATGTACATTCATAAATTCGGTTTTACAGACAGAAATATTATCCCCATTAATTTTTATTTTACACTCTGCAGTAAAATTTCTACCAGAAACACTTTTTTTAGTTTTCTTTGGGTAACTTCTCTTTTTAGCATGAATTTCTATGCAGCCAAGAAGATAAACATTTTGTACATTGTACGAGCCAAGGTTCCAGAAATCTTTAAAAATATTTTCTTGCCTACCTCCAAGTTTTGACCTACACTTCCTCTTACAGGAGCACGGAGGACCCATTGAGCGACCATCCATATTCTTTTTTGAGAATTCACTGAAGTATGGCCGTCCTTCATTTCTCCTGCGTTTTCTTTTGCTTTTCACGTGCACTGATGGACTTCTTTTTCGCCATCGCTGACATGGCATCTTTTCAGGGGTTTTTTCTGGAGTATGTCCAACAGACATGTTAGCTACTTCCTACAATCAAACAAAAAGCAAAATTGTTTAGAATATAATCTCAAAATTGTTTCAGTAATTATTAAACTTTTTGTAAAAGCAGCTATACTCTTATTTATTAACATGTTCTTTAGGAAACATAAAATAATTCACATAAAGATAAACTTGGGATAAAAACTGGCTGCTTATCTTGAAAATGATGTCTGAAATAATAAGTGTATACAACACTTTACAATAAAAATACATTTAATAGATAATTTTTTGCCTATTGTATAAAAATTATAATTTTATGGAAATATTTTTGCACCGAATAAATGCCAGAAAATTTTTGGGTAAGAATATAAGCCACAAATTAATATTTTATATTACTTACTTGATCAGATGTACAGGATTCAGTATCTGATGGTTTGTAATCATTGTCTGCATCACTATCATCTACAACAGAACTAGAAAAGTCACTATCACTATCAGAAAATTTGTTTGAATCGAATAAATTCTTCCTGGCTTGATGCTGGTGTTTACTGCTTTCCGCCATTTCGGAATGTGGCTTGTCACTTTCTTCAACAAGGCTCTACAAGGCTTGTTCTTTCTTCTACAAGGCTCTAGTGCGATCATGTATGGATTATGGCGCTGTAGCGTACTCATCTGCTACTCCCACTTCGTTAAGAATGCTTGACACGGTCCACAATTCATGTTTACGATTGTCTACAGGTGCTTTCCGTTCTAGCCCTGTTGTCAGCATCTTAGTTGAAAGTGGAGAATTGTCGTTACACAGACGTCGCCAGCAACTTATTTTGAGGTACTTTGCTAAGTTGAAAGCTAGACCGTACCATTTCTTGCATGACATCATTCTCAACAACCCCTGTCATGATTTGCATTGATGAACGCCCGACAGCCTTCACCATTCGGTGTAAGAGCGTTGCGGATCGCTAACAACCTGGATATTGCTATTCCTCGTGTCTACCCATGTTATCCTTGTCTATTTCCACCCTGGACCATTGCTCAGTTACACTTTAACTTTTACATGTGTAAATACTCAAAGGCAGGCACTAGCTCAGTTGTGTTTAATAGCATTTTTAGTGAGTTAGTTGAAGCTATTAAACCATCTACGGTTGTATACACTGATGGATCAAAGTCGGATGTTGGAGTTGGTTGCTCGTTTGTTGCCAATGGGAGAAGTTATCTGTTTGGATTACCTGCGGGAACCAGTGTTTACTCGGCTGAAATCTATGCTATCAGCAAAGCTCTTTCTGTAGTCTGTGTGCGTGGGCGTCGGGTGTTGGTGTGCACTAATTCGCTCAGTGCTCTCCAGTCGATTAGTGATGTGTACTCACGCCACCCGCTAGTTGTGGACGTCCACGGCACCGTGAAGCAGTTGAATGATAGAGGAGTAAGCGTTGTTTTCTGCTGGGTTCCGGGTCATGCTGGAATCTCGGGAAATGAGGCTGCGGATCTGGCTGCTAGGGAGGCGGCACGCCAACCGGCCTTCACGCAATATCTGACTGTGTCAGATTTCGTGGGTCTGGTGAAGCGTGTCATCCTTGATTCCTGGCAGGTAGAATGGACTGGCTCCCATGGCAACATGTTACGTGATATCAAACTTGACGTTAAGCCTTGGCCTACGTCGCTGAGGAACAACAGAAGGGAAGAAGTTGTCATCGCTCGACTTAGAATTGGGCACACCAGATTAACGCATGGGTATCTCATGACGTCTGGTGATGCTCCAGTGTGTGGCGGATGCGATTGTCCTTTGACAATTAAACATGTTGGTAGATTGCGTCTGCTACGCAGCTCTGCGTCGGCGATTTAAAATACCCTGCGAGTTGCGTGATGTACTCGGCGACGATAGCCATGTTTTAGACTCAACGTTGAGATTTCTTAGATCCATCAGTGTATATAACGATGTCTAATGGGGAAATGTTAATGTTGTTTTTATTTTATATGTGTATTTGTGTATGTTGTTTTATATTTTCGTGGCCCCTTTACAGCCTTTTGTTTATGTTTTAGGTCTGTGATATTAATGTAAATTATATTGTTTGCTGTGATACTAGTTTGTAAGATTTTTATTTGATAGGTTATAAATATTGTTTTTTCCAACTGTGATAATAGATTTAAGTTTGTGTTTGTATGTTTATCTTATAAGTTTTTAATATAAATGTTCTTTTGTGTAAATTTTATTTATTAAATTTATTTTTTTGTCTGTGATATGTTTAGTTTAAGAGTTTGATTTAAATAAGAAAAGTACGTTCTACACTCGGGCCCTTTACACCCGTGTGTAAAGGAACGGGCGATGATAACCATCTGGTTTTTCGCCCAAAAAAAAAAAAAAAAAAAACTTCAACACAAAATTAAGTATATTGTACTGAGCAATAACTTGACTTCTCGTATAGTGCTGCTATCTATTGGAGAATAATTACAAATAATTAATTACAGCTAGAAACAGTATATTTTCACGTTTTACTGTATTAAGTTCAATTTTCCCGAAAGTGTGGCTTGTCATGTTATTGCCCCGAGCTCCTCAAATTGTAATATTACTGTCATGTGCTGCTTACACAACATCAAGGTTAACATGTGTGCTGTGCCCATCAAATATGATAAGAACAGGATATTCTGATGGAAGTGCAGGAAGAAATGTTTTTTTTTTAAATAGTTCGCAAATATCTTTGAATCAATCCAGTCATTTGGACTGGCTGCATACGAAGTTCCTGGATACCCACGTCCTTCAGCAGCCATCCACCGATCCCAAACATTTTCCCCCTTAAATATAATTAAAGCAGGGCCTTGGTTTCACCTGTACTGCATGCTACAAGTATCGTGAAGTTATCTTTCCTCGTACCACTGATAACTCTTGTCGAAGGAGAATTTTTGGAACCAACAACTTTTATTCTGTTTGGGTCGAAACAAAAAACTAGATTCATCCAAGTTCCATATTAAATAAGGTTTATCTCTCAAGTTCAGTTCATCAAGGGTGCTTTCTAATAATTTGAAATAATCTGATATTATGAAGGTATCAGCCATTTTAATTCTTGCATGTTCTACATTTTGAAGTTTCTTAATAGATAAGTTATTTCTTTTCTTAAAATTCAGAAATCAATCTTCACCCGGCATTTTATTTTTAAATGGCGTATTCATGTTTGTAACAATTACGTACTGTCTAACTAATTCAAGAATTTCTTTTCTAGATAGTCCAAAGCCCCACTTTTTCAATGTTTTTAATCCTGCAGCCAACTTGGTTTCTGATTCATGAGAAATAACTTGACGGCGCCCTCTTGTACTCCCTTTAAATTTACCCCTCGTACCTTTTAAACGACTGTACAAAGCCATTTTTGGGATTTTGTAGATCTCTGATGCTTTGTGAGCTGTCATACTTCTGTTAAGTACCAATCTTTTCTAATGCAATTTCTAAATCCATATCTGAATACAGCTGGTCCTTCCTTTCTGATGTAATTTCTCACCATTTTTTCTAAGAAAAAAAAAATTATAATGTAGGTAATATGTTGTAATTTTTACTCTTATTATTAAATCATGCGTTTGTGATCCATGGATTGTGCCTATTTGTATGTAATGTAACGTGTATGTATTTGATAATAAATAAATGAGTGTATAAGGTGTATTTATAAAGATTAAAAATAACTGGGGCAAATGTATACGCATTGGGGTAATTGCATACTTGAGTACGCCCCCAGGGGGCACCCATTCTTATATATATGAATGCTCGTCCATGCATATATATGTGGGTGTGCGGGTGTGGCAACCCCGGGACCCCAGCTAAGAGCTAACCTTATTTCAAAACTATACACAGGTTGCTCTTACACTACACACAACAATAATACTACATCACACACACCACACTTTCTTTCAACACACACATTTACATACCCTACACACAACACATACACAAAGTTTTCTTACACACATTTATAATGCTGGCGAGGATGGGATGCGGGCTGGTCGTGCGTAACCCTTTCCGGATTGGAAGGTCTGGACTGTGGTTGTGCTGCTGTGAGCTTGCTCTGCCGAGGCTTTGCGCCATCCTTTAGCCCTTCCAGTCGCTTCGGTACTGTGGCAAGAAGTGGACCATGGGTAGGAGTGTCGGAGCTCTTACTGCTGCGTGCGAGCCTCTGGGACGTCGGTATCAGTGGGTCAGGCAGTACCTGACTCCCCGGCCCGGATGAAATATGTGGGAGATGGCTGCCGGGAGTACTCGGCCGGGTCCTTCTTTTTACTAGGGACCTGCGGCGTGCACGGGTCATCTCTCCGCCCGCACCTTGCTTTCACAATGACTGGAAAAGCAATTAAGATAATGTTACACAAACAATCTTCCCCCGGTATGAAAAGACTATGGTCTAGCTTGTCGGACGATAGTGATAACAGTGGTGATAACACAGACAAATTTTTTGTTGTTCGTTGTGTTGCAGAAGAAGGGTCGCTGTCAAAAGTTTCCCCCTTCATTATTAACAGGTCTGTTCAGTCGGTTTGTGGCTCGCCACACTCTATTAAGAAATTAAGGAATGGTACTTTGTTAATTGAAACAACGTCTGCGAAGCAAAGTAGCAGCGTTGGTAAAATTACTCAAATCGGAAGTACTGCAGTTACTGTTGAACCGCATAGGTCCCTCAACTCATCTCGAGGAGTAGTTTACTCTCGAGATATACAAGATATGTCTGAGGCTGAGTTATTGGAGGAGCTTACCTCCCAGAGAGTGACGCAAGTCAAAAGAGTTATGCGTCGGGAAAATGGAATTGATGTCGGTACCCCGACACTTATCATAACATTTTCCACCCCTCAACCTCCGGATCGTCTTAAGTTGGGTTACTTGTCTGTTCGAGTGAGACCGTATGTCCCAAACCCTCTGCGCTGTTTTCAATGCCAGGAATACGGACATACGAAAACAAACTGCAAGAAACCTGCGATATGCGCCAAGTGCAGTTCACCTGACCACTTAGACAGCGAATGCACTTCTGAAACAGAACTGTGTGCAAACTGTAAAGGAAGTCATTCAGCAAGGTCTCGGGAATGCCCCAAGTATAAAGAAGAACGGGAAATTCAGAAAATTTCGTCTGAACAGAAGCTTTCTTTTCCGGCTGCCCGGAGCGAGTACAGAAAACGAAATAGCATTCGAAATGCAGTCCAGCCTGACATTTCGTTTGCAGCTGCAACTAGTGTCCAGTCTCGTGTGTCTGGTGAGTGCTCGTCATGCGTTGAGTTGAAGAGTGTTGTTGAGAACCTAACTAAACAGGTTGCTTCCCTGAATTCTGCACTGAAAGCTTTATTAAGCACCAAACAGAGTGAAATTGGTTTAAAGAGTTCAGTGCCTCAAGTTGGTAACCTTTCTGCGACGCAGAATACAAAAGTTCAGCTGTCAAATAAGACAGTCGCCTCTACCTCAAAGGGGAAACCCCTTTCATTGCCCAAGACGCTTCCAGTGGATGCGTCTAAATTTCTAAAATCTCCTTCGTCTGGGTCCAAGATCCACGATATGATAGGAGATCCATCGGCCCTTGATAAGGGCTTTATACAAGTCAAAGGAAAGAAAGGAAAGGAGAAAATTGTGTTTGACACATAAGTCCTTTTCTTTCTGAAATGCCCTTTAATAATATTATTCAATGGAATGTTCGCGGGATCCGGTCTAGGTATGAAGACATAAAGTTATTGATCCGGGAAAAGTGTCCGATTGCGCTGTGCCTGCAAGAGACGATGTTACAGCCTGATGTCTCAATCTCCGTTCGTGGATACGAGATGTTTAGGAAAGATTCCCTGCATGGTGGCCCTGGTGGTGGGGTCGCTATATTACTTCACCAGTCAATGCAAGGGATAAGTCTGGATATTCAGACGGACCTTCAGGCCGTGGCAATCAGGATTACTGTCCCGTTGTCAGTTTGTGTGTGTAATATTTACTTACCACCAAATAGAGAAATTTCATACCTAGCCATACGAGAATTACTGGAACAGTTACCAAGTCCATTTATATTACTAGGAGATTTCAATGGTCACCATTATTCTTGGGGCTCCTCACTGTGCAATGGTAGAGGTCACATGGTGGAGAGGGTCCGGAGTGATTTAGACTTATGTCTATTGAACGATGGATCTGAAACATTCATGTCATCCTCAACAGGTTCCTGGTCATGCTTGGACCTTACTTTCTGTAGTCCGTCCCTTGTTCCACGGTTGTTGTGGAGAGTACTGCCGGACCTGTACGGAAGTGATCACCGACCGGTGGTGGTCGAGTTTTTTGACTATCAGTCTGTCGATGACCTTCCAAAACGATGGATAGAGAAGCTTGCACGGTGGGATGAGTTTTCAAGTTTGATGGAATCTGAATATGAAGATGATGATGATGATGATGCACGAAACCTGTTGTCTTCCTTTGTGGAGAGGATGTCTACAGCAGCTGCCCAGAGCATTCCTAAAACATCAGGAAAAGCGCGGCGACCGCCGGTGCCTTGGTGGAATAATCAGTGTAAGGAGGCTCTTCAGGACCGCCGTAGGGCCCTGCGCATTTTTAGTCGCAGACCTACGGATGTTAACCTGGAAGCTTACCGAAGAGCTCGGGCCTGCTGTAGGCGTATCTTTTTAGAGAGTAAAAGAGAGTCATGGAGCTGTTATGTTGCAGATATTAACAGGAGTACCCCTGTGACAACGGTGTGGAGAAAACTGCGGTCGGTGTGTGGAAAGACGTCTCCGCACCGCATTGCAGGGTTGCAACATGACGGTTCCATGATTACGGCACCAATCGACATTGCGAATGCAATAGGTTCTTCGTTAAGATCAGCGTCTCTCACGTCTTCATATTCAATTCAATTCCAAAATCATAAGCATACCATTGAATCTCTTCCTTTTCATATAGCGGAGGCGAATGATCCTCTGAACATTCCTTTCTCATTGCCTGAGCTAAGAAAAGCGCTCAAAGTTTCTCGAAATACCTCGCCTGGAGGAGATGAAATAACACTTTCGATGATTGCGCATTTACCAGATTCTGGTTTAAGGCAGCTCCTACATATTTTTAATAAAATATACGCTTCTAGAAAGCTTCCAGAATCTTGGAAAGAAGCAATTGTTGTCCCGATCCTCAAACCTGGCAAAGATAAAATGTTGGCCTCCAGCTATCGCCCCATCTCTTTGACAAGTGTTGTATGTAAGGTGATGGAAAGAATGGTGAATAGTCGTCTCATGTGGTATCTGGAAAAGAATGACTTCCTCGCTCCTGAACAGAGCGGTTTTCGGAGAGGGAGGTCTTCGACAGACCACTTGGTGGCCCTTGAGACGGCTATCTGCAATGCGTTTGCATTGCGGCAGCGCCTCGTTGCCGTATTCTTTGATTTGAAAAAGGCATACGATACGGCTTGGCGACGAGGTATTCCTAATACCTTGCTGGATTGGGGCATCGCTGGGAACATGTTGGCCTTCATTAAAGACTTTCTGGATGACCGATCATTTCGTGTAAGGGTTGGTCAGAGTTTGTCAAACAGGTTTGATTTGGAAAATGGTATACCGCAGGGGAGTGTAATTAGTTGTACCCTATTTGCGGTTGCCATTAACAATATTGTGAAAAGTTGCGTATACCCTGTTAAATGTTCGTTGTTTGTAGATGATTTTGCGATATATGTTGCATCTAGAAATGTTGTTTCAGCTGAACGAGCTCTACAGCTAACTATATACCGTCTTGAGGAATGGTCTCGACAAACTGGCTTTAGTTTTTCTCCTGAGAAAACTAAATGCATCCAGTTTTGCCGGATTCGGACTGATACTGTTCCAAGACTGTATTTAATGGGTCAGCATATTAAGGTTAGCACTGAAATCAGGTTTTTAGGTATAATATTCGATAAAAGACTTACATGGGTTCCGCATATTAAAGACCTACGGTTGTATACACTGATGGATCAAAGTCGGATGTTGGAGTTTGTTGCTCGTTTGTTGCTAATGGGAGAACCTATTTGTTTGGATTACCTGCGGGAACCAGTGTTTATACGGCTGAACTTTATGCTGTTAGTAAAGCTCTGTCTGTAGTCTGTGTGCGTGGGCGTCGGGTGTTGGTGTGCACTGATTCGCTCAGTGCCCTGCAGTCAATTAGTGATATATATTCACGCCACCCGCTAGTTGCAGATGTCCACGGCTCCGTGAAGCAGCTTAACGATAGAGAAGTAAGCGTTGTTTTCTGCTGGGTTCCGGGTCATGCTGGAATCTCGGGAAATGAGGCTGCTGATTTGGCCGCTAAGGAGGCGGCACGCCAACCGGCCTTCACGCAATATCTGACTGTGTCAGATTTCGTGGGCCTGGTGAAGCGTGTCATCACTGATTCCTGGCAGGTAGAATGGACTGGCTCTCATGGCAACAAGCTTCGTGAGGTAAAGCATGACGTTAAGCCTTGGCCTACGTCGCTGAGGAAGAACAGAAGGGAAGAAGTTGTCATCGCGCGACTTAGAATTGGACACACCAGATTAACGCATGGGTATCTCATGACGTCTGGTGATGCTCCAATGTGTGGCAGATGTGATTGTCCTTTGACAATTAAACATGTGTTGGTAGATTGCGTCTGCTACGCAGCTCTGCGTCGGCGATTTAAGATACCCTTCCAGTTACGAGATGTACTCGGCGACGATAGCCATGTTTTGGATTTAACGTTAAGATTTATTAGATCCATTAGTTTGTATGACAATGTCTGATTGTGAATTGGCAATATTTGTGTTAAGTTTATATTATGTATTTGTGTATGTTTTTATTTAGTTTCGTGGCCCCTTTACAGCCTTTTTATTTACCTACAGATCTGTGATATTACCTTTTATGTAAATTTTATTTTGTTGACTGTGATACTAGTTTGTAAGTTTTTATTAGTTTTAACTGTTATTTATTCCAAGTGTGATATTAGATTTAAGTTTGTGGTTGTATGTTTATCTTATAAGTTTTTTAATATAAATGTTCTTGTCTGTAAATTTTATTTATTTATTTATTTATTTGTTTTTTCTGTGATATTTTTAGTTTTAAAAAAGTTATATTTAAATAAGAAAAGTACGTTCTACACTCGGGCCCTTTACACCCGTGTGTAGAGCAACGGGCAACGGGCGATGATAACCGTCTGGTTTTTCGCCCTTAAAAAAAAAAAAAAAAAAAATACTTGAGTACACATTAGCCCCGATCCGTCTTTACACATTTGCCCCAGTGCGAGAAAAATGAGGGGCATATGTGTACTCCTTCTTATTAAATAAACTGTTTGTGATTAAAAGTCTAGAAACTAATCTGTAAACAAATAAAACGTACCTTGATTCAACACACAATAAAATAATTTTTTAATTTCTGAAGAATCTACAAAACTGACTACTAACACAATGCACTGTCTACTACAGCAAAGAGTTAAATGAACACGCTGAAGCGTTGTGGTACCCACTATCCACACCAGATGGCTGAGAGCGCTGTGAACTGTATCAACAGAAGGGGCAATACCTTTAGTAACAACTAGAGTTAAATTCACCATTAGCGCTACATTTGAATAATAAAAACGAACCAGATACACGTTTACCCCGTTTACCAATTACCCCACGTCACCTTATGCAGTTTTACCATGATTTCTGCACCTCTGTTAACTCCAATTTCATAATTGTTTTTGAACCATGAAGCAACACATATTGGCCACTCTATAGTAGCAGATGGAAATTCCTTGTTGTTAGGTTCAAAATTGAGCACCAATAAAATGATAGCAACCCCTGTATTGTTTCTTGTTGTGGTAGGGTATATCTTTAGATCTCAGAAACATAGATTATGAATAATGGATAATTTCATTTTAATGCTGAAGAACTGAAAATTTATTCGTAATGAGCTAAACAATTTTCTTCTTTTTGTAGAGAATGTCGTGAAATTAAGTGGTGAATTGGGAATGGATGTGCCACAGGAACTGGGGCGACCCTCTTTTTGCAAAGATTCATTACATTGTCTCAGCTGGAAATCAAAAATAAAACTGATGATTAAAAGAACTAACAATAAGTGTTATATTGTAATATGGAAAAGTGCTATGGAAGAACCTTTAATGGATTGCATTAGTTTTGGAAACGATAACTGGTATGGTGGACCAGAGCATGCAAACCAGTATTGGCCTGTTGAAGAATTAGATTTGGAAGCACAACCTTATATTTCTCAGGAAAGTAATTTTATGTCAGTATCTGAAAGGTATTGGTTGACTTCAAGTGGTGTTTATATCTATGTAGATGAAACAGTACCATTATTTGTGGATACAAATTTTTACAAAAAAAATTCAATATGTTTTATTGCAAATGATTCTCCGCCTTATCTTCCTAGGGAACACAAGAGGTTAAAATATAGAATATGTGAGTTTAGTAATCCAAGAATTGCCCATGAGTATGCAATTGAAAATGTTTTAAAAACTCCAAAGGATATACCTGATACCAGAATGGTGGAGTATCCGATCTGGTCTACATGGGTAAAATTTCAGCAAAATGTTAATGATAAAGGTGTCTTAAATTATGCTAATAACATTACAAAGTATGGTTTTAATCATAGCCAGATTGAAATTGATGACAACTGGGAGACATGTTATGGCAGTAAGGAATTCAATACTGATCGTTTTTCAAATGTGACAGACTTGATTGCAAAGCTAAAATTAATGAATTTCCGTGTTACTTTGTGGACTCATCCTTTCATAAATGCTAATTGCGATTTGTACAAGACAATTGCTAAATATGGATTTTTTGCAAAAAACCACAAAGGTTACATTAATACAAAATGGTGGAATGGTCATGGAAGTGTGATTGATTTTACTAATAATGATGCTGTTGAGTGGTTTATGGACAAACATTTTCGACTTCTTAATAGTACTGGTATAGACGGTTTTAAATTTGATGCTGGAGAAACCAGTTGGTTACCTCAGGTACGTGAATTATAACGTCATTTATTTTAAATAACTTATTGTTTTGATGTGGATAGTTCTTAGAAGTTACTGATTACAAAAAAATATTAATTATTCTTTTGCGTTGTTTTTCTGCCAATATTCGGACTGAAACAGTTTAGGCAAAGTCTTGTATCTGTATTTCTTGAAAAGGAATCTTTGGACCAATGTTACTTATTTTTAAAAGTAGTGATTTTAAAAGGTTTCTGATGGTGTTGGTTTCACCATCTGCGTTGTTGTTTAGGTCATCAGCCAAAAGGCTGGTTTGAACCTCTAGAGGTTTTACTAAGTAAAACGAGGAGTGAGGTGGTTTACCATTGCCTTCCTCACTGAGTGGAAAAGTGAGTGGCACGCTTATCAGCATGCCGAGCCCTCTGAAAAGCACATATTTTCCACTCTGCAAATGACACCTTCACTTCATTCACCACAGGGTCTGGCTGTATAATGAAATTCATTACTTTCAGATAAGATAACTCTGATTAGTGTCTTTTACACCTCTACCTCTTCTGTTCTTAAATGATTCAGTCATTTAATTGGCTGACCATGTGATAAGAAACAGAACTATTTATTTTAGCCCTGCAACTAACAGATTGAGTGTAAATAATTTGACACTCCACCTGTCTGCTATGGGCAGTCACCATCTGCATTAGACTTAATAAGCATAACACCTGGACACAAAACTAAAAGAAAACTTTTTTATTAGGAATGAGTATGTTAAATGTAAAGTTAACGTCTTTAAACATACTCATATATGCAAGACAGTGATTATTGAAAAACTTACGCCAAGTAAACTTGCTTCTGACAATGTTCTCAAGAGAACTATCTAAACACTTCTTAAAAAGGATAGGTGTGGCTGTGACTACACTTCGTTCACCAGTCTGATAACTTTTGTTTAACACATTCAATGTAATGTGATAAATTTTTCTGTTTTATCTCTTCACAGCATTTTAACTAGGCTTGAGCAATATCAACCTTTGAATAACCACTACGATCGTCCTACTGTCATGATCTCTTACAAAAATAATGAAATCGGAGTAGAAACTATTAAGAATTATGTTATTTTGCAAGTCCATTACACCACTTAATCTGTACTTATCAGTATATTTTATTTAAAATACAATTTTGTCTAAGGATTAACAGATTCTATGGATTAATATTCACTGATTTCCGTTGTTTTTTTTTTAGGTTACAGTCCTAAATTCGACTTACATAAAACAACCACAGATTTACTCTAAAATATTTGCAGAAACTGCGGCAAAATTTGGAAAAATGACTGAAGTAAGAGTTGGACATAAAACCCAACATCTACCTGTGTTTTTGCGAATGCTCGATAAAGATTCACGATGGACATTTGATAACGGTTTGCCAACGTTGATAAGTACTTTACTAGTGCTAAATATGGTTGGGTACTACTGGGTGTTACCAGATATGATTGGAGGTAATGGATATGATAGACCAATTTCAAAGGAATTATTTATTCGTTGGTTACAGGTAAATACATTTATGCCAGCTCTACAGTTTTCAGCTGCTCCATTTGACTTCGATAATGAGGTAAGTAATAAATAAAAGTAGCCTATTTATTCATCCACAATTTTTGCGCGCACTTCAGCACATAATATACTGCATCTACTTTATGCCTCCTTGTTTTGACGGCTACATCACAAGACCATTTGAATTTCTTTTTGTCTATTCTACATAAATTATGTGCTTCAAAGAATTGTAAGAACTCTTCAGTAAACCTTCATGTCAGATTATCTATTTTTTTTTATTATCTATTTCATAAGAAATCTTGTAGGACGGTCGTAGTGGTTATTTGTGAGATGATATTGCTCAGTTAAAGCGCTGTGAAGAGATAAAAGTTAAGGTCACTAGAACGTTTGGTTAATGTTATCTTCCATGGGTAAATATTTTCTCAATTGCTGAAACCAATTATGAGAAATATTATCTGCAACAGGGTTGTATCAACACTCCTGTTGCCAGTACAGCTTTGTTTATGGCATTTTCACAATACCCATCATTAAAAGTATTCCAAAATAAAATTCTATTTCTTTTTTATTTGTATTTAGAATAGAGTTCCATCTATTTGATGTGCATATAATTTGGACTGTAATAAAAGTGACACTAATGTGTTGGGGCCTTTCTTGGCTTGTGACTCCAGAAATGTATAGAAAAATGATGAATTGTTATTATGGACATGTGGCGTATTGAAAACAAAAACCCATAAGTCTCTTACAGAATCGTTCCGTCACACTGATTTTGGGTAGGGGTAGGTTAGTTAAGAAATCATTTGATTTGGCTTTATCTATTGCTTCTTTAGTGTTCAAACCATTAACTCTTTTCTTCTGCAGTTGATACGGGAGACAACATTCGTCATTGGAATTCATTGCAATGTTTATTTCACTTTCTCGGCAAAAATCACAAGTATCCGTCTTAAGTTTGCAAAATTTAAAATAAGTTTCCCTAAAAAATTAAAAATAAGTAGTTTTATAATGCATGCTTTTCTCACTTGTTTCTTTTTTTAAAATTTGCCCAAATAATTACTTGAAAATATTTTTCATATTTAAATCAGGATTATCAAAAAG
Organism: Catonia carolina; assembly: GCA_035578175.1. NCBI lineage: Eukaryota > Metazoa > Arthropoda > Insecta > Hemiptera > Achilidae > Catonia > Catonia carolina. The sequence goes on from JAQMRL010000001.1 coordinate 333,671,180, forward strand.
AGTATATTTGTTACTTTTCCCCTGTGTATAGTGACTAGGCCATTAGGAATAATCCTCAAATGTTTTAAAGCAAGATCCCATACATTTGCATTTATCTTCTTATGATAACCATGTTTCTCTTTTCATCAAATGATGGTTCAGAACAATTTTGTTCTGAATACTTTTTATTATCTCAACAGATATTTTTAATAGTCCAACTAACTATGAAAGCATGGCAAACTGTTATTGGAGAACCATCCTTTTTTATGCAGTATAACCAAGTAAATTTTCTTTTTAATTAAGATTGACAGTCTTGCGCATTTTGTGAGTATTCAAATCCATGCAACTAGCTCAAAATGTATCTTGTGACTCTTTTGATCTATTGCTATAAAAAACTCTCAAACACGAATTTCTGCTCTAATGGCGAAAATATGACTAAAAATTTGTTTTCATTACAACAGGTTTAAATAATGTAAAACTTTTGTTAGTACCATTCATACCTGTTAATTTGGAGACATAACCTTATCCACTCAAACAATTCCTTTTGGCCACATTAGCTTTCCATTTTTCTTCACTCAGTCTTTTTCATTTCAAACCCATATAACTGTAGTGACAGGGACTGAGTATAAGTCAAAAATTCTAACTTTTCAGGAGAGCCCATCAAAAGTTTATTTTCAACAATATTTTTTATGTTACTTTTGTTATACTGGCAAAAGCCATAAATACACATTTATTTGACTTATTTAAATACCAAAATCAAGAAAATAGGTTATGACTAAAATTCTAAATTAATACCTGACTTACACTGACAGTACAAATTATATTAGCTGACTTGTTCTCTTAGTATCGCAAGAAATTTAGACTTATGCTGTTAGTGCAAAGAGAAACTTTGACTTTTTCTGTTAGTACTGGGTGTTTTTAATGTTATTATGTGAAAAAGCCAAAGAGTGGTGCTTTAAAGAATCAATACTAATAAATACAAAACACGGTTTCACTGTTAATTATTTATTATGCTTAAAAAATTTTTAAAAACATTCACAATGTAAAAATTTTATAGATTTTGACCACTAACTGTAGTCTTACAAATTGATGTTACACATACAAAAGAAAATTATACATACTACAAACACGTTTTGCTACTTACCATTATTTCCGTACCTGTAATATATTTTAAAACATTGCCATAATACATATTCTATTAGTAATAACATAATTGAAATATTTTGTCAAATATTTTTATCTCTTTTTATGATTTTAAGGTAAATTAATTTTATCTGTCTAAGGTTACATATGATGACAACTTCAGGTAATAATGAGAACAAAATAAGCTTATCTAATAATAACAATGATAATAATAATACAATTTAGTTTTGACTCCAGTCACTTTCATCGTCAATGTCCGGGAGGGATTTACTTTGTTTTTTTACAGCACAGGTGGTTGCAAGATTTTTGTAAAAATCATGAAATTGAGGGTTTATTACGTCAAGAATGCTAAGTAAATCTTTTTTTCTCCTTTGAAATAGCAAGAGGTGAGCTATAACAATTTTTGGGACATAAAACCCCATTGGCATTTCGTCTATTGAGATCCAATATTCTGAACGAAACATTCTCATCAAGGGTGCATTTAAACATTAACTTGCACTTTTCTTCTGTCTTATAATGAATCCAGCGAATGTCAGTCCATTTAAAGGAATTCCCAAACTCATCTGCCTTTCTCAAAAACAAATCTTTTTTAAGAAGGTCTGCAAAATACAAAAAGTCCTTGTAAGACAATTCTACCACTTTAAATTTACGAGTCTTGCCTACACTTCTGACAAGCTGGTACCAATAATATGGATGTGATATAGCCATCTGTGGAGCTCATTTCTTTTGCTTCTCAATTAACCCATGGTCGATATCGCATTCCATATGACTATGACCACTAACCATGAATTTGTGATCAATAGATTGTATGGAAGGTTTTAACTGCAAGAGATACAGAAACATGCGAATTTCGATTCTGACCTCCGCAAGAATCAGAATAAAGTACTACATATTTTACATTATCAGGGAGACCTGACAGTTCTTTGAAAATACATGTAGCTATTTGATTGGCACCTCGGCCCCCATTGGCCTCATGCCACATGTAGCAGCACACATCGCCTGAGCTTACCTCGTGCATGGTGAGATTGTAGGTCCACAGCAGCCTTTTATAAAATGAAACTAATGATTCAACCAAAGGGGTTGGCAAATACTGCTGAAGGTCGAAGGTGTAACACCTTTTTCCCTTGTCAATTTTTGCTGTTTTTTTGTCAGTGTCTTTGCTGAGATATGCTGCATCCGCTTCTTTGGGATGGTGGTCTATACATGCCTGTATCTTCTTTTTTTCTTCTTCATTTTCAGCAACTTGACAGGTGTAGTTTGTCGCACTTATGGCAAGTGTCAGTTTTCGGTTTTTTAAAAGAAAGTTTCTTCTCATGAAACTCTCTTTCATATACTGTATCTGCCTACTAACTGGATTTGTCACATCTTTTACATAGAGTTTGTACATAGTTGTCAAGTCAAGAAACGGAGGAAGAAATTTCTTGTCAGTTTTTCTTTGACTGTAATGTGATTCATATACTGGAAATGAATCGATGTGTTTATGAACCTTGCTTAAAGTTCGCTTATCAAGTTTGTTTCCTGGCTCTTTTCGTCCTCGTTGGTCAGGGGTGCTAATACAACTTACTGAGGAGGCTGTTTTCTTGTAAAAATTATTTTTAAGATTGCAGTTTTAATATGCATTCAAGCACAAAAATGTATATAATAAAAGTTGTAGAAAATTTAAAATCCTACAACTTTTATTTCAAACATTTTTTGTATCAGCTTAGTTTTAGCGGTAATCAGCGATTTGCTGGTTTTTTATCGCGAAAGTGTGTAAAAAATCAATTTTTTTAAGATTTCGGCTATAGCATGCAGTTTATGACAAAAGTGTACTATGTAATCAAATTTATAGGAAATAGAAAGATCTACTGCTTTTATTTGCAGCATTTTTCTATACAGAGCCTAGTTTAGCATGAAAGAGAGATTTTCCGTATTTTTAAGCCAAACAGATGATTTTCATGTTGCGTCTTTCACTCATGATTAAAATTAGGTTATATTTATTGAGTTAGTTTTTTGTTTGTTTTGTAGTGGAAAAACGAAGCCTCCACCAATTTTGTAAGGTGAAAAGGATGACACGACACGGTGTCTTCACCAATCTTGTAAGCTGTAGCGTGTGTCGAAACGACACTGTTTTTTTCCTTAGTTAAAAAAAACTAAAAAAAAAATTTTATTTAAGCCACAACGCCCCGCGGCGAAAACCGAACCCCCCTTCACCAGACTTCGGAGCGGACGAAACACTGTTGTAATTCTCCACCGGGAGAATTCCAAAAGTGGTCCGCCCCAAAACGAATAAAAGGGAAAAACGGCTCACCCCACGAAGATGCTGAAACTCAAATAAGTATAGGGGCATCCACCATCCACGATATTTTTGAGACCAGCCAGAATCTGAAACTGGACCCAGGGGTTGTGGAAATCCCAATGAAAAACAACCAACGTAGCTCAAATGATATTCAAGTCTCGCTCTAAATACTGCGAGGGTGAGATTGTAGAAAAATCTGTGCCGGTTCAAAATGGTAGAAAAATAAATTATAATCTGACACCCAAAAATGGATTTAAAACAAACTACTTTAATTCAAAACATATTGAAATATAAATCCAACAAAAATGTTAACAGAATCTTTGTAAACAAGTAAATCATATTTTTTCTTTTTTTTACAAAATAAAAAAAAACGTTAAATTCTCATTCCTGAGAACAAGAGACATAATAAAAAAAATTAATTGTACTTATAATGAATCGTTAAAAAAACCCATTAAACTTAGAAAGGTAATTATGTATGAACAAAACATATCTTAATACCAATTAAAAAAATTGTTGTTTAAGCCTCTGTCTGAAAATCGATAGCCACGCGGTTTTAAAAAAAAGAATTTAATAATTTACTTAATTTTTTATTAGTTATAAATTTAGTTTCTAAAAATATATCAATTTTTAATTCATTTCATTAATTTATAAAATTTAATTAATTCTTCAAAAAAAAAACACACAACTAGACCTTTAAGGACTTTAAGGACTTAGGATTTAAATCAAAAAAATTTGGAAAGAAAAATGTACTTTTTTTATAATCGGGAAGAATTTTAAAAAAATTATCTAAAAAAATGTAAAGAAAGAATTAACGTATGAGAAATCTCTAAAACAAATCTACCTGACCCTTTTACTGGGAGAAATCGCTTAACTATCGGTTCTCAAACAGACACATAAAACAAAACAATTATTAGTAAACGTGTTGGCAGAATTTTATTTTAGCCTCAGCCAGGCTTAAGCAGAGATAAATGAAAAACTCTATAGTCTAAAAATAGAACAGTAGAATTTCCAAAAATGGTAAAATAATAAAAAAAAACTGAGATGGAGAAATTTCAGAAATGAAATTCCTTCATTAGATACAAAAAAAATTATGTAAAAAAGGTATATTCGTGAAGCAAAAAAAAACTACATTAGTGATAAATAGAAATAAATACAAAAAAAAGACTTCATGGATCTCGAGTGCCATTACTTAAGTCCTAAGTAAACCCCTGATTAAATTCAAAATTTAAATTTATTATTAGTATGATTAAACAGAATTATAATATAAATATCATAATAAACACGAGTTTCAGCAAGGGAGAAATCCTGTACACATGAATTTACACGTGGATTTGATGTGAATAAAAACTACTGCAAAAGAAATGACATAGAACACACTGCACATTACTTGGTAAGGAAGCGTAAAAATTTTAAACGAAAAAATTTGGTTTTTTTATTTGAACAAATGTGCTGACGAAGAATACAAATAACGGACACTGACAAATTGGAGCAAAAATAACGAAGGAATAAGACACTAGGGAAGGTTACTTTGAATAAATATTTATGAAGGAAAAGGGGGAAAAAACGAAAAAAAATACGGGAAAAGATAATTGAAAATTAAATTTAAGTTAAAACGAAGATTTTATTTACTGAAACTTTCGGGAGACGCAGGGTCCCTTAGGAAGATGAAAAATTTGATGCCACGTGGAAATTCATGCATACAAAATCCCTTTCTGGAACCCATAAATTACATAATATAAAATAAATAAATTTTAAAATATATATCTATATTTGTTAAAATAACTACCCCATAGTTTCCACCAAACAAATTATTTTATTTAAAAAAAATATTAAGGGGTTTGAAATTTAGGAATTTGTAACAAAACGTGATAAAATTTAGGTTACCTGAACAAACAGTTGTTGACTCAAGGATGGCTAACACGAGACAAGGAAAAAACGCATTCGCAAAGCGAACGGAAAGAAATCCCCTCTCCTATAGAAATTGAGCAACGAGAGAGATTTTTTTTTTTTTAAGGGCGAACAACCAGGGCGGTTATCATCGCCCGTTGTTCTACACACGGGTGTAAAGGGCCCGAGTGTAGAACGTACTAAAAACTAGAAATATCACAGAATAATATAAAATAAAATTTACATAAACAAAAAAATTTATATTAAAAACTTATCAGATAAACATACAAACACAAACTTAAATCTAATATCACAGTAGGAATAACCAACATTTATAACCTATCAATTAAAAATCTTACAAACTAGTATCACAGTAAACACAATATAAATTACATTAATATCACAATCCTGACAGATAAACAAAAGGCTGTAAAAGGGCCACGAAAATATAAAAACATACACAAATACACATATTAAATTAAACATAATAAAAACACAAACATACGAGTATAAATATTATACTTATAACAACTAATATAAACATACACTATAAAATATAACTATTTACAACAAATAAAACATTTCAGATCACCCTAGACTGTCAGACACTATTGTACACACTAATGGATCGTAAAAACTTTAACGAGAGAGAGAGAGAGAGAGAGAGAGAGAGAGAGAGAGAGAGTGTGTGTGAGCGAGGAACACGTGTAATTTCTCTCTCTAACGGAAAGAGAAAAAATATGTGGAAGAGCTGCGCGGGTTAAGAGGGGGAGTGGTGGACGAACGAATAACGGAAGTGGGAAGTAGTAGTCTCATCACATCCCATTAGTTAACTTGACTGCAAATGCGATAAAGGAAAAATAAAAGCCTAAAAACGTTTTATGAAATATAATTAAAGATTAGAAACTGAATAAAATATCTTGAATGAATAAAAAGAATTATTTTATTTTAAAAGTATAAAACCATTTAGAAATGAAACGGATTATTAATATTTTACAAAATAAATGAAAAACCTCGTTTTTCTGGTAAAATATTACAGTTTCTAATGTTTTATTACTAATGTTAGGTAATATTGTTAATTATTTGCATTGGCAAGAGAAAGTTGTGTGAGTGTTTCACACCAGATTTTAAAAAAAGTGAAGCTACCACCTACTTTACAAAAAGAAAGTACACTAAGAACTATGCACATAAACAACACAAAACACACTTTATTATGAAACAGAAACAAACTTTCTGTTCTATGGATGAAGGACCTATAACACCAGTGGAGAAAAATTGTTTTATTAACTCAACGATTAAAAATTGTGTAATATTTTTGCAGTTATATTAAAAAAGTTAGGAGAATCTAAAAATGCAATCGCCAGAAAAATGGCCTATTGACTTCTAGGTACTTCTTCCACCTACCGACTCAATTGATTCAGGGTATAAGTTTTCCTTGGAAAGAATTAATATGTTTTAATATGAATATTGTTGAGTTGTTTAAATTCGATTGTATTTTTACAGACTATTGAAATAAGTAAAAAGTTTACTTCATTGCGTTATAGTTATTCCAAAACAATAATTGATTTAATGAAGAAATCTGTTAAAACAGGAGCTCCACTCAACCCTCCGATATGGTGGGTTGATCCAAAAAATCCAACAGCACATCACATAAATTCTGGTATGCTTAAAATAATGGCTTTAAATAATTTATGAAAATATAGGTAAATTATGATAAATTCTACTTAAAACCTTGGTAAAGTAGCTATTATAGTATTACTATGCTCACAGAAATTGTAATTTGCATTCGTCATGTTATATGATGGCTACAGGCAAAATGCTAAACAATACATGGTGGCCCGTCTGTCGGTTTCCCCAATATTTATGGAAATAGGAAGAAATGTTAATGGAATAAGAAACCTCTAGACAAAAAAAATGTATGAACTGTATGTGTGTATTTCGTTGAAAATGTTATATAGCATGTGTTGAAAATAAAATGTCCACCATGATTCTCTATACACTTTATACAGCGACTTAAAACTGATTCACAAATTTTCAACACTAACATTTTGTCGTCATTTACATAGTCAAATGCAATTTCAATTGAACTTATTAGTTCGTGCAGGTTTTGTGGCTTGGAAGAATACACTAGTTCCTTTACAATGCCCCGCAGTGAAACATCATTAACATGGCATTAAGTCTGGCGAGCGCGAAGGCCATTCAATTATACCACAACGACTAATCCATTCATCAACTTTGGAATTCAAAAACTCATGAACTTCAATACCGAAATGTGCTGAAGCGCCATCTTATTGCCAGATGAGCAATTCGATATTGTAAACAGGATGTTTTCAAGTTCCGGAAATACTATTTCCTGCAGCGTTTGTAAGTAATTTTTCGAGTTAACATTTTTCCCTCAAAAAAAAAAGGACCTATCAGTGCAGATCTCGAAATACTTCCCCATACCATAACACCAAGCACATTGAGCTCTTTTTGAATTACAGTGTGAGGATTTGTATCTGACCAGTACACGCAGTTTTGCCAATTAACATGTCCTTTAGCTTGAAACATGTCTCATCAGACCATTAAATTGATTGCAAGAAGTTTGGTTAGGCTTCTGCACGGATTGCGACTGTCTCACAGAATTCCAACCGCCTCTCACTATCGTCCTCATGAAGCGCTTGGAGTAAAGGTGGACGAAATGGGTTCAATTTTAATTCCTTCATCATCCTTTGCACGCTAGTTCATGATAACCTTACTTCTGAAGATGCCTTATGAGTTGATTTACCAGGACTGGACACAAACGCTTCAGCAACCTTTTGTAGGTTATCATCGTTGCAAATCAATCGTACACGACCACACTTTGGGGTATTTAATACGCTTCCCGTGTTTTCAAATTTCTTATTTAACTTTCGTAAATGTTACCGAGTTGGTAACGACACACCTGGATACTTATCACTAAATTCTTCCAGTACTTTAGCAGTATTTTTATAATGCTTCCACCACAACTGAAGCATATAAACTTCGTTGTTCAGTTGTAAACATTTAAGAAAGCACCATTATGATGAAAAAAAAATAGTAACTACAAGGAGGCGTACCTTACACTGTTCATACAATTAATGAATGTTGTACTAGTACGTAATGCTGCCAACATTACACTATTACCAACTTATCAAAATGAAATATCCCATCTCATGGGGAAACCAACATATGGGCCACCCGGTATTTGTTGGCTATTAGTCCTATGTATTCTTGTTTTGTTCTATAAAAATTAATATAGAATGTATTTCTAATGAGTCGGCAAATTAAAAAAAATAATAGTTGAGTGTAGGAAATGTTTGGTATCGACATTTTGTTGTGGAAGTGGTTGTATTTTGGTTTATTACAATATACTAAAACAAAATATTATTAGGTTACTTATGTTTGAAACTATTACATTAGATTTGTAGGCTTGATAAGTTAAAAAATAAGGCTTAATATTTACTTAATGAATTACTTAATGAATTTACTTAATGAAAAAAATTATTGGTTTTAATAATTGAAATAGCAGTTTAAAGAAGGAATAGCCTAACTACAAATTTTTACTTTCTCTTGCCTATATGAATATATAGGAAGGAAAGTATTGTTTTCATGTCGATTTTTAGAAATCGAGTCTTCACCGGATCTATACATTATCAGACCCCCTGAACCCAAAAAACATGTTTTTAGCGATTGGTCTGTGTGTGTGTGTGTGTGTGTGTGTGTGTGTGCGTGCGTGCGTGTGTGTGTGTGAACAGAATATCTCAAGAACGGAACATCGTACGAACTTGAAACTTAAGTTACATACCACTACCGGACCCGACACGAACATTTTCATCAAAATCGGTCAACCGGAAGTAGTAAAAAAAGATTTTAAAAAGATTATAAAGGCATAAAGTTTTCTTGTTTCTAAATGTAACTGATACAGAACATTATTTATTTTGTATTTTTTCTTATATAAATTGTCTATTACCAGTTTCAACAGTGCATTTTTGCATTTTGTATATTTGAATTCATAATATTTGTATTATTAATTTGAATTTTATATTTTACACTATTTTTTACAAATATAATAAATTTATTCTTTTTATCTTTCTAGTCGCTTTTATGTATCTAAATGCAAATTTTTTAAACAATTATAATTATTTAAGTTGCCAGTTAGCATCATAGCAGCAGAATCTATATTAATGTAATGGTTTTTTATGTTTATATAAAAATACTTTTATTATTTACCTTTTTACTGCTTCTTTTACTTAGTTTTTACAAGTACTTTTGCGGTGTGCACCGGTTCTTTAGGTAATAACATTTATAGTTCCTTTAAAATTCAATATTAAAGTGATCTGGACAAAATAAATTGAAAAACTGATATGTAATTTACCAATAGTAGTTGTTTAAATTCTTATGCAAATTATACCAGTATTAAAAATACTTTTATTTTATTTTTTTATTTCAGAATTTTTATTAGGTGAAGACATTCTAATAGCACCAGTATTAGAAGAAGGTGCAGTACATCGCGATATTTATTTACCTCAAGGAATGTGGAGAGATGAGAATAATCCAAAAAATGTGTATAGTGGGCATCATTGGCTGAGAAACTATCCAGCTGACATTCAAACTCTACCATACTTTACAAGAGTTAATATTACATCATACAGATCGAAAAATAAAATGAATTATGCTGAACAATATGAAGTTGAAAGTCTGGAAAAAGAAACTTATTTTTAACTAAATAGTCTTTGTTACATGAGACTGTTCTCTTTTAGAACTTCTTTTGAAATATATTGTACTTGTACTTGACGCAAAGCAGATAAAATGAATTAGGTATTGTGTAGCATAACTTTTTAGTACACTGTGTACAAAAATGTTAATATACCATTCTTTACTACTAACTTCTTTCATTATGCTTGCTGGTACTGTCATGTATAATCAAGTAGGCTCTATAAAGTTGTAACAAGCATCAAGGTCCTATTGGGTCTGATTATGTTATAAAGAAATAAATTGAACATTTTTTAGTGAAAACTTCTTTAGGCGCACCTTGTATTATTTTTCTGAATAGTGACCAAAACTGATTGGCATGCGTCTTACAGGAATGAAATTTTTTTTTTTTTTGATTTAAGATTGCAGCCTTAATATGCATTTTAGGGCAAAAGTGTTTACAATAAAAATTGAAGAACATTTAAAAACCTACAACTTTTATTTTAAGCAGGTTTTGTGCAATACTTAGTTTAGCAGCAATTAGTGATTTTCTGTTTTTTCGTCAAAATTTAAAAAAATGGGGTTTTTAAAGATTGCGTCTTAGTGTGCTGATTACGACAAGAATGTTTATATAGGGGAGACCGGAGCAGTCTGATCTCTCTAACGTTTGTCAATAGCCTACCTATAAAACCCATCATGCCAACAAATGAGTTATAACTTTGTGCAATTCATGCCACAACATTTGTCTTAATAGTATATGTTTTTCAACATTTTTCTTTGTCTAAATAAGTTGATAAAAAGGAATAATTATGTTGATGTCATTGTAAACTCCCTCTGCATCACCTAATCACTTATCCTGGTTTTGACGAGGATTTACTTATTCCATCAACTTCTGCCTTCACCAGAATGTTGTAGAACAGCCAAACATTCAAGACCCTGAAATTTTACCACGGAAGATTAACCTAGTTGTGGGGTTGCTCTGTTTGTAGCTCAGAACAAAGTAAATGTATTCTTTCTAGTGATTGAAAGGAAAAGATCCTTAAACCAGTTTTGAGAGCTAGATTTCTCGCCGTTGGTACAGCCGTTTTCAGTTTATGGAATCCTTTAGGCTGTATCCAGTAAAAATATAAAAGCTGGTCCAAATTTTTAGATATAGGTACTATGTATATTCATTACATAAATATTAATAATGGTCACCTCTGTGTAATTGCATGTCGGTGTATAATGCAAGTAATTATCTATTTTACCACTTAAAACATTCTCAGTTTCCAGTAACGAATGTAATTCATAATTGTCGCTCATAAAAGTTATTAATAGTTGAATTGTTACCAATTAATTTATTTAGGTCACTTAACACTCACTATTTTTATCGGTTTACAATTTTTGTTATTTATGATAAAAATATTTCCTCTTCGTATCCAACCAAACTTGTGTTTGTTCCCTGGTGTAATATTTAGCTTCATAAAATAACTTCCAATGAAATGCTGATAGGTGTTTATTGATGAATATCTGACAGTCGTGTAATATTCTGTTGATGTGTACTGTACGTAGATTTTTTAACCTGTTTACATTATTTTTTCTTAATTCATCCTGGAATTCTCTGTATTTTGTTATCCATATCAACTTGATTTTTCTTCATGTAAAAGCGCCTATAATTAATGGAATTTCATCCTTTCTGGGAGTCTATGGGGCGCTTCTATTTTTGTTTCGACGTCCTCACCCTCAATATTTAACGCCTTGGCTGTTGATTTTAACAATTTCACTACGCCTTCATTTTTCATAACTGGTATTCCATGTATTTCAAGATTCATTCTTTCGTATTGTTCAAGTTCAGCTAACTGCAGGTTCTTATTATTATTCTTTAGCCGGCTACATTGGCGTAGTTGGTAACGTGCTCGCCTCTCATCATGCAGTCTTTGGTTCGAATCACATTCAGGCACGGCATATTTTCATACGTTACAAAAATCATTTCATCCTTCACTATCTGCATTAGCAGTAATTGCAGAACAGTCAGACATTAAACAAAACAAAAAAAATATTATTCTTTGTTTGCAAACTGATTATATCTTTTTTTTAATTACCTAAGTGTTCAGTCTTATATTGTTCTATTTCCATGTTGTAATCATCAATTTTAATCGAAAACATGTCACCGGCCTTACAAAGCTCAGAAACTTTTCCGTTAGTTTTCTTCATATATATTTTTATTTCTTGAGTTATTTCCCTAAGCTCCTACTTCAGCTCTGCAATCAGTTCCACCTTGAACTTATCTGATATTTCATCCATGGTTAAAGCTTGACTTTTTCTCCAGATTTTGACATAGAGGACACATCAATTTGTTTACAGAATCTTTTGAAAGTTTTTAAAATTTAGTTCAGTAAATCCAATACACTTATATAATGAAATGATAATTTACACTTAAAACAATAAGTTAAATAAATTTTTTACATCAAAGTAATTTTCACGATCACAATACTGCATATTTGCATGTCAACACTTTTAACCTTCCATTTGTAAAATCTAAGCAACTAATTTGGAAATGAAATTGTATTAATAGATGAACAGGAAACACGTTGTATCTCAGATACATCGTGTTTTCAGTGACATATCAAACAAGACTGATAGCGGGGTGCTGACCGTTACAATCACAGCAGACCGGTTTTTGTTTGAATTATTTTGGACGCGCTTGTGCACCATCGTATTCCTTGCCGTATTTCACACATCTCCTTGCTTGATTACAATTTTCCAAAGTATGACCATATCGTTGGTATTTGTAACATTGGGGAAAACCCTGGCCTGGCTTAGGCTTTAAGGGCTCCACCTAACACTAACATGTAAAAGAGTAGTTAGTTTGTAGATGTCTTCCACATTTGGTGTCTTTTGTATTTTAATAAAAACACACTACTTGGACAGCCAGTACGGGCAACGATCAGCTGGCAATGGTTAAGCTGTGTTTACATTATATAGCGGGAGAGCTTTATATTGCAAACAGCTATCAGCTGGCAATGGTTAAGCTGTGTTTACATTATATAGCGGCAGAGCTTTACATTGCAAACAGCTATGTAGCAAAGTTATAGCTGAGTTGTATAGCTGTCCCACATAAGTGTTCTGACACAAAAATGTAGCGGCTACAGATCATAATGTAGGTTGTAAAAAATAATTGAAAACCCACGGAATTTAATTAATTAATTAATGAAATGTATTTAAATGAAAAGTCTTTAAAACAGAAAAGTTTATGCTATATAAGGTTATTTATTGATAAATTTCTGAGAACTCTTACTCTAGGACGTGATTAAACTGTTACATAAATTTTTAATTAATTACAAAACGGATTCTAAACTTCTGTTAGAATAACTAAAACTTCTAATGACACTTTAATATAAAACTAAAGAAATTACTACTAATATAGGCCTATTACACCTTTAATAATAATAATAATAAAGGTCTTTATTTTACTTTTGTTCAGTTACAATTGAGCTATTACAATATTTTTCCTTAAATTCCTGTAAATTAAATTTCTGTAAGTGCCGTCTGAGAGCTATTACACCTTTATATTCAATTAATAAATTATTCAAAAATATATTCTCTTACTTTGAGCTCAAATTAATAATTATTTTAAATATTTACGTATTGTAGATTCAACTGTTGCTTCTTGCTCTGCGCGTGACTCCCGATCTGCTGGCTGTCCAAATACAAATGGGGAAACGATGCATTGTTGCAATCGCTTTTATAGTTCTGATATAATTTTAAATCTTCTTTATCCGTAACTTGAAAATATGAATTTCTAATATGTTATACAATAAATTATTGGGCTATAAAGGGCTTCTGTCGTCAACTGGAAGGAGACCCCTTAATTCCTTTTACAAAAGGCTTAAGGGAACCAGCCGGGATAGAAGGCTAGTGTCCTATCCATACATTCACGTTGTGTGGCCTGTTAGTAACCATGTGACCGCTCATCAGCACGATAACCGCCTCATGGTGAACGGAACTGGAAGGGCTGCCCATTCCACCCTGGCAGACGGTGGCTTGGGGCACTCAGTCTGCCAACCAAAAAGCTAAAAGCAACAGTAAACTACAGCTTCTTCTGTCTGACTAGAATTATCGTAAGGAAACTCCTTCATGTATGATTCTGGTTAGGCTTACTTAGTATATGCAGATCTTCAAGAACTTCGAGAACTTTAAAATATGAAAAATTTATGATGGCGTCCTCTCTGGTAAAACATTCCGGAGATAAACCAGTCCTCCATTCGGATCTCCGGGCGAGGACTATCAGAGGGGACTTCATCAAAATAATAAAAGTTTCTGAAATTCTGCGAGTTGGAACATGGAATGTTAGGAGTTTAAAACAAACTGGTTGGTTAGAGAATTTAAAAAGGGAAATGGATAGGTTGAAGTTAGATATTGTAGGCATTGGTGAGGTACGCTGGGATGATGATCAAGACTTTTGGTCCGGGGATTATAGGGTTATTAACACTAAAGCCATCGGAGGGCAGGGCGGAGTGGGTCTAGTAATGAATAAAAAAATTGGACAAAGAGTGACTTACTATAAGCAGTGTAGTGATAGGATTATCATGGTTAGAGTAGATACGAAACCAAAGTCTACCACTATAGTGCAGGTCTACATGCCTACGTCTTCACACAGAGAGGAAGAAATAGAACAAGTATATGAGGAATTAGATGAAGTAATAAAATATGTCAAGGGTGCTGAAAATTTGATAGTTATGGGAGACTGGAATGCAGTAGTTGGAGAAGGAAAAGAAGGAAAGATAGTCGGAGAATATGGTCTACGGAAGAGAAATGACAGAGGGAGTCGGCTGGTAGATTTCTGCTCCAAATGTAATTTAGTGATAGGCAATACACTTTTTAAGAATCACAAAAGGAGGTTATACACTTGGATGATGCCAGGTGACAAGGGAAGATACCAAATAGATTACATAATGGTTAGTCAAAGATTCAGAAACCAGATTATGAACTGTAAAGCCTATCCAGGTGCAGCCATAGGGAGTGATCATAACTTAGTAGTAATGGATAGCAGGCTTAAACTTAAAAAACTGAAGAAGGGACAGGGAAATGCTAGGTGGGATGTAGACAAACTAAGAGAACAAGACAACCAGGTAGGTTTCCAGGAGAGTATTCAAAAAGGGATAGAAGAAAGAGGTAATGACACAGGAAGTGTAGAGGAGGAGTGGATAAACTTCAAGGAGGTGGTAGTGAAAGCAGCGGAAGAATGGTTAGGACATACTAAAAGAAGAGGTAGGAAAACGTGGATTACTAATGATATTTTAGAACTGATGGATTAGCGAAGAAAATATAAAAACGCAAAGGACGAGAGAGGTAAAAGGCAATATTGCTACTTGAGAAATACCATAAACAAAAGGTGTAAGAAAGCGAAGGAAGAGTGGATCAGAGCGAAATGTACGGACATTGAAAGTAAAATGGCAGTTGGTAAAGTGGACGCAGCTTATAGAAAAATTAGGGAAAACTTTGGAGAACGAAAGATGAAAGCTGTTAATTTACAAAGCGCAGGTGGTAAACCATTGTTGAATGGCCAAGAGAGAGCTGAAAGATGGAAGGAATACGTAAATCAACTCTACATGGGAAAGGAATTAGAATATGATGCGATAGAACAAGAAACTGATGTTGAAGAAGATCAAAAAGGGGACCCTATACTACGAGAAGAATTCAATCGGACACTTAAGGGTATGATTATGAATAAGACACCAGGAATAGATAACATACCATCGGAATTATTATTACGATGTGGCAAAGTTGCTCAAAACAAATTATACAAACTTGTGTGCAGAATGTATGAGAGTGGAGAGGTACCATCGGACTTTAAAAAAAATATTATGATTCCAATACCAAAAAAGTCAGGAGCGGAGAAGTGTGAACATTACAGAACCATCAGCCTAACATCCCATGCATCTAAGATACTGACAAGAATTATATACAGGAGAATAGAACACCGAGTAAAAGAAGTATTGGACGATGACCAATTTGGATTTAGAAGGAGAATGGGAACTCGAGATGCAATATTGGCTCTGAGACTGATTATTGAGAAAAGGATACAGAAAAATAAAACTACTTTTATGGCATTTGTAGATTTAGAGAAAGCATTTGACAATCTGGACTGGAGTAAAATGTTTAAAACTTTGAAAAGGCTAGGAATTAAATACAAAGAAAGGAAAGTTATCTACAGTCTGTATAAGAATCAAACGGCTGTTTTGAGAATCGAGGGGTACGAAAAAGAGGCTGCTGTAAGAAAAGGTGTACGACAAGGTTGTTCTTTGTCACCACTAATTTTTAACTTGTATATAGAAGAGGCTATAAATGAAGTGAAGGAGAAATTTGACGTAGGAATAAAAATTCAAGGAGAAACAATAAAAATGTTGAGATTCGCCGATGATATAGTAGTATTAGCCGAGGCAAAGAATGAACTAGAGGATGCCTTAAATGGAATGAATGAGATCTTGAGGAAGGATTACTTCATGAAAATTAATAAGAACAAAACGAAAGTGTTGTGCAGCAGCAAGAGTGGTTTAGAAGAGATGGGAAATTTAAAAGTAGACAACGAAAACATACAGGAAGTTGGGGAATTCTGCTATCTAGGGAGTAAAATAACAAAGGATGGTAGAAGCACGAGTGATATCAAGAGTAGAATTGCTCAAGCTAGAAAAGCCTTTGAAATGAAAAACAGCTTACTGACTACAAACATTGATTTACAGATTAGGAAAAATTTCTTAAAACATTATGTTTGGAGTGTAGCATTATACGGAAGTGAAACGTGGGTGATAGGGGCTGTAGAACGGAAGAGGATAGAAGCTTTTGAAATGTGGTGTTATAGGAAAATGTTAAAGATTAGGTGGGTGGACAAAATAAGTAATTTAGAGGTTCTTAGGCGAGTGGATGAAAAAAGAAGTATATGGAAGCATCTTACCAAAAGAAGGGATAGGCTAGTGGGGCATATCCTAAGACATCCAGGTATTGGGCTATCAATAATGGAGGGTAACATTGAGGGAGTAAATTGTAGAGGGAGGCAAAGATTAGAATATATAAAGCAAATTACAAAAGATGTAGGGTGTTACAGGTATGTAGATATGAAACGACTTGCGCAAGATAGAACAGGTTGGAGAACTGCATCGAACCAGTCGAGAGACTGATGACAAAAAAAAATTATTTTAATACTGTTGATATATTTATTTCTTCTTGTTAACTGATAATTAATTTATTTCAATTTATAATTTGTAACATACTCCTGGCTGTTGGCTCTTCCAATCACTGGACATTATTAATTTTTTTTTATCTGCTCACTCTTGAATTATTTAATTAAATTTTGATTATTTAATTGTTTTAATGTTTGACGTTCTTGTTATTTAACTTTGATACTTTTTATTATAAATATATTTATGAAATTATAGTTCTTGATATTTAATACTGAATATTTTTTAATAGTTATTTAAATAGCTTCATTATTTTGTTCGTTCGCATCGACCATCGATCTACGACATTATGTACATAAGACTGCTATGCTACAAGGTAGTAGCAGCGTACCAGAGTTTGCAAGACCTTTGAGATGTTACTATATTTTATAATATTGTAAAATATGTACAATAAACAGTTAATTATTGCTGTCATAACAGTACTTATAAAACATTAATCGATATTGAGAAATTTTATTAAAGCATTTTAATAGGAGGCCTACTTTTATTACAGACATTGATAAAATTATAAGTTAATTATATTCTTTCCATTGCTTTATTTTTGTTAGTCGCTAACTGTAAAATGTAGTAACATTAAAAATTGACCTTTATGCCTATTTCCTTGGATAAATATCTCTTTAGCATGCATCTGCAATATTAGGATTTGAACGTTCTTTCATTGTCTTGTTCGAAATTGGTTTCTTCAAAAACACTTTCGAATTAACACTTTGCTTATCTATCACAACAGTCTAAGTAATAGGTTAGGTTATACACATAACAGTTCTTATCCGCGTGCCGACTCCGACTGTCTCGCAAACAAGAATGAATAATTCATTCCGACTAGTTGACTGGCGACAACCACTCGCGCGATAGTCTGTACTGTGGCCAAGCCCATACGATAAACAAGTTCATTTGTCGCGCCGACACTCGAAATCGGAATCTGGACTCGGAACTCGCGTACACTGTAGTCGTACCCTTTGGTATGACTGGTGACTTATAATATTAAATTTTAATAGGATTTTGAGGTTTTGTTACATACATTTATTTCTTTATTTTATTTCTTTTCTAAATTTAAAGTTTTATTATAGCTAAACAATAACTCATTTTTAGCGGAAAGTGGAGATTGTTGGGTTGTTATGGTAAGCCTCATTTATATATAAAAATGAAAATGTTTATTTCAATTGGAATCAAGTCAATACAGTTTTTAAGTTTTATAAGAAGTAGACTGGGGTTCACATTTTTGTTGAAGTAACTACTTCTTTTGGCGTACCTAGGCTGTGTTTTTTTGCACGGGAAAAATCTTTGGTTTGCCGTCACACGTCGCTTGGCTATAAACAATTACCATTAATTAATTTGCAAAAATCTTTAATTTTTTAACTTAAGTGAACTTCTGTGAGTCAGTCCCGCGACTGCGGTTTTTTTATTTGTTAAATACACTATGTTTATTATGTTCATTTTGTTAGTTCAAAATGTACGATTTGTACATGAGCAATGTTAGAAAAAGGCACGGCTGGAAAGATAAATTTTTTAAAAATTCATTCATTTAACATCATATCAACTACAACGGTCATTAGCGACAACGTCATTAGCACGTTACAAACTGCGCCAATGCGGCCGGCTAAAGAGAAGTTTAAGTGGTCAGATAGTGAACATAAAGACAGTTTTGAACAGTATCGTGTACCCCTCAATCTAAATACTACGAAATACGTTGTAAATTAATTCTGACTGATTATCTAGAGCTGCTTTTGTAGAATGTTCCAGCACTTCGTTATACTGTTTCATTCATTCCAAAAATTATTTGCTTACCCAATTTCATTTAGCAAATCTTTCTCCCACCCTGAGATAATTATAGTTCAACAGTGTCAGTCTATTATGTATATAATACTTTTTTTTAGGTCAACAGCCGAAAGGCTGGTTTGAACCTCTAGAGGTTTTACTAAGTAAAAACGAGGAGTGAGGTGGTTTACCATTGCCTTCCTCACTGAGTTGAAAGAGTATGCTTTATCAGCATGCCAGGCCCTCCGAAAAGCACCCACTTTCCACCCTGCAAATGACATCTTCACTTCATTCACCACAGGGTCTGGCTGTATAGTGAAATTCATTACTATCAGAGGAGATAACTTTGACTAGTGTCTTTTACACCTCTACCTCTTCTGTTCTTAAATAGTTCAGTCATATAATTGGCTGACTATGTGATAAGAAACAGAACTATTAATTTTTATGTGAAGCAAGGAATAATGCCTGTACTTTGTTAATACGAGTATTTATAAAATGCTGCATTCATGTAGAAAGAATTTTTGTGACTTCTTTTCAGTCTTTGGCTTGAAGACATAATAAAAAACATAAAGTAGCACTTTATTTAATAAATTGTTTCAGTAATAATTCTATAAAAATAAAAAAGCCAAAAGTAATCAATAAGTTTGTTTTCGTTAAAGGGCTTGAATTTTTTGGTGTTTCTCCAGTTGTGCAGGTTTTTACAATTATACCAGGTACATGAGATGAAATCCATTGCATGTAAGGACAAGTGTACATAAAAACACCATAAACATGTTTACTTCCACAGTCTACTCTCGTATCTGGAGGCTTAATGGCACTGCAGCTGCGGTCATCAATAACAACATGTGCTACACCAACTATTTCTCCATTACATACTAAAGCACCACCTGAATCTCCGAAGCAGATTCCTTCATCAGCAACATTTGGCAAACAGACAACTCTTCTCATTTTATAATATTGAGTTATACAAGGACACTTGTCTATACCATGAGATGCTGATGTATGTATATATTTTAACACTGATGTTCTTCCTTCTTCTGTTAACCCCCATCCAGCTGATATACAGTTATCTATAGTACCATTATTACTCTTCGGCCATGGTGCGCTCATAAAATTTAATTTAATAACGTTCGTATTGAATTCAAATGATTTATTTACTTGTATAAGTGAGAAGTCTGGTTTACCAATAGCAATTTGGTACTCCTCATGACAAATTATTGATTCCACACTACGAATTTGGGCGTTTTCTGTTTTATATATATCTGCTGTACCTGCAATTATTCGTATTTTATAAACAGGTATTTTATTTCCTAGTGAATCTGTTACACAGTGAGCAGCTGATAAAACCCATTTGTTATGTATTATACAACCACAGCAGACTCCTAAACCTTCAACATCTGTGAACACTGCAAATGGAAATTGTCCGGATTTGGCATCTTTACCTCCGAAAATTCTTTTTCCTCTATAAGTTAAGGTTGTTAGTATTGATAAGAAAATTGTCGTTAACCTTATGATTTGTACTAACATGAGTACTAAACATATTTAACCATAGTATATTGATCAATTTTATGTATTCGTAATATCAAATAAGCTACAAATAATGTACATGTTATACCAACTTTGTTTGTTTCTATAGAAATCATAAATTCACTACATAATTATTCTAATTTGAACTGCTTGCGGAAGTCTACAATACTGAGTCAGATTTTTACTTACTTTTGCCCTATAATATGAATACGGAGGGTAGGAAAGTATTGTTTTCATGTTGATTTTTTTAAATGTGTTTGTTTGAAGAAAAAATGTCACGAACGTAATAGCGTACTTAAGTTTGGAACTTTGTTTAAACTTTACGGCGAAAGAAATTACAGTCTCAAAATCGGACGATAATTTTTAAGGGCAAGCACAGTAAACGAATTTCTTTACGTTTTTTGAACTTGTCAAGCCATTCAATACTTGCTTGAAAATAGTTCTGTCCATAATTTTACCATTTCCCACGCGGAAGTTTTTTTAATCACTATTATTTTACATTATTTGTGATTTACAAATATTATTGTTAGGGAAGAAATGGTTTTAAATCCGTAAAAATTTATATGTACGTTCAAAAATTAACACAATAATCTTAAACAGAAATATGATCTTTCTTAGAATAATGTAAGAGAAAGAAATCTTATGTACATATTATTTACTACCGTAAACGTATAAAAATATAAGAAATTATTCTAAATTTACATACTATTACAGTCTAATCTGCCCTTAACGGAACGTTCATAATAATTCAGCATCCATTTTCGATAATGAAAATGAATGAAGGTCTTTAATGGCGGTCTTTGTAGGTTTTAATATTACGTCTTTGTAGGTTTTAATATTGTCTTGAGTGATTGTCGAAAGTTCAATATCATCGTCGCTGTCACCGTCTTGATCGTTAACTTTTTCGTTTATACTCGTTAAGAAATTCGTCAATAGCTATCAGATTATCAGTTACTGAAACCAGTCCGATTTAAATTAGCAGCAGTTCACTCGCGTCGTGTGCAATGTTTACTGTTTCTTTTAGGTGTAATTCATGAAAGAAGTTAGCCTTTTAAAATCAGCTTCCTACGGTTTCTGTCAAAATTTGGTTTACAGCTTCTGCTACCCAAATTATTGCATCCATTACGTTTACAGATTTTGTTAGTTCTGTTATGTTGGATGCCGATTCCATGTTGCCATTAAGGATTTTATTAAAAATTTCTCGCAGACACAACAAGTATCCACTTGTGGTCTGCCAACGGTGGGGTTGCAATTTTCAACAAAATACTCATACATGTGAGATTATACATAATGATATATATATGAATTATTTACATTGGGATATTTTTTCTTGAAACGTTTTTACGAAATTTTTATACTTAGTTTTGCGTCTAGGTATTTTACTATGCAACCACAATAGTGACTTTGCGTGGTTGTAAATGATGTGTTCTTGTACAAGCTTCATGGTTTCAATGCTGAGAGCATTTGAACTGTAATAGGCTGCTTGCCTCGCGTATCACATGGGGTCTTACCAGGGCTCAACAGTACATAATATTTAAATGAATTACAATTTTTCTGGGAGGAACTTCTCATGGCCTTTCTATATCGACTTGTTGGACTTTCATTAAACATTGCAGATCTATAAGATAATCAAATTAAATTAAATGTACGAGTATATGTTAAATGTAAACCAATTGCCGTTTTCATAACTTCTAGGCGATATTTGATCAGGTCTTCTCTGATAGTTATACCTGAGCCTTTAAGCTTCTTCTTTTCACTGACAATTTTCTCCCTGGTTTTATATGATAGGAACTTCACAATTATCAGCCTCAGTCGAATCCAGTTGCGTTTGATCTTGGTCTACCAACGCTACGTGAGAGGTCGATATCCATCTCGGTAATTGGGATTTTTAGATGATTCAGGTCAAGGGTTATTATTTTGGATTTAGGGACGAACGTCCGCCCTCGGTCCTATTTGGGATGGCACCCAAGTAAACAATCCTTTTCTTTCATAAGCCTATTCAAATTAAAGCGACAAAGTTTGTCGGCCAGATGATTGTTCTGTTAGTGGCCGAACTATTTACGTACGCATCGGCGATTAGGAAACCCTGATTCCTTACAAAATTTTATGTTATGTGCAATAAATAACAAAATACTATGGTTTGCGGTGAATTTTTACCTTCAGTAATTCCATATTGATATTTTATTCCCGTGGTAAAATATGTGTTCTGGCTATAAAACAAAATTTTAACACACTTTTTTTTAAATAATGGTTATTATTGGAACACTTTGAAAGATTTTTAAAATGTATTTTAAAAGCTTAGTTTTGATATGAAACTAAAACTAACACACTGTAAAAAATATATATTATTCTTATTATTACACTTACAAAATCGTGTAAATATATTTAATATATTTACACTATTATAAAAATGTTAATATTACTTAGCCCTATTACAAAAATACCTACTATAATAAAAAATAATAAAAATAAATACAGAATAATCACTTACTATAAAAAAATACTTACAAAAACTTATTTCATATAAAAATAGCAAAAAATTGAGAATTATGAATTTTTTATCAAATGTTAATAGGATATCATCAAATGTCAAATATTTTTCAGCCTAATATTTGTGAAATTCCCGTAAACAAGGGTCTAAACATAGCCCAGGGGAGCCTGGACATAACGCACAAGTATATTTACTATCTTGTCTTTTTTTGTAATGCAGTTTTTGCATTGTTTTCTTTTTATCCTGTTATTGCTTCTGGGAAGTTCAGTGGGTAAGTGGATGACATTAGGCTGAGTTGTTATGGTGGGGCGTTCCGGTAGTATGCTATGGCAAATGCTGACCTGAAAGTCGTGCATATCTAATTTGGACCCGCTGAATTCATTGAACAGTGAGTGGCTATTTACTTTCATTATTTGATAAATATGTATCGCTAGTTTTTTGTACCACCGGAGAGATTTGTGGATGACGGATAAGAAGCAAGCATTTGGTCTAGCCTGTCGACATCCTGCATCTTCTTATTATATTCTAAAATCATACGCGGTTTGTTAGTGATGGTGCCACTTTTTGATTGGACCTGAACTGCTTCTACACCAAATTCACTGGAAATTGAGAGTACGTCTCTCTTGTATTTACATTTGGCGACACTAATTCCATCAGGGGTAGGGTAAGGTGGTACAATTTCGATCACTTAACACAATTTGTCTTATAAAATATTTATTGATTTAAAAAAATACAAACTATTGATTTTATTCATGAAAATGCAACAAACTATACAATATCCATCAGTTTAATTTAAAAAAAATAAAATATAAAAATTCTACATTTTAAATATCCGAAGCAGCATTTTGATCGAAATTGTAGCCTACCTGATGAAGTACAATTCTGATCATTGTCTGGTACAATTCTGATCACACTATGATTAAAGACATTTGCTACATATAAACCTAGTCTTGCCTTCCCCCCCGACACAAACTTCGTGAAACCAAGTTTCACAGCTCTGGCATTGTATCCACGGTCCTTTTTTAATTGATTTTTCTTCAAAATAACTAAGAGAGTAGAACCCACATTTGTCTTTCTCTAGGTCTGTATTTCCTATGTCAGCATCACCTTTCATTAAATTACCCCGATCAGTTGCAGAATCTAAGGTTATGATATCCTTAAAAATTTGGTTCTTATGTGTTTTCGTAGAAAAAAGGGCTTTTTTAGAGCAAGCTTTTTCAAGAGGACCAGGTCGTGAATTCTGCGCCAATGTTATTTAAATGGGTACTTCATCGTACAATTAGGTACACTTTTCTCAAAAACTAATGGACATATCAAGACAATTTTTTCAGCATTTGTACTGATAATATCAGTAATCTGGTAAACCAAAAATTATTAATTTCTGACAAATATTAATATTGTAAAAAATATTTTTCTGTCCATAAACTTTTTGACACCAAATTTATGATTTAATTATTTTTTTAAATTTTTTTATGGAGCCTTTTTAACTTAATATTAGGTCTATTATATAGTTTTATGAGCCTAAAACACCATCTGTAAATCCCATAAGTCTACTGTTTACTAATCTTGAGAAAAGTGTACCTAAGTTCAAAAAATTACATTTTTAGGAAATCGCATTTTTAGTTCTAACTTCTTACCGTTACCGTATTTTAGAAAGCACCACCACTATAATCTTTCTCTTCTTCATGTTTTCTCTTCAGTAATCTTTTCCTCACTCTGCTATCCTTAGTTCTTTGAAGTTCCTTACATTCTGCTTGTGAAATTATTGCCTTATAAATTAACTCCAAACCTTTCACCATATATTTTCCAGGATTAATGTTAGCATTTTTCAGTACGTTGCATTTCACTATAGTCCCTTCATTAAAACAGATGACTGCATCAGTAACTTCTAATTTTAGCACACTTATGCCAACAAAAACAGTTTTGGGAATCCTCTGCTAAA
Organism: Catonia carolina; assembly: GCA_035578175.1. Taxonomy (NCBI): domain Eukaryota; kingdom Metazoa; phylum Arthropoda; class Insecta; order Hemiptera; family Achilidae; genus Catonia; species Catonia carolina. The sequence continues at coordinate 333,696,091 of JAQMRL010000001.1, forward strand.
CATTACTGTTAAAATTTTCGTTAGTGTTTTGCGTGTGACCGTGCAAGCAGCGTTTTAGAAGATCATCTTTGGAAAGCTCTCTAAAGATAGGCTTTAGTTAATTCATAACTGCTGTCGGTAAAGAATGTTTATGAGAGTAATGTTCCCCAGTTACTATAGCCTTGTTGTATTTGCACCATGTTTCTAATCCTTAAGATACAATTGATGCTGTGGGTCAGTATCCGTGGAAATTTTGTGAAAATATATAGCCCAAATATCGTTCTTCATTTTACTAATTTCATTATTTCTCCGTGTGGCTAATCCATAGTACTTCTGAAGTAAATCTATGTCTATATCGGTCAGTCTGCCTTTACCGCCTATTCCCTTACCATCTTCAAGTTTCTGTCCTTTAAGTTCACTTTTGAACCTTCGTAACCTTGATCCCATACGCTTTGAAACATGTCCAATACATTCTAATTTTTTAATCTCTTCACCATTGTATGGTTTGCTTTTCACAACATTAGGGAAAGCACTGGAATCACCATCTCCTAAATATCGCATGTAACGGATACCTAACATTGCTTCTGATTGATGAAATAGTTTCATAATGCCTACGCTTTCCATTCCACCAGACGTACCATCATAATTTCTTTTACATTCCTTGCATTCATTATTTTGAGTTTTGTCTGTTTTACAATTATTGCAATATTTAGTGAGGCATTCAAAACCTAGGATCTTTCCAGTTTCAAATGATGTGGTAGAAACGACACCATTCAAAGAAGCGTGGCCACGTTTCTGCCACGTACCATCAAACGCTGCGGAAATGTCCCGACAGTTATTATTTTCAATGACAGCTTCATCAGCTGCATACATCATAGATGATTTACACACTTCTGTTGCAGAAGTTAGTAGCAATTCAATGTGCCTGTTGAATTTCAAAATAGGTGGTGGCAAATTCATTACCGAACATAACGTCTTAGCTGCACCAATTCCTTTGCTGACTGAACGCAAAGCATAAACAAATCGTGTTGATATCATATAAATTATTATTAGATATCTTTGAGCTCATTTCTGAAAATCTGATTTAGAACAGTTAGTACAAGATATGACCATCTTTGAAGCTAAATCCTTTTTTAAAGTGTCATCAACACTAAAAACAATACAATCAGATTTTTCACAAAATTTGCATTTTGTAAATGATTTTATTAGGTTAGAGATAACTGGCACATTTACTATTATGTTTATATCAACATCATGACAGTCAAATGTATTACACAACTTAGAATATAAAATTTTTTTTGAACTAGAAGAAGGTTTATTGTCAAAGTCAGTTTTAGAACTGGGTGGAGTACATTTTTACCAAACAATATGTACACTATGTCAAAAACACTATGCACACTACTGCAAAACACTATGTCACACACAATAAGTACTACTATATCAGTAACAATGTTACTGATATAGTAGTGTATATAGTTGTCAGGCGGCGTTGCCAACTTTCTTCGCAAGTGGCGGGTGTTCAATGCAGCGAAGTAGTACGGAGTCAAGTCGATAGGTCTTCACTCTGCGAGGTCTAGCTTGGGACTCTTCCTTGTATATGAAGAAATCACCGTCCAAAATGATTAAGTCGTCAGACAACAGTAACCGAAAGCGCCCTTCTTGCTATACTGTAGGAATCAGCAGTAGTGCCAACGTCGTTACCGAAATTTACCCGTTTTTCTTATTCTGATCGAAAATGTACCACCTTACCCTATACCGTTCCACAATATCCCCCTTCTGAAGTTTTGCATCGGCTACTTGTTTGGGGTTACCCACTCTTTTAGGATTGAGTGTCCCAGTCGAATAAGTATGTTTGTAAGCAGTTCCTTTGTTAACGGTACGCTATTATAGAAATTATCCATAAATATAGAATGGCCGGCACCGACCCTCTCCTCAAGCAACTTATGGACTACTTAAGAGGAATGTCCCACACCGCTAACTTCTGGATCTGCAGCACCTGCATAAACATACAGTTTCATTCCGAATTTATGTTTTTTATTTTTTATATATTGTTTCATTAGACGTCCTCTCCAAAGAACCATAGATTCATCAAGAGAAAGACATCTTTGCGGTGTGTATATCTCATCCATTCTAGAATTGAAAATTTCCATTACCGGACGAATTTTTTTAAGTCTATCAGTACTATCTCCATTTGATGAAAAATGTATCGCTCTCATTATTAATAAAAATCTACCTCTACTCATATAATTTTTGAGTGAAAATCTAAATGAATAATCAGTTTTCCAATAGTCACTTAGCCTATTCAGCCTATTAATACCCATAATAAAAATTAGTCCTAAAAATATTTTAAATTCTTCTACAGTCACGTCTCTCCATCGTGTCACTCGCGAATGTTCACCCAGACTATTGGCTAACACTTGGATGGCATAATTATTTGTCTCTCTGACAACTATCTCCAATAATTCTATACTAAATATTAGAAAAAGAAATTAATTAGTAGCATACCTTCTACCTGCACTTTCAGTCCAGGATCAGCCATGAAAGGGATCCTAGCCCTTACTGGTGGATTTTGTAGCCACACTTCTTCAGCCACTACATTTTGCGCAGGCGATGTACTATACTTGGGATGACAACTTCTCCTGAGTCTTCTTCCATCAACTGCGAAACTTCTTCATAAGTTTTATCAATCAGAACTGGTTGAAGAGTGGCGTATGTGGGACTGGACTCCACTGGAGTTTCTTCAATTTCAGCCTCGGATGATTCGCTGTCTGATAATAATTCTGCTTCGCTGTCATCATCCGAGTTCCACTCTTCCAGCACAGATAGCAGCTGATCCTCCTTGTACACTTTAGGGTCAGGTCTACTTCTTTTGGAGGTTGAGGGTCCTGGATCCATTTTGCTTCCTGAAACCACAAATTTAAATTCATCTATTATTTTCACTCAAAAATACACTTATATTATAACATTTTTATTAATAAATTTTTTTACCTTGATTTATGATTTAAATGTTATTTCTTAACAGCACTATATTTTCTGGAACCTACATAATGTTATAGTCAGTTTAATTTTATAATAGAAATCCATATCAATAAATAAACATACTAACTACCCATAACTGACAGTTGAAGTGTCAATTATTTACACTCAAATGTGTTCGTTGCAGGGCTAAAATAAATATTTCTGTTTATCACATGGTCAGCCAATTAAATGACTGAATAAATTAAAGAACAGAGGAGGTAGAGGTGTAAAAGACACTAATCAGAGTTGTCTCCTCTGAAATTAATGAATTTCATTATACAGCCAGACCCTGTGGTGAATGAAGTGAAGGTGTCATTTGCAGGGTGCAAAGTAGATGCTTTTTGGAGGGCCTGGCATGCTGATAAGCATACACTACTTTTGTACTCAGTGAGGAAGGCAATTGTAAACCACCTCACTCCTCGTTTTACTTAGTAAAACCTCTACAGGTTCAAACCAGTCTTTCGGCTGATGACCTAAACAACAACACTGATAGTAACTCTCTGAATTGATAAAATTTTTCCGTTCAGCGAAAAATTTGTGAAAATACTTTTATAACGAAACAAATTGAATCGTTTATTTCAGAAATCCGTTAAGTGCCTGAATCCTGAATCCTGGTTGAGAGGGCTAAGAAGCCCTATGATGGCGACATCGTGTTAAGGAACACCTGGTCGCTCGGGGAACAATATAACAGAATAATTGCAACCTCAAGAAATTTAGGGGGAATTTTATAGTTTAAATAGGAAATAGGATTCTGGTTCTTGGGACATTGGAACTGGGACTTGAAAGGAGGTAATGTATTTTTAGAAGTTATTTGTGGAAAATTTAAATTAAGGGACAAGTGGATTTAAGAGCGGCTCTTTTATTTTATTTTATATTTCAGTGGCCTTTTTCAGTTTTGTGGGAGTCCTATTATCTTGGGGAGGGGAAGGCATGCATTGTACTGAACGTGGACGAAAGGTATAATTTAAGGTAGGGGTTAGTTTATGATTTCAGGGGAGACGGAAAGGGTAGAGTTTGGCATAATCACCGGCCTTTTTATTTTCTGAGTGTTTACTAATTCAAAATGGCGGCTCTTTTCACCGTAGTGGTGTGATTATGCATAGGAACATGAGGACAACTACCAACTGGGGGGAGTGAGTCATACAAGTAGAAGGGGCATGGGCATATAAGAGGAATACAGGGCGGAATAAAAATGTGGCAACTTTAAATTTTGTTAAGTGGGTCATACTGGAATTTAGATAAAGTCGTGGAATGGTAATGGCATAGAGACTTCAGGTGGATGTGGGCGTCGGTACAAGTCCTGGATGATCTGGGGTCCGTCAGTTTTCCCAGCGTCGTGTAGCCGTTTCGAGGTATTGTAAATAAAGTCCTCCATAGAAGGGAAGAGAAGGTGTTCGTGTATGATGCGATTGGATATAAGATAGTGGAACTGTGTGATGCACCGGAGGACTTTGTTCTGGTATGCTGAAGTACGTCTTTTGTTGGACTTGGAGAGAAAGGGCCACCATACCGGTGACCCGTACAAAAGGAAAGGACGTAGGATAGAAGAGTACATCAGAAGTTTCAGTTTTGAGCAGTATGCAGGAGAGAGGAACAAAGGGATGAGTAAAGCGAACAAGGCCCTACCCTTGCTAAGCTTGCTGTCAATGTGCTGTCGAAGTGTCAGTCGTTTATCTAGGTCAACCCCTAGATATCTCACGCTGTTCTGCCATGGTAGGAGTTCCCCTTCCAATCGTAGAGGCGGAGGAACATTGTGTTTTAGTGTAAAATGGATTGCTTCGCATTTTGTGGGGTTAAGTGATAGTCTCCAGACACGACACCAGCTAGTGATGACTAGAAGCTGAGTTTGAAGCGCGCGGCAATTGAGGCGGAGGCATCTGCCGTGACGGTACAGAATAGCATCATCGGCAAACAGTCCGAATTGGATTGAATCACGGACAGGAAAATCGAAGGTGTACATAGAGGACGTAGATAGAGGATGGGCCCAAGGACCGAGCCCTGAGGTACACCCGCGGATGAAGGGGTGAGTGGGAACATGGCCATGTGGAACTGAGGAATAGTGACAGAGACTTGGAATTGTCTTCCAGTAAGATAGGAATGGATTTTTTTTTTTGGCGAAAAACCATGGCGGTTATCATCGCCTGTTACTCTACACAAGGGTGTAAAGGGCCCAAGTGTAGAATCTACTTTTCATATTTTAAACTAAAGTTCTTACATACTAGAAATATCACAGAAAATTAAATAAACAATAAGATTACATAAAAATAAAATTTATATTAAAAACTAATACATACAAACATAAACTTAAATCTAATATCACACTTGGAATAAATAACATTTATAACTTATAAAAACTTACAAACTAGTATCACAGCCAACAAAATAAAATTTACACAAAAGGTAATATCACAGATCTGTAGGTTAATAAAAAGGCTGTAAAGGGGCCACGAAACTAAATAAAAACATACACAAATACATAATATAAGCTTAACACAAATATTGCCAATTCACAATCAGACATTGTCACACAAACTAATGGATCTAAGAAATCTTAACGCTAAATCCAAAACATTGCTATCGTCGCCGAGTACATCTCGTAACTCGAAGGGTATCTTGAATCGCCGACGCAGAGCTGCGTAGCAGACGCAATCTACCAACACATGTTTAATTGTCAAAGGACAATCACATCTGCCACACATTGGCGCATCACTAGACGTCATGAGATACCCATGCGTTAATCTGGTGTGTCCAATTCTAAGTCGCGCGATGACAACCTCTTCCCTTCTGTTCTTCCTCAGCGACGTAGGCCAAGGCTTAACGTCATGCTTTATCTCACGAAGCTTGTTGCCATAAGAGCCAGTCCATTCTACCTGCCAGGAATCAGTGATGACACGCTTCACCAGGCCCACGAAATCTGACACAGTCAGATATTGCGTGAAGGCCGGTTGGCGTGCCGCCTCCTTAGCGGCTAGATCAGCAGCCTCATTTCCCGAGATTCCAGCATGACCCGGAACCCAGCAGAAAACAACGCTTACTCCTCTATCATTCAGCTTCTTCACAGTGCCGAGGACGTCCACAACTAGCGGGTGGCGTGAATACACATCACTAATTGACTGGAGAGCACTGAGCGAATCAGTGCACACCAACACCCGACGCCCACGCACACAGACTACAGAAAGAGCTTTGCTGATAGCATAAAGTTCAGCCGTGTAAACACTGGTTCCCGCAGGTAATCCAAACAAATAGGTTCTCCCATTAGCAACAAACGAGCAACCAACTCCAACCACCGACTTTGATCCATCAGTGTATACAACCGTAGATGGTTTAATAGCTTCAACTAATTCACTGAAAATGCTATTAAATACCACTGAACTTGTGTCTGCCTTTGAGTATTTACACATCTCAATGTTAAAGTGTAACTGAGCGATGGTCCAGGGTGGAAATAGACAAGAATTACATGGGTAGACACGAGGAATAGCAATATCGAGGTTGTTGCATATCTCCAACGCTCTTACACCGAATGGTGAAGGCTGTCGGGCGTTCATCAGATGCAAATCATGACAGGGGTTGTTGAGAATGATCTCATGTAAAAAATGGTAAGGTCTAGCTTTCAACTTAGCAAAGTACGTCAATAGAAGCTGCTGGCAACGTCTGTGTAACGACACTTCTCCACTTTCAACTAAGATGCTGATAACAGGGCTAGAACGGAAAGCACCTGTAGACAGTCGTAAACATGAATTGTGAATACTGTCAAGCATTCTTATCGAAGTGGTAGTAGCAGATGAGTACGCTACAGCGCCATAGTCTATACGAGATCGCACTAGAGCCTTGTAGAACCTTAACATACATGATCTATCAGCTCCCCAACATGTACCTGTAAGAACACGCAGAATATCAACAACCTTTAGGCACCTAGCCCGTAGGTCTTTAATATGCGGAACCCATGTAAGTCTTTTATCGAATATTATACCTAGAAACCTGATTTCAGTGCTAACCTTAATATGCTGACCCATTAAATACAGTCTTGGAACAGTATCAGTCCGAATCCGGCAAAACTGGATTCCTTTTTTTTCTCAGGAGAAAAACTAAAGCCAGTTTGTCGTGACCATTCCTCAAGACGGTACATAGTTAGCTGTAGGGCTCGTTCAGCTGAAACGACATTTCTAGATGCAACATATATCGCAAAATCATCTACAAACAAATAACATTTAAAGAGTATACGCAACATTTCACAATATTGTTAATGGCACCCGCAAATAGAGTACAACTAATTACACTCCCCTGCGGTATACCATTTTCCAAATCAAACCTGTTTGACAAACTCTGACCAACCCTTACACGGAATGATCGATCATCCAGAAAGTCTTTAATGAAGGCCAACATGTTCCCAGCGATGCCCCACTCTCGCAAGGTTTTAAGAATACCTCGTCGCCAAGCCGTATCATATGCTTTTTTCAAATCAAAGAATACGGCAACGAGGCGCTGCCGCAATGCAAACGCATTGCAGATAGCCGTCTCAAGGGCCAGCAAGTGGTCTGTTGAAGACCTCCCTCTCCGAAAACCGCTCTGTTCAGGAGCGAGGAAGCCATTCTTTTCCAGATACCACATGAGACGGCCATTCACCATTCTTTCCGTCACGTTATATACAACACTTGTCAAAGAGATGGGGCGATAGCTGGAGGCCAACATTTTATCTTTGCCAGGTTTGAGGATCGGGACAACAATTGCTTCTTTCCAAGATTCTGGAAGCTTTCTAGAAGCATATATTTTATTAAAAATATGTAGGAGCTGCCTTAAACCAGAATCTGGTAAATGCGCAATCATCGAAAGTGTTATTTCATCTCCTCCAGGCCAGGTATTTCGAGAAACTTTGAGCGCTTTTCTTAGTTCAGGCAATGAGAAAGGAATGTTCAGAGGATCATTCGCGTCCGCTATATGAAAAGGAAGAGATTCAATGTTATGCTTATGATTTTGAAATTGAATTGAATATGAAGACGTGAGAGACGCTGATCTTAACGAAGAACCTATTGCATTCGCAATGTCGATTGGTGACGTAATCACGGAACCGTCATGTTGCAACCCTGCAATGCGGTGCGGAGACGTCTTTCCACACACCGACCGCAGTTTTCTCCACACCGTTGTCATAGGGGTACTCCTGTTAATATCTGCAACATAACAGCTACATGACTCTCTCTTACTCTCTAGAAAGATACGCCTACAGCAGGCCCGAGCTCTTCGGTAAGCTTCCAGGTTAACATCCGTAGGTCTGCGACTAAAATTGCGCAGGGCCCTACGGCGGTCCTGAAGAGCCTCCTTACACCGATTATTCCACCAAGGCACCGGCGGTCGCCGCCCTTTTCCCGATGTTTTAGGAATGCTCTGGGCAGCTGCTGCAGACATCCTCTCCACAAAGGAAGACAACAGGTTTCGTGCATCATCATCATCATCTTCATATTCAGATTCCATCAAACTTGAAAACTCATTCCACCGTGCAAGCTTCTCTATCCATCGTTTTGGAAGGTCATCGACAGACTGATAGTCAAAAAACTCGACCACCACCGGTCGGTGATCACTTCCGTACAGGTCCGGCAGTACTCTCTACAACCACCGTGGAACAAGGGACGGGCTACAGAAAGTAAGATCCAAGCACGACCAGGAACCTGTTGAGGATGACATGAATGTTTCAGATCCATCGTTCAATAGACATAAGTCTAAATCACTCCGGACCCTCTCCACCATGTGACCTCTACCATTGCAGAGTGAGGAGCCCCAAGAATAATGGTGACCATTGAAATCTCCTAGTAATATACATGGACTTGGTAACTGTTCCAGTGACTCTCGCATGGCTAGGTATGAAATTTCTCTACTTGGTGGTAAGTAAATATTACCCACACAAACTGACAACGGGACAGTTATCCTGATTGCCACGGCCTGAAGATCCGTCTGAATATCCAGACTTATCCCTTGCATTGACTAGTGAAGTAATATAGCAACCCCACCACCAGGGCCACCATGCAGGGAATCTTTCCTAAACATCTCATATCCACGAACGGAGATTGAGACATCAGGCTGTAACATCGTCTCCTGCAGGCACGGCGCAATCGGACACTTTTCCCGGATCAATAACTTTATGTCTTCATACCTAGACCGGATCCCGCGAACATTCCATTGAATAATATTATTAAAGGGAATTTCAGAAAGAAAAGGACTTATGTGTCAAACACAATTTTCTCCTTCCCTTTCTTTCCTTTGACTTGTATGAAGCCCTTATCAAGGGCCGATGGATCTCCTATCATATCGTGGATCTTGGACCCAGACGAAGGAAATTTTAGAAATTTAGACGCATCCACTGGAGGCGTCTTGGGCAATGAAAGGGGTTTCCCCTTTGAGGTAGAGGCGACTGTCTTATTTGACAGCTGAACTTTTGTATTCTGCGTCGCAGAAAGGTTACAAACTTGAGGCACTGAACTCTTCAAACCAATTTCACTCTGTTTGGTGCTTAATAAAGCTTTCAGAGCAGAAGTCAGGGAAGAAACCTGTTTAGTTAGGTTCTCAACAACACTCTTCAACTCAACGCATGACGAGCACTCACCAGACACACGAGACTGGACACTAGTTGCAGCTGCAAACGAAATGAAATGTCAGGCTGGACTGCATTTCGAATGCTATTTCGTTTTCTGTACTCGCTTGGGCAGCCGGAAAGGAAAGCTTCTGTTCAGACGAAATTTTCTGAATTTCCCGTTCTTCTTTATACTTGGGGCATTCCCGAGACCTTGCTGAATGACTTCCTGTACAGTTTGCACAGAGTTCTTTTTCAGAAGTGCATTCGCTGTCTAAGTGGTCAGGTGAACTGCACTTTGCGCATATCGCAGGTTTCTTGCAGTTAGTTTTCGTATGTCCGTATTCCTGGCACTGAAAACAGCGCAGAGGGTTTGGGACATACGGTCTCACTCGAACAGACAAATAACCCAACTTAAGACGATCCGGAGGTTGAGGGGTGGAAAATGTTATGATAAGTGTCGGGGTACCGACATCAATTCCATTTTCCCGACGCGTAACCTTTTTGACTTGCGTCACTCTTTGGGAGGTTAGTTCCTCTAATAACTCAGCCTCAGACATATCATGTATATCTCGAGAGTAAACCACTCCTCGAGATGAGTTGAGGGACCTATGCGGTTCAACGGTGACTGCAGTACTTCCTATTTGAGTAATTTTAACAACGCTGCTACTTTGCTTCGCAGACGTTGTTTCAATTAACAAAGTACCATTTCTTAATTTTTAAATAGAGTGTGGCGAGCCACAAACCGACTGCACAGACCTGTTAACAATGAAGGGGGAAACTTTTGACAGCGACCCTTCTTTTGCAACACAACGAACAACGATAAATTTGTCCGGGTTACTTAATACACCACTGCTATCACTATCGTCAGACAAGCTAGACCATAGTCTTTTCATGCCAAAGGAAGATTGTTTGGTTGACATTATCTAAGTGCTTTTCCAGTCATCGTGAAAGCAAGGTGCGGGCGGAGAGATGACCCGCGCACGCCGCAGGTCCCTAGTAAAAAGAAGGACCCGGCCGAGTACTCCCGGCAGCCATCTCCCACATATTTCATCCGGCCCGGGGAGTCAGGTACTGCCTGACCCACTGATACCGACGTCCCAGAGGCTCGCACGCAGCAGTAAGAGCTCCGACACTCCTACCCATGGTCCACTTCTTGCCACAGTACCGAAGCGACTGGAAGGGCTAAAGGATGGCGCAAAGCCTCGGCAGAGCAAGCTCACAGCAGCACAACCACAGTCCAGACCTTCCAATCCGGAAAGGGTTACGCACGACCAGCCCGCATCCCATCCTCGCCAGCATTATAAATGTGTGTAAGAAAACTTTGTGTATGTGTTGTGTGTAGGGTATGTAAATGTGTGTGTTGAAAGAAAGTGTGGTGTGTGTGATGTAGTATTATTGTTGTGTGTAGTGTAAGTGCAACCTGTGTATAGTTTTGAAATAAGGTTAGCTCTTAGCTGGGGCCCCGGGGTTGCCATACCCGTACACCCACATATATATGCATGGACGAGAAGATAGGAATGGAGTGATCGGACAGTTGAGGGGGGAAAAAATTGTGCCAGTTTGTAAAGGAGGCCCATATGCCAGACGCGGTCAAATGCAGCCCGAAAATCAAGCAGCACAGCCGTCGTGTCACAGTAAGAATTTCTGGCATCCACAAGTGCCGTGACGATGCGGAGGAGTTGGGTAGTTGTAGAGTGCCCTTGACGAAAACCAAATTGCTCGGGGGGAAGAACAGATTCAACAACAGGACGCAGGCGCGGGAGAAGAAGCCTTTCGAATAATTTGGACAGGATCGGCAAAAGGGAAATTGGTCTATAACTTTCGGGATCAGTCGGACGTTTGTGGGGTTTCAGATTAGTAATGACTTTGGAAACCTTCCACGAAGAAGGGAAATGTTGCAGCGCCAACACTGCATTGAAAATTGCCAAAAGCTGAAGCTTTAGATCTGGCGGGGAATTCAGGATGGCGTATCCAGAGATATTATCAGGACCAGGGGCCTTACGCGGATTAATCGAGGAAATTACAGAGGTGACATCATCCTCCGTGAAGGGCTGTAAGTTACAGGTCGTAGGGTCAGAGAGCGTTGAGTTGACTTCATCATGAATGAGTTCATCCTGGTCATGATGAACGGGCGGAGGGGCAGCAAAATGTCGTTGCGTTGAACAAAATCAAAATGCGAAGCGAAAGTGTCAGCAATCGCCTGCGGAGAATATGTCAAACCATTAGGTGTCAACGGGGGTAGGTGACAACGGGCGATAATAACCGTCCTGGTTGTTCGCCCTTAAAAAAAAAAAAAAAAAAAAAAAAAATAAACAATTATGTGTCATCAGAGGATGCGACTTCCTCTGGGTCGACAACAAACGACGTGTAGCCTCCCATGGTCTTCCATCGTCCGCTACTCGATGAAAGTAGTCCTCCCACTTACTACACCGGTGACCATCGAGTAGCAGTTTACACCTAGCAGCGGCACCGTTGAATAGATCCCGATGATGTCGATCTCTGGTGCGCTGCCAGAGCCGTCGAAAGCGACGTCTATCGGCGATTGCTGCTTTGATAGGAGCTGGAAGTGACGACCTAGTGCGAGGCGGGCGTGGGTGTGAGTTCTGGGCAATGGAATCGGAAAGTATCGAAGTGAGGGAATCAAGATGGGACTCAAGCTCAGTTACAGTGGCAATAGTAGGGGGTTCAGGTGGGATTAGGGAGGCAACTGAGTCATAGAAGGAACGCCAGCAGACCTTCAGAGAAGGAGGCGGGACAGGGATACGAGCAGTCGAAGACGTGAAAGTAAACAGAACTGGATAGTAATCAGAATTCAATTCAGGTAATACATCGATGTCAGGGACGGAGGCGAGATCGAGAGAAATAGCGTAGTCAAGGATATCAGGAAGTTGATGAGCGACTGGGGGCACCCTAGTCGGGGTTTCAGGAACATGGAGCGCTAACGACAAAGGAGACTGCTCGAGGAAGGACAGGAGTTCAGTACCAGCAATGTTCGTTGTTCGGCAGCCGAGGTCCGTGTGTTTGCTGTTCCAATCGCCAGCTGCAAACACAGGTTGACGTTGGTCGAAGAGCATAGCAAGGGCTGCGGGGTGGAAATGGGCAGTCAAGGGGCGGTAAACTGAAATGAAAGTAACCAGACGTGAGAAGAGAGGCACCGTAACAGCGACATGTTCAATCGAAGGAATATGGGTCACGTCAAGGAAGTTATGAACATGTCTCTTATGTATTAGAACAGCTACCCCCCCTGCCGGGACCACAGCGCCAGGTCGATCGGCACGATACACAATGTAGGGGGATAGGCGAAAGCGAGTAGTAGGTAAAAATTTAGTTTCCTGTAGAAGAGCAACGTCAATATCGTAATCTGTTAGTACTCGTAGTAGATCGTTTCGTTGGCGAAGGATGTCATTGCCATTCCATGACATAATGCGAAAACGTATTACAAAAGGAGGGAGGTCAGAGATGAGATAAGGATAGTGATAGCTTCAGAGGCGGAGCTAATAGATGTTAGTTGAGGAAGAACATTAGCCACCCAAGCTAGGAACTTAGGGGAGGTTAAGAACTGGACGATCGTAGAAAAATCGAATGCAGTGCTGTCCTTAGGAGGGACTTTTTTAGCCGGGAGTGGCGGAAACTCCCTTTCTGAGAAGACCGGCTTGGATGGCTGTGAGTGGTGGGACCACTCAGAAGTCGGAAACTGAGTCTTGGTGGTGGCCCTGTTTACAGGAGCCTTCTTTACGATTGTTTTGTTATAGCTCCTCTGAGTGGGAGGGGAAGAAGAGGAAGAGGGTTGTGATTGTGTCGCCTGGGACTTGGCGATAGACGGAGCTGATGAGGAGGCGGCCGTCGACTGAGCGGCAGCCTTGCGCCTCTCGGCAAGAAGCCGGACATGTAATGGGCACCCCCGGTAGCTAGCAGGGTGCTGGCCATTACAGTTGCAGCAACGAGGCTGTTCAATTAACTTGCCTTCACACTGAGCTGCGTCGTGCTTACCGCCGCACTTGACGCACCTCAACTCATGGTTACAATTAACCGATGAGTGGCCATAACGCTGGCACTTAAAACATTGTGGCAGACCCGGCCGTGGGCGGAAGGCCTCCACGGTCACTTCAATGTTGAAGATCGAATCGACCTTGTATATGTCCTCGAAGCGAGGTGACTTGCGCAACTTGACAAGGAACACATTGATTGGCCTGCCAGCTCGGCCAGTTATATTCTGGCAGTGGCTCACCTCGAAGCCACGCTCAGCGAGGAACAGCTTAACTTCTTCAGGTTAAAACGAAGAGTGCAACCCTTTGATTGCCACTGTGACCTCATCAGGCTCATTAGTATAGTAAGTGTGGAAGTTAATGCCCTCCGAAAGGAAGACAGCCTTACACTTTTGGAAGTCATCGATATTCTTTGTAAACAAGGAGTAAGAATTGCCACGTGTCGTGACCTTGTATGACTCCGTGAGCTGACTACTCAGTGTCCTTGTTAACGCGGCCCAGTTGGCAGGGGCGCGAAACACAAAAGGAGGAACTTTATTTCGACGTGGAGTCGAATCGGGGGGTGAGGTTGCAAACGGGGTGGTAAGTGTTTGTATATCACCTGAGTTGGTGCGCACTCGTTTCCGGTGGACGGTGGTGAAGCCTTCGTTGTCAGGTACCTCCATTGATGTTGTTGCCGGAGCCGGTGCGCTGGTTGATGAAGAGGATTGACTTAGTTGTTGCGTCGCTGCCGTCGCCATCTCCCAAATAGCACGCGCCGTTGAAGTCTCAGATGTGGTGGTTGCGTCCAGGTTCATGGAGCCCAATCTCCCTGGACGCAAAGAACCGTAACGACGGTGCTTGTCTGTGCCAAACCCAGGTATTAAACCTTATCGCCCGGGCCGGCACACAACAAAACACGCGTATAACCTCGTAGGTTACACAAAATAATAATTACACAAATAAAATAAATAATAATTACACACAAAGAATCAATGAAAAACACGAAATATTATCACGATAATAACAGAGCACAATAAATGACACAGTAAGACACAATTGAATAAAATAAAACGTAAGACGTTAATGTTAAGTGCCAACTTAGTGATTTTGAGAAAACTAAAAAAAACTTTCCTATGCTTATTAGGATTTTTTTGCAATAACAAAAAAATATTTACATCAAAATATATTAATATTATTAATCAATGATTTTTTAGAAAATTTTATTTTATTATTTTCTTAACCCTCTTACACTGAAAATTTTGCACTTAACGGGTTTCTGCAACAAATGGTCTAATATTGCTTTGTTTTTGCCAAAAACATTTTTTAACTACTTATTTGATACTGTCGAATGAAACAAAAAATTTCAAGAATAATGAAATTTATTATATTTTTAAATAACTCAATGTTTACATATTTTTTTAACTCAGTTTAGTTGTCATGACAATAATTTGCATTTTCTACTCCGTTGCCCACTCCATCTGTGGTTGGCCATTCAAAAATTTGGTCATAGAACTCATTATAACCTTGCAGATATGGTTTGAGTTTCTTGATGTCGGTAATTTTCTTTTTGTTAATGGGTACCTTAAAATAAAAAAACTTCGTAAGAAAAAGCTAAAACCAATAAAAATGTTAGATAATCTTGGAAAAAATTGGAAAAATGTGCATATTACAAGATGGTTTAGCCATAAGCCTTACTAACATTAAAATAAATTTTATAATATCTATATTAGTGTTTAGTGGATTTATATTTTGACACTTACCTTTCCCAATGATACTGTGATTCGTAGTGGCTTTCGTAGTTGGCGGGCTTGGGGGATCTTTGGTCTTCAGCATAGAGAATGTGGATTTGTCGATCCCATCAATGAACATCTTTGCCACAACTTTCCCAGGTGTCTCTTTGTTGTAGACAAATTGCTTGAATGAAGATACTTTGAAGCTCTGCTTTTGCTCTTTTGGCACACCCCTTGCAGAAGTTTCATCTGAATTTGTAATTTTTTTGTAGGTCCTGGGCCACCATGCCTTAAAATTCAGGATTTCTTCTATTTTTACTTTATGTACAGTGAAACGACCACTTTTGCTTGCTTTCAGTGTGAGGTTGGCATATTCCTCCGGAGTGTATATTCGGTCAACTTTCCTCAACAAACGTTTGATAGTGCCAAAATCACGGTTACATGCAGAATACGAATGCCCTCTTACAGGGAAGTTGTGCGTGATTTTTTAAAACACTTGCCTGTCACACAAATTCATCAGAAATCGCACCACCGTGTGATTTTTATTTTGGCCTGAAGGCCCATCACTGAAGAGTACCAAATTTTTTACTGTGTGTGGAATTTCTGTACTGATGTAGTTTAATAAGAAACTACAAATCTCATCTGGAGATTTGTTCGCCTCTCCTTCGTGATAGATGTAGATTTTATATCATGAATACTGAAGACATTTACCCAGAGTTGGCGCATATAGAATATTTCCTGGACTGGTATGTTGGGGAGGGGCAAGTTTTGCATATAGTCGAAACATAATATACAAGTATATTCATCTTTGTTGGCTGCCGCAACTTTCATACTTGTGTAGAACTTCTTGGCTCTTCATTTGTGCACCATTAATTCGGCTGCTGCAGTGCGTTTGGCATTGTCATTCAAACACTTATCTTTTAGCTTAGCTGCTAAGGCCTCACATACACTACACACATCCACTTGTGGACGACCAAAAGTGTAAACAAAATTTTCTTTAAAGTATATGTAATAGAAATTGTACAATACTTTATCCTTCAGGTCCTGATTTTCTGCTATGAACATTTCATGCATGATCTTGATAGTCAGACGAGCATCCAAGTACTTTTTGGGTTTACCCCCGTAATGTGCTTCTTTTACATCGAATCTAGCTATGTGTTTATGTATTCGAATACATATTTCACCAGATTTAGAGTTTCCACTCCTGTTTTTGCCTCGTTTATCTACTGGTATTTCATTCTTCTGCAGTAATAGACAAATCCTGGCTAATCTATCCCGTGAAACTCCATGGATCGCCATGAACACGTTTTACATACAGGCTTAAGATTGCCATTGATTCTTAAATTATATACATACGTACAGTTCCTTTTAAAGTTATGAGGATTATTAGCCTCGGGTTCATCAGCCGGTTCGTCAGTGGTAATCTCGTCAGCAACATTGTCAGCCCTCATTCGCCTTCGATTTACTGCCTTAACTCCAGTTAGTGTTTGTAAATAGGTGTCCTGAACGTTTTTATTCTCAAGGCTACATTTACATTTAATAACCTGTGGTTTTTCTTTTGCGGCAACTAGCCGATTCTTGTTGTTAACATAGGCCTCACCTTTAACTCTAGCCGTACGTATTCTGGTTCGTTTATAATTTTCTTAATGTGAAACTCCTCGTTTTCTCTTAGCTTGAGGTTCATCTTCTTCTGTGCTAGACATTTCACTTCACTAATTTATTAATAACTAAATAACTAATGCAAACTAAAAATTTAAAATCGTTAAAACAACCTGGAATCACAACTAAACAAAACAATGAATTTTACTTGCACTGACCAGATCACAGACTGAGACATGTGGCTACAATGCAGTAGCTACTCAGAATAGCCAACTCAACCATTCTTCCAAACAAAATTTCCCATTAGTTTGTTGCAGAAACCCGTTATGTTACGGCGCTTGACGTGTTTCTGCACCAAACAATCTTTTCAACTACTAAAACAACATTATTGGAGTTAAGAAATTTAGAGGTTTTACTAAGTTAAAACGAGGAGTGAGGTAATTTACCATTGCCTTCCTCACTGAGTTGAACGAGTATGCTTATCACCATGCCAGGCCCTCCAAAAAGCACCTACTTTCCACCCTGCAAATGACACCTTCACTTCATTTGCCACAGGGTCTGGCTGTACAGTGAAATTCATTACTATCAGAGGAGATAACTTTGACTAGTGTCTTTTACACCTCTACCTCTTCTGTTCTTAAATAGTTCAGTCATATAATTGGCTGACTATGTGATAAGAAACAGAACTATTAATTTTTATGTGAAGCAAGGAATAATGCCTGTACTTTGTTAATACGAGTATTTATAAAATGCTGCATTCATGTAGAAAGAATTTTTGTGACTTCTTTTCAGTCTTTGGCTTGAAGACATAATAAAAAACATAAAGTAGCACTTTATTTAATAAATTGTTTCAGTAATAATTCTATAAAAATAAAAAAGCCAAAAATAATCAATAAGTTTGTTTTCGTTAAAGGACTTGAATTTTTTGGTGTTCCTCCAGTTGTGCATTTTTTTACAATTATACCAGGTACATGAGATGAAATCCATTGCATGTAGGGACAAGTGTACATAAAAACACCATAAACATGTTTACTCCCACAGTCTACTCTCGTATCTGGAGGCTCAATGGCACTGCAGCTGCGGTCATCAATAATAGCATGTGCTACACCAACTATTTCTCCATTACATACTAAAGCACCACCTGAATCTCCGAAGCAGACTCCTTCATCAGCAACATTTGGCAAACAGACAACTCTTCTCATTTTATAATATTCAGTTATACAAGGACACTTGTCTATACCATGAGATGCTGATGTATGTATATATTTTAACACTGATGTTCTTCCTTCTTCTGTTAACCCCCATCCAGCTGATATACAGTTATCTATAGTACCATTATTACTCTGCGGCCATGGTGCGCTCATAAAATTTAATTTAATAACGTTCGTATTGAATTCAAATGATTTATTTACTTGTATAAGTGAGAAGTCTGGTTTACCAATAG
Organism: Catonia carolina; assembly: GCA_035578175.1. Lineage (NCBI taxonomy): Eukaryota > Metazoa > Arthropoda > Insecta > Hemiptera > Achilidae > Catonia > Catonia carolina. Next base: position 333,714,391 of record JAQMRL010000001.1, read on the forward strand.
CAATTTGGTACTCCTCATTACAAATTATTGATTCCACACTACGAATTTGGGCGTTTTCTGTTTTATATATATCTGCTGTACCTGCAATTATTCGTACTTTATAAACAGGTATTTTATTTCCTTGTGAATCTGTTACACAGTGAGCAGCTGATAAAACCCATTTGTTATGTATTATACAACCACAGCAGACTCCGAAACCTTCAACATCTGTGAATACTGCAAATGGAAATTGTCCGGATTTGGCATCTTTACCTCCGAAAATTCTTTTTCCTCTATAAGGTAAGGTTGTTAGCATTGATAAGAAAATTGTCGTTAACCTTATGACTTGTACTAACATGAGTACTAAACATATTTAACCATAGTATATTAATCAATTTTATGTGTTCGTAATATCAAATAAGCTACAAATATTGTCCATTTTATACCAACTTTGTTTGTTTCTATAGAAATCATAAATTCAGTACATAATTATTCTAAATTGAACAGCTTTCGGAAGTCTACAATACTGAGTCAGATTTTTACTTACTTTTGCCCTATAATATGAATACGGAGGGTAGGAAAGTATTGTTTTTATGTTGATTTTTTTAAATGTGTTTGTTTGAAGAAAAAATGTGGAACTTTGTTTAAAGTTTACGGCGAAAGAAATTACAGCCTCAAAATCGGATGATAATTTTTAAGGGCAAGCACAGTAAACGAATTTCTTTACGTGTTTTGAACTTGTTAAGCCATTCAACACTTGCTTGAAAATAGTTTCTGTCCATAATTTTACCATTTCCCACGCGGAATTTTTTTTAACTACTAATATTTTACATTATTTGTTATTTACAAATATTATTGTTAGGGAAGAAATTGTTTTAAATCCGTAAAAATTTATATGTACGTTCAAAAATTAACACAATAATCTTAAACAGAAATATGATCTTTCTTAGTATAATGTAAGAGAAAGAAATCTTATGTACATATTTTGTACTACCGTAAACGTATAAAAATATAAGAAATTATTCTAAATTTACATACTATTACACTGCCCTGCTAAGCACAAAGGGGGTAACTGCTTCTCAGAGTATCTTCAGGAAACCAGGTATTTTATGTTTCAGCTGTATCCATTCACTTATACACCCTAATAATTCACCTGTAAAATACTTATTTAATAATTTTTTGTGGGCTTTTCAAAATAGTAGTAACATTTTTTCTTTTACTTCATTATTTTTATTATAAAAGTACTTACGACTTTTTGTTCACAAACTCTGACCGTCTCATCACTAAGGTAGGCCTATTTTAGGGTTAACTACTGTTTACTAAAAGAATTCAGTTGTATGTGAGTAGATACCCTTAAATTACCTTAGTAAACTGTAGTTAAGGCTGTTTTACCATAAGAAACCAACGTAAATAATGTTGAATAATTTATAACCATACACAGCAATGCACAACACAAATTTGTACACTAACGATCGAAACAACTAAATAATTATCATTACTATTATTTATCATCTTATGGTTGTTTACTATAAGACATCAGGAATATTTTTAAATGTCCAGAAATAATGCAAAAAACCAAATATTAAAAAAAACTAATTATAATAGGTCTATATTGTAAAAATTATTTATTAAATTTTTTAATGTCAAACAAAACCAGATTTTTGTACAGACATTATAAGGAATATTTTAACTTAATTATAGAGAACACGTGAACTACTCTAGATTCACAGAAAAATAACCCTAACAAATACAATGTAAAATTACCAATCTCAAAAAAAAAAAACAATTACAAAAGCCCTAAGAAAAATTTCTTACCTTAATATTAAACAAAACTAGATTTTTATACCGACATTATAAAGAATATTTTAACTTGATTAGAAAGAAGACGTGAACTACTCTAGGTTAAGAAAAGAAATTGCCAAAAAAGAAAATACTAACCTAAAAAAACAAATATCAGGCTAAACATAAATTACAAGTACTTAGTCTAATTACAGTCAAGTGTATTTCTGACTTTTTTTATCTTTTATTATTATTTGTTTTATCACTTTCACTTTTCACTGGTAAATTTTTCCAAAAAGAAAATCTATTTTCTGGCACAATACTATTTTTACATTTCAGAAGGTTTTCAATTATTGAATTTTTCCTGTCTATTGCAATTCCGATGGCATGTTTATGAGCACTTGGTAGTTTTAAGCCACTGTTTAAAGTTGTAGCATTTAAAAAATGAAGTTCACTCCATGTAGTTTCTTCAAATGAACCTTTATAATTTAAAAACTTTTCACCTCTAACAGCTTGAACCTGTACTATGTCACGTAAATAAGGTAGACAAGTATTATTTTTTCTAGTTCTTATTGTTGAACAGTCTTTCCACGCAAAGAAATCATTAGGCTTCATGTCAATTACCGTCACTTTAGAAGATGCGGTTTTAACAGCATTTTTAAAATCATTAAAATCATACACTTTTCTTGTTCTGTGTAATGACTTTTCTACAAGGTGGTGAAAAGAGTCAGCCGACATAAATGTATGCCCTGGCTCAAAATAATTAATATGTATAGTTTCAGCACTTATGTCAGGACAGTTCACACAAAACACCAAAAATGTAAAAAAGGCCCAATTTTTATTTTGAGAAGAACAATTGTCCATCCAAAGCACAATGTTCTTCACGTCACGACATTCAGTTAATAAAAATTTTAACATAGTACTAATTAACTCCTCTTTATTCCTTTCTCTTATAGCATTATGCCAAACACATGCAACGGAAGGGAGTTTAGATTTTCTACCGACAGGAACAAATGTTTCATTATAAACAGTCAGCCGCTTTGTAAAAATGACTGATTTAACCATGTCACATCTTGGTAACATTATTAGCTTCTGAAGATCAACAGAATAAATAATTTCATTACCTGCACGTGATTTTTCGACATCATTCTTAAACTCAGTTCTTGCTGCAGCAGCTCTCTGGATATGTGCATCCCATGAATTACATTCATCACAATCATTTTCTAATTTATCTTTACTGTGGCCATGCAAATTAAAATGTTCCCACTTTTCACACTCTTCATGTCCTAACTTAACAAACGAAATATTTAGCTTTGCTACTTCAGAACGATACAAATCATATGAACAACGAAAATTCGGATGCTTATCTGTGAAGTCTTTGTGCATTTGAACTACACTTAGATCACTAGGCAAGTACTTCCTATTTGGTGCGTGGTCTCGCCTGTAGTGTGAAATACTTGGTTCGAAAGATTCTATGTGCTTGAGTATAACATCATGATCTACTTTGTTTTTTGGAATGCGTCCTCGCCGTTTATCAGGAGTAGGAATTACATTAGTTTCGTTTGATAGATTTTGTAAGATTTTGTCGTTATTTTTCTTGTAGCCTAAATTACTCAAAAAGAAAGTCTTGCAAACACGTACCTGAGTTGCGTAGCAGACGCAATCTACCAAAACATGTTTAACTGTCAAAGGACAATCGCGTCTGCCACACACTGGAGCATCACCAGACGTCATGAGATACCCGTGCGTTAATCTGGTGTGCCCAATTCTAAGTCGAGCGATGGCAACTTCTTCCCTTCTGTTCTTCCTCAGCGACGTAGGCCAAGGCTTAACGTCATGTTTTATCGCACGTAGCTTGTTGCCATGAGAGCCAGTCCATTCCATCTGCCAGGAATCAAGGATGACACGCTTCACCAGACCCACGAAATCTGACACAGTCAGACATTGCGTAAAGGCCGGTTGGCGTGCTGCCTCCTTAGCAGCCAGATCCGCAGCCTCATTTCCCGAGATTCCAGCATGAACCGGAACCCAGGAGAAAACAACACTAACTCCTCTATCATTCAACTTCTTCACGATGCCGTGGACGTCCACAACTAGCGGGTGGCGTGAATACACATCACTAATCGACTGGAGAGCACTGAGTGAATCAGTGCACACCAACACCCGACGCCCACGCACACAGACTACAGAAAGAGCTTTGCTTATAGCATAGACAGGGTTCCCACAAAAAAATCTTTAGTGAATTCCCTGACTTTCCCCGACCTTCCCTGACCATTTTCTATAAATTTCCCTGACCACGGCATATTGTAGGTACTGTGAGTTTTCTTAATATGTATATAGGTATTTATTCAGAGCAAGAAAAGCAAAAACTTTTTATTATTTAATACGGCCTCCACTATTCCCATAGCCGCCCTTACGCCTCCTTTTTATTAACACAATATAAAATAAGACATCGGATTGACTTAAGACTCAAAATAAAACAAAAAATATGTAATAAAAACTACAACTTGTAGTGATGATTATGACAAGAATAAGTTTAAATAACTCTTACAACTGAAAAAAATAACAAAATCAAACTTCACTTATATTAAAATAAATAGAACTTAACAAATCTAAGCTTAGTAAGGAGCAACTAAGAAATATAAAATAAGACATCGGATTCTAAATGCTTAAGACTCCAAATAAAACAAAAATAGGTAATAAAAACTACGACTTGTAGTAATGATTATGACAAGAATAAGTTTAAATAACTCTTACAACTGAAAAAAATAACAAAATCAAACTTCACTTATATTAAAATAAATAGAACTTAACAAATCTAAGCTTAGTTAGGAGCAACTAAGAAATATAAAATAAGACATCGGATTCTAAATGCTTAAGACTCCAAATAAAACAAAAATAGGTAATAAAAACTACAACTTGTAGTGATGATTATGACAAGAATAAGTTTAAATAACTCTTACAACTGAAAAAAATAACAAAATCAAACTTCACTTATATTAAAATAAATAGAACTTAACAAATCTAAGCTTAGTAAGGAGCAACTAAGAAATATAAAATAAGACATCGGATTCTAAATGCTTAAGACTCCAAATAAAACAAAAATAGGTAATAAAAACTACGACTTGTAGTAATGATTATGACAAGAATAAGTTTAAATAACTCTTACAACTGAAAAATAACAAAATAAAACTTCACTTATATTAAAATAAACATAACTTAACAAATCTAAGCTTAGTAAGGAGCAACTAAGAAATATAAAATAAGACATCGGATTCTAAATGCTTAAGACTCCAAATAAAACAAAAATAGGTAATAAAAACTACAACTTGTAGTGATGATTATGACAAGAATAAGTTTAAATAACTCTTACAACTGAAAAAATAACAAAATAAAACTTTACTCACAATTATACTAAAATAAACATAACTTAACAAATCTAAGCTTAGTAAGGAGCAATTAAGACAAGAAAAAGTTTAAATAACTCTTACAAATAGAACAAAATAAAAAATAAACTTAAATTACAATGAATTATGTAACTAAATAGAACATAATACCTTAACAAGAAATCTATTGATAAAGTTTGAAAAGGAAAGTCTTACATTGTCTGATAAACAAAACAAGTTTACTTTAAAGCTTCTTCCAGCTTTTGGATTTTTAAGGCTATAACTTCTTCTTCAATTTGCTGTTTTATTCTTGATACTTTTCTTTCTTCTTGTAATTTTTTTAAATCTGCTCTCAATTTTGCTTTGTTAACACGAGTCTCATCTTCAGTCTTCTCCTCTTTACTTTTCTCCAAATAATGTTCATATTTGCTTCTTGCCATTTTAACAGCTGACAACATTTTCTGATCTATTTTCACATTTTGCAAACCTCCGTGATATTTCAGTGCATCATACACAATCCTCTGGTTCACTATGCTACATTCTTTTTGATTCTCAGTAAGGAGAGATTTATTTACTGAAAATCCAGACTCAACACTAGCATTACCATGAGAAAATATCAATGTCAATTTCACAACTTCCCATAGCTCAGAATATTTATTGTTTTTCAACAAGAGGGACGCATAGAAGTCATCAAGTCTAATTTCTTCCTTTTCTTTATCGTGCAGAGCATCCAAAAAGTTATTAAAATCATCTTTGAAGAGATTCTTGGCTTCATTACAGAGTATTTCATATTGTGATTTGGTTTTTTCAGCTGTATCTTCTAAAATTGTGTTTTTCTCATAGAGGATCTCAAGAAGATTTATCATCTTTGTCTTTCCAAGTTCAGGTTGTGATACAATTATTTCCGGATTTAGGGAAGACAATCCAGAGACAGCTTTATACTTTAAAGGGCTTCGCTCTTGCAGTTTTTGTATTGTTTTGACTAAAAATGTCCGACATTGATTTCGAAAGTTCAACAGGTCTAACTCAGGTACGTTTTTCAAAGTTTTGATATGTTTTAAGGTTTGAAAACCTATGTCGATTTTTTTTGGTTCAAGGAGGTTTTCACTATTTTCTAACTGTAAATTTATCATCTTGCTTCCAGAACTAGCATATTTTAACACTTCTGGCTTCACTACCCGTGCCATTAAACTTTTCACCAAATCCAATAAAGTGGTGTAAAGATATGGAGAGAGAGGAGAACTGGATTGAAACCTTCTCAAGAAAGGCTCACACTCTGCCGATATAGTCCTAAAAAAGGACAATTTACATTTCAAAAACTTATCTGCACAATGATCTTCCACTGATTTATAAGGTTTAGTATGCACAGACTTTGATTTGTTAATGAACTTGGATATATCATCTAATATCTTCAGAGCTCTATCTATGCACGCTACATTTTCTAGCCATCTAGTACAGCAGTACTTTAAAGGAAAACATGTGCTGCCAGTTATGTTTGTATATTCTGCTCTTCTTGCTGGAGCATCATTTAAAATGTAATAAAGGTCCCTCAAAAAAATGTCACAATTCCAGTTGGTGGCACGCATACCAGTTTTAATTGCACCATCAACTACGTGCAAACCACATACACCAATGTTAACTAGTTGCTTCTCACTTGGATTCTCATTCAGTATGCCCTCAAGTTTTTTAAGAAAGCTAAGATTAACATTTGGTCCATCCATACTGACCTGTAACAAATTTTTTCTTTGAAGAGGCTCTATGGAATGTAAGAACCCAGTCAGCAAATGTTCCGAAGTTGCCCTTCCAATAAATGCACTGTTATAATACTGAGTAGATACCCTATTTTTATTTATGTCAAAATACTTAATAAATACGTCCATCTGACCTTTTTGAACTACCTTGTTCAGTGATTCGTCAAAACAAATAACATAGTCGTTTACACTTTTTAGGCGGTCTTTCAATGTTTCATGGAAATAAGGAGCAAGTCCATGATTTATGACATACGAACATTTGGTTTCTCCCAGTGTAAATTTTGAAGCTATTACACTATCTTTAAACATAAGCTGAAAGGTTTCACCAATGTCTGAACATGAACTCAACGACATATTACGTTCAACCACTCTCATTGCCCAGATAATTTCAGCTTCGGTAACTTCCTTCTTGATAACGAAAGAAGAAATTGAACTTTCATGAGGTAATGAAATTCTATCAGAGTCAGATGAGGAGCAGCCAGGAGTTAGAGTTGATGATCCAACAGCAGGATCTCTAGCAGGTTCTAGAGCTGCTGGAGTAGGTTCAGGTTCTTTGTTTTTTACAAAAAATGATGTTAACTGAGGGTGAGAGGATTTCAATTTTAAAAGTTTATTATGCATTTTACCGCTTGCCTGCCGACCCATATTTGAGAGACCGAATGTCTTTTTACAAATTTCACAATAAGCACTGTTTTCATCTTTGGCCTTCTTTAGCCATCCGCAAAAATTGGGATTTAATTTAGTGTCCAACCACTGATCATTGAATGTAGTCTTTTTCCCTGCCATTGTTCACCACTTTGACACAAAAATTAATTATTTTCTAAAGTAACTTGCTTGGATCTGAAACAAAACAAGTATATTACACAAAGAATAAGTATATTAAACATGTTATATATGCATGTGTTATAATATGTAATATTTTTCTTTAGATGTTTCAAAAAATTCACATATGAAATTAATGCAACAGTAAACGTGTCACAGGTGTACTGGTTTTTTTCAAGCAGAATTTTTATTTCAAAATTAAGCATTACAATAATATGCAATGTGCCGAATTTACCACTACGCCGGCTAGGCCGTGCCCAAGGGAGGTACAGATGCAATCAGCTGGAACGGTGATAACAGTTAATTTATAGATACATTTTACCTCTTCACTCAACTCCACAAATATCTTTAAATGAGGCTTACCTTGATGTTTTAAGATGCATAAAATGAAATCATACTTCAATTCATTGTTTAAAATTTACTGTGAAGAATTACATGCATTCCATAGTATGATATTAAATTTTGGATACTTTATTTCATGTTCATTCAGACCTGAAAAAACAACGCCATTAATCTTTTGTCTTATTTAAAAAATATGCGTTGTTAAGTATACCATAACAAATAGAGTATACATGACAACGCGGTTGGCTCAGATGGACAGAGATGCCACCCTCTGTCTACAGTAAGCTGGTATTGTGTAACACCACTTACTGCAGCTGTAACCAATTAAAATAAAATAAATTACAAGCAGAAGATAACTCTAATAATGTTAATGAAATATTTAACTACTTACCTTGATTGTAGACCACAGATTTTTCAAAACTTTAGTAATCTCCGCAGCAACTATCTCATTCCAACATAACAAATCTTCCAAAAAATTAACGCAATCTAAATGGTTTTAATAAATTTCCCTGACTTTACATTATTTTAGAAAATTTTCCCTGATTGTCGGCCTTTTTTAAAAAGTTTCCCTGACCTTCCCTGACCCTTTACCAGTTTCCCTGACCTTCCCTGACTTTCCAGGTCCGTGGGAACCCTGATAGAGTTCAGCCGAGTAAACACTGGTTCCCGCAGGTAATCCAAACAGATAGCTTCTCCCATTGGCAACAAACGAGCAACCAACTCCAACATCCGACTTTGATCCATCAGTGTATACAACCGTACATGGTTTAATAGTTTCAACTAACTCACTGAAAATGCTATTAAATACAACTGAGCTAGTGCCTGCCTTTGAGTGTTTACACATTTCAAAGTTAAAGTGTAACTGAGCAATGGTCCAGGGTGGAAATAGACAAGGATAACATGGGTAGACACGAGGAATAGCAATATCCAGGTTGTTAGCGATCTGTAACGCTCTTACACCGAATGGTGAAGGCTGTCGGGCGTTCATCACATGCAAATCATGACAGGGGTTGTTGAGAATGATGTCATGCAAGAAATGGTAAGGTCTAGCTTTCAACTTAGCAAAGTACGTCAAAATAAGTTGCTGGCGACGTCTGTGTAACGACACTTCTACACTTTAAACTAAGATGCTGACAACAGGACTAGAACGGAAAGCACCATGCAGCGTATGCGTAGTCAGCAGTAAATGTGTACATGTTCTCTCCGTATTTTTTATTTTATTTTATACTATATACGAGTAGTGCATATTATTTAAGGTCGAGTTATAGAATTTAGTTTTAATTAAATCACTTCACTGTCACTGAAATTATCACTATCACAGTCATTAACATTTATTATGAAAGGCTGTGTCTCATATTTTGAAAGAACTTCTTTTTCGAAGTCCGCTTTCTGCAGTTTCTCAGCATGCTTTACCCACTTTCTCCAATCTTCCACCGTAACATTCCTTACAGCACTTTCTACCAAATTCTTTACGTCTATAATTTTTAACGTATAGCTCTGTGATGCCACTTTACCTTTTACTAGGGCCCAGACAAGTTCTATCGGGTTGTAGTGGCAATGATAAGGCGGTAAGCGAACTACTTCATGGCTCATTTCCGTAGCTATCTCGTATCGCCTGTACGTATGTGTGTGGGCTTTAACTAATGCGCGAAGTTCAACAGCAGTCTTCGTCGGTTCGTGTTCGATATTTTTGTCTTTTAACCACGCCAAAATATCATTTTTATTTGATTTACTCGACGAAATATTTTCCGCAAGAGTTAAATGGTAGCTTGCGTTATCCATCACCAACACGCAACCTTCCTCCAAGCTGTTTAGTAGATTGATAAACCACGAATTAAAAATATCACCATTCATCTGATCGTCGTAGTCACCAGAATTCTTAGCTTGGAATATTAATTCTGCCTCTTTCAAGAACCCATGAATAGCACTTCCGGCATGGCAAACAATTAGCCGCGATCCTTCACCAGTAGGCACTCGGAAGCCACTACTACATTCACAACCTTGCCAAAGATATTGTCTGGCATGGTTCTGGTGAACCCAAGTTCCATCAATATAAATAATAAAATTGGTCGTGGAAAACTTTCTCTTCTTATTGAATCCATTTTTCGAAGAAATTTAATTCGAGATAATACAATGTCTGCCCGTTCCATTAAGTACCGCCTACCATCATTGCACTTCTTGAACTTAATCCAAGATTTCACATTTTTGTCCATGTGGATTTTGTGCATCCGGGGTACCCAATTTTATATCTTAAAATTTTCCCCACTATTTCGCAAGTCAGATATTCACCACGCTCAAAAAACTCATTTATTTAACGGCGAATGCACTCTTGATCGAAATTGTCGACATCGGTCACCCACCTTTTATGAGGAATCTCTTTCTTGGGAGATGCAAATAAAACTATTGGTTGCTGCTTGTCAGAAACCGTGGCAATTTTACTCTCACGTGATTCGGCGCAAATTCTTTGTAGGCCTACAGTACGCACGTTGCACGGACAAGCACTTGCAGTTGCTTCATGTATAGACGAAAATATTTCACGAATCGTTGCATCCGGTCTGTTTTTCAAAATATCTTTTAGGTAATTATAAACACTGTAAATAATATTTTTGGATTGGCTTCGAATAGCTGCTTTTCCACTCATTACTGAGAAATGACTATAAATAAATAACTAAATAGATGTTCGTAATTGGAAAAATATAGTAATTATTACTGCAATAAAATAAAGTAAGTTAAATAAATTGTAACTATAATTTACGGAACACAACGTGAACTCAACAGAAACGTAAATGAAACTGGTAATGGCAAGCAGTTTGGACTGCAAGACCTATTATACATTGGAATTCCGTACGTGTGTCATTTCTAAGAATTACTCCAAAAATACATTTGACAGCTTTTACAAAAGGTATTAAATACAAAGTTTCTATAGAATAATTTTACAGTTGCGTAATTGAAAGTAAACAATACACCACAAGTCATTCTATGAAGTTATTACTACATATATAACAATAGCTAATGAAAAGTTGTCATAATTATGATTTATATACTATCATGATATAAATATAATTGAATAATATATTGAAGAGCCAAAATTATATAAATAATTATGTTGTTGTTGTTTAGGTCATCAGCCGAAAGGCTGGTTTGAACCTGTAGAGGTTTTACTAAGTAAAACGAGGAGTGAGGTAGTTTACCATTGCCTTCCTCACTGAGTGGAAAAGAGCGCTTATCAGCATGCCGGGCCCTCTGAAAAGCACATATTTTTCAACTCTGCAAATGACACCTTCACTTCATTCACCACAGGGCCTGGCTGTATAATGAAATTCATTACTTTCAGAGGAGATAACTCTGATTAGTGTCTTTTACACCTCTTCTACCTCTTCTGTTCTTAAATGATTCAGTCATTTAATTGGCTGACCATATGATAAGAAACAGAACTATTTATTTTAGCCCTGCAACAAACAGATTGAGTGTAAATAATTTGACATTCCACCTGTCTGTTATGGGCCTATAAATAATTATACAAAACAAAACTAAATTATATATAATACTAGTATTATTTATATTTTAGTTTTTTAATTGTTACACTTTACGTGTGATAACTTTTACTTCTTCAATTTAATGAAAAGGAAATTTAAAAAAACATATGCTGAAAAATAATTTCAGAAAAATTCAATTTCTAGTGGCAATTTAACAATGTTTATGGACCATGTTATACCTACCGCTACGAGAGGCACCAGTATGAGAGTAACAATTATTTGAGTAGTGGGGGTAACACAGCGTAGTATGCACCCGACTCCTGAGTGAACATAGTTTACCACTTAACCATAGAGTAATAAACCATAGAGGGGGGAACTCCCATGTTAAAAAGTGTTTTAACGTTTTTCGTCTGCTACTGTGATTCCCGTTCCAAATTCCAATGTTTATAGAATACGCTAGTAGCGCATACGAGGGAGATTTGAATTTTACGCCTGTAGAATGCGCTAGTAGCGCATATGAGGGAGATTTGAATTTTGGCCTATTATCCTATACAATATTTATTTTTTATTTCATTTTACTTTTTGTTTTATAATTGAAATTTTTGGGAACTGATTTTTTTAAAAGTCGCATCAACAGTTTGGTTATTGGCGATTACCGTGGGTCATGAAACAGTAGGTTGAGATTAGTTATAATTAATGAAATGAAACTTTGTTACTTAAAGTGGTTTTTTTTCGCAGAGGGTTAGGGGACGTGATTTCTTCTGTTTTCCGAAAGCGAAAAACCTGTAAGTATTAACATGATAAGTAAATACGTGTAGGCCAAAATAAATCTTGTATGTGTTTAGGTTAACCGTTAACAGATTGAGTAAAAATTAAATGTATAAATTGCCTTCTACTTTTAAATTATTTAATTTAAATTATTATTTATTACATAAATGCGGTGCTTAAATTTGCCTGATGTAATAATAGTTATAGTAGTTTCACATCACATCAATTAAAAAGAAAGCTAACCAGTAAAATGGCACATGACCTAACCTATATCTCTAACCTAATTATTAATAACCTAATACTAATTAAGTATTAGTTATTAATAATTTAATTAATAACCTAATTATTATACCAGGCAAACTTAATCACTAGATAATGTGTACAATAATTAAAATAGGCAATTCATATATTTACTAATTCGCTAGTAGTAAATGTGCTTAACCTATAAACAAACAAGATGTATTTTGGCCTACACGTATTTACTTATCATATTAATACTTTCAGGTTTTCGTCTCTTGGAAAACAGAAGAAATGACGTTAAATATACCTCTGCGAAGAAGTCACTTTTTAACCTAATAAAATTTCATTGTAACTAAAATATAATCTCCAAACAACCATGGTCTCATCCGCCATTACTAACGTACGATTTGATCTAACAACGCTTGCTCTGTATGACGCCTAGTTTTCAAATTTTAAAGCGACGCCAAAACGCACTCTATGTTTGTGAGCATATAACACTAGCAGACGACACTAACTCCGTTTCATTTCGCCTATCTCAGTTCCCCCTCTATGCTTTATTACTCTATGCACTGAACTAATGGGTCGGGTGCGTTGACAATGAGGCAAGAGAGGAGATCGTGTTGTGACAGACTCGGAAGTGCGTGGTGGTGGTGCGCCTGCGCCGGCAAGCATGACTAAAAAGAGTAAGGGATATATTTTGCAAATTCTTCAACTTCTCTGGGGCAGTTCCGTGGCAAAATAATTGCCTGAACTAAATTTATCTAATAGCACCGACCTAATGAAGTACCAACCTACTTATCTACTTATCAAATAGTCTAGTACCTACCTACTTAAAAATATCGTAGGAGTATGCAGTTAGAGTTAATGACAACAATGAAACAATGTATTATGAATTATGTTATTATTAAATATTGTATTATGTATTGTTATGAAACAATGTTAATTACTCTGTAACGGTTCAAAATTGAAATAAACATAAACTACATATTCATTTAAAACCGGTAGTATTTATTTAAAACCGGTAAGTTTAATACCAGCAGTAGGTAAGTACCTACCAATATTTTTAATTGCGTATGAACCACAGCAATGATGCATACTGACCACATTTTGTGTACCATTCTTCCGCATTGTTTTGTGTCTTTGCAGTTAAGGTTTTTGTACCAAAAAGTTGTTGTTCAGGTTGAAGTTAAGGCGTTTTTGTATCAAACGGCAGATTAGCATTATTAAAAAAATTAAACAATTGAAAAAATGCTTACCTCTGATGTTTCAGTTGTGGCGATTTCAATCTGATCTTTGATGAACAAAATGTCGTAGTAATACCAGAGCGAAGGTTCTGGGATGTCATCAGCCGACGTTCCGGACACTTTTTCCCCCTCAATTAACTTATATTCTCTGTTAAAATTACACCGCAGACTATTAATTTTTTTTTCATATGGTATCATTGTCTCGTCAATGGATAAATGACTTGAATGTACATGGTCATATCCTTTCATAAAATTTTTGTTTAGAATTTAAAAATACTCTCCGACTTTTGAGTATCTGTCATTTTCAGGCAAATTTAGGTTATCACACAAATGTATATATTGCTGTATTTCAAAAAATCTATTTCTGCGAATAGACTCCGAAACTAAAATATTGTGACCGTCTGTTTTGGTCTCTCAAAACATACGTATAACGTGGTGTCATATAACTTGTCAATAGGAGTACTGCTAAATAAACGTTTAGCTCGTTGACAGTCAATGAAAGGTTGTGATTCCTTTGCATCTCCTGGCCCCTCCTCACCGCCACTTTCCTCATCAGTGTTTTCTCCATCCACTGGAGGGACAAGGACAAAGGAAGCATTTTCTAGTTCAAGTGATTTTTTTTATAATCATCTTCTTCATCTAATCTAATTAACTCCTCTGCAATTTCATGAACTTGAAGCCTAAAAACAAAGAGAATGTGTAAGCAACATCATACTGAACGGAAACAAAGTTTGAGGTATAATACCCAACGTCACCTCTAGGTGACACTTGGTTTTTGAAAGCTAAAATTACAGCAACTACAAAAAATATTCTAAATCTAGAAACAACAGTACAAAGTACAATCTATTTAAATATAATTCAACAATAAATGATTAAATTTACTTACGTTTTAAAGGATTCATACGTAAATCTCTTGTTAGAAGTCTCGGAATGCATGTTACTGCCGTGCGCCATCTTGAATTGTAGTTTACAGTTCAGCCACCAGTTGTACAAAACCAAACCTGACCTTACATTGTCACAACATAGGTTAGTTCCACAAGAAAAACCTAGAGATCAGCACTTATCATTTATACTTTAATTACCAGAACCCTTTGAAGTGGCGTCACCTGGAGGTGACGTTGGGAACTAAAGAGTTTTAATATCATTATCTTTTAAAACGATCTATAAAAAATTGAACTAATCTAGTGTAAATGAACTATAGCTTATGCACTAACCCAAACATGTGTATTAAGATAAATGCAAACAATGGTTTTTTCTTGTATTCTTACTACTCTAATATTTTTTTAAAGTTTTACATTATTATCTACATTTTTACAACCTTAAAATCACACAGAAAAATAATAGTAATAAGTACAATCAGTATTATCTATGGAAATGGTATGTATCATAAGAAAAGAAAATAATATTTTTATTATCATTCACCTTCACTTTCACTGTGTGGGTACGCATTCTTAACATCTGAGGAGGTGGTCAAATCTTTATAAAATTGATGAAAAATTGGTGATATAAACTGTAGAAGATCTAATAAATCTTTTTTCTTTTCTTTACTAATTGGGACTGTTCCTTCGTATCGTTGTTGTGGTTTGAGTTTGCCAAATCTTCCTCTCCTTTTGAAGTTCACAGTTTTAAATGCTTCGTCTTCTTCTAAGGAATTTTTGTAAAAAACCTCTCCAATGTCAGATTTTTTGTAATGTAACCACTTCAATTTTCTCCAGTTGAACTGGTTGCCATCTTCATCCACTCGGCGTACTTGCAGTTGGAACTTTAGCAATGATGCAAAATCTAAGAAATGATGTTGCTCCATTTCTTTGACTATGAAAGGTTTCTTTGTTCCAGTCATTCTGATTAGTTGTGCCCAGTCCCGTGGATGCTCAATTGAAGCATTATAGCGGTTTTTCTTTTTTTCTATTAAAGAATGAGACGAATCACATTCCATATGTGTTTGTCCAGGTAACAAAAATTTATGGTTAATTACCTCCAAAGAAGACGACTCTTGAAGAGCAACCATGCACATAACTGAAATGTGTGAATTTTTGTTTTGACCTGGACATGTATCCGAGTACATGGTCAAGGTCTTCACTTCAGGATTCAGGTCTCTGATGTACTGGTACAAACAAGAAGCGACCTCATTGCCTCCTCTTCCTGCCATGGCTTCATGCCACAAAAAATTGTACGTTTGGCCATCATCGCAGTCGTAAATAGTTAAATTAAAAGTCCATAACATACGCTTATAAAATGATACCGAGTTTTGAAGAAGCGGCGTTGGCAGACACTGCTGCAAGTCAAATGTAATTGTTTTTTTCGTTTTATCTTTTTTTGAAACTTCTTTATCCTTTGCGTTACATTTATAGGCAAAGTCAGCAAGCTTGTGGTGTTCGTCCAGTTTAATTTTAACAGTTTCTTTGTCTTCCTGCGGTGCCAATTTCAATTCTAATGCTATCCGATCACAAGTCGCACACGTGTCGACTTGTGGTTTTTTAATGGCTAGATTTTTTTTTGTGAAACTCATCGCAAAAGGTACGGTATGATACGGGTATGCTGTCTTTGCAGTGTTTTGCTGTATATTCGGTATATAACGCCATTATTGTTAGATGAGGTGACAAAAACATTTTGCTGCAGTCCCTCCTCGTGTAATGGCTTTCATACACAGGAATCTTTGAAAGAAATTCTTGGACTTTAACTTTCCTATCATCTTGAAATTTTGTTTTTGAATGGGTACCCCTACTATCTGGTTCTGGTATTCCTGATGACGAAGCTCTTTTCTTTTGGATTACGGTTTCTATAAATCTTGGACTTTCTCCGAATATTTTCATAAAGCACATTTTACAAATTAGTGTTCTTTCCCCTGCAAATTCAACGTAATACTTGACATTAATCTGTCTAAAACACTCTTTATTACTGTAATTTCTAATTCTTGATCTTTTCTTTTCATTAAATTCTAATAATCCTGCAATGTAACTCACTCTTCTGTCAAAACTTTTCATTTCCCAGTATTCCTGAAATATAGCCATTCGAACATCATCACTGACTTTCTCTTTACACAAATTTCGACACTGACCTAAAGGCTGTGATTTTTTAGCTGGCTTCAATTTTCCGCTGATTGTTGTATACGCTTGACCTTTATTGCGCAAAAATTTTCTTTCGTCTCTTACTTTACGGCTTTCCCCTTTCAATCCGCGCTTTCTTACAGTCCCTCTTTTTGTCAACGCAGTTTGTAAACAGTTTTCCTGATGCATATTTTCATTTTCATCATCTGTTACACCTAAAAGGTGGTCTTTGTTTTTATCACAAGATTGAACAGGTACTGCACTACTTCCTTCAGTTCCGTAGCCATTTCTTATATTCTTATTAGAAAATGAGGTACTTGATTCAACTGCAGATTCAGGTATTTCCACAACTTTCACATTACACTGTGACGCACTTGCTTCACCGTCTAATTCTCTGATAATCGGACAAAGGTTATGAGAGCTTACCTGATGTTTTACATGTTTCTTTTTTATTTTCTTCCTTCTAGATAAATCTTCTTCATCTGAGCTTGATCCATCAGTACTGATAGGAACATAATGTTTATCCTTTTCTGAATCATCAGAATCAATTAGGTGCCAAAGTTCATCTGGTATTGACCGAGCAGGACTTGTACCTGTAAGGAACGATGAGTTGATATTATGAAATAATTAATTCATCATTTAGGTTGCTGTAACAAAACGTTATACATTAAGACTTTATTATTGTACCAATAGCTTTGCCATGTTGATACAGCAGCTTCTGTTTGATCACCAACACTAAAAACATTGGGGTGATTAGTATTTAATGAATAACCACTGTGGAATGTTGCAGCAAGGAAATTTTTAATGTAATATTTCCCTGCAGTGTTACACCAGTAACGAAAATTTTCACCGGCAGGAAATTTTTTCTTTTATAATGAAACAGCTGATTTATTCTACACATTTACTTTTATTGTTAAACAACAAAGTGATATGAGTGGATAACCTTATTGAAATTTTATTTAACATTTAACAAAATCTTTTCTTTAATTACAATATTCGTACTCCAACAATGTAATATAGATTATTTAACAAAAATATTTTTTTTTAAACACGATTGTTTAAATTATGATTACATTACAAAATGTAGAAAAAATGAATCTTTAACAGATAAGGGAAAGTTAAAAATTACAACACGAAAAAATTCCCACGTGAATTGTATTTGCATTCTTATCCAATTTTAATCTAATCGTATATAAGTTAGAAGGGGGATACTAAAAACGTAGTTGGGAATGCGATAATTAAAGTGGTTAATAAAGTAACTTATTGATAAACAAAATAATAATAATTTATATCGCCAACTGGCAAATACACACAACGCTAATTCATAATGAAATAACATAAAACAGTACTAACCTTCTTCTGATGCGTCATCTTCGGATTCATTTAAACTCTTTGTATTTATAACGATATCTAGCATTCGTTGTCCTCGGGACGTTGTTTTCAGTAGTTTTAAAATCTCAACACAACTAAAATTACTTTGCGAATCAAACACTTACCGGCTTTTACAAAACACACAAAACGTATACTGTAACAACCGGTTCAGAACTTTTGATCGGTGGATCATATGGTGTAGGATCAGCTGATCGTTATTGCCAACATAAATTTTAAGCGAAAGAAAATCTTTAGTATAACAATAAACTATGAAAACGAATTGACTTATTACAATTCAAAAATAACTTTTATTCACAATGCTATAATTAAAAATAAATTGATTAAAAAATAAATAATATTAAAAATAATTGAAATACCGTGATTGATATTTCATTAGTCAGCAGTGTAAAGTGCGTTAAGTCCAACCGTTTAGGGACATGACGCACTATTCCCTCATAACGTGAGACAGATTTCAAAGGGAAGAGTGCGTTATGTCACTATCTGTGACATAACGCACTTTACCCTGCCATAGCCGGCCGCATTGGCGCAGTTGGTAACGTGCTCGCCTCTCATCATGCGGTCTTGGGTTCGAATCCCATTCAGGCACGGCATTTTTTCATACGTTACAAAAAATCATTTCATCATTCACCGTCTGCATTAGCAGTAATTGCAGAACAGTCGGACGTTAAACAAAAAAAAAAAAAAAAAAAAAAAAATACCCTGCCATAGTGTTCATTTGTCGAACATAACACAAGACTCACAAACGAATTCCATCGAGCGCAATAGGGATTGGACATAACGCACTATACCCACATGTAGTCCTGATTTTTCTCATTCCGATGGTAGTGATAACTCAATTTCGCGATTTTTGGGCATAACGCACTTTACGCTGCAAACACAGTTATTTTTAGTAGTGAGCTATTTAGGAAGCTAGCATGAAGGAGGGAAAAATTTCTTGAGTGGTGGGGATACAGCAGATGAACACATGTCGGCTCGGGTCATCATGACCCATAGCGACCATATTGCGCGGGTAATCAGATAGATATTTTAGGCACGTACATTATTATTATATTATATATTTCATTGAACCCAAAACTTTTACTTATTTTTTAACGAGAATGAGGCCTCACGCGAGGCCTGAAGCGGCCGGTCCACTCGCTCCACCCTAAGGACGGCACTGGTAATTATAATTCATTTTTATAAACTTAAATTGTAATTTATAATTACAGCATCTCAGAGGTAAACGGTGTTAAGTACCATTGAAACAACTTTCCAGAAAAACCTACTGAAATGTAATGTCTAACCTTTTCTTCCGTAACTCCGCTTGTTACAAATATCACTTGCATCATCAATCTCACAGCTCATTTTTTTGTCCGAGCTGAGATTCTATATGTGTTAATTACTCTGTCTCAAAAGTCATTGCCACCCATGTATGTTTTATAGGCACTCACTTCCATTGGGCCTCGCAGATTTATATACTGCCGATGACTTTTTGATAAACGGCGGCAGAAATCAGTAGGCTCTGCACCCTCTTTGCTTGACATTAACGTTACTGGTCTACTGTCATACCATTTAACGACTGCTGTCTGTCCATCATTTCGTATACTTTGATCGAAAGAACCACGTCCCTGTCTCTTTTAATCATTGTCATGTTTTAACTGACAATTACTTGGAATTCTATGCTTTTGCAGACTACCAGTTGCTTGACACTCCGCTTCAAAGTGTAAGCAATCTAATAAAGCTTCAGAGGTGAAGTATCTATCAGTGTAAATTGTTACTCCAGGTGGTATATTTTGTGTTAACTTCAAGCTAACCTTTCCCTGGAGGTCTAAATTTTGGAATTATCCGTCTGTAAATATTAAGTCTCCGTGGCCTTGACATAAAAAGACATCAAGAGGGAGCCCATCTGGAGCTGCCGCTACAAAATTTTTCAAACCACACGGGTTCGGTTTTCCTCTGACAAATTGCCTGCCACTCCTTGACCCCAAATGGAATCATTTGCTCATCTATAGCAATATTGCTTGGCCATGGATTCAGTTTACAACCGTTAGCCACTACACGAAGTAAAAGCTCTTTTTCAAAATTTATTGTTTGACTTTTCATCAGGAGTAACTGCATTATCTTCAGCAAGTTTGAGGTTGTGCCTCAAAACAAAATATATATTTTTAGACATATTATCGGCAATAATTGGTACTCTGTACTTTTTAGACCAGTACATTCTAATTCTGCGAAATTTTAAAATCAACATAATTATTGTTTTGCCTATGAATATTTTTATTTCTTGTACTGTGTAATTAAGAATTTTCCCAGTGTCTGCGTGATACCTTTGATTGGTAAACGTGCATAGTTAATTATAAATATCATTTGGAAGACATTTACTTACTTCAATTACATATTCTGGATCTCTGGCTTTGAGACCTCGATTAATACGGCTATCAATCATTTCTGGTAGCATGCAATTAATATAAAATTTAATTTAGGAACCATAATATTGTTCCACAGGGCTTCATCTCTTTCAGTATTTTCAATAAATATTTCCTTTCCCGTGTATACAACTAGATCGCACCAATCTCTTTTTGCAATATTTAGTTGCCCTTGAATTTGGAAAAAATAATTGTGGTTCCTTTTTAGTTTTAATTGTTTGTTTATATCTACATGAAGCCTAGTTTTTTTATTGTCTGTTACAAATTCAAGTAATGACTGTTCAATTTTCATACACTTAACTTCTATTACGCCTCTTTCACCAATCAGTCCATCAGGACTAGCTCCCAGGAATGGATTATCATGGTCAATAAATAATTCACACTAATCATCTTTCCTACCAGATTGGGTTTCGTAAATTACATACCAACTGCAACATTTTCGTTACCTCTTCCAAAACGAATTGCTTTGGTGTTCAGTTCTTTTGGAAAAAGTAAAGTTTTTACGAGACAATGACATGCCGTAAAAAGTCGACGTTTTATGACATTGCCAAAATTTGATGCAGTCAGCCTGTTCATTCGTTTTGCCTTCCACTCAATACTAGAATGCTGGCTGATAGTTCGTCTCTCTGTAGGCCTTCTTGCCTTATAATTTCTAAAAATTCTTCCTTTTTATAAATCATTTTTTTCTTCCTCTATGTCTGGTACCGTAGCATCTGGTCCGTATTCTTGATCGTAAGTTGCAAAACGTTTTCTCTTTCGTGACTGTGGTACTGCATTTTCTAAAAATCTCAATTTTCGTTTTGAGTGCGCTACCTCCCTTCTTTCCATTACCTTCTTAAAATAAGCCCCGGGGGACTCCTACTTTGCATCTTTTTCCAGGGACTGAGATGCCATTTTGGGCCACCGAAGTGGGCCAGCCCAGCACCGAAGCACCGTCTTCTGTATGATCCTCTTTTTGTGAAATCGATTCTCTTACCGCCACCAAATTTTGCAATTATGCCCATAAACCTTTCTGCACAATTAGTGGTTTCATTCCACGCAAGGGAACCCGCCTTATCACAAAGAGGCTGAATAAACTCACGGATTTTATCCATGAATTCTTTGTCCAATTGGTTGGCAAAACTGACTTCTGCTCTTTCTTTCTTCTTGCAGAAATAATCCCTGCGCTTTTCATGCCGTCCAAACACGTGGTTTACGGAGTTACAAATTTCTTGTCTCAGTAATTTTACTAACTCATCACTTCGATCAGGACAGTAATTAATTGGCCGGCCGCGTTGGCGATGTTGGTAACGTGCTCGCCTCGTTGGCGATGTTGGTAACGTGCTCGCCTCTCATCACGCGGTCTTGGGTTCGAATCCCACTCGGGCATGGCATTTTTTCATACGTTACAAAAAATTCATTTCATCCTTCACCGTCTGTATTAGCAGCAATTTGCAAACAGTCGGACGTTAAACCAAAAAAAAAGTAATTAATTGCCGTTCGAATGCCTTTTACTAGTCTTTCCAGACGACTAATTGTTTCTTCCGTAGTCACTGAAGACAGAGATTTACGTGATAATAACGGATATCTGGAATCGAAGGAGAGCTTATGTAACTTAGCCCTTAAATTTCTGACCGTGTGATTGGCACACTCAATTTTTTGTACATATCTCCCGTATTGGCATCTTTCTTGAATTTTGGCGAATACATTTGAATCACCATCACCTATATAACATTGTATACAAGCCCATAGTCTTGTTCACTTCTTCTAAATCCTTCTAAAATTACTTCACTTTCCATTCCTGTAGAAGGTCCTTCATAATTGATGAAACATTCGTGCGTATTTCTTTCTGTTTACTTTTATTCAGTGCACAGACGTAGCAGTACTTATAGCGCACTCCTACAAACAGAAGTTTTTTGGTTTCAGCACCAATTATAACGCCCTGAAAATAATGTTATTTCAAATAAATAAAGCATTCAATGAACTATCTAAGTAGACTAATTAGTTTGTGACAGAAACGTGGCTAATGCTATAAAAGGTCTTTCCAAGAGTTGTGGTATTTACAAAATTCTAAAACTAAAACTGGACTAAAAGTCTCGGGTATTTCAAATAGCTTTATTAAAAGTAGCTTTGATAATTAAAGCTCAAAATTACTTTATTAACGCCCGCAAGGCTCTATATTGGAGCTTCTGCCTTTTCTTATAGTGATAAATTATCTACCTCTATTCTTATTGGACGTATCTTGAAGAAAAAATCAAACGTCAGATGACGTTTGATTTTTTTTCAATCGTCATTTGACGTTTGCGGAAAGATTATCAAGCGTCCTTTTTATCCACCGTAAACTCTGACCTTTGTTCCCCTAAATACACTGCTGTCGATTATTTTTTCGCTTTTCCAAAGCCACATTACCTATGGCATTCATTTATGGGGTCGTATCTCTTCACTTTACAAAATTTTGTTGGCTCAATAAAACAATCAGAATAAAACGATCAGAATACTCAACAAACCTTCGCGTGAGCGTTGCAAACCCCTTTTCAAGGAATTAAAAATTATGCCAGTATACAATTATACGTAAAAAAAACTTGAATACGTATCAGCTAAGGTTTGATGTCTACGGGTATAAACAAGATTAAGGGTACGTCCAAGATGCACGCTGATAAACGCAGGTAGTCAGGCTCAGATATCTCGGCGCCGACTGTCTATCTCCGAGCGGCAGGTGGATGTAGCCATTATGCAAGCAGGTTGTCAGCGCAGAAAGAGGTGCCAGCAAAAGATACCAGTGTACAATGGAACTTACAAGTGAACAGGCTGCAGCTTTATTGCTGCTTAGTGACAATGTTACAACCAAGTTAAAACCAATAAGAAGGGAAATTCATCCAATTAATAAATTAAGATCTGTGTACGGGGAGTACAAACACCTATTTCCGCAATTACTTGCCGATGAAAACAGATTTTTTGAATATTTCAGAATGAGCCCGGATACATTTTATTTTATTTTGTCAAAAATTGAACACAGGCTGACTAAGAACTGGGCAAATTACCACAAAACTCCAATTCAGGCGGAAGAAAGACTGGTTGTCACATTAAGGTAAGTAAACCCATTTATTTTTATTTTTTGTTATTTATTTAAACATCTTGTAAAAGTAATACAATTCAAGTAGACTGTTGAATGATTTCAAGGAATAAGCTAATATTAAATATAACAACATAATACATTTTAGATGAAAAACAAATAACGTTTTCTTAGGTTAAAAAATTCTACTTGTATAAACAATCATACTCAAAATCAGTCAACATATTTCGATCCTGTGAGAAGGGTGAGCTGAGAGAATTCATCTTCATTATGTGGGAAGGTTTGAGTGTCAGGCTGATGTCCATAGTTCTGATGAAATTGATCAACTGACGGAGGTCTACTATCACATGAAAACGTTGACAAAGCGGCTGGAGATGGCTGTGGAGTAGATCTACTACCTGTTGAAGTTCCTGGAGATAGCTGCTGCAAAGATCCTCCCATGAAAGCAAACTCCTCTACAACTTGTTGAATACGGCTCCGGAATCTCAGTTTATATTCTGTGAGTATTTTTGATACAAACGGAAGCAGGCTTTTAAAAAACATCATGTCATTGTCAGGTTCCCGCTGAAATGCACTTTGGATAGTGTCAATTTTTTGCTGCTCCAGTTGTAAGATTTTTTCGTTATACAATGTGTTGGTTGCCATCACACGTCTTCTCTTCCTAGGTTGACATGCAGGGGGGTTGTCAGGCAGGTTCAATTGAACAGGTTGGGCTTCGGGCTCATTCTCATTAGGAACTTCTTTTTCTGCTACATTAGAATCAATGTTGCCTGGTTCTTGTTCATCATCTCGTTGGCTCACGTCATCTTCCCGTTCAGCTTCTACATCGTCCGTAACAATAGCTACTTTCGGTTTTAGGTTGCTTGAAGAAGCTCTAGGTTTGACTATGTCTTTTAAAAATAACATTTGTTTATAATAAGGCCATTTGGGTTCGGTAGCTGTTTCTGCAGCATCTCCTGATCTTGGTGGCTTTATTTTGCTGCATTCAACGCTGAATTTATCCCGCATGTATTTCCATTTTTTCCTCAGTACACTTCCTGAAACCAAATAATGACGATTATATTGATGTAGAGTATTTGTTTCAGGTTTTTGTCTACCGGTATGTCATTTCGAGGGTTGGCATTCAGCTTTAGAATGGGGAAATCGACAGTGGCTATGATAGTAAAAGAGACGGTTACTGCAATATGGGAAGAGTTACAACAAATTTATATGCCAACTCCATCTGTAGAAGATTTTGAGAGTAGCTAATGAGTTTGCTGAATTCTGGAATTTCCCAAACGTGATTGGGTGCCTTGATGGCAAACATGTGACAATAAAGTGCCCGGATAATTCGGCCTCAATGTATTACAATTATCAAAAATACTTTTCAATAATTCTTCAAGGTTTAGTGGATGCAAAGTACACGTTTATTGCTGTTGACGTTGGAGGATACGGAAAACAGAGCTATGGCGGAACTTTCCTCGCATCGCACTTGCATGATTCATTGAATCTGAGAATATAACCTTTCCAGAACCGAAAGTGTTGCCTAATCAAATATCGAAGTTCCTTTTTCATGTTGGCTGATGAGGCATATCCGCTTCTTCCTAATTTAATGAAACCTTACAAGAGGAAAACACTAAACTCTAGTAGAAGGAATTTCAACAATAGGCTATCTAAAACAAGGAAAACAGTGGAGTGTGCGTTCGGAATTCTATACGCAAAATGGAGAATTCTTGCAAAGGAACTAGACACGAATGTCGAATTAACAGAAATGCTTGTAAAATGTGTTTGTCTACTTCACAATACCATAATAGAACGAGAAGGCATAGAAAGACATATGACCGAGGTTGAGTTACAAGGAACCAATGAATCAGTGATGTGGCGCAGAGAAGGCAGATAACAGAATACAGCGAAAGAAATTAGAGACACGTTGGCCATGTACATGGAAAAGTACCCATTGTCATACAAGAACAATTAAATAAATTGAGGCTTTTGGAACAAGTGAAGTACATTTTAGAAAATGAAAAGGTATAGGCCTACCTGACTCATTGTAAATTATGTAAATAAATTATAGAAAGTTGAGTTATTAAATTGTGTATCAGAACAGCACTTTGTATGACTTACTACTTCCTTTTATCCACAACTTCAACCTATTTGTTTCTCATTAATTTCACTATTAACTTTTTACTGTTTAAAATTTTTATTATTTATTACCCTCTATTAAACACATGCACAAATTATAATTATGTTGTGTTCATATGAGCAGTTAATATAAATGTATAGTAAAACTATTTTTTGTTGCAGAAATGTAATAGTGGACTTAAAATTTCTATAAATGCTAAAAATTTGCATAATATATTAGTACATAATCAAAGTAGGTAGTATTAATGTAGGCCTACAAGTGTTTCAGTTTAAAGGTGTTCACGATTCCCCATCTTAACAAAGTAATTTTTCAAATTACATTTGACTGGTGACCTCAGAAATAGTTAAAGATACATTAATAAATTTATTGTGGCATGTACGTTGTAGTATGTTAATGAGTTACAATCAAACTGGTTAAAATTTCATCAACAAAATAAAAAAATATACAAAAAAGTATTTAGTATGTAAAAATATTTTTGTTCTCTGTTACTATAACATTTACTATAATCAATCTTCTTTTATACAACTGTATATGGGAACTCGGGGCGGAATGGGATACTTAATGTTTAAATTTATTTTAAAGGGGAATAAAAAAAACACTTGATTAATGTATGAAACATTAGTTTATAGTATAATATAACATACATGACATGAAAGTTACTTACTACTGTACATTTTTATTTTTATTTATTTTTTATAAAAAATGCCCGCAAATTTCCCGTTCTGCCCCACATACGGAGCAGAATGGGATAGAGATTTTCATTATTAAAAACATAAGAGAAAATGTGAAATTACGCCTTAAAACTAAGAAAAAACCTTATAGACAAAAACACATAAGACAAAAATTGAAATTACGCCTTAAAACTAAAAAAAAACATTATAGACTTACCTATTTAATTTAAAAAAATTGGAAAAATTATGAGGATTAAAAATGATTGTCATTTTGAAAAATAAAAGATTAATCTCAATATTTTTAATAATCAATAAACTAACTACTTAGCCTCCTGGCAATGTTCACAAATTAAAATTTCTTCGTCAACTTCAGAGTCTATACCAGCATATGAGTTGTATGCCCACTTGAAACATTTCTAGCAGGCAACCCATCCTTCATTTGAAACTGAGTAAAATTCCCCACAGTACAGACACTGATCATCTTCTTCATCTGATTCACTATCCTCTGCCATCATCTTCTTTGTAGGTTTGTTTGTGCAGCTTGATTTCTTGAAGAGATTTTTCTTAATTGATTTTCCATTAGTGGAATTTTTTGATCTTTTTCCTCTGTTTTTGCGTTCTTTCACATATCCTTTTTCCTTTTTTTTGGCAATAGCATCTTGTAACTCGTTTTTGTAAGGAGAATCTGTTAATATCACAGTTTTTCCATTTTTTCTTGAAGTCCTCTTTGTATTTTGCTTGATTATCGGAATCGGTATTAAAGCCTCAGGTGATGTTTCAAAAGCTGGCTTTTCCTGAGAACTTGAACAAAAGTAGGGAGAATCTGGCATCCATGAAGATCCAGGTTGGGATTCAATGCTGAGGTTTTCTTGGTGCTTTTTTTCTTGTTTGGTGGTTCAGTATATACTGGAGAGTCAGTTGTCGAATCATGATATTGTCCAGTAGTAGACTTTTCACCGTTTTCCAACTGAATATCAGTTGTCGCAGATGGAAGGCAGTCTGCGTCGGAAAAAACATTTAAATCAGGTGGCCAGATCCCTGTTTTCTTAAAGCCGTTTATAGCAGTTGACATTGTGGCAGCATGTAAAAATGCACCCCCAAAGATTGTAGATATCTGAAAAAGAGTTACAACTTTTCCTGGATGGCTTCTAAGCCATTTGCTAATCTCTTCGCCATAGTACAGACTTAGAGGCTTGAAAAATGTTACATCTAAGGGTTGCAACTTACGAGAAGTGTGAGGCGGTAAACAAAGTAAAACTACGCCATTGTCTCTTGCCATTTCAAGCAGCTTCAGATTTTTTGTATGTGTCGAATGCCCATCCACAATTAGAAGAACAGGTGACTCTTTTGTGGCTTTGGAAAAATCAATAACTTTGTAAACCACACTAGAAATAATTCAGTAGTCATCCATCCCGAGGGGTGAACTTCAGACCAGCCTCTTGGGGGTAAGCCAAGCCCAAATTCTTGTTTCTTCTTCATTCTTGGAAAGACAAGCATTGGCGGCATGTATAATCCGGATGCCGAGATCCAAACTTCCGCTGTCACTGTTTCTCCTCGGTCTGCAGATGTTATTGCTCTTACTTGCCTCTTTCCCTTAAGCGCTATTATTTTCGACTGACTTTTTGGATTAACCGACACGCCGGTTTCATCGCAGTTAAATATTTTATCAGCTGTCAGATTGTGGTTATCAATAACTTCATGAAGAAGAGCATTAGACTTTGAAACTGCAACCTTATTGAACCCCATTGCTCGTGCGCCACTTGTATTTTCTGGAGTACGAATAGACAGGGAAGGATGCCTAGTAAGAAATCCTTTAATCCAATTTTGCCTTGCTAGACACGTTTCTTTGTTAAATTGGTGCATTAACCCATTTTTTTCTGCCAACTCATAGGCTAATGATCTTAGATCTTTCATAGTTAGACCAAAAAGCCTGCTTTCCATTGTCTTTAGATATGATACCAGTTCATCTTCTTGTTCTGATGTAAAAATATTTTTATATTTGCCATCTGATTTATCAATTTTATATCGAGGATTATTCTTAGATTTTTTTTACATACCTTTCCAGAGTTCTTTGGAACATTAAACTGAACCGAAGCCTTTAAAAATCCCATTTCGGATGATAACACCGCTTTAACGGCCAATTCCATTGCGTTGACATCCCATTTCTGTCTATCAGTCTTTCTAACGTAAGTTCGCACCGTCTGGAATAAAAAAAAGGTTAAAACATATCTGCGAAAAAATGACGGGGCAGAACGGGATAGTGTTCCGTTCTGCCCCATCCCGTTCCGCCCCGATAGCACGTTTCAGGTTACAAATTTTTACTGAGTCTAAAAACTGACGTATTTATACTTATTCTGTGGCTAAGTTATAGCTAATTAAATGCGCTATAATATTATATAACATTTAATGATGTTAAATTAACGGTTAATAGCTTACCTTGCGTAGAAATCGTCGAAAAGTTACAAAACACACAGGAAAGCCCTACGAACTGTCTTATCACTCAGAAAACACTGTTTGAACTAGTCGAAATGGCTACCGCATCTTCTCTTCTGTCTGTAGACATAGTTTAACAACACTACACTAGGTAGAAACACTCTCCAGTAGAAAAAAATGCGCTGTCCCGTTGTGCCCCGCTATCCCGTTCTGCCCCGAGTTCCCCTACTGTATATCTAAAGAGCATCTTATAAAAATTTCTGGGATTTTATACCTTTGACTAAAATCTTCCACCATCCTGTGATTATCAAACGCTAACAACTTCTCTTTAAATATTTGGCTAACAGAATTGCATATCAAAATGTTATTGTAAACTTACTATCAATCTTCATTTATAACGAAATATTCCTCCAACACGCATCAACGATGTTCCTGTAAGAATGTTTTTTAATACGCTTATCCCATATCGGAGGATTAAGTTGCACTTTAGATACCAAATCTTCGATATCCATCGTCAAACAATCAAACACACTCAACGAAAATCACTGTGCAACTAGCAGGTTGTCTGAAACCAGAATAAACAAATCATTCCGGTAAAAATCTGAGTCAGACTAACAGCGCGCCGAAAGTTTGCGCGCAGGAGCATTATGGCCACTCCCGCTTAGCAACATGGGATTTTACGCACGCCGACTCGGCGCCGATCGTCTGACTCAGAAAACCAGCGTGCATTTTAGACGTACCATAAGGACAGATCTGTACGTTCCACGTATTCAGTTGAGGGACACAACCCATAATGTTTTTACATAATGGAGTGAAAATATTTGGTTGTATTTATAACTAATTGTCTTTAGCAGCAAGGACGGTGCCAATAAAAAATTCGGGACAAAAATCCGCTCTTGGTTAATTCAGAACCCGTTTTATAAGACGGAAGAATTGGTCTTTTCTGTTATCCTCCCCCTAAGCAAAATTTGTCATATTTTGTGGATGTATGCAATATTAGAGTATTTTTAACGTGATGAAAATGGGAAAAATATTTTTAAAAAATCCTATCTTCCTCAAGTGAAGGTTTAATATAGGTAGGGTAAATAGATTGTTTTTTTCTCAATATTGTTACTGTATGTAATTTAAACTCATTGAGTACTTACCTCATTTATCTTCATTCGATTTGTTATAGGATACTGTTATTCAATACACAGTAATGTTACACGTTTGTTACACAGTAATGTTCAATAAAGAACAAATTAATTTTTATCGGTATGTTTTATTTTATATCGGCAAAAAATAAATTTTTCGATGGCATTAATTTAGTAACATAATTAAATTAAATATTCTTAAATAATTTAATAATTTTCAATAAATAGCTAACGTATTTTTAATAACACCGTATTTTCGCTATATAGGCCTATATTTAACGTTAACTTGAAAAATATTAATGTAGGATTTTTAAAATATTTTTCCCGTTTTTATCGTTATAAACAACGTAAAATTACATATGAAATACCCAAAAATGTGACAAATTTTTCTGGGGGGGGGGATAACAGAAAAGACCCAAACGTTTTTGCTGGTCGGGTCGACATAACTTTTTGATTATGGGAAGACAAATTAATCTAAGTTAGATGACTTTTAAAAATGATTTCCAGTTTTATTGTTTGTTTTGTAAGGGATATTTATTGGTTGGGTTTTGTGTTATTTGTATGTATATTTTAGTTTTCTGTTGTTTGTAAATTTGTAGAGTATTGACGCATTCTATTCGGTGATATCAGTCATTAAATAAAAACTTATTATTATTATAAATTCCTACAATTGAATAATAAAAGTAATGACTAATTTCCATAATCAATTAATTATTTGACTAATATTAGTTTGGACCGCTAGTTCGGCAGACCTAGAAGTAATCGACTAACTAATTAGGCAAGAGCGAATACACACTAGACCGATAGTAGTAGTTGTCTTCACTAGCAGTAAAAGCGCACATAAAGCAGTCGGTTAGCGCCTGTACTGCTCACTCAACTCTTAACACACATCAGTTTTTTGTTATGAAAAGTACTGACTGATTTCGTGTATCAGCCTGTCAGTTTACAATTTATCCATGTAATTTCAATAGAAGCTTGCACTGTACACGTTCCCTCTACTTGCCTCCTCCTTTTATTCCGAGTAGTCAGCATATGTACTGGTTGTTAGAAAAGTATGCCTCTAAATTGTTACCAGTGTTTAATACTTTCGTATGAATTTAATTCTTTTAAAGTAATTCATTGTGTTTAATTGTATAATCCTATTTTAGTATCGATTGCATCTTCCGAAGAAATTTAATCCGAGATGACACAATGTCCGCACGCTCCATGAAAAACCTTCTACCGTCATTACTTTTCTTGTAATTGTACCCCAAATTTTTAATTATTCTCCATGAAGACTTAACGGACCCCGTGTACCCAATTCTTTCTTCTAAAATTTTTCGCATGTAGGGTACTCCCCACGTTCAAAAATCTCGGTTATTGTTATGCGAATGCGTTGCTCATCGAAACTGTCAACACTGGTGACCCATTTTTTGTGAGGTATATTCTTATGAGGAGACGTAAACGACACGGGTTGTTCTTCATTAGCCCAACATATTTCATTGATGGCAGCTGATGCAGCTATGTTCTCACGGGTTTCGGCACATATTCTTTGCACAGTGCTGCGACTACATGAGCAAGCAGTTGCAGTCACTGCTTACTATACAGAAGTTCTTTAAAGTAATTATACACACTGTAAATAAAGTTTTTAGTTTGGCTTCGTAAATCACGTTTTTCACTTATCGTTGACCGGTACTGCGTACACTTTAATCTCTTGTGCACTGAACGGAAACTCAAACTGAACTGGTGAATTTATTTGAACTATAATATAATCATAAACATATACATTTATACAAGACAATGTACATTTTTATATATTTCTTTAAAATAGAAACAGCCTTACATTTTGTGTTGACAGTTATAAAAGCAAACACTGCAGAGTATAATAAAATCTGTAATTAATTAACTAAAAGAATTTTATATTCTGATGTATAAAGTATTTTTTTGACATTAAAGTAATATATCAATAAAAGTAAAAATTAAAAATAGATGGTGATCAAGTGTATGGAAGTAGTAGTACGTTTTGCAGCACACTATACAAACTGCTGCAACCACTTTTCATGTGTGGGAGTTAAAATACTTATTACGGAAGCTTCTATTGAAATTACATGGACTTTTTTAGTATAGGAACTGTACCGGTACTGTGTGTTATTTTTGTGATTGTAGTTACTGTTCGGTAGTAAAATACGTCTAATTTATTATAGGTAGTAATTTTTTAAGTTAAACTAAATTTCGTTTTACTGTTGTATTATTTGCTTTAGAAATTTTAAAAACAATTAATGTTAGGATGTTAAATAACCCTTTAAATTTCTAAATAGAATTATTATAAAATTAATTCAAGTGTTCAGTAAGACTTGTGTCAGTTGTGTCATTAGAGATGTCAAAGGTATGATGACATTTTTTATATCTGTTAAAAATGATTACATTATATTATTTAAATTAATGGAATGGTCTACGATTTGGCGGTCTCCTTTTATAGCTGAAACACAAGAACGAGAATTATAATGACAAACATATGATTTAAAATTATTTGTATCGTTTTTGTGTTCATTTGAAGAATGGTTTCAGGAATGGTTTTGGTTTCTTGCTCACTCACTCGTCGGCTAACTGCTGGGATTTTCGGGAACATTTTCATGTCATCAGGCTTGAAATTTAATCCATTATTATGTGTCACTGGTGAAGGCTTACCAGTGCCGGTAGTCGATTGGCGTTTCCGCTGAATTTGTAACTCTTGATACACAGTGCAACCTCTATAAATTGCCGTGTGCTGTTGTCTGCACAGAGCGCAAGTAAGAGCTGCATCTCTACTCTGTTTACAGTCAGTCGGGTTTACAGTCAGATGGGGCCCAGAGCAATTAACGCAACGCGTTGGACGGTTGCAGTACGCTTTGGTGTGGTTGAAGCGCTGGCATCTGGTACACTGTACCACGTTTCTATGACGACGTACTTCTTCAACACGAACGATGGTGTGCAATAATGAATTAATTTTATATAATCTCATCAATGTTACGGTTTTTAGGATCTATATCAATAAAAAATAATGGTAACAAAGTCTTATCCCTAGAAATGACATTCGTCACGTTAAAGATATAAAAATTCAGCAATGAAAGTTCATTTTTATTTAATTCTGGCGAGGTAGTACAGTGAAAACCACGCACAACTACTCTGTGCGGACAATCTTGTCGTAACTGATAAGTGTGAAATTCAGTGTTTTGTAACTTAAAAGCATGGACCAGCGTCCTATACAAAGATGGCGTACTAGATAAATAACAACATTTCCATTTTCAGTAGTCGATTTTAATTTAAAATCACAGCGATAGATTTAATTGAATTAAATAGTTACAAACATTCGAAATAACAATGCGACCATTTGGAATGACATGGTTCCAACTAACATTTTTGAAGTTTTCAGGAATCTTCATTTGAAAGTTTAAAAGCGTGGTTCTCAGTAAAATATCACAATATAGTGTTGATTTTTGGATAAGTTGTTCTTAGATATTATACTTACTTATTTAGTTAATCACTTCTATTATTAAACATCACAAACACCCACATAAGTAATTTTAGAAACCTCATACTCACCAAAATTACTGAGCCACCAAGATGGGATGAAAGAAATGAAGACAACAATTTTTTTTAAAATTTACCAAAAAGTTTAATTATGATTTTAAAATTATACAGAAATAAGATAATATGAAAAATATCTAAAATAGTACAGCAGCTTCATAAAAATTTTGGCCGATAGGAGGCATGTATTTCATTATATCTTTGATGTCATGTTTTTTTATTTCTGGAACTTTGCAAATTTTTATATTACCTGGTTTAATAAATACAGCTGAAATTTCATTTTCATGATCAGTTGTGTTGTTACTTCTTTTACTTGCTCTGACTTTTCTGGCTATTTTTACAGTTTCTGATATTTTTTGAAGAAATGAAGTTCTATAAGAAATTTCTAGTAAGTTCTGTGAAAATTCTAGCGATGTTACACTAGCATATGGAATCATTTGAAAATTGAATTTTCTTGCTGTAGAAGCAAAGTCATAAAAGTCCTTTTCCATCATTTGAATAGGTCGGAAGGGTTTGATAGGATTAATATCTTTAAGAATTTTAATGAAGCTCACTGGCGAGAAAAATTCATTTTTGTTAATAGAAGTTTCTATGGCACTGTGTTCACTATCCACTTCTTGCATAGGGGAGAGTTGCCTTGATTGGACCAGTTACTAAATTTCTCGTAAACAGTAAAAATGAAACGTTGAAACAGGCAAAGAATCAGGAATATTAAACACAAATTATGTTTTCTATAACATTAATTATTCGTTTTAATAAAGTAATGACGCATAAAAATACAACAATAGAAAAACTAAAATTGTGTCATCGGTCCATCGAAGGCAACTCGTCTCCTAGATTGGACCACGGGTTGCTTGGAATGGACCATTTTAAAAACTCATGATTAAACATTATCATAGTTGTAATATTGTCCATTACATTTTTTTAAATATTTATATTTGTCTTATTCGTTCTATTAGGATATAAAAATATTATTAATTCTATTTTAATACTACAGCTAAATTAACACAATGCAATAATTAAATAAAATAGCTAAATAAAATGAAAAAACGAGCACATTAAGATTAAATAAAAAATAAAACATTTTAAAAGTCCATAAATGTTTAAAATACGAAGAAAAATTAATCACAGCTGCACTGAGAGCATTTAAACATTTTCCTTGTAGGTTTAACATTTGCACAGCGAGTATGAACCCATTTGGAGCATTTTTGGCACATAATCATGCTCTCTTCGTGTTCATCCTCGCATATAAAACAAAATCAGCTACTCTCCTCGTTATTTTCATCGTTTGTAGGAAACAACTTTCTTGTAGGCTTAGTTTTATTTTCTCCTTTCTGGTTTGACTTAGGCCTACGTCTGGATTCCAGTTCTAATTTATACGGACTGCTAGTGATCACTACTGCTTTCTGTGCTCTGCCCTTGCTTCTTCTGGAAGTTCCTGGAAATGGTTCTATTGATTTGCTTGGTAAAGGAGACACCTCCAGTAACGTTTCCTTAAATGTTTTCAACTTTTTTTCAGGCGGAATGTAGTCCTGATCTTTACCACAGTCTATGTCGACCTGTAGTTCTGAATTATCCAATAATTGTGGGTGTTGAACTTCGGAATCGTTTGAATGTGTCTCAGAAGGGATAGGACTAACGTGGCGTTGGTCAATATCCGAAAGAAGAGCATCAGATGGACGAAAGTGTTTGTCTTCGAAAACATGACGATTGAGTGGCCATATCCCTGTTGCGCGGAATGCACTCTGAGCATTAGCAACAGTAGCTGCTTTTCCATAAGCTTCATTTAAAAGCGACGGAATATTCGTTTGCCTAATTTGGTGACCTTTGTACGTATTCAAGAACTTCTCTTGAGATTGAATGAAGTAGGTCTGTAACGGGCCAAAGAACGCAACATCTAGTGGCTGCAGTCGATGTGTAGTGTGACTAGGAAGCTGAAGCAGTATAATTCCGTTGTCTCTAGCAAAGTCCAACGCAGACAAGTTTTTGCTGTGGGTTGTATGTCCGTCAAGTAAAAGTAAAATTTTGTTGTCTTTGTTGCAACCCGTATTGTTTTTGAAATGCTTTAGCGATGTAACAAATAAATCAGAATTAATGTACCCTGTATCTGATATTTTTACCAGGCTTCCATTCGAGGCTCCGATCTCAAAATCATAGTTCCATTTTTTTGCTTTAAATATTATCATTGGGGGTACGTATACACCAGCAGACTAACTGCACAAACCACGGTTGTATTAACTCCACGTTCACCACTAGAAACAGCGCTAACTTGACGTTTACCTTTTTGTGCAACTATCTTTTGTGGACGTTTCTGAACTGTAGTAAATCCAGATTCATCTACGTTGAATATTTTTTCAGCCGAAATTGCAAACTTTCTGACTATGCTTTCCAGTAGATCAAAAAAGTGTTCAATGTTATCTCTGTTGAAACCCTTTGCCCTTGCTAGCGAAGTAGCTTCAGGTAGACGTATTGAAAGGTTAGGATTTCTTTTGAAAAAGCCATAAAACCATTTTTTACCCGCCATTTTTTTCTCCTTATTAAATGTGTAGTAAATATTATATTTCTCTGCTAAATCAAATGCCAACTTTCGAACTTCTGTAATTGTTAATCCAAAAAAGATTCTTTTAACAAGATAATATTGTAACAAGATCGAAGAAAAGACGGGATCGTTCGCGAAGGTTCCAGAATTCCATTCATAAAAATAGTTAAGGAATAATAAAAATAACAATACACAATAGCAACAGTGAATGACAGTTTTACAATGATGACCATAAAGGTGTGTCTATTATAAAGTTCAAGTATTGTGTACAGCTATTATGAGGGGGGCAGGTTGTTTACGTTTTCTATTTACAAAAGACCTATTCTTGACCTGTTTACTACGGATTTTTCTAGCATTCATTAATAAAAGGTTATTTTTTTTGTACTTTATTGTTTGTATGATTTCTCTACTTTTCTTTGGAACTATCTTTGTAAAAAGGTATATAAGGAGACCCCGAGCGCGGTCCAGTGAGTTAGTATTCGTGTGATCTTTGCCGAGCGATTATCGAGGTGCGTAAACAGATTACGTATCCGAGTAACGATTGTTATACCGTCTTTGTGAATGTATGGTATTGTGTAAAGTTAAAGTGCAGTCTTTGTGAATTCAGTTTCTGTGTTTTGTATGTTGTGTAATCTATAAAAGTGATTGTAAGTTATTTATTGTTTATTATCTATTTTAAGTGAATTATTAAATCATTTATTGTATTACTTAATTATAATTAGTTTAATTATTTATTTATTTTGTAACCTTTAGCGTAATAAATATTTGTAATTGTAAATTTTAGTGTATTAATTATTTAATAACCTAGATCCCGAAACGGACCTTAGCAATAAGTGTCACAATATGTTCGGCTAAAATACTTTCCATATCTACACTAAAAGTAGCCTGCCTTCCTAAAGCTTTAACACCATTTATGTTTATATTTTTTTTAATTGCATGTCTTCTTATTGTTGCCTTAGGTACTCCGTATACTCTACTACATTCGTTTAAGCCGTAATCCCCATTTCGGTAAGCTGTAATGGCCATTTGCAAGTCATTTTGAGACCATTTCCCATAGCGTCCTCTTTCAGTCATATTTTGATCTGGAAGTAATAAGAAAACCCATTTTTAGCATCTTTTTCATCATAGAAAGTAACTGCATTTATGTCATAATGACATATGAAAAGAATTGTAACTGTATTGTGTGTGCTGCCTGGGATGGACCGGTCCAAACCAGGCAACACACAGCGGTCCAAACAAGGCAACTAGTAGTACTTTACTGGAACAGGTGGTTTTCATTTCTTATTACAGAATACCTTTAAAATAAGTATATAATATAATAGCTAAAAGTGTAGACTAACGAATGTGTACGATGAAATGGTTTTGTACTTACTGGTAACTGCTAAAAACTTCTTCCGATTCAAAATTAAAAAAATATAGTTGAATCACACATGGAAATAACACTAAAACGCTGAGCAATATGGCCGTCTAGCTCGTGAAGACGCTTTCAATACCGCTAGACAAAGCAGAATAGCCAACCGAACCACTCTAAATGTCTCTACTTTTTTTTATATCGTCCCTGAATTGCAAAAGGGGGCCAAGTTATATTTTGTCAATTTTTCAGGAGAGCCAAAAACATAATTTTATGAAGTGTTAATGTATTATAAATTTGTGAAAATTATTTCAATGTAGTTTTTGTTTGAATAGCCCTTTTATGACATAATTAACTATAATTTTACCATATTACATTGTAGTAAAATTTTTGTTTAAGAAGTAAATTTTACTCGGAAAAGTAAACAGCTGTTCACTTAGCCCCTTTTTACACTTCAGTTTGAAACATATAAGCAAAATATCCTATGAGACATGTTGTTTAAGGAGTTGTTATATTTCAATAAATAAATGAAAAAAGACTCATATTTTAGTTTTAACTTTATTATTAGATATACCAAACCAAAATAAACATGATTACTGTTTAGTTTCCCAGGGGAATATCTTGAATTTTTAAACACAATGAAATTACCCGCGACGGATAACTATTGAATTTAATAAAACGGCGAATAAACGATTGTTTCCGAAGGACCAGATTGCGTTGATAAGATAGCCCGCAATCACGGCTAAACGATTTAATGACTGTAACTGGCAATTTAAGGCAATTAAGAACGACTGACAGATTAAACAACAAAATGAATTAAATGACATCAAAAGAAATATAGGAATGATTGCAAGCAGCAAACAATACGACAAATATTTAGCACTTACCTTGATTAAGTCTTGAAGTTTGCGCACTGGTAGATAACACGTGAATAATAGGTTGTAAAGTTACTAAAACATAATTTGCAAATTATAACAATTAAAAATGCATAATACACCATGAAATTCGCACAATAGAGTTCTCACACAGAGATCGAACAAAGTACATCCGCGACGGACATACATTTAAGCAGAACGGTCATAGCACGCCGCTAATGACCGGAACGAGAAAAGTGCCTCAACATGCAGCATCGCTTGCTAACCTGCGAGTGAATCTGGAAGACAAAGGACAAAGGATGTGAAAAACTGTAGAAGGGGGAATGACGCGTGTATGATGTCATAGGAAGTGTAGGATTTGGGAGATTTGAAATGTGAATTAGCGGGAGTCTAATACGCCATTGCCAGTATAAGTAAAGCGCCTTAACATACCGCCCGCCTAAATCGAAGTAAGCGATTTAAGGGGTCGCAGCGAAGAACGAAGCCGCCCGCCCTGAAGAAACCAGGGAGCGGAAAACGAAGCAAAGAAGTAAGCCAAACAAACGGAGAAAGCCTAGAAAACCCGCCCGCCGTGAAACACCACAGGAGGGACGAAGCGAAGCGACGAAGAACGATGACGAAGCCTGAGGTAGTAGAAGCGAAAGAAACGAAGAAACGGACAGATCTTGAGGTGGCGTGGCAAACGCGCGGGTTTGACCGGCCAATCGATGAACGGAACATCTTCCACGGCTTGCGCGGAAGCCAACGAGTGACGGAATGATCTTGATGTGATTGACAGCAAGGGCTGACAACGAGGAACGAAGCAGAAGACGAAGAAAACAGAAGAACGAAGAAATAAACGAAGAAACGAACGAATAGATATGAACTGAAGCTAATTGTTTGGTAAAGCGATTAGTTTCGAGACGGGCCGAACGTAAGTACCGTGAATGGTTTTAATTTCCGCCGTACGAATAGCGTTGTCCTTGCCGGGAAAAACATTGGTAATTATGCCCAGTGGCCATAAGGCAGGGGCAGTATTTAAATTTTGCACAATAACTACACAGCCGATTTTAATATTATCACAAGCGCGCGACCATTTGTGGCGCTGTGTTTGAGTATGTAGATAGTTACGAGACCATTGTTTCCAAAATGAGCGAACGAGCGTTTTGAGTTGTTCCCATCTGGATGAAGGTTGCAACTGGTCGATAACGATGCCTTCAGGCGGTTGCAGCAATGAAGTTCCAGTGATGAAATGTCCGGGAGTTAGCATTAATTTTTCTTCGCAGGGATCTGAAGAAAATTGAAACAAAGGCCTGCTGTTTAGTACAGCTTCGATACGAGCGAAGAGAGTAATATACTCTTCGAAGAGTAAAGGTTTATCACCGATGAGTCGGTTTAAACAATGTTTCGCAGATTTGACAGCTGCTTCCCACAAACCTCCAAAATTAGGCGCGGATGGTGGGTTGAAATGCCAGGTAATTTTCAATGAAGCAAGATGATCGCCTATTGCAGTAGATGAGGCGCGAATTTGATGATAAATTTCGGCTAACTTATTTCTAGCGCCGACGAAATTTGTACCATTGTCCGAGTAAATGTTAGAGGGCAAACCTCGACGAGAAACGAAGCGGTCTAAAGCCGCGAGAAAGGCATCTGTTGATAAGTCTGACACGAATTCAAGGTGCACAGCCTTAGTAGACATACAAACAAATATACATAAATAGCCTTTAGAAATTGATGATTTACGCGGTCGGTTATTTTTTACAAAAAATGGGCCCGCATAGTCAACTCCGGTGAATGAAAATGCTCGGGCAGCAGAGACACGAGAAGCAGGCAAATCAGCCATGATTGGCTGCGAAGGGCGTCCGCCGTATCTGATGCAGCGAACACACTGGTGAATGCGATTACGAATGACGGTTCGAGCTGACAAGATCCAAAATTGTTGAAGAATGAAAGCTTGCGTAGTGCGCGGCCCAGAATGTAGTGAAAGCCGATGGAAATAATCACAGACTAGTTCAGTAAGATGACTGTGTTTGGGCAATAGAATAGGATGTTGCGCAGTTTTAGCAATATCTGAGCGACTTAAGCGGCCGCCTACAACAAGAATGCCTTGATTATTTACATAAGGCGACAACGAAATGATCGATTTACACGGCGGCTTGCCATTAGAGATTGCCCGAATTTCACTAGTAAAGTACCGAGACTGAGTGAGTTTAGCACATAGAATTGTTGAGTTACGAATCTCCTCAGCAGTTAAGAAAGGTGTGAAATTAACTGAAGGAGTTTTTAGCCGTTTAATGAAGCGAACAACGTAAGCAAGTACTCGCAGCATACGAGAATACGAAGAAAATTTCAGTAATATTTCGTCAGAGTGCGAATGATCGTTAGAGATGGCGAGACATATTTTTTCTTGCCGTAGGTCAAGCTTTTCAGCAGAGATTGATGGAACAACAGGTGCAGGCCATTCAGTAGATTGCGTGCGATAAACAGACGGACCGTGCCACCAAAGCGGGTGATTTAACAAGTCAACAGAGTTGGAACCGCGCGATGCGACATCAGCGGGGTTCTGATTGCCTGAAATGTGTGACCAGTGCTCTATGTTGGTTAAAGCAAGAATTTTTTGTACTCTATTGGCAATGTACATTTTTAATCGATATTGCGGCGTTTTTAACCACGCAAACACAATACTGGCATCCGAGAGTAGTCTAACTTCACAATAAGAAATACAATTTTTAAAATATGACAACGATTCGAATAAACGCGCTAACAAGAGAGCGGCACACAGTTCTAGCCTTGGAATCGTAACGTTTTTTAGTGGCGACACTCGACTTTTAGATTTAAGTAAGAATACACTGACTGAATAATTCGTTTGTACATGAAGGTAAATGCACGCAGCATACCCCTTTTCCGAAGCATCGCAGAAGCCTAATAACCGATATTCAGCTTGGTTGGTAGAAATTAATCTAGGTAAACGAAAACCTTGCAGCACAGATAACTCGGATGAGAATTTGTTCCAAGCATCGTTGAAAAGTGGTGGTAATGGATCGTCTCATTGTAAATTACTATTCCAGAGTTGTTTTAGAAAGTTTTTTATCCAGAATGTGAGAGGCGTGAGGAAGCCAAGCGGATCAAAGATTTTAGCAAGATATGATAACACTGTTCGTTTAGTAGCCTCTGAATCGAATGGAATAACACGATATGAGAAGGAATCGCTAGCAGGGTCCCATTGAAGACCGAGAATCTTGATTGCTGAAGTATCGTCAGAAAAGCTGATAGGATTTTCTAGATGATCGTTTGGAAATCGCCGTAGTAGTTCTGCATTGTTTGAAGACCACTTTCGCAATTCGAAGCCTCCTAGAGCGAATAATTCGATTAGTTGAGAAATAAGCAGTTCTGCTTCTTCGTAATTAGAAGCGCCGGTTAGAATATCGTCTACGTAGGTATGCGATTGTATGGCATTTGAAGCCAACGGAAAAGAAACGCCTTCGTCTTGTACTAGCTGAAGCAGAGTGCGCTGGGCTAAATACGCAGAAGGTTTAACGCCATAAGTGACAGTGTTTAATTCATACTGCTGAGGAGCGGAATTATTGTCAGAACAATAAAATATGTGTTGATGAGAACGATCTTCAGGTCTAACAAGTATTTGCCTGTACATCATTTTAATGTCCGAACAAACAACAACTTGATGTGTACGAAATGAAATTAAAATTTGACAAATATCCCTTTGTAGTTTGGGACCGGGCAATAGTTGATCGTTTAGTGAATTGCCTTTGGAATCAGAAAACGAAGCGTTGAACACAACACGAATTTTACCATTAGGGTCAGCGGTTTTAAACACCCCATGATGAGGAATTATGTATTCAGACACTACAGGTGCCGGCGACATATGATTAAGATTAAGATATTCACGCATGAAATCGTGATACTTTTGTTGTACAATTGGCTGCTGAGAAACTTTGATAGTAAATTTTTTGGCGGCTCGACTTGCAATGTCACGATTGGAAGATAGTGATACAGAATTAGACTTGAATGGAAGAGCGACGGTGTAGCGCCCAGTTTTATCACGAGTGGTGGTATCGGCGAACAACTTTTCACAGTAGTCGTCGTCTGGATTTGTAACAGGTGGAGCGGTTCTTTCTTCTGATTCCCAGAAGCGTTGCATAGTTTGAGATAGCGAGTCGACTGCAGCGAATAACGAGCTAGGTTGTTGGCCGCTTGTAAACGGCGATAATGCTGGTAATTTGCCGAAAATTACCCAGCCAAAAACAGTTGAAATGGCAGAAGGATTGCCTTTAATTATAGAGTTATTGTGCTGAAGCACTAAATCAGGAAACACTTCGGCGCCTAATAATATGTCTACAGGTGCAGAGTGTACGAAATCCGGATCAGCTAAAACCTTGTCGGAGTGCAGTTGAAAGACTTCATGAGATAGGCAAGCAGATGGTAAATTATTAGTGATTTTTGGAATTACTAGAGCGGTTGTATGGAGACGAAAATTGTTGTTTTGTTTCGAAGCGATGGTAAGTTGAGAAGTGCCTTGAATCTGAGTAGTGGCAGCTGATATGCCAAGCAGGTTTTGACGACATGGAGTTACTTTAGCATTAATTAGTTCGGCAGCACGAGATGTAATTAAATTTACTTCTGATCCGCAGTCGAGAACAGCACGGAAAGCGTGAAAATTATCAGAGTTAGTTTGTATTAGTACTATAGCAGTACCTAATAAAACTTTTTGCGAACCTGTTCGGCATGATAGAGAGTTACTGTTAGGAATAACGAGTGGAGACCCAGTACTTTCAATGACAGTATCAGGGTGTGCAATACTGGATGCAGATGGCCCTGTTGGTTGATATTTGTTTACAATAGGGCTTGTCGGCGAGGTTCGATCAGAAGAATTAATTGAGACTTGAGAATTGGAGTTACGACTGAAATTGTTTGCAGTAGACTTATGACTTAAATTAGTTGACGCAGTGTTAGGAACATTAGATTCGATATGACTTTGTGAATCATGTAACAAAGTGTGATGACTCGCTGTACCACATAATCGACACGTTTTGACTGATTTACAGTCCTTGCGAGAGTGCTTGCCTAAGCAGGCGAAGCATTTACGAAGTTGAAATATTTGTTTATGCCGGTCTTCAACTGACATAGCGAGAAACTCGCTGCAATTGAAAATGTTGTGATTAGGTGAATTACAGAACTGACATTTGTAAAACGATTCGTTATTTGTATTAACTGAATTACTGCCTAATAAGAATGAGTGTTGTCTTTTAGGCAGAGTCGGAGAAAACGGTTGTTTACGGAAGACCGGTTTATCGAGGTTAGCTTTACTTGAATGCGGAGAATTAATATTATTTACCGGTTGAGAGGAGTTGAGTAGCTCGTACGAATGCATTTTAGATGTAACAAAGCATATTAGATCGTCATAGGACGGGATCTTAGAAGTTGTAGTTTGATCTTCAAAAGCCTGTTTAGTAACCGGGTCTAAGTTAGAATAAGTAATCTCGAACAGCAAATATTCAAGGAAATCGATGTTTAATAAGCGAAGCGCGCCTATAGACGACTCATGAGTGTTTAAGAAATTTTTTAATGACTGATAATTGGGTTTTTCAGCCTTAGTGAAATTGAAAATTTGTGTCAAATGAACATTGGCGATTCGCCTTGCGTTAGAGTAACGTTCGGTTATTAAATTGTAGGCCAATAGGTAATTTTCAGCAGATAACGGTAGATGTTCGATTAATCGCAAGGGTTCATTAATCA
Source organism: Catonia carolina (assembly GCA_035578175.1). Taxonomy (NCBI): domain Eukaryota; kingdom Metazoa; phylum Arthropoda; class Insecta; order Hemiptera; family Achilidae; genus Catonia; species Catonia carolina. The sequence goes on from JAQMRL010000001.1 coordinate 333,758,474, forward strand.
AAGAACAACGTAAATAATGTAATTTTTGTACGGGTGACAATTCATCATTGTTGTGAATTAAGTCACGAAACAGACTGTCAAAATTCTGAAATTTAGTAATATCGCCGTCAAAAGTAGGCAATCTTATACGCGGTAATTGAACTAATTGCGCGGTGTTGGTTTTAGGTTGATTTGGAATTATAACAGTGTCATCTAACGACTGTACCAATTTTTGAGCGGTGTCTATTAATTCAAAGTATTTGTTTTCAAGGGCATTTCGTTCAGCTTCGAAATCAATATTCGGTTGTAAAAGCTCGATCTTGGTTTGAATCTGTTCAAAGTCGGACCACACATCTGAAAATTTGTCTAACCTTAATTTTATTTGTGTAACTTCCGCATTAGTTTTAAGAAAATTTTCGAAACGAATTAAGTGATTGTTGATAACTTCACGTTTACGAATTAATAATTGATAGTCATCCATTTTGAAAGAAATAATAATTTAAAACGTAAGTTTAAATGTAAATAATAAAACAATTGTTTAAAAATAGGTTGGAATTTTAAATAATAAACAGCTGACTGAAGTAGGTCAACTGCAGACAATAACATAAAGCGAGAGTACAATGGTGATGTATGTAGCGATAAACCAGTTTGAGAGAGTGAGACCGGGGTTGACTGGCTGAGAGAGACGGGCGTACACTTAATGAGACAGAATATGCGCAGAGCAGAGTTCAAATGCGTCGAAAGTGGCTCCGATATAATAATGGCGGCTTGAGCTGAGCACTGTGAGATCGGGCGAAGTATGTGACGTCGCAGAGAAGCAGCGTTGGTTGCACCCTTGCACCCCCCTGCCTGCAGCGGTTTCGCAACAGTTGAAATAGCCTTGTTAACGAACAAAGAATATACGCACAATGATTGTAACGATTACACAATACGCAATAACGATTTTTAAGATAATATGGAGATATAATTGACTGTATCCATAATTGCTGATAAATATCCTGCCCGATGTGGACCAAAATGTTTAGTTTCCCAGGGGAATATCTTGAATTTTTAAACACAATGAAATTACCCGCGACGGATAACTATTGAATTTAATAAAACGGCGAATAAACGATTGTTTCCGAAGGACCAGATTGCGTTGATAAGATAGCCCGCAATCACGGCTAAACGATTTAATGACTGTAACTGGCAATTTAAGGCAATTAAGAACGACTGACAAATTAAACAACAAAATGAATTAAATGACATCAAAAGAAATATAGGAATGATTGCAAGCAGCAAACAATACGACAAATATTTAGCACTTACCTTGATTAAGTCTTGAAGTTTGCGCACTGGTAGATAACACGTGAATAATAGGTTGTAAAGTTACTAAAACATAATTTGCAAATTATAACAATTAAAAATGCATAATACACCATGAAATTCGAACAATAGAGTTCTCACACAGAGATCGAACAAAGTACATCCGCGACGGACATACATTTAAGCAGAACGGTCATAGCACGCCGCTAATGACCGGAACGAGAAAAGTGCCTCAACATGCAGCATCGCTTGCTAACCTGCGAGTGAATCTGGAAGACAAAGGACAAAGGATGTGAAAAACTGTAGAAGGGGGAATGACGCGTGTATGATGTCATAGGAAGTGTAGGATTTGGGAGATTTGAAATGTGAATTAGCGGGAGTCTAATACGCCATTGCCAGTATAAGTAAAGCGCCTTAACAATTACATTAACTGAAAAGTAAAATTACAAAAAATGAAAAATCAAATTGCTTTTAACTTTCTTCATCTTCCTCATCAGTTTCTTCAAGGCAATCAATGTATCTTTATGTCAGTTGAATGGCACAGGGTTAAATATTCTTGATGATGTTGAATAGGTATTATCATTTTTTTGCAGAGCTGTTGCAAGTCTTTGTACTTTGCTTCAGATATGGGGAGTTGATGTTTATAGGCTTTTTTAATTTTAATATTGTTTTTATTACGCACTTTTATTTCCGTAATTTTTAAAAGTTTTTTGTGGTTTTCACAATGGAATTCAACGTTCCGAGTTCCTTTTCCAACTTTTAGTCCTCTTAGCGAAGACCATTTGATGTTGTTACCTAAATTGTCCTTCATATTTTTTTGAAAAAATCTAACTGAAACACTTCCCCAGTTATCAAAGTCACTACACTCCATTTTGACTGCAATGAGTGGACTCGGATTGGTTCTTGTCAAAGATATAACTAATGGCCATTGTTAAGGCACGTTTCTTGCTGTACCGTTCTCAGATTCCCGCTACCTAACATTTCAAATTTCCTAAATCAAATAGTTCCTGTGACCTCATGCTCACGTCATTCTTCCTGTCCCCCACCACCGCTCTCTAACTTCCGTCTTTCCCAAACTCTGCACTTGTAACTTAACAGTCGAAGCAACAAGTCTATGCACTCTCGTCGTGGTCATAATGTCGCATTATGGCCTTTCATTGTGATGAACGCCAGGCGTTGGCAGTCATTACGTTTCGATCTCTACTTGAGAACTCTTATTGTGCGTTTTTCATTTGTGTATTGTGAACTTATAACTGTTTAATTTGCAAATTATGTTTAGTGAGTTTTCAATCTATCAACCACTTGTTAGCGACAACTGCGACACTATTCCTGGCTTAATCAAGGTAAGTGCAGTTATTTGTTGTATTTTCTGTTGATTATTAGTGCAATTTCTGTGATTTATGTTCCTCAATTCATTCTATTGTTCGTTTTGCAAGTCGTTCTTAACCGTCTTAAACTGCCCGTTACCGCCAATCAGTCGTTTAGTTGTGATTGCCAACTATCTTATCAAAGCAATCTGGTTCTCCGGAAACAATCGTTTTATTTGCCATTTTATTAAATTCAATAACCACGTCGTGCGTAATTTTTCATTGTCTAAACATTCAAGGTTTCCCTCGCATCGGAACCCTAACAGCCATAGTGATGGTGCCATTACAGAACGCTTTTTAATAAATGTTCCAATTGTGCTGTGGATAGTATCAGCACCCATGTAAGTATGTCCTGTTAATAGAAATTTCAAGTGAATTGAATTTATTCCTGAAAAAATTTGGCATTTTTGGTACAGCATCGTAAACACAATTCTATTATTGTTCTGTCCTGGACAATTGTCGCAGTACAAAACAATATCAACGGGAGTACTTCCTTTCATTTCTTCATTAATTTCATCCAACCATTTACTAACGCAGGATGCAATTTCTACAGCACCCTTCTTTCCATCGCATTCACCCTATAGGTAACAATAACCACGACGGTTACGGTTTTCATGTACTGTAAGATTGTAGTAGCTGTATTTACGAGCATAGTACAAGAGGGTACTATCAGAATGTGGGGTAGTTAATACTCTCTGAAGATCAAAACTAGCAACTATAAGAGAAGAATTTTTTTTGGTTACTTCTACATCTGTTTTGTACATTTCATACGTAGCTTTTTTCTCTTTTTTATGAGCAAGATACTCGATTTTATCTTCTTCGGTCAAGCAATTGGCTTGCTTTTTTACTTTAGTTTTTTCACATAGCAAACATTTATCTTTCTTTGGTTTATGGAACGCTAAGTTAAATTTTTAAAAAATATTTTTAAAAACATTAATTGACATAGTACCTTTCCCTTCCTCTTCCATAACTTTTACATAATCTTTATAAATACTAACAGTGTTTAAATTGGATGGTAGATAACGGCGTGTTGAATTTTTTCGGCAGTAATGTGATGGTACTGCTGGCAGATTTGAAATAAAAACTTCAGCATCTCTAACAATATTTTCAGAAGTTTTATTTACAGAAGGGGCTTTTCCTCTTTGATCCATTTCCCCAGTATTCAGTTGTGTGGCATGATCTAAAGTGTATTGTAACTTTTTCCGTGATATTGCTAATGTTGCTATGAAAAACTGCCTACAAACTTTTAAAAATATACCTCCTACTTCTATTTTGTATTTGTATGTTTTTGTTCTTTTATTTGGATTTTCTGAAATTTTTCTCCTTCTAGTTACACTTACTTCTTCAACATGTGAACAAATCCAATCCTTCTGTTGTTGAGAAGTTAGTTGCGTATTATAATAAGAAAAATTTTTTTTTCTTTCATCTTCACCAACATTCTTGGAATCCAGATTACATTTGCTGCAAGGGTTTTGTGCAAGACATTTTCCGGGGACCACGTACCCTCTAGAACTTTTATATGGTTCTCCAGTCTCTTTCCTTTTTTTCCTTTCCACACGTCTAAATAAACCTCTTTTTCTCTTCAGTGGCAATTCACTTATTACCTCTTCAATATCAGAATTATTTGAACTGCCTTGTAAACTATTAACACAGTAATTATTATTCTTTTGTGTTTTCTTTCTGATATTCCACTTTTTTGGTTTTTTATTTTTAACATTAAAATCTTTGGTTTTTCATTTCCTTTTCTTTGATTCATTTCTACTATCACTAGTGGCTGAGCTTGGAGGAGAGATACTTGAACTGGTTGGTGTTAAATGTCCGTCATCACTAAATTCTTCAATTCTGGAACTAACAGGCCCTGCTTCATTGCAATACAACGCTGATATTTCCAGCAGTCGATACGGAGAATTCCATTTGTCCATTGTTAGCAATGTCTTCATAAAAATTAATTAATTAAATGTCAGAAAACATGACTGTGATGGATCATAGCAATACTAATTTCAATTTAAACAGTTCCATTGTGTCCCTACATAACAGCCTGCAGAAATAACTAACAGATACTTGATTTCCTGATACGGATCCGTAATATTAAACTTAGAATCTCTGTAGTGTGTATAATAATCAAAGTAATTTTTAATTCATCTCAAATTTTATTAAATGTTTTATATTTTACTAAACAAATGTTTGCATTATTCATTTTAGCACTTATCAATCCTCACAGATTATCCAATCAGGACCTCACGCAATTTGGATCATCAATAAAATTTAAATTAAATTAAATTAGTATATTATGTTTGTATTTTTTTTAGTACTGTTCAAAAATAAAATTACAATTCAAGGTAATATTCCAATTTTAATGAATAAAAATTCATGCGGGACCTGCGCGTGCTAGGCTAGCGTGTTACCACTACGCTACGGAGGTGGTAATATTAACAGCTGATTTGTTAAATTGAAAACTTTCATGCAGTAAAATGTTTCGTTTAAGTACCATGAGTGGAATCTAACCTACCATGGTAGGTTATGTTGTAACTAACTAACCTAACCTAAAAGCAAGACCCCTAAATAACTGAGAATATATTCGATTAAGTATTTCTTACCTTGCTATTAGTATCGGGGACATCTTCATTATTTATTTCTGTAAGCTGTGAATCATTTTCTAATAACTGCTCCAAAAGTTCGACAATTTCAGTTTGATTTTCGTCCAGATCAGATGAGTTAGTTAACAGACATATTTCATCATCTGTAACAAAAAGCATTTTCTGTAGGCATACTGCAAAGTAATTAAGCTTACAATATAACATGAATTAAAAATCTCATTAACATAATAAAAAAATGAACACTACCAAGCATGTCTTTACATCTCATCATCTTATCATGTCTGTAAATCATGTTGGTTTATCAAGCATGTGTGTCAGTGAATTGAATTGTTCTATGTATGGACTTCATTAGACTTGACTTTAATTTTACCAAATAGACTATTTTAAAAAAAAGTGTTCACAAATAGTTTTTCTATAAAGATACAAACTTTCTTGAATATACAATTTGAAGGCTGGAAGCAATGCTAATAGCAACATTACCAGTTTTTAACTTTTAGAATCAATTTAGTTATATCATAAAAGGAAACGAATAGTCTAAAGGTATTAAAATAAAAGGTTTCACTGATTAAATTTAAGGTTATTACTTAACGTTTGTATGTGAGGTTATTTAGAACCAGTATCATTTTATAATTAAGAAGTAGTAGCTTAGATTTATTAGTCTTATAGAAAGAAGTATTTCTTACCTTCATTTTGAGTAGTTGGCTGATTCATTTCTATAGCCATTTCAAGTATTTTTAATCATCGAGAACCCATTTTCTTCTTCACTTCCTTCAAAAAACTTCCAATAAGCAAGAAAATACAACACTTTGCAATATTTATAACAAGTTCCTTAAACTGGTTTCAAGGAATCAGCTGTTACAAGTTATCAGGTGATTGCTTGAACCCAGCTGTTGTTATTAGTTAGCCATTGCAATGTAGTGAAAGGGAGCCATGTTACATCTTGACTCCTTTTTACATTCCCAAAAATCTTCAAACACTTTTTCTGAATAGCAAAAAGGAGCTATGTTTCCACTTGACCCCTTTTTACAATACACTTTCTAGGTTAAATGTTGTGCTAAAAGCTAAAAGGAAACAAGTAAATACATGACTCCTCCATATCTCTGTTAATACGCAGTTTACACTTGTCTCCTTTTTACAGATTGTAGAAAACATCTTCACAAACTTATTTCCACACATAACTCAATTTCAGAAAAAATGTAACTTGGCCCCTTTTTGCAATTCAGGGGCGATATATGACCACAAAGGATCACTTTAGTCTCTTTGGTTAGTTCTTTTTCTTCGGCAGTTTATTTCCTTTTCATTTCTTTCTTGCCAATACTTTTTCATTCTGTCGGATCTTGCTTTTCGCAATTCGTCTGAACAAACCTGTTCTTTTAGTTTAATTGTTCTTACTGATAAAATTTTGTTTTTGTCATTAATTGTTTCTTTGTAAACCGGTATGCGATCTTTGATATCAGCAATAATTGTTAGATTTAATTCTGTTCTGTCTTTTTTGATTTCTTCAAGCCAAGGAATTGTAGCTCCTTCTTTTTTTGCACACATGAATTTTTCTACAATATTTCTTAATAATCGGTTTTCTGGAGTTCTGAGGATATGCGAAAAGAAAGAAAGTCTCTTTTTGCGCATTGCATCAGTGATTGGTTCTATTTCTTTATAAATTTGTTCTCTTGGTAAAAGTCTGTGCTGGTTGTCAATTATGTGTTTCTTGTTTATGCAGGTTCTAAGAATCCTTCTTTCTGTTTTTCTGATTGTCTCTAATTTTTAATATAGTAGATGGTCCAATCAAGGAGGCGGTCCAACCAAGGCAACTCTCCCCTACATGAGTGACCCGGAACAGAATACATCATAGTAATTTTTTTATGTGAGGATTATCATTTAAAAAAATCTAGTACAGCATATGAAATGTGCGATTTACGATTTTGGGGCACACACGAATCAATTTATTATGTATCAGGCGATGATAACCTCGCAAAGGTTTTTCGCCTTATAAAAAAAAAAAAAAAAAAAAAAAAAAAAAAACACGAATCACTCCACGTGATTATTTCGTCAAAATTGTGTTCATAATTTACTTGTTGCAGTATTCTTTTGAACGCACTAGCTAAATCATTTCCATTTCTTCCTGATTGGGCTTCTGACCATGAAGCACAATACGCATTTTTAGTAACTGAATAGTGAGCCGTCAGGTTATACAAATTCAGTTTCCGTTTGTAAAAGAACGAACTAATCTCTGCTTTTGGACATGAAATAACATTTTCCAGATCAAAGCAAAGGACTGGAACGGAATTCTTATTTTTCCTCTGCTCATTCCTAATTTTTCTCATTTCCACCTTTTGTTTAATATGTTCATTATATTTGTCCTGCAATTCGTTAGTGAGTCTCTCATAAGTGCTCGCTACTTTGTATTCTTCACAAAGGTTACAACGATCTGATTTTCTTTCGTTAAAACTTAAATTACATTCGGTAACAAACAAATGTCTGCACATAGAAAATTTAACAGCAGCAAAGTTTTCACTTGAACACTTTTCTTTGTAGAAAAGATACAATTTTTTTTTAAAGATAAACTTCAATCCAGAAACTTCCTTGCCGTTCGTGACCTACAATAGTGGGACTCGACAACAGGAAAAGAACTTATGTGTTGTTTCACATACTCTCTGTCTGTTTCTGGTAATTTCCTGCTGCTATTTAAACCTCTTCCATCAGGTTTAGGAACATAACTAATGGAATCTTTATTATTGTGTACGTTGTATATCGGTTTTTGAGAAATATGCAATATTCCCAAAAAATATTTTTTACATAGCCTACTTGAATTCGTTCACCATTAACAGTAAAGAAGTATTTGAAAGAAAAGCATGTGTAATATTTATTATCATCTTTTTTTTTTGGTCGAGCAGTCAAGTTTCGTTCTGTGCAATTTAATAAAAAAATGATATTTTTCATTATGACTCAAACAATAATAAGAACGATGTATTTGTTTTCTTTCACTATCACTAATTTTTAAACTGCATTTAGACTTACATTTACTCACGCAGTCTTTGAGAGATCTAACTTCTTTCTGTAGGACAGCTTTGTCCCGACGGCTTACGTATGGTTTACCTGACTGGTGGCTTGTTTTGCGTACGTTGCATTTCCACGATTTCTTATCAGGTATAATGCTTCTGGTTATTTTCTTTTTACTATCTTTATTGCAGACAGGAGGTCTGAAAACAAAAATTAATTAAAATTAGTAAATAAATTTAGTGATTAAAATTTCAAAAAAAACTAGCTTTAACTCTACAGTCCATTTCAAAGGTTTTTGAGTTGTAGTAAATTTGCCCTTACAATAATTGTAAGAAATAGAAATATTTTTGCTGCTCATAGTAAAATTATTTTACTCTGAGCAGCAAAAATATTTCTTTAATACTACAGTTGGACATCTGCACACAATTTTCCAGTTACACGCTTACACGCTTCAACATCAATGGACCAATATTCCGCTTATGTGCCAGCAAAATAAATAATAGATAATACTTATTTTAAAAATTGCTACAAAAATAATGCAGTCCGACAACACTCACAGGAAACTTAACCTAAAATTGTACCGCGAAAACAATGAAAATTAAACTCGCTCAACACACAAAATACTTACTCATATTTTATTAAAATGTAGTTGAAAAAATGCCGTCTGAAAACAGACTTTAGACTCTTAACCTGGAAATGTACTGCAAAAACAAGAAAAATAAAACTCGTTCAGCAGAATAAAATGCAGTTTAAAAACACACAAGTAACTTAACCGAAAATTGTAATGAAAAAATAACAAAACTAAAACTCACCTTTCAACTGAAATATCTGAATTTTAATCTTCAGAACTAGGACAATAAGACGTCCCTGAATCATCAAAAATGTTCATAATATCATCATCGTTTACTACATCCATTTTAAAATAAAATCAAAATGTTCACGGCAATGGCTACTTGATGGCGTAACAGAGCTGGAATGGAACTGTTCGTAGATGGGTTAGTATAACAAGGTTCTAACTGGCAGTTAGAACTCCGTCACTCTAGCGCTTCTGTCGAGCGGTGGTGATACAGAGTTCTAAATATCCAGATGGGAACCTTGTTATTCTACAAGTGAATAGATTATTATGCAGGTAGAATTATTATCATCCATATTGATGTTATTTTTTTATTTCAAATTCGTGACAAAACAATAAATAAAATTCACTCACCAACAAACAACACAAGTACCTTCCTGCACTAATAATTTTCGCGTTGTTTAAATAAAAAAAAACCATGCAAACTTTCAATAATAAAATTACAACAATGAAACAAAAGTACACTGGTTCACACCGGAAGTCGGAATCTACCCTAATTTATTATTATATAATTTAGTAAACAAAATGGAGCATCTTTACCATATTTAAAAGTCAAGATATAATTTCATATTTTATCTTACCCTTTCAGTCACGCTTTTCAATGCATTGAGATAAAAATTTGAAATTTTACATACAAATTAAGCATATTTTAAAAAATTTTTTGACATAGGTCTTACTTTGATAATGTGAGTGGTACCTAAAATATGGAGTGTCCCATATATGTAGGACGTGGTGAATCAAAGGAGGGTTCAGCATGATATGTGTACAATGCTTTAATTACATTTATTTTTATGTTTTACAAGTACAGAGCAGATACATATACAATATAACAGATTCTTTTTGTCAAATAAGTAGTAACTAAGCCTGTAACAATTCCAAGATAATTCCTATGATAGTTTCATGTTCAAAAATCTTACAATGAAAAAACTTTTGATAATAATTTGAAAATTTACTAATAACTTATTTAGAATGAAATTTTAGAAATCAATTTTGTTTTCTCCCACAACACAAATTAATTTTACATTTATCTCTTAGAATAAATGTATTTTTATAACAACCGGGATTTTTACAACGCGATGGGTTTCTGTTGTTGATGAATTCAGGTAAATGGCCGATGTTATCAAATGTTACATCCTGTATTGGTTTTATTTGGGCCAAACGTTTAGCTGGAACAGTAGTGGATTGGTTTTGCCCAGGACGACCACGTATTCTGATAGGTGTTTGCCCAGATAAGATTAAGCCCTCAGCTACATACTGTCGAAAATGAATCAGATCGAAAATTATTTTCCTCGACACCCAACGATTTTGCATCTCTTCGATTTTCTAACCATGCAACTCTAGCCATAGTGGAGACTGGTGTCAATTGTAACGTTTTGTTGAAATTTGACCCTATTTAGTGAACTATTTTTCGTAGAATATTTTTTACATTTTGGGGTATTAGTGCATAAGTTTAGTTACATATTGGCTACTTAAAAACAAATTTAATGTCAAAACTACCGACGTGACGAGTGTTTTTGGTAAGGACGATACGTGTTACATTTGACCTCAAGGCCGGGGACGAATGTAACACGGGTAGTGGTCAATTGTAACGAACTTACTACAATATTTTACTTTAGTTAAACATTTTTATTATACAGCTAAACATTATTAATACAAAAAAATTAATATAACCCTTAATATCTAATATAAAAATGTTAGTAAAATTAACAAAAATAATAATAAATGAAAGTTTTGCTTAACAACATGTTAATAGGTTGCTTCCCTGACTTCTGCACTGAAAGCTTTATTAAGCACCAAACAGACTGAAAGTTCAGAGTTCAGTGCCTCAAGTTGGTAACCTTTCTGCGACGCAGAATACAAAAGTTCAGCTGTCAAATAAGACAGCCTCTACCTCAAAGGGGAAACCCCTTTCATTATTGTCTAAGACGCTTCCAGTAGATGCGTCTAAATTTCAAAAATTTCCTTCGTCTGGGTCAAAGATCCACGGTACGATAGGAGATCCATCGGCCCTTGATAAGGGCTTTATACAAGTCAAAGGAAAAAAAGGGGTAGGAAAAAATTGAGAAGCTTGTTTCAAAAACGTACTAAATCCAAATTTTGTAATTTTTCACAGGGTTTAAAAAGCAAGTATATTGGTTAAAATATTAAACTGAGATTTTGAATTTGTATTGTTTTAAAATAATTTGTTTTGATTTTTAAAGTAAAGTAAAACTAATCGAAATATCATTTTTTGTTTAATTTATTATTGTGTTAGAAAAATTTTTCCAAGTGGATTTAGTACTTTTTAACCCAATCACTGATTATAGTATCTTTTGGAAGAAAATTAAATGGATTTAGTACTTTTTGAAACGTAATATTTCTTATGCGTGTGAATTAGTTTGTTACTTTGTAACAGACTAATTCAGTCTGTTAAAAACCAAATTATTTAATTTTGCAAAAATTCCTTCATTATTCTTGAAGATCACTCTAAGAAAATAACTTTTTATCACCTTTTTTAATAAATTAAAACACATCTTCATTATGAATTGCAATATTATCTGGATCATCTTCATCTGGTATGGCAAATTCATTTTCAGATAAACATTTTTTGTAGAAAGGATGAGTTTCCTATTTAATTTTTATTAATGACAGAAGCCTACAAACATCTGCAGCTTTTTTCGATTATTTATCTTCGTAATCTTGTCTATATTCTTTTTCTAAATACTAAAATCACTTTTAAGTTTCCTACCTTTACCATTAGGCGCCAGTAAGCATGAAGCCCAACTTTCAAAATCGTCAGTTTCCATTTTATAAATGATTAAATTAAACCAAAATACTATACACCTATTATTAATACTTAAAAATGTTCTATACACACAAAATGTTCACTGCCCAAAACAAATAAACCTCTTCCTCTTTACTTTAAAAACTGCACACATTAACCACAACCACACTGCCAATAGCTGATGAACAACAACAAACATTTTATATCAGAATGGAGGGAACTTAAAAGTAAAGACAAAGCTACAAACTAGTTTTGTTAATAATGTTATTTTGCCATGTAAAATTAAATAAAACCAGACAAAATTAAAATATATTATTGGAAATAATATTAAAATTCTGGATATAGTACATTTTGGAAAAAATATGATTTTAGTCTTGGATAAAGTACAGTTTGCCATAATTGGAGTTTTTAAATCACATTTTAATAGCTTTTAACACTTTTTGGAACAAAACTGTAGTATATTTCCTACAGATATATTAATACAGAAAACCAAACCAAATAAAACTGAACATTTAAAAAAAATGGATTTAGCACCTTTTGGAAACAAGCTTCTCAATTGTGTTTGAAACATAAGTCCTTTTCTTTCTGAATTTCCCTTTAATAATATTATTCAACGGAATGTTCACGGGATCCGGTCTAGGTATAAAGACATAAAGTTATTGATCCGGGAAAAGTGTCCGATTGCGCTATGCCTGCAAGAGACGATGTTGCAGCCAGCCTAATGTCTCAATCTCCATTCGTGGATATGAGATGTTTAGGAAAGATTCCCTGCATGGTGGCCCTGGTGGTAGGGTCGCTATATTACTTCACCAGTCAATGCAGGGGATAAGTCTGGATATTCAGGCCGTAGCAATCAGGATAACTGTCCCGTTGTCAGTTTGTATGTGTAATATTTACTTACCACTGTAAGCGGTTTTGTGTCAAACAACACGACCCGTGCAGTTGCAACGCCCTGCGGCGTAGACAGAATTTTCCCTTCACCAGATTTCGGAGTGGACGAACACTATTGTAGTTCCCCACCGGGAGAATCCCAAGGGTGGCCCACTTCAAAACAAAAAAGAGAAAGAGAAAAACGGTCCACTCCACGAAACGTTGGAACTTTAAAATGGGGGCTTCCACCATCCACTTTTCGAATCCAACCAGGAACTGAAATTGGATTCAGGAATTTTGGCAACCCAGCGATTTAAATAACGTAGCTCAGATGATTGTCAAAACCTCGCTTTTAGTACTGCGGAGGCAAGATTTGGAGAAAATCTATGCCGGTTCGAGAGACAAAAAAAAATTACAATCTGACACAGTAAATTGATTTAAAACAAACCAATTTATTCCAAAACATATTGAAGAAATATGTCAAACAAAAACTTATGTAAACAAAAAATTCATTTACAAATCAAAACTAAACACAAAGAAATCACTGAATAATGACTACAACACAAAAAAAACAAAGAAAAATTTAAATTCTCATTTTTGAGTGCAAGAGACATATTTAGAAATCAAGAATTTTAGTGTGTTTTAGTTACTTTAGTTACATATAATTTATCGTTTAAAGAAAAATACCAAATTAAACTTAAAATGATTATATATGAACAAAACATATTTTAATACGAATAAAAATTAATTTTTAGTCTGTTTGAAAGCCGATAGATACGCGGTTTTCTTTCTAGAAGAAAAATATAAGATTTTGAAAAAATAAATAGTTTCCAAAAAACCTGAATTTTACTAAATACAAAATTAAATTTTTTTTAAATAAAAAAAAAAAGAATATCTAAAGAAAATACTGGAAAATAAAATTTGGAATAAAACTTTGCGATCAAAGAAATAGAAAACAATTTTAAAAAATTTACTTTTAATAATAGGGAAATTTGACAAAAATAACTGAATGTGCAAAAACTAAAGTAGCGAGAATTTTTTTAGAAAAAGATACAACTTCTGTTTTTACTTAAAAATCACAAACTATTGGTCCTCAGACACAGACATAAAAAAGAATTTAAGAAAATTTTGACTGAATTAAGCCCCAGTCAGGCTTAAACGGAGTAAAAGGGAAAACTCTTATTAGCTTAATAGACAACAGAGATTCCAAAATGGTAAATTAAAAATGAAATGGGGAAACCTCAGTAAGAAAGACCCTCCATGTGAGATATAAAAAGAAACTTAATAAAAAAAATTTAGTCATGTAGCCAAAAAAATTTACTTAAGTGAAATGAATAGAAATAAAAAAAGCTTCATGGGACTCAACGCCACAACTTATATCCTAAGGAACCAGAATTAAATACCAATTTATTATTTATTATTAGTACCATTAAACTGAATTAAAGAAAAATGTTATATTACAATAAACATTTTTTTTTTTAGACAAAAAGTGTACACATGTGTGGGAGAGAAAACTAACTAGAAGAAAATTGCAATTAGACTCGGCACATTTTTTTAGTAAGGAAACATTAAAAATTTAAACAAAAAATGTTTTTTTTAAATGTGCGAAACGAAGAAATAAAAATTATGGACATTAGTAGATTCGAGCTAAAACTAAGGTATTAAAACAAAATAAAAAGGTCACTCTGAACGTCATGTTCATGTGTTTTTTTTTTGGTTTAAAACAGGTTGACTGCCATGAGAGGTCCGAGGACCTCTCACTATGCTCTTCCAGAAACGCTAAGTTAAAAGTATATTGTATCATCCAATTCTGCTGCATATTTTTTATACTTTTTTCCTAACTAAATTGATGTGTTATCATTGAAAATTTATTTAAAATGTTATAACTTTATTTAATTCAGGAATTATTTCTATAGATATTTGAGAGGTTTATGAACCTCTCACGGCAGTGGAGAGTACAAAAGCTTTTGCAAAATAATTTATGAGCACATTAGAACAGAATTTAGTAAAATATACTTTGAAAAGTGAATTTTATTGAAAACAGTAAGATAACTGTGTACTTACGTTAATTCCCAGTTCTTTACCAGCATCAAAAAACTTTATTTAGCACATAAGATACATGTATAATATACAATTTAACAGTTCATAAGAATAATTATTTACATAGTTATACAAACACTGTCACAAGGATAAAACGTAGTATTACTAAAAGCTGTTAAAAACACCAAACTGTTAAAACCATAGTATTATAAACTGTTAAAAAACTGATTTTTTTTGTGTATTGCCCCTTGTATACTTTACTTCTTTGCTACATGGTTTGCATTAAAGCAGATAGCACACATTACAATGTCACATCCACTACATTTTGTTTTAGCTTTATTTGTTCTTTTCTGTGCAAACTGTCTTCCCTTAGCTAGACTATTTTTTTGGTAGCACAATTTACACCTTTGCTTTTTTTCAATTTCCGTAAATCTGTGATCGCTTTGAATAGGTTCGTCAAAATCGTTGCCAAAGAAGATTGCTTTCACAATATTTTCCTTAAAAGTTATAATGGAAATAGTTTTGCTTGCAACTGTTTTATAAACACTTAAAGAATTAATTACTGATGTCGATAGAAGTAAGTCAAATATAACTTTCCTGTACCATTTAAGCGATCGTCTCAATGGATTACAGTACGCAGCCATTTGGTCTGTTAAATCTATGTAGGACTTACTTTTATTGTAGTCAAACACAACTGCCGGTTTTGAAATTTCATTTCCTCGCACTTTTTGTGTAAGCATTTCATCAGTGTGTTTTGTTGAGAGCATAAGTACATCTCTCTTGTCCTTCCATTTCAAAACTACAATGTTGTTACTGTTTTTGCGAGCAATTACTTCCCCTTTCTTCAATTTTGCCAGCGTTACATCAGTAGGGTTACTTTTACGTCTTTTCCGTAAAGTACCAACCAAATGGGTTCTATTATTAATAAGTTCATCTGCTAATGCAACGCTTGTATACCAATTGTCGGTATAAAGCGTTCTACCAAAATTTAAATATGGTTCCGCCACCTCTAGTACAACTTTTTGGGAAATCAAGCCATCCTTTTTGTTATGACTTTCTCTACCAGCATATACTTTGTAAGACAACGTGTAACAGTCTTTAGCACATAGTTTAAAAATTTTGATACCATACTTATGTTTTTTTCCTTTTATATATTGTCTAAAAAATAATCTTCCAAGGAATGGGATTACACTCTCATCTACAGCCATACTGCTTTCAGGTACTACAGCCATTCTGAAGTTATGTACAGTTAAGTCCACAATATTTTGTACTTTATGTAATCGATCATTTGGAGCTGCATTTGTGTTGTCGGCACAGTGGAACATGCTCAACAGAATTTCAAAC
Organism: Catonia carolina; assembly: GCA_035578175.1. Lineage (NCBI taxonomy): Eukaryota > Metazoa > Arthropoda > Insecta > Hemiptera > Achilidae > Catonia > Catonia carolina. The sequence continues at coordinate 333,774,590 of JAQMRL010000001.1, forward strand.
CGGTTTCTACTCATAATCTTTGGAAGTGGGCTAGAATACAGTTCATCAGTCCTCCAATAATGACCGATTGTGGGCATAGGATTCAAACCCATATAAATACAAAGAAATTTTGTAATTTCATTTCTGTTAGTCTCTGTCTATTTGTTTATTCTGGCTTTTGGTGAAATTACTACGCGCGAAGCTTTTTGCTGTTCAGCATAACGATTTGTTTCTAAAACAATAATATTAATAATTTCATCAGTTACAAATAATTTCCAGAAATCAACAGGTGCGCACTCACCCATAGTTTCTACTATGTCTGGGTTAACACCACAGATATCACCATTGGGGTTGTAAATAAATTCATTTAATTGCTCATTTTCCTGCAACGGGACCCAGAGATTTAGTGGTTCTGGGATAGGTTGATTAAATACCTGTGGCGGCATTTCATTATCGTTGTGGACGTTAATATTACTACTATCAACATCATCTTGTTCATCATCAGTTTCACCAATCAGACTCTCAGAACTGTAACCATATTCTAAAACATCCCATGTTGGGTCACGATCACTATCATCGTCGGCAAATAAACTCTCATTGTCACTTAGCTCAAATTCAGGTTCTTGAGAAGGGCATCACCCGCTGACGCGAGCGATGCCCACAGCGGTCCCTCGACCGAGCCTTACGCTCACCGGACCCGACGAAGCAGCCATCGACGCACTACTGCGAGGGAAGAAGGTGACGTCTCCGCTGGACGACGACACGCCGTGTCGCCCAGCTCCTCGACCGCCAAGACGACTACGACCGACCCCTCTCCAAGACGACCACCGCTTAAACGGCCCTTTTCAGGGCCACCAAATTAATAAGGTTGCCACTTAACGTCGCCATCCGGTGACAGTACATATTTCAATTATCTTTGCTGAAAAATAACTTTTTGTAAAAATAATTAAATTTTAAAATAAGTAAAAACTTTTGGAGATTTACTTTGCATAGATTTTTATCTCAAGATATTTGATTTAAGTTATTAGTATGTAGGTCTACCTTGTCCAGGATTATCACTTAACAAAAGTACATTTTTAAAATTAAATTACCTTGTAACTAGTTTCAACTTCACCTATACTGCTCACACAAGATATATTATTAATGTTGTTGTATATAACACGGCCTAATCCTGGTTTAAAACCATACTACTATTACCTATCTTTCTCACATTTTACTGATATTTGCATACACTTGGAAAAATCTCTAAAAATAATTTCTCTTTAAGAATTCAGGATTGTAAATAGAAATATGAAGGAATTTGTTAAAACCATTTTATTTGTTCATAAACAATTCTGTAAAACTTTAATAGTTGTGTTGGTATAACATATTTCATATCAATGTTTCAGAATAGGATTGTGGGTAGGGTTGCCAGACCTCAGCATTGTGAACGGTCAGTTTGTGTTTTATAATCTGTGTTCATATCGCACAAAGCCAGAAAATCAGAAATGTCAATATTTTGATCAAACAAGTTGATGGTAAAACAGTAGTACTTCCTTGTACTTTTATTTACAGTCAAGTAAAATAAAATTAAATAAAAAGTTTTACTTCAGACAAATTGAGGCATTCGGTCGTAAAACATGGTAACTAGCAAAAAGTAAACTGTCGGCAAATGCAAAACCAAGTTTTGAGCTAAATTTTTGTTATTATTTACTTTCAATTTGTTTCGAACATTTTACTAAACAATTCTCTTTTACATACTGTTCAACCCGTCCAAAGTCTCTATCTGAAGGCAACATAGTGTTCCCAACCGTTGGAAAAACATGTTCAACACTTTTCACTCTTCCACAAGCCAACAACTTGATCCAAAGAGCAACCGTAGACCAATTCTTATTTTGGCCACAGCAGTTGTCAGATATAACTATCAGTTTGTTACATTTTATGTCATTCTTAGTGAAGTGTTTCAAAATACAACTCGAAACCTCATCCTTCCTCTACTTGCGGTACCTTCGTCCCAATAGTAGAAATATCCAATATTATTAGAGCAATTGTGGATGCTTAAGTTGTAGCAGAAACATTTTCTTTTATAAAAATCAGGCCCAGTGGACAATTTTGGCATGGGTAAAGCCTGCTGAAGATCAAATGTCAAAACAAGAGCATCTTTGTCTTGTGGTGCATCTTTTATAAATTTTTGTCCAGCAGCAGCCTTCAGGTGGTGCTTCTGGATGTTTCTACTGATTTGTTGAACTTTAGCTTCATCTTTTTCTTTTCCAGCAAGTTCTAACTCAATTGCCATTGAATCACAGTCTTTACAAGTGTCTGTCTTAGGGGCTTTGAATCCAATATTGAATTCCTCTGTAAATATTCTTCTAAACTTATCAGCCAATACTGTATTGTAGCCGTTTTTCGAACAAAACTCAGTATACTCATCAAAACAGCGATTTACTGTATATTCCATTGACATGAACATCTTATAAGGATTTTTATGCCTGGTATAATGACTTTCATATTTGGGTAGTTATGATATGAATGTATGCAAATTTTTTATATCCTCTTCAGAATATTTTTTTTGTGGTGGCCATTTGCTCCTCTTTTATCTAAGGGGGGTGTACAAGCCCCTTTGGTTTTCTTAGAGACCAAAATTTCAACTCGTCCCCTACTCTTTTGTAGCCCATGAATGTTTAGAAAAGCAGTTTTACAGACTTGAATTTTTTGTCCTTCGACCAAAATATTGTAATTGACAGTTAATGCTCGTCGAGAAGGGCTTTCACTTTTTTTAGTTTTCCTAGCAGTTGTTTTAACATCAATAAGTCCAAAAAGATAAGCATTTTGTGTGTTATAGCTGCCTATTGCATTAAACTCTTCAAAAAAGGAGTCACGGACATCATCAATTTTTGAAAAGCATTCTTTCTTACAATTACATTCAGGTCCGGCTTTTCTAGGAGATTTCGGTTTTCCTTTACCTCTGTAAGACAAGTAACTCTTGCCTACATTTCTAGAAATTTTGTTTTTTACCTGTTTGTTGAACCCACGTTTCCTCTTTCTACCTTTTTTGCTAGATTTCTGCTGATCATTTGCCTCATTATCTTGTTGTTCAGCAGGAGTTGAGGATTGGTTAATAGCTGAATCATCAGTCGGTGGATGCCAAGAAGTGATGGGAAGACGTACTGCTGCAGAGTTTTCATACGATCTGGAAGTGTTATGCTTCTGAAAGAAACCAAGAAGTAATTTTAGTATATGGACCTGATTCATAAATCCGAGTGTTATTGAATGCCCTTCATTCTGAGAAAACCTAGCAATAACAGCAGTGGATAGGATTTACAACTGTGATTGTTGTTGAATGTCATCCGTTCTGAAACAAACCGAGCAATATCACGTAGTCATAGAATCGCTTGGTAAGGTTTTTTAGTTTGGGTGTGGGTGGGAAAAAAAGACCCAAGAAATTGCCAGTATTAAAATGCCTTCTAATAAAAAACAAAAAATCTACTGTAATTAAGGGAAGAATGTAACAGAAGTCATAAAACCCCAACACGTATTATTACAGTGGGGTAATAAATTAAATAGGTTAAGCATCAATACTTTAGGTAAATAGTTGTATAAAAACAAAACTTTTTGTAAAAAACATTTTTTTGAATAAAGTCCTCTTACGATTTGGTTAGGTGGCAAGAGAGTAATAATAATGAGAGATAATTTATGAAATGGCCTGTTGGGTGTAAAACATGGTAACTGAAGCAGATACCATGTTGGCTTTCAAACTAATTTACGTTTTGTGGCCCGTAATGATACGGTTTTACCTAAATTTTAAATAAAAAAATGTAGCTTATTACTTAAAAACTGAAATAAACACCTAATAAATAACAACTGCAACAAGATAATTTCCATTTTGATTTTTATTAGGCAAGCCCAATGTGGACCTTGGTGTAAAACTTGGTTAGTGCTGCATATACCATGTTTTACATCAAAAGAGGTTAGAAAGTAAGTGGAATTTTTCTTACCTTTTTTAGGAGTAGTTTTGTCCCCATTTTTTGGCATTCATATGTTGGATCGAAGTCCGGGTCTTCATCTTCATCATCACATATGCAGCTCGACTCGGAACAGTCGCTGTTATTAAATATACTTGCTGTTAGATCGTCATCATTTAGAAAGAGCTTGCGTCTGGCGTCCATCTTTGTTAGATACCACTGTTTACTCCCAAACACCTGTTACATACCATACCTTCGTACCAACATTTTTCAATATAGATCAAAATTTCCCCGCATTTATCATCTGTTAACTATACAAAATCCCACGAATAAAGCTTTTCTACCACAAGCTCATTTTTAGCAGAAATGTCAGATACCATGTTTTACAACCGAATGCCTCAATTTTTCTGACAATCTACTAAAAACAGATAATATGTTTCTTCCCTACAGACAGGAACTTTATTAAACAATTCATTACTTAGGAAGAAATAATTATTTTTAAAAACCATAAACTAAAAATATAATCATACAATAAATGTGTTATTGTTTAGTTGTTTGATGTGTGTTAGTAAAGTACAAATTATTGTAAAAAAAGTTATGTTTCAACAAAACAGTGAGCTCATTTAGTAAGATTTAACGTAGGCCTACTTAATCAAATAATATGATTTATTCTGTTATGACAGTGGATATAAATGTATGCAACTTAAAAAATTGTTTTAATTTTCAATTGGTTCAGTTAAACGTTGTAAAACAAGCTGAGAACATTACTTTTAGGTACTTAGTTGCAAAATGTGCTTATTTAAATATACTTGGGATTCAGACCCAAATATTTGAATTTAGTCACCTTAAAGTTTGGCTGTTCAAGAATCGTGGTAACCCTGATTGTGGATGAAACAAAGCTTTTCAACTTTAACACTAAATGTATAATTTAACGAGAAGCAAAAACTAAAACTATGGGGACAAGTTATAAACAAAGCGCTAAGCAAAAATTAATAAAGTTATCTCCATGCAATGAAATAAAGTGAAAAATAACAAATAGGCCTAACCAGAATTAGAAAAATACAAACTTTACATTAGACTTGGATGTTATTGTAGCCTAGTTAAAATAGCTTTCAGCCTCCTTGTCCTGCCTTAGGTTTCCTGATATTTTATAGCCTAATTGAATCAGTTAAGGCACTGCAATAATTATTGAGTAATCAATTAGGTAGGCCTAGGGTTTGTAATTCAATAATTGAATTACATTTATTGGTAGGCTAGGCTTAGTTCAATATTGAGCTAGGCTTAGTTCAATATTGAACTAAGCCTAGCTTACCTGAGAAATTTCATTCCTGGAAGATCAGAACTTTGGGTTTTAATTCTTTGAGTGAACTTATGATAGATCAATAATAATGAAATGGGTGGAAAAATAATCGAGATAAAATTAGTTTATAATAAATATTTACAATCTCGAAGGACTCGAAACTCATACAGGCACTCAGATTCAGCTGTTTTAAATTGGTTATTGATAAATAATTATGAACTTTCGTATGAAACTGGACCCCACTTCCTTTTTTATATGTTTCACTTCATCCAAATGCGACACAATATCGAACCATAATTAATTACTTATAGAATTTACATTATTAAAACTAAACTCTGACGATAAATAAAGGCTCATTTACGGCATGTAATATATCTGAGCGCTAACCTCACCACAGTACCAACATAACAAAATAACAGCGGCACGCTTTTCAAGAGTAGACGCCGTATCAGTGCTACCTCCTGTTATATTTCTAGCTCAGTGGTCGGCCGTCGCATCGCAAGACGCAAGTGCCAAGATGGCGAAGGCGACTGCCGAGCCACACCAAACACATTGCCCAAGCATTCTTAAGTAATTCACCCTAGTAAAACAAGTGTAACTAACTTACCTTCATTAATTCTTTTGGAGGGCTTGTTGGTTCTTACTACCCACTTGTCCATTATTAACTCACTGTATGTTATTATAAAACATTAATTTAATCAAGAGTAAATCACGACTATAAAAGCAGACACGTAAAAGCATCGACATTAGGCACGCTACAGCGCTGTAGTTAGATCTAGCCATCTAGTGGTGTTTGCGTGAACTGCTAGTCGCAATGCAACTCATGCTACTATCTAGCGGCCTCCACTAGAACTAGCCGCCGACTCATACTTAAGTGCGTGCAGTTAATACAGATTCGCGCTTTATTTGGTTCAACCCTCAACATTTTTCGTATACCACTTGGTCAGTTAGGGGGGTGGGGCGATCGCCCCCTGGATCCGGGCCTGCTACCACGGAAATATGAGTTTGTTAAATTTTGAGAAAAGGATTATCGGAAAAGTGATACCAAATCTGCCTTGTGCTAGTGTTCTGGTAATGGATAACGCTCCTTACCATTCACGACAGATATATAAGCCTCCAGTCAGGTTATCACTTAAGAACACCATGATTGAGTATTTAATGAAGAAAGGAATCGTATGTGATAGCGGCTTGAGGAAAGTAATACTCTTCAATTTAATTAAAACTATTCGGCCAAAAGAAAATGAATTTTCTATCGATAAGGTACTAGCGTCTCACGGCCACGAGGTCATTAGGCTTTATCCTTATATGTGTGACTTAAATGCTATAGAACTTGTCTGTAGTCAGATGAAATACCACGTTCGCTTAAGGAATACAACAAGTGATATGTCAGCGGTTCGAATACAGCAACTGGTTTTGAAAGGAGTCGAAAGTGTAAAGCCAGCCGATTGTGCAAATTACTGCGATCACGTTAACGAAATCGAAAATGAGTATTGGATTAAAAATGGTATAATGGAAGATGTTGACGCTTTGATAATATCATTAGGAGAAGAAACGGTAGACCACAGCGATGATGAATCAAGTGGAACTAACAGTGAATCAAGTGAAAGCCAATGACCCGTACAGCAAAAAGGGACCTCTTGTCTCAAATTATGAAAAATGAGTTATTAATGCTATTTGATAGCCCATAAAATTCTGTAAATTTTGATATAAAATTTATTATTGTTACTGTATCCCTTCATGAGTTACACAGCCAATCGAAAATGATTTTTGTAAAACTATGGTTTTGAGAAAAACGCATGCAAAGATTTGCAAACATCTTACCTGAAATATGTATTAACCTCTGTAAGCTAGGCAAACTCTTCAAGCAAATAATTAATTATTTCCTTGTTACTTTTGGGAGTTTTTATAACAGATATTCAAGTTTTAAATTAATTTACTTTGTTTAGCACTTCTTAAGTCAAATTTTAAAATAAATCAATAACTTTTCCTTTGAAAAACTAGTTTACTACTTGATATTACTACTTAGCAGATTCACTACAGCAAATAGAAGCACTTATTTGTATCATTGTTTTTTTTATTATTTTCTTATTAACTACACTATTTTTAACACTATTAACTTAACACATTGTTATTAATTTTGGATCCTACAGTTTTATATTGTTCTTCGGCTTCGTTTGTACAGCCTTCCCAAATCCTGATTAACTGTTTCTTCTGATCTCTCTTCTTCTGTAGCATCAACTGCTGGACACAACAGGTCTTTGAATTCTTCTTTACAGAAGACCCTGATATTATTGTAAAGATATTTCTTCCTTTCAGAGCTAAGCCCTTCAGGAACGATTTCTTCAAGACCTTCCATCGCAGATTGGAAGTCTTCCTTATTAATAATATGAAAAATTTCATCACCATCAACAGACAACTTGCATGATACTCTGCCTTTCCATTTTTCATCAAACTCAAAATGCAGATATTTCGTAATATTGGGAAGTTTCTTACATTCCAATTTATTAAAATATCCTAGCCAATCATACACTTTCACATAAACATCTCCTCTCTCATTACCAACTAGAGTGGCAGAATTAACCTTTGACGAATTTGTTGACTGTTCAACTACATCTACTAAATCAGACAGTGAGGAGACAAAAGAATTTTTAAACTTTTTTTTTGAGTAGGCCAAATGCCCAGTCACAAGAAAATTTGGTGTGTCCAACTGGAAGGAAGGACAATATAATTTTTTTATTTAACCCATTGCATACTCTCCATGCCAGTTAGGACAATAGAACATTGTTCTTGTTTTGTGCAACAAAGTCATCAGCATGTATGTGCATTATTTCTTCCCCGTGACTTTTAGTTTTTAAATAGTGGTTAAATAAACTCACTATTAAATTTGCTCCTTTTTTAACTGGAACACTTTCTGGGATTAAATAGTTTCATTGCTGATTGCTGATTGAGTCGCACATAATTCCAAATATAGCTACATTAAATGCCACTAAAAAATAAACAGGTCCTGGCTGCAGAGGATTAGATGGAATATGCACCTGTTGTGCCATGTCAAAGCTGTAATGAATTGTGTGACCTAGTGAACATGAGTTACATACATGGCATTTGTTTCATTACTGTATAATTGTCTTTTGTTAATTTTATGATATTTTGATAACATTGTTTTTTTTTGACACAATTTCAAGGTGACTCTTTATAGTAACTAAATTATTCAGTCTCAGAGGCAAGTGACAATTTGTTTTAAAGCTAGTGTAATATGATTGGCACAGCTTACACAAGTCATTTTTTGGCTTCATAACCGTTATATCACTGCAGGTATCCCGCCAAATACATGAAAAAACTCAGAAGGGCAGCCCAAGATCAGCTGTAAGTGATTCAGTGTATATTTTGTATACAGACATTTTAGTGGTATTACATGGTAAAAGTTTAATGTATACATTTTTAACAGAAGAAATCCTTCCAGGTAAATGTATAGCATTTTGTTCTGCATAATGTTTAAGAAATTTGAAAACTAATTCAGTGGTTTCAAAATTTGTCACATTACTGGGACTTTTACCACTATTCCCATGTGTTTTGGCAACAAGCCCACTATCATTATACAATTTACATAGTCGCTTGAAGCGTTTTATTTTTATTTGGTGTGCAAACATGTACATATTTTTACACACGAACAGCCCCTTCAATAAAAATTTACTTCGAGATTGTTTCCTTACAGTTTGTTTTTTGTGAGAGCGTGCAGTCAATTCACTATCACAGGTTAGGCATCTCAGCTGTCCTAATATGACTTGATCTAGCTTATTAATATTGCGATCATAATAATCAAGTTGGGCACATTCCTGTCTCATACTATTAACTTCAACTACTGAAAATTGCTTACTGCAACAATTGTTATTAAACAATTTGCATCCACAGCCTACCTCCAAAATGTTGGCTATACCTTGTAGCGTTCACTACTGCTACGATTAAATTGGATCAGAAATAAATTAACACAAGATATTTTTAAATTTAAATGTTTTTTAATTTTTAATAAAGGATTATATAGATACTAAATTTTACAATAAACTGACTCTACTATTTTTGTTTTATATCTCAGGGATTTTTTTTTAATTTATTATTATTTGAGTACAATACCTTAGGTTTATTGCAACAATGAAAAATATTAAAATAAAAAATTACAATTAAATCTTTGATTTTAACTACAATAAAATACTGGTCTTTTATAATTGATTAACAAAATTTACATATAATTTAGAAATGTTGTTCGTTGTTCATACCGGTTATTTATTTTAAGATGGTTTGCTGAAATAATTATGTATTGTTGTGTGTATGAATATGGCGTCTATGAAAGCGTTTTGATTCTTGAAATTTTTTATATTGATTTTATTAAATAGATTTGAATAGTCCGTGTTAGAAAATTGATAATAATAACTCCTTACTTGTTACTTCGTTCCATTAATTATAATGTATATGCTTCTTTTTAATTTTCTTCTATAATTTAAACTTTTTATTGGAGCTCATTGTCGTGTTGCCATCTCGTAGATCGTCTCACCCACAACGACGCTTTGACCGGATCTTTGTTTCTTCATGTTGGATTTTAAATTTTGATTAATAAATTTTGATTGTTCGTAAAAAAAATTCAAATTATCGTTTTAAAAGACGTTATTTATTTTATTATGATTATTCACATCACTCATTTAATTGTTCATCTCCGTTTTTGATTTTTTAATTATCTTTAACAATACACAATTTAGTTACACTTTTGACTCACGCAATCTTGATTTTAATCCCGCTGTCGTTTAAATATAATTACATAAATTTTATAAATATCGACGATTAACTGGTATCAATAATTAAATATAGAATATTTATTTAGATTATGCCAGTATTAACAATTTACAAATTTTATTTATACTGTTAAAAGAAATATTATAAATATATACCAAGTATTCCTTGTTAATAGTTTTATATGTTATAATAAATGTAGTGGCTAAACTGATCATATGACCGTGACCACTAATACCAAAATATAGGTCAATGTCATGCTACAACCTTTGATCTCTTGAATTTCATTATCCTGAACATTTATATTATTATAATCTAGATCAATCAAATTACCACCGCAATTTGTATCATCTATGAGTGCATTACCATTCTCTGCCTCAAACTGAATTACTACTGGTATATCCTGTGTAATATCTACATTTTCTACAAACCTCACTTCTGGAAAAGCACCAACAGATAATCCTTTTACAGTTAGGTCATTAATTTCTTCGATTTCTTCATCAGAGCTGTAGACACTAGAATCACTATCACTTTTATCACCCACAGATTCCCTAGCTAAATATTCATCATACTAATCTTTATTTATTAATTTTTTTCATACTAATTTTCATTTATTAATCATAGTAATCTTCATGTATATTGTTAACACCAAATTCATTAAAAATTTTAAGTAAACGGTTTTCCAGATCTTTGCTCATTTTAGAAAAAAAATACAGGTAGGTAGCCTATTAAATAAAATTAATGTTTTATGAAACTTTAAATGGGCGAAATTAAAATTAAACCTGTCACGTAAATAACCTACATAACCTACACAACGTCTGTATACATAATACAGTACATAAACAAAACTACCTAACACTTTACTTAATTAAACTATGAATGTACCATTTGTTACTAAAAAAATTTAAAAACCAATAAACATAACTTTAAAAACACTAAACTACTCGTATACAATAATAGGTCCTTTGACCAAACCAAGCTTTACACGAACTGAACACTAACCTCAAAAACAACGCACATTGCAATGCTTATAACCGATAACCAAGCGAGCGACAAGATGTCCCTTTTCAAAATATGACATAGGTTCAAATAATGTAAAATATCTCTATCTTTTGGCAAAGAAATGAACTAACTGAATATATTAACCTATAGAGAACAAATGCAGTATTACGAATCGACTAAAAACAGAAAATCAATATTTTTGACCTAGAAGTCTATTTTTCAGTATTACGCCAGCGAGAACAGAATAAAGATAGAGAGGACACTCTGTATCTGTCGAGTACAAGGCATGCGAGCCGAAGTCGGCCATCTTGGTTTGCACCAAGTCCACTAAATCACTGCAAAAATCTCGTCATTTTTAATTCTTGCGCGCAACTAAAACTGTTTCACACTCTTATAATACGCTTAAAATTTCAAAATTTCATGGCTGGATTATTCATTTCATCCTCTTGCTTATGGTACAATTATAATTACATTTAACAAATAAATAATAATTAATATATGGTTTATTAACGAACCTTGCAAAAATCTTGACATAAAAAAGTAACTGATCGAGAAAGTTTTTTATTTTTGGGGCAGCAAAGTTTCGTAAGCGAGAAAGTTTTAGATTAATAGTTAAATCATAATTTTTGTTTAAAACTTTTTTTCATAGGAGGCATACTTTGGCTAATAATTTAAAGTATGTGAAGCGCTCGCTACAGAAAAACGACTAGCGAAAATGTCCCGCCGTAAAATGCTGTAGCCATTTGAATGTGTATGGAACTAAACTATTGTTATATTATTCACGTAATGTTAATCATATTATAATCTCTATATACATGATAAATACGGATACTAAATTTTGGATAAATGTTTCTTGCTTGAATCACTTCTAATTAAATCACAATGAAAGGTTGATCAATGAAAGGTCAAATAAAACACTGACGTGCAATCAAATGTAAATATTGTGACACTTATCGCTAAGGTCCGTATCGGGATCTAGGTAATTAAATAATTAATACACTAAGGTTTGCAATTACAAATTTTTATTACACCAAACGATTTAAAAAATAAATAATAAACTAATTATAATAAAGTAATACAATAAATGACTTATTAATTTACTTAAAATAAATAATAAACAATAAATAACTTAATAATTTACTTAGCACTACTTACAATCAATTTTCTAGAATGACACATACAAAATGAAACTGAATACACAAAAACTGAATTTAATACAGATCACATTAACTTTTTACAATACACACACGAACATAGACAGTATAACAATCGTTGACCAACACAATGCTCGGTATGCGCCGTGCACAGCATCCGACGGCCACTCGTCAAAGTTCAAACTAATACTAACTGGACCGCGCTCGGGGGTCTCTTTATATACTCATTCACAAAGATACTTCGAAAAGAGCAGAGAACAACACACAAAAATAAAGTATAAAAAAATAACCCTTTACAAGTGAGTGCTAGAAAAATCTGTTGTAAACAAGTCAACATTGTAAATAGAATAAAAGTTGTAACGGGTCTCTTTCGCAAATAGTTGTACCACAATACCCGACCTTTTCTCCTACACAATAGTGCAGTTATTAAATAATTTTTATGAATAGGCATACCCCTTTATTGTCATTATTGTCTTACTGTCAATTATTGTTACTATTGTGTTATTGTTACTTTTGTTCTATTATTCCTTTCTTACTATTTTCATCTACTCTGTACCATTTCATGAATGAAATTCTGGAACCTTCGCGAAGCATCTCTTTTCGATATCATCACAATATGTTTATTCTTTAGTTAGTAAAATACTTATCAGATTACACATGATATATTTATGAATAATGTTCATTATTCTTAATTTAACTGTAACTGAGTTATGTTTTGTTCTGATGATGCTTTCATTGAAAGCAAAAGGCCTTACCTAATAACATTTTGATAGATTGGATACTGTTGAGTGATTTCAAATTGGATACAATTACAATTAACAGATAATGTTCATTGCATAATAAAATTAAATGAAATGAAAAAAGTCTTATTAGGGGCGAAGTTAGAACTGTGAAGTCCTCCCTTCCACTTAACCCCACAAAATAAAATATACATTTACAGAAAATTTAAATTTTCAAATAAAGTTAAGGTAATATTCTTAAAATAAATTATAAACGTGTAAAAGTAACAAATTAATAATTTAAATTAAGTTAACATTATTCTGAACAAAACATAATTTCCAGTTCCGTTATTTTAACACTAGGCTATTTACAAAATACTACAAGTAAATACTATAATAAAGAGGTTGATTGAATGAATAAGCTCGAAGTTCAATTACAATATGCACAAGCTTTCATAATATATACTGTACATACTTAATAAATTTTTGGAAAAGAACATTAACTATTTACGGGGAATGTTAAATCTCATTAGTAACGGGTGTTTCAAAAAGGATGCACTTCGAAGTTTGAGAACGCTAATTTATTACATTAAGTAATTACAAATTATACGGTATGAAATTATTACCTTTATAACATTCAAATTACCTTTAAAACTTCGCAATAAATGTTCAAAATGACTTCCTCCGCTTGTAATGCAAGTTCGGACACGTTTCATAACATTTGCAGCCACTTTTCGTAGTGTTTGCTCATTAATGTTTGTAATCTCACTTTCAATATTAGCCTTCAATTCTTCAATTAATTGTATGAGGATTGTTTTTAAAAACCTAACTCTTTAAATTCCCCCGAAGAAAAAAATCCGCAGGAGTAAGATCTGGGGATCTTGGTGGCCACAATCCTTTTGATATCACACGATGGCCAAAAAACTCTCGTAAATATTCAGCGTTTCAGTAGAAGTATGGCACGTTGCGTTATCCTGCTGAAACCAACAATCTCGATCGTGTAATTCTAACAACGCTATAAATTGTTCAATTAAGTTGCGGTACACCACACCATCTACAGATGTGTCAAAAAATAAAGGCCCAACAATACGACGCCGGGAGATCGCACACCAAACACCAATTTTACGTGCGTGTAGTGGACGTTCATGAAATGTGTGAAAATTATGAGCGCTCCATATTCGGCAGTTTTGGCTGTTGATGTAACCATCCAAGTGGAACCATGCTTCGTCACTGAAATAAACACGATCCAATATTGCTACACCGTTGTCATTAACAAGAGAACGTATCCAACGACAATACTGTATATGTTTCCCATAGTCAACTTCTTTCAGTTCATGAACGACACCGATGCGGTAAGGATGCAGATTTAATTTTTTTGTAGCCCTTAAAGCGGAAGATAGTGATAATCCAGGCTGTGACTTTAGCTTTCTAATAACTTTCTAATTGATTTCCCGGGTGAGGTAGTCAAACGTTGTTTCACATCGTCCAAAACTTGTTCTGTTAACACTGATGGTCGACCAGTGCTTTTCCGATCCTGTACACTGCCAGTCTCACAAAATTTATTAATCAGACGCGATATTGTGGTGTTATTAGTTACTTCAGAATTGGGAAATTTTAACTGGAACTCGTCTTTATTTTTCTGTTATTACAGCCAAACACAGCACATAACACCATAATTGCAAACTAATCAGCACACATAAACACCAGCGAGAAAAGATAAACACGTACGTGCACCAAGCGACTCAACTGCAAGTGAACAGCGAGAACAGAATAAACATTTATTTATTTTAACATTATTTTTATTCTGTTATCGCTGCAAGTGAACTATGCCTAGGCAGGATGTGACGCTCGGAAGTGGAGTGACTAATGCCACCCCGCCGCCATCTTTGTATGAACCATCGGCTCACCTGCTACTCTAGGAGTGTCCTCTCTATCTTTATTCTGTTCTCGCTGTATTACGCAACTTCACGTACTGAGACAAGAGGTCCCTCTTCGCTGTACGGGATGATACGGCAATGAAGGGCTCGCATTCCTTTGATGTTTGTGTATTAACTATTACCGCATCAATTACGGTATAAACATTTAATGGTTCACAATTAAAGATTTGGAATAATATAAAGATTTCACAGTTAATAAAATAATGTAACAGGTAACGGTTAATAATAATCTTGGTGCATTAATTTTTATTCTTAAGTGCGTAGTCAAATAATAGTTAGTTGTGATCGTAATCTAATAGCAATATTTGTGTGTGTATGGGTGTGTGTGTGTGTGTGTGAGCGCGTGCGCTCACGTGTGTGTGGTATGAACAACAAATTATGATAGTTTAATGAAGATAATAAATAATATAATGAGACTGATTGTTATTTTACTGCATGCATAAACGCTTGCTCACGAGTAAAATTAAACAATGTTACTGGAATGGCGCGTATGGCTTGTGCAAGTGAGAGCGTTATTGATTCTCTCACTCTCACGGCTAGGGGACTTCAGTTGATCTGAATACTGTACTGGGGATCTTATCTTTTTTTCATTGACAGCAGTCGATGTAAACTATACGTAGTCTAGTCTGAATTCTATGAACTCTTTTACATAACTATAACGTACTTCCAGAAATATTCCGTAATGTGAAATTATTTGTTACTCCTTTTTTCAGAAATTGGCTCCGAACTGGCCAATAAGATTTAGAATGAAAGGCCTTGCATGAGATTGAGCTGGAAAGAAAAGAGCAAGTAGAGCCCTTTTTTTTCTTCACTCTTGTAACTACTGAAGAAATAATAAGAGTAATGAATGGCATTAATGGAAACAATGCTCCCGAACCTGATGTAATAAAAGCAGACTTTTTCTAGCGCAATAAAGATTTTCTTTCTAAACCTTTACAGCACCTAATCAACTTAACTTTCGAGACAGGTATTTACCCAACAAATCTTAAAGAAGCCATTATATGTCCCATTTTTAATTCTGGCGATAGGAGTGATGTAAATTATTTTAGACATATTTCCTTGTCAAACATAATGTTAAAATTGTGTGAGACATGTATTAAATCGAGCCTAATTGATTTCTTGGTTAAACATAATGTCATATCACCAAATCAGTATGGTTTTCGTAAGTCTCTCGGTACAAATGTCGCAATTCTTAAAGTTGTTTCAAGAATATGCAATGACATCAGTGCTTTTGAAAAGCCATTAGCTGATTTCTTAGATTTAAGAAGGCTTTTGATATAGTATCTCATGAATCGATGCTCACACGATTAAGCAATTGTGGCGTAAAGGGAATGGTGTTAAATGTTTTTAAGAGCTATTGTCAGAACGATGTGGTGTTCCACAGGGTTCAATTTTAGGTCCCATTTTGTTTTTGTTGTATATAAATAGATTACCAGAAATCTTACCCAACAGTAGAGCTTTATTGTTTGCTGATGACACTTCAATCATAAACAAAAATTTACTGGTAGAAAGTCTCGAAGTAAATACACATATTAGCATAGAATCTGTAGTCCAATTTCTGAATGAATTAATGTTAACAGTTAACGGGAAAAAGTGTCAGTACTTACAGTTCAAAAACAAATATAATGTAAGGGAAAACAGAGAAGTGGATGTCTTTATACAAAATAATACTTATCTTAGATCATGTGCAAACGGTGAAGTTTCCAGGAGTATCACTAGATAGGACCCTATCATGGATTATTACACCGATAAAATTTGTGGTAAAATATCATCTGGGATATTTGCATTAAAACAAATTGCCAGATTAAATGATAAAAAATTACTTATAGCAGCTTATCATGGTTTAATTTTATCTCATATCAGGTATGCCATATTATTATGGGGTAATTCATCCCAGGGTAACATGGAAAGAGTTTTTAAAATACAGAAAAAAGCTGTTAGGTGTATGTTGGGAGTCAACCTCCTTACCTCATGCAGATAACTATTTAAAGATCTGCAATTGCTCACAGTTCCTTCTTTGTAAATTTTTGAAATGATAATGTACGTAAAGAAAAATGCCTTTTTACAGAATTTAGATGTTCACAACCACAACACAAGAAACAGAATCGATTATTATGTTGCTAATCTCAACACTAAATTGTTTGAACAAAAACCAACTTATGCAGGTAGAAAATACATCAATAAATTGCCACAAGGTTTAAAAAGTTGTGACAATTTAAGTCATTTTAAAAAAAAGCTAAAACAATATTTGATTGATGAAACATTTTACAGTGTGCGCGAATTCCTTTCTAAATAGTTTTGATTAAAAAATATTTAACTTTTAATTAAACAAATATTGTGTACTATTTTATACAAAGGGGTCATGACAAGCCTACTGAGATAAGCAGTAGCAGGAAAAAGTTATTGGTAAGTGATGAATTTATCATTGTTTGATTTTTTAATTTTTTATTTTGTGTGATATTTGATTCAATGGGGTTCATGACAAGCCTACTGAAGTAAGCAGTAGCAAAACCAATTTTCTGGTGGTAAGTGATGAATTTATCATTGGTGATAAAGTTTTAGTTTATCAGTTTTATCTTGACATGTCCTATACTCCCTTTGGAGTCTCCTGGTTGTAAGGGAAAAAAACGATCTCAGAGGGTGCAAGTAAATGAACTACTAAGTGACAGATTGAACAAAGAATACGGAATGCCACAGGGTATAGTTCTCGGTTCAATCCCCTTTCAGATTTATATTAAACCCTTAAGTAAGTTAAAGATAAATGGATCTGTCATAGCAATGTATCATCAGCAAAAGTGCTGATGATACGGTGTAACTGTTTTCGGGACCAGACTGGCTCACAAACGGCAGGACTAAAGAAAGTTAAGTTATTGCACAGACTTAATTATTGAAAGAAGCATTGCGTATTCAACCAGGTATAGTAACTTCTTGTCGGGGTGAAATTATTTGTGACTTATAAAGTATTTTGGGCTATCTATAAAATCAATCTTTTACTGTACCTAGTAAAATTGTAGGTACTACCATTACCAAACAATACAATTAATCAGTCACAAGCTAAAAGTATAACTGAGTAAGAAATTTCGTTACATCATTTATTGATAATAAAGCTGTGTTTATAAATCAATCGTTAGTTTACGTCTACACAGAACATACTAAATTACGCTAATTTTAGGCTTGGAGTGTGGGTGGGTATGTAGTTTCGGACTCTCTCGATCTCTCACTACATGTAGTCAGAGATTCAGATAACCAGTTGTGAAGTATTGGGGAGAATGGTTTTGTAGGGGAAACGGGTCTGTGTTAGAACGTACGCACGCGCACATGTAAACACACAACTATTGCTAACTGATGATTCATAAAACGATGAAAAAACACTGCTATATAGTTGAATCTTAACGAACGGCAGGACTAAAGATAGTTAAAAGAAGCTATTTTATATTTTTTTATTTATTTCCCAGCCTTTCTTTAATTTGATTATGTTATTGCACAGACTTAATTATTGAAAGAAGCATTGCGTATTCAACCAGCTATAGTAACACGTGCGTAATGTTGGTTTTCATATTACTATATAAGACTGAAGGCTTGTCTCGCACATATGGTAACAAAAGGTTTTCGAATTAAGGTTTTTGAAAAGGTTTTGAATTAACAGGTAAAAAATATTAAATACTCACTAGGTAGTTCATGTACGCCAAGAACATTTTTTTTTGTTAATTGTTCAGAGAAAATACGACAAAAACTCAAATTAGGCGTTTCTTGCTCTATAACATAGATATCTCATTAGTAAATACATTAAAATGTAATAATTTTTTTTTGCTGTCACGTAAATTATAATATACAGTGAGAATTTTAGTTTGAGTTAGTGTCAACACAGATCATAACGCTGTTGTTAGTTAATCGTAAATAAATTATGCAATGCCTTGAGGCGTTGCGGACCAGAAGGGCGAACTCAACAAAGGGTAGTTCTGCGAAAAACGCAAATTAAACTTTTTGATCCAAGGGCGAACTCAACAAAAATTCATGTTTTAATTATTCGTAATAAATTTTTATTACACTCCCCGTGTTTTCGTCGTCGGTCAGTGTCTACATTACCAGTAACTTTTATCTTATCTAAGACTATACAGACACGTTTCTCACTAATCCCATGAATCCCATAAAACGCTGTCCGGCAAACATCGTAGATAACTGTGCCTATAATAATCGTATATCTTATTCTTCGCAAAGTTCGACTCGGCCTACCTTTTACATACCTTCTCTTACAATCAGTACTATGAAGAAGTTTGTAGATGAAGGCATTTTGCAAATCGTAATTTTCAATGGCCCAAAATCATTAAAAACAGAAGTGATATTGTTAACACCAACATTTTCGAAGCAGCTGCAAGAAAAACGCTCACCAATCTTCCTGGAAACCACAACACTATTGTTACAACGAGATACATACTGTTGACCAGTATTCAGTTGCTTTTTTGCTAAATTCTTCTTCCAATTTTGTGGATTGGATCGTCTTTTTCGGGAATACCCAGTTTCTTCGTCTTCCCTATTGTCACCTGTATCACGTTCCATGACTAAATGCACCGTAGCAGACTAACAGAGTATACACGCATAAATCACTCAGAAAAATACAGACTAATACTAGAGAAACAAGGACAGATATAACACGTGTGGAGTGTATGATGCATAGCAATAGTAAGGGGAAAGGGTAGAAGTAGGGTGGGATCAGTAGCGCAGAGGTGACAAGACTAACGCCTTGGTGTTGAGTTCGCCCTTCTGGTCCGCACAACTATCATTCAAAATAAACTCCCTGATTTTTTCTACTTCTCTTTTCATGTAATTTAAAAGGCGAACTCAACAAAATATACCTATAACATTGAAGTTTGTAACCCGAAGATACCGAATAAAATAAAAACAAAAAATGACCCTATGTCGAGTTCGCCCTTCTAGTCCGGAACGCCTCTTATGAAACAACTAATTAATTAACTTTTAATTTGTTAATGAACATTGAATGATGTGAACTATAAAGGTACTTCGGATCAACCATAAATTTCAGTTTTTAATCTCTTTGTTGAACGAAGACTTCAACACTTAACTTTTGTGAAAATTGTACGACCATGGCTCAAAGCAATATAGACTAACTAAATAATTTGTTTTATTTTTCTCGTTTTCCTCTGATAAAAATGATCATGAACTCTTATATTTTAAACACATCGACAAAAATATTTTCCTTCGACCCATCAACATGGATAGGTGTTAGTGAAATAATAGAAAAAGTTGCACACTGTATTTATACGAAAAGTTGAAAATATTCCCAACTCTTTACATCAGTTTAAGTATTGCGTATCAGAAAAGATATGGCTCCTGGTCTGTGCCTATCCGTCCATTGCTCACTCTGGAATCCTCTTTGCTGCACTGCATTGCAGTGTTATATAATATAATATAATATAATACGAGTATAATAGTGTTGTTATATAATATAATAGTGTTGTGTGTTATATAATATTCGGACGAATGAAAGACTGCAGTTGAAGGCCGACCATAGTGACCTAGAACATATTATCACAGAGCCAATTGACTTTCAGGAGCTTTCCTGCGTTGTCACGTTGTTGCCCTGCTGTTCACGTTACTTAACCACAGTTCACGTTACTTAACCACAGTTCACGTTACTAACAGTTTTGAATTTAATCTTCTTTAACGGTCATACAAAATATTTGAAATCTGTTGATCAATCAGTTGAAGAATTAAACAGCAAACCGAGGAAAGCTTATAGTGCAAGTTTTAAGCCAGTAGCTTTAAATGAATCCCAACTTATTTCTGGATTAAGTTTTTTTTTCAAATATTACATTAGATTAATAAAAATACCCCATTTATGTCAATGTTTTACGTTTTTCTCAAGAGCTATTAAACATAGTTACCTGATGTAGGTTTTAAATTTAAATTGACAAGTTTCGTTTATTTTAAGTCGCATCAAGGTCTTTGTTAATAACGACTACTTTGGACAATAAATCATTGGGTTTTGACACTTTATTTCTAGACCCGTCGGGAATCAAACCCGGTATAATTTACTTGGTAGGCCAACGCTCTAACCACTACATCATGGAGACGGCCTAATACTTTTTTATTTTAATAAAAATTGTATCCGTATTAAAACAAAAAAAATTATAGGCCGTAAACATATATTTATCTACACTGATTGTATAGATTTAAAAAATAACCCCTTAAAGCATCATGTACATACGCGCGCGGTACGTGGATGACTCTGACAAAAAGTCAGCTGGAGTCGAAAACTGAATGTGAAAGCGAAACGGCAACTCACATCCGACCTTGGCTGTTATTGGCTCATTTTCATCGCAATCTTACAGTAGTTCTATTATAATAACATAGACCTTAACATATTACAATACGAGAAGCGACGGTACAAATTACTCTTTATCAATACAGAACATATTAA
The DNA here is from genome assembly GCA_035578175.1 of Catonia carolina. Lineage (NCBI taxonomy): Eukaryota > Metazoa > Arthropoda > Insecta > Hemiptera > Achilidae > Catonia > Catonia carolina. Next base: position 333,795,840 of record JAQMRL010000001.1, read on the forward strand.
TCTTATTTAAATTCCGGTTTTGTGGATAAGTACAGTATATTAATCTTTATGTTTATATTACATTTGTTTTAATATTATTGAATTGTTTTAAAAGCAAGAAGAGCTGGAGGAATAAAAAATATCTGACTTGAGTAGGTAGAAGACCAGCCACCTCTACAGCTTGCTGGTTGTTGCGGTGTATCCGGCACTCGTAATGAAATCCAGTTTAAATAAGGGCAAGTGTATATGTACGCACCATAAACATGTCTACTTGCACAAGTTATTTTGCTATCAAATTTAGCATTAAATTTGCAGAATCGATCATCAATAACAGCGTGTGCTACACCTACTATTTTACCATCACAAATTAGTGCTCCACCAGAATCGCCATAACAAACACCTTTGTTAATAGTTCTTGCCAAACATACAATTCGTTTTAATTTATAAAATTTATTGATACAAGGGCATGCGTATCTACCGTGGTAAGCTGTTGTGTGCAGGAATTTCAAAACGGTTGTTCTTCCATATTCAGATTGACCCCACCCTGAAGATACACAAGCATCCCACCTGCTGTTTGATTCTTGTGGCCACGGTCCAGAATAAAATTCTAATTTGTGAACTCTGCCATTAAAAAGAAACGGTTCTGTTACATGGAGTAGTGCTATATCCGGTTTAGCGAGTGCAGGTTTATATTTCTCATGGCAAATTATTGACTTTACATTACGTATTTGGATGTTGTTCGGGAAGGAAGCACTTAATTTGTAGATGGAATCATACGAAACATCTACAGTACCTGCTATTACTTGCACTCTGTCTGTTGCTACAACTCCATTTCTATTATTAACACAATGAGCTGCCAACAATACCCACTGCTCGTGTATGATTGTACCAGTACAAGTGCCCATTTGAAAAATTTTCACAAATACTGCGAATGGAAACTGACCTTCTTCAGCGTCACGTCCTCCAAATATCTTTCTATAGTTTTCTGTGACTGATGGATCTTGGCTGATCAAGTGGCACAGTGTGAAACCATTCAGTACCATAAGCATTAAAACTAAATAAATTTGACGATACATTATTGCTATAGAAACTGCTGAATTTTTTTTCAAAATGTATTGAGTAGTGTTTAAGAACTGGCTGTGCAATATATTTGTTCACATTTGGGTTTATTTCTTCACACTTGCACATATACAATTTAAAATTTTTAATTTGTTGATGTTTTATCGTGATGACTTCGTTATCTGTACCTTCTTATCATCATTATCTTTAGTTTCTCTACCAAAGAAGATAACAGTCCTTTTTCATCGCCTGTCTCAGTCAAAATGTGGTTGGCTGATCATTTATTACTGATGGGAGGACATATTTATTTGGTGTATCTGTGGGTATTAGTGTTAACACAAAAATATATATGTGATGAGTGATCCCTGCTCATAGTGTGTTTTTGTGGGCCTAAGGTATTATTGTAATGTTGTAAAGCATTAGTTGTATTATATCGGCTAACTGTAAATAAAGGGGTTAAATACTGTTACTTATAATTACTTATAGATTACCATGATGCCCAAGACATTGAACCTTTGGGATGGTGCAGTGGTATCGTTCTGTGAACGAATAAAATAAATGAAATATAATTATTCTCCTAATTTCTCATATATCATGGTATCTACACATTTACGCTCCGTAGGAAAATACTTCAAATTCAACCAAATATCGTAAGACCTATGCAATATATGAAGGAAAATGTTTAGCGTATTTGTCTCGTGCAATTAGCACAAAATATTTTATTTATCCTTAAATCAGGAAAAAATATTTAATGTTAAAGAAATAGAATATGTTGTTTGTATATTTTGAGTTATTGTTAAGATGACCAGCCCGGCCGTCGTCGTCTTCGTTCTCTAGCCCTTGCAAATTCCTTCTGCATAACCTAATCACTTACCCTGGTTTTGACTGGAACATTTACCTATCCGTCAACTTCTGCCTCCACCAGACCATCGTAGAAACGGGCCAACGTCTAAATCCTGATATTTCCTATGGAAAAGAATAATTTTCGGGAAATAAAATAAGTTTCTTTTTCCTTTTATGGAAAACTAGCTCAGACAGATTCTAAGAGCAATTAGTGTTGTCTTGTAAGTGCGAGAAAGCACTGATGTTTTCAAATTACGAGACCTGATGAACAGTTATCTCTAAACTTTTACCAGGGGATAACCTTCAGTAATAACCCCAATTTCTTCGAAATTCTTCAGTCATTCCTTCTGACGACTTACAGTCAATCAAGACACTGATGACAAACTATTTGCTAAGTTGTACTTAGACAAATTTAGTTGACCCGTTTGAGGGTTTATGTCGAACGTCTTACAAATTGTCCAGTGATTTATATGAGTGTAATCACTAATGGGGGTGCATAAAATGTAAAAGTTTTAAAAACAAATCAATATGAAAAAGCTTACGTCTAAAGGTTAACCTAGACAAAAAGGTAGATTTTAAAATAAAGAAACATGAGGCTTGTTCAGTGTTAAGCCCAATACGCCTTGGACTTGGAAAAATGATACAATTACTCAATAATTCATTTAATAGGGTATTTTTCCGGAGAACCAGAACGCATTTAACGGGGTCTGCGTTCACGACCAAAACGAATAGAATTGCTAGCAGCGAAACGATGTAGGAAACGAAAGAAATACAAAGAAAACGTATACAAAGGCAAACAATTAACATAGGAATGAAACGAGTTAGGAATTGACCAGTGAACCAACAGAACAAGAAATACAAGATGCCACTTACCATGAATTGCAGGGTAGGAAACCTATTAAGCACGTGCAGCGTAAACGTAAAGCCTGTGAATCGGAGAAGCCTGGAAAACGTCAAAAAGCAGTAAAACACACCAAAGCCTTAATGAATAAACACAACATATAGAGTCCTAAAATATTCGGTCGAACAGCCTTAATTAACGACTACGAAAACGCATAGTCTAGATGGCGTCGCTAGACCAGCAGCGAAGAAGCGACACATGTACTATTACCATTATAGTATTAGTACCATTATACTCTCATTTGAGATCAGTTCACGAGTGGTCAAAGCGTGGATCGGAAGTAGGTTAGTGGGTGAGGAAAAGGAGACAGAGTAGTGGAAACGCAATTCAGGAGGCGAGCATTACACAGCAGTAATTGAATTTACAGGACGAATTTTAACAGCGATTAGGCGCGTACATGTAAAACAACTAGGCGTGAATACAAAAACTAATTAACGGGGGTGAATCGGCGTTAACATTCAGTTTAACAGTCTATTTTAATTTAAAAATTTTCTCCTTTTTTCTGTATAAGAGCTTCCACAAAATAATGTTTTACATTTTAACAAACAAATAAAATTTAGTTTAAATATTTGGCTAAACTTAACAAGAAACTAATTGCTTCCCTTGGGTAAAGTAAACTGGACGAGGCCATCTATCTGAGGGACCGGAGGTTTAAGGAAATCGGTGTTTTATTAGTGTAGAAAGGGTCGCTTATTGTGTTTTATTACTGGTGAAAGGGTCGCCTGTTATGATCCGATGGACTCGTCTAGTTGCCTAAAGGCACTTTTATAGTTAACCTATTTTAAACCTATGCCATGCAAATGTACACGCAGATTATGTACTTAATGTACATAAATATTATATAACATAATTAAAATCTATTTTAAATTAACAAATGAAACTTACAAAGTAAAACTATAAAAAGTGCAGTAGTGCAACAAGAGAGAAGATGTTATTTTTTGAGTTCTTCGTTTTCACTATTCATGCAGCCGCTTTAAATAATATGGAAAATTATTAGTTTTCTTCACAATAACCTCCTCATTTACCAAAAGCGGCCACAGAATGTAGCCTTGTCTTCTTTTATTTTGTTTTTATAATTTTGTAGTTTTTTATTTTTTGTTATATTTTATTTTTTTGTTACATGCTATTTATTATAAATATTACTGGGGGAAAAAATAATTAATGGCTTGATAAAAATCATGAAATAAGTCCTGGTTGTTAGGATGCATATTTCTCCAAACATATTCTACTAAATACGTCTCAAATGTCGATACAGTCATTCGACCAATTCTGCGACGCATATCCCGTTTAATTCACAAAATTCAGTGAATGATTGACAGTTTCGTGAAAATAGCCGTTTTGGATAATCGTATTATATCCCGGCCACATATCAGTTATAATCGTCGTTCCTGGCAAAACATTTTCCGAAATTACTTTCATTACCTAGTGTATCCGAATCTCTTTTGTCGATTATTTTTAAAAAGGACTTTTTACTTTCTTGGTGTATTCCGCCCACAACCCAGCGTGTTCTTGTTACCCTGCCTCGGTTATATTTTCTTTTTCCGAAAGCGCTTTCATCTATTTCCACAATCTGATCTACACCGCCAATTTTGGTAGAGTTCTCAAGTAACCACACACCTAAAATTTCTCTAAAAGCACCAATTAATTTCTGAGTAGTTGGTCGTGTCAAACCAGTTTCCCGCACAATCACTGAGAAAGGATATTTTAAAATCCAACCTACTAACACTGACAACAAGGCGATTGGTCGAATGCGTGCCAAAGAAAAAATCGTACCGTCCCGTATAGTTTTTCTTGCTCGACAGCTTGAACTTCCACATCTGTAACCAAGATTACCGTTGCTTACGCCGCTAATGTACATTTTTCCATCGCACTTGTAACAACAAACCGATTTATTTACTAACTTACATTCTAACACAAAATATTTTAAACCATTTTCAGAAATGAAATTTGTAAACGAACTTATACTACGGACATCCATATTACAGTTGGACGTACAGACAAGAAATATCTCTTAGACAACTCAACGAGGCCATCGTTACAGGTAGTTTATATGACCGCACAGGACAATAGACGGGACAGATCAATAGATGGACAGAAAAATACACGGGTTCACACGACTCTTTCACAGGTCCCTCAGGTAGATGGCATCGTCCAGTTTACATAACCCCTTCGCTTTATTACTTTTGTTTTAAACCTTTTAAAGAAATCTCATAAAAAAGAAACGTTGTATTATTTCCCAAAAAAGTTAATCAAAAACAAAAAACTGTTGGATTTTAAAAAAACATTTTAGTATTTACTGTTGAATTTTATCAATTATACAAAATTTCCTTACACTAAACATCTTTGTAAAATTCCTTCGTTAAAAAAATTATGATGTGAAACAAGTGAAACTACATAATGTGATTAGTTAAACCAAAGAAATTCATTTTTATTGTTGCAACTTAAACTTTATTTATTTTTAACATATTATCCTGAATATTAATTAATTATAAAATTTCTCTAATTTAAATCTACATAGAAACTATTTTTTTAAATTATTTTTTTAAACTACTTCTCACCCCATGTTACATTTTTACTTTCTCTTGCCTATATGAATATATCATGATTCATATCACCTTGACATGTCCTATACTCCCTTTGGAGTCTCCAGGATGCAAGTAGCAAAAAAAAAAAAAAAATATTGGAAGGAAAGTATTGTTTTCATGTCGATTTTTCGAAATCGAGTTTTCACCGGATCTATAAGTTTTCAGACCCCCTGAACCCAAAAAACATGTTTTTAGCGATTGGTCTGTGTGAGTGTCCGTGTCCGTGTGTGTGTGTGTGTGTGTGTGTGTGTGTGTGTGTGTGTGTGTGTGTATACAAAATATCTCAAGAACGGAACATCGTATGTACTTGAAACTTGAAACTTAAGTTACATACCACTACCGGACCCGACACGAACATTTTCATCAAAATCGGTCAACCGGAAGTAGTAGTTTATTCGGATAATTTTTCACTTTTTTGCGATTTTCTCAAAAACTGGTCGTACGATTTTTTTAAAAATCGCCTGGTTTACTCCATTTTTTATTCTCTACAAGATAGGGTAGGCGCCATGTTTGCTGAAATTCTCGGTGAGGCTGTTTTTACGTAAAAAATATGTTTTTTTTAAGATTATGGCTTTAATATGTATTATAGCGCAAAAATGTATATAATAAAAAATGCAGAGAATTTAAAATTCTACAACTTTTATTTCTAACATTTTTTTGTATAACGCTTAGTTTAGCGGTAATTAGCGATTTTTTGTTTTTTTCTCACAAAAACGTGTGAAAAATCGATTTTTTAAAGATTTCAGCTTTAGTATGCACTTCACGACAAAAGTATATATAATCATATTTATAGGAAATTAAAGGATCTACAACTTTTATTTAGAGCATTTTTCTCTACAGAGCCTAGTTTAGCGTGAAAGAATGATTTTCCATGTTTTTAAGCCAAACTGAGGTAGATTTTCATTTTGCGTCTTTCACTCATGATTAAAATAAGGTTATGTTTTTTGAGGTTAGTTAGTACAATTTCTTGACGGGCGCGTTGGCGTAGTGGTTAGCACAACTGGCTTCTACGCTGGGGCCCCGGGTTCGATTCCCGGTCAGGTCTGGCATTTTTTCATCACTTATCTTCATGTATCATCCTTCTCACCGTCTGCATTAGCAGCAATTTACCCAATAAATTAATACGCTATGGAAAAATCGTGTATTTATCATCATCATCATCACCCAAACACGGATAGGCCTAAAGCCTGTTCCGGCACCCATCTTCGTAGCGGTCTTCCTCTATCACGTCTACCCCGTGGGGCATAACTTAATATTTGGACTGGTAGTCTTTCCTCTCGCATTCTATTCACATGTTCGCACCACCTGGAATTGTAGCGCGCAATGCCGTCTAATAGTGGTTGGACCTGTAATTCTGCTCGAATACTTTCATTACGTTTCATGTCCAGTCTATTATAGCCTGCCGTCGCCCTTAAAAACTTCATTTCTGCACTTTGTATTAGAGATCTCTCTCGTTGCGTCATGGTCCAACTTTCACTGCCATACGGCAAAACCGAGACTGCCATAGTTTTGTACAGTTTAATTCTTGTATCCTTTCTTGTCTTATTTTTCAAAGTTCGATGTATTGTCCCGCAAATTGTTCTAAACTTATTCAGTTTATTCATAACATCGTCATCTTTTAAAAAGCTTACGTCACATCCTAAATATTTAAAATGCGAGACTTGTTCTAAAACCTTATCATGTATAACGATTTTCGTTCTGACTGGATACTTGCCCTTAAAGGCCATAGTCTTTGACTTAGCGGCAGATAGCTTCACTCCATAACCCTCACAGATCTTTTGTAGTTCAAACACAGCTTTCTGCAAATCATTTTCAGTTTCCATGATAATTACCTGATCATCCGCATATAGCAAACAGCTTAAATCATAATCGGCGATTTGTACACCAGCATTTATGCTCTCCTTCCACTTGTTCAGAATCCAATCTATATATATATTAAAAAGCATCGGAGACAAACTGCAACCCTGTCTCACCCCCTTATTTGTAACAATCGCTGATGTCAGTCTATTTCCAACCTGTATATGGACAGCTGTATCTTCATACAAACTCTGTACCACTGATATCAGATGTGGGGGATATCCTTGCAAATACATTATCTCCCAGAGCTGCTCTCTATTAACACTATCAAAGGCCTTTTCAAAGTCAATGAACGCTAGATGGGTTTCTAGATTAAACTCCCTTCTTCTTTGTATCATCAATTTAAGAACAAATACAGCGTCCGTACACGACCTCCCCTTTCTGAAACCCATCTGCTCCTCATTCATCAAACAGTCTGCCAATACTTTTAAACGCTCATTGACCACGGATGCATACAGCTTATAGCCTGTGTTTAACAGTGTTATACCTCTATAATTGGCACATAGATTTCTATCATTTTTTTTAAACAAGTTAATTATTTTTGCTGAATTCCAGTCTTTCGGTACTTTATGGCTTTTCCAGCACATATTGTATAGATGTAGCAGACGAAGGCCTAAAAAGAGGCCACCATATTTTAGGAGTTCCATCCTCAAACCATCCAAACCACTTGCTTTCCTATTCTTCCCATGCTGTAGAGCTGTGGTAAGTTCTTCCATTGAGATCATATCTGGGTTACAATTATCACAAAGCATCTTCACTAAACCACCATTAGTTCTTAAGACGTCACGCCATAATTCACCATAATGGTCGACCCAATCCTTCTCTGATATCACCTCTAACCGTACTGACTCTTTGACATCTGCATTTAGGTGCTTCATAACTTTATAAGCCATTTGCTGTTGTCCATGCAGGTCGTTCTCTACTTCACTAATAAAGCGATTCCATGACTGGTTATGAGCTTCTCTCACTAGTCTTTTTGCATCTGCTCTTGCTAGCCGGTACAAGGCTGTTGTCGTGTCATTTTTACTATTTAGCATGCGTTTGTATTGCTCCTGTTTTTTATTAATGGCTGCTTCGATCTCCCTATTCCAGATCTTTAAACCCTTCCTACTCCTTGATTTAAACTCTGTCCCTAAAGCTTCTGCAGCAGCTTTCTCAATTGACGTCTTTATATTAAGCCATTCCTCTTCAACATCATCACTACTAGCTACTCTTGCCAATACCTCATTGAGTCTGTTTACGTATAACTGTCTCACCGACTGATCCCTCAGTAGATGCACTTTATATACCTGCTTCTTCTCGACCCTCTTAGAAGTTGAGCGAGTTTTCTTCCATGCTGTATATAATATAACTTTCGAGACAACTAGGTAATGGTCTGTAGATAAATCGTATCCCCTATAAACTCTTGTGTCCTTCACTTGGCTTGATAGTCTCTTATTAACAATAATGTAATCAATTAATGAGCGTGTACCTCGAGCCGTCCATGTATATTTATGTATATCGCGTTTCCTAAAAAACGTGTTTGTTATTTTTAGTTCATTGAACGTAGCAAATTCTCTAAGAACATCGCCATTCTTGTTACATAAATTCTCACCAAAACTTCCCACTACATCTTTTATTGGTTGATTCCCCACCCGAGCATTCATATCACCTGCAATTACGACGTCTACCTTCCTTCCATTAGCAGTGACGAGATTTTGAAGTTTCTTATATAGTTCTTCAGTTGCCACCGGTTTACCCTCTTCCGGAGCATAAACACCGATCATCAGAAGTGTCCCACGTGAGTGCTGGAGTTGTGCAGTAACTACACGATCTGATACGTATTGGTAATTCTTCACTCTTGATTGCCACTTCTTATGTATCATCAAAGCTACTCCTTTACTTGCACGCTGGTCACCTCCCACGCCGCTATATATCATTAAGTAATCACCGATGTGCTGTGTTCCCTTAAGTTTCTTTTTCATTTCTGTTATAACCGCAATGTCAATCTTAGCCCTGGCTAAAATCCTTGAAAGTTCCTGTTCCTTACTCGCCAGTCCTCTTACATTTCAAGTGGCTACATTTAAAACATCCGTTATCCAAGGTCTTTTTTTATTTTTTGACGTTCCAGTATTTTTTCCTGTATTCCCGGTCCTATTTCCGAGGCTATCTTGGGTGCTGCCAGTAGTTAAGAAATCCCCTGGCCGCGTTACGAGCGCTGCGCAGGTTAAGTTCAGTGGTGGGACTGCCACCTTTCTGCCCCTGAACTTGCAGGATTATCATTCGGGGTTCACTCCCCTAGACTCTTCCGCTCTATTGACCATTGGGAAAAATCCTCCTCTGCTCAAATAGACCGTTGGCCATTTTTCACCTGTAACCCTAGGCAGGGGCCCTTACTGGGTGCTACCACCCGGAGCCAGATGGACCCAGGTTTTTTAACGAGGTTGTTACTCCTCCCCCTCCACACTTCCCCATCACATGATGGGGCCCCGGGCTTGGGACCGGCAGTGTTAAGCAACACTGTTGGCGGTGTTATTAACTGTTGGCGGTATTTATTAATTACTTAATAGACGTAAAGCCAAAAATATACAATTTCCTTTTTTTCTCTGATTCATGTTAATTGGGTTTTTATAAATAAAAAAAAATATTTATATATAAAACTTAATAATTACCTTCAAAAATTTCACTTGGAAACCAGGCACAATGTGTCACTCACACACGTTAAGATAGACTGCGATATCTCTCTCTCTCTCACACACACACACACATACACACACACACACACACACACACACACACACACACACACACACAACTGACCGCGACACTCGTTATTAACGTACGAAAGGGGGAAAACCAGTCACGCGAGTCGTTAGGAAAACCGTGAACGAACCGGCGTAAAACAAAAGCGTATATTGGCCCCATGCATCTCCAGGGGGAACCTTGGGTAATGGTAGATTCTTTTGGTAGTCAAATACTAGGGCTTCTACAATTGAATTTTCGTCTACAAGAGCAGATTTTTCTTTAAGTAGATCGTAAAATACCTGGGCCTTGGACAAGTGCAGAGCTTTTTGATTTTTTAGAACTTGAACTTCTTCGGGCGACTTCGTAGGATCGTTAATCTGATTCTCAAACATATCACATACGCTTTGAATTACGGGATGTACTCGGCGACGAAAACCTTATTTTGGACGTGTCTCTTAGATTCCTTCCATCCATCAGTAGCTGTAACAGCGCATGAAAGTCTTGGATGGATTGGATTGTTAATTTACTCCAGCTGTGATATTAGCTTTAAGTTTCTATTTTGTATGTTTGTGGCCCCTTTACAGCCTTTTTTATTACTTTTGCGTGTGATATTACTTCTTTTTTTATGTAAATGTTATGTAAATGATTTTATAGTTATAAGAAAGCTGCGTGCCTCACTTGGGGCCTCTGCACCCGTGTGTGGAATAACAGGCGATGTAAACCTGTAATATTAGTACCTAAGAAACTGTATGTTATTCGTGTTCAAAGAACCTTTCGTTGGGGCCTTGAACATTCCAATACGGTTCACCAGGCGATGATAACCACGTCGGTTTTTCCGCTCAAAAACAACGTGAGGTAGGCATTAGTGTAAGTTTGTGCTCTTTTATACAGCCTACGTTTACAGATTAATTGACGACTGAATTAATTACTTTGTGAAATAGCTATCGCTAGCAACCACAAGGTATGTTAACCTTGAGCCATCATTTATATAATTGGTGTAGGCCTATTTGTAATGTGAATCTTAAAATGTAGTTTCACATTCTCATGTTACTGAATGCATTTGCATTGCTGAAATCTCAACTTATTTGTGCGGTTTTATCACCAATGCTTAAAAATATATTGCTGTTAATTATTTATAGTTTTGAGTTCAAACCGGTCATTAAAATAAGATGCTGAATTCCAAACCATCAGTTTGGTTTCAAAAATAAGTTTTTTATAATAGAACAGGAATAAACAGTATAACAGGGAAAACTTTGAAATAAGTAAAAATCTGTCCTGCCGTTTTCCTGGGAGGATCCCAGCTATTTGATAAAGTTTTATCTGATGGGTTATATTACCTTTTGAGATCACTTCTTCCCAAACAATATAACTAAATTCCCGAGGTACTCTGTTTAACAGGAAGATCCTTCAGAATTAAACAGATGACGAGTATTCTGAATTTATTATAATCAAGGCCGAGTTCGCTAAGGAAGGACATTAGGACCCACTCGCTACTTGCTGTACAACAGTGATCTTCTGGAGCTTGAAGCTAATAAATACCGTATATTTTTTAAAGACACTACAGTCGTAGCCATGAACAACAGTGTTGACAACAATAAACAGTAGTATTTAAGAGATAAACTAGAAAACTCGGTTGCAAAAGTTCTACATTAAATTAAAAATTGAATAATAAAACTCGACTGACAAAATCATTTCACGTAAACGTCAACGGAAAAATTACGTATTTGCCAGTGAACACTGAAGATTGAGATACATACAAACCCTACTATGTGTCGTACCTCGGTACGACACTGTACACTAAGCTTTTCTAGAAAAAAGAGGAACACGGGATAAGTTTATTAGAATTCGTACTATCTATCTGCTAGGGAGAAGATCTGCATTGTCAGTTTTACAATTCAGTAATTGTGAGTAATAATTTAGGTTAGAAAACGTTACCCATTAGTCAACACTAGATCGTATTATATTGAAAGTAAAAATAATTTAGTTACGTATCATTTCATTCAATTTATATATAATTTTTTGTGATACAGTTACATCTTGTTAATGCACATAAAAACCATATTTTTTCAAAAGAATAAAAAGACATATGCGAATAACAAGGATTTGGTTTGAAAGCTGATATAACGGACTACTTTTACAGCTTGATGGTGTGCGTGGAATATCTGGTACTCTTGATGAAATCCAATCCAAATATGGACAACTGTATATGTATACTCCATAAACATGCTCGCTATCACAACGTATTTTTCTGTCTGGATTTTCGAAGTAATCACAATGCCGGTCATCAATGATAACATGTGCTACTCCAACAATTTTATTATTACAAATCAATGCTCCTCCAGAATCTCCGAAACAAATTCCTTCACCCTTAACTCTTTTCAAACAAACGAGTCGTTTCAATTGAAAATATTTTGCAATACATGGACACGTTTTCTTGCCATGCTTGGCTGTTACATGTATATATTGCAAAATTGTTGTTTTTCCATTTTTGGTTAGACCCCATCCAGCTGCTATGCAGTCACTCCAATTATCCTGTTTATTTTGTGGCCAAGGTTCAGTGTAGAAATCGAGCTTTTTAACGTTGTTATCAAATTGAAATGGTTCATTAACTTTGATTAATGCAATGTCAGGTTTAGCTAAAGCTTGTTGGTAATCTTCGTGAGCAATTACTCTTTGTCCATGACGTGTCTGCTTGCCTTCATTATTTTGCGCAGTGTTAGCTGAACCTGCCACTATCTTTACTCTGTCTGCTGAGACAACTCTTCCGTTTGCAAAGATACAATGAGCTGCCGATAAGACCCATTCCTCGTGAATTATACATCCAGTGCAGTCTCCTAAACCAGACGTTGAGACAAACACTGCGAATGGAAACTGTCCATCGTTAGCATTTTTTCCTCCGAATATTCTCCGTTCGGCCTGTGTTAGTGACACAAAACAAAAAAATAAATAATAACTTACATGAAAATTGTAACATGCCAAAAACATAATTACATACTAATGTTTTTGCTTGATAATTTTCTTAAAAAAATTCACCATTATTCCTATTACCGTTGCTATAGAAACCAGGTAATAAAGAAACTTGTTAAGAATGGTCAGACAAACCGTAAATTTAGGTAAACAAAACAAATCCTCACCTCTAGTTACGTCGTGTTCGCAAATAAGCATAAGGTCCCCAGTTAGCTTGTAAAGTAAAGTAGTGAAATTAACTGAAGTTCAGAGTAAGATTAGGGAATCTATAACAAACAGTAATAAACTAAATGAGGGAATAATAACTAAACTTAAACAAGAGATAGCTTAATTTAAAGAGATACGGGGGTTACGATACGGATCACAAAGAAGAAATAAATAAGCTTATGGAAGCAAATAAAGTTGCGGTTTCGTTTGTGCGATCGTCGCATGCGATTACTGCATGCAGCCGCTGCATGAATCACTGCCATTACTCATCAAATGGGTTTCGTAAGAAGTGGTTCCGTTTAGCGTCTGACGCAAGAGATCGCATGCGTCGGCTGCATCGACTGCTTTGGGAACCAGTCACCTGCAGTAGTCGCATGCGTCTGGAAGTTGAAAATGAGTTTTTCCAAAAACGGTGACGCAAAACTCATTGAGTTTGCTGCAGAGAAACTACAAGTTTTTGATCCTTCAAACTTGTTTTCATCGTCTAATAGGTACAGTAAACTCCCGCTAATCCGAAATAATTGGGGTGAGCCGATTTCGGATAAGCCGGGTTTTTTAAATAGCAAGAAAATGGTGTTTTATTGTAAAAAAATATATATTACTGTGTCCTAAAACTTTCATTCGTATGATTTAATTGTTAAATATTTTCTGTACATTTTAATTATTTTTTTGAAAAGTCAGAAAATTTTTTTTGGTTTTTATTTTCCATTCGTTTTCTTATCGAAATGTCCCGCCAACGTTTAACTAAAAGTACATCAGTGGGCGTCGCTTCGATGGTTTTAACCACGCGTTTACGTTTACACGACATTGTTAATTATCATTTCACTTCCACTACCAGTACCTAACACTAATTAGCCACAAAACGAAATGAAAACTACATTAAGGCTAAGACACTACCGTACCCATTCAACCACAATACACTACTAAATGACCGTTTGCAGCAAAGGTGATGTAGCCAAAATAAACAGTAGGTCTAGTAGTAGGATACCGCTCCAAGGAAAATACTCATGTTATCGGTAAAAATCCTGTCTGCAGTGCTAAATGTCATGTAGGCACACTTTACGTGCTATAATTTACAGTTTAGTTTGCTTAAACAGTATATTGGTACAGAAATACAATTTACAGTATTTATTACAGTTATTTGTAGAAAAATCACATTTAAAATATTGAATATTTTTTGACGTTTTGGATAACCCGGGTTTCGGCTAACCCGGACGTGCAGTTGGATCGCACGTTCCGTTGCACAAACGAAAATACCTGACCTTTGCATAAACTATATAAACTTTGTATAAACTATACATATAGGAAGTATTGTTTGAAGTGGCAAATACGAGTAGTCCTATATTCAAATATGCAATATAAAGTCGAAAATTGATAATGTAGACATTATAAAGACACCAGTAACAATTCTACCTATCAAAATCAGCAGTGGTAACGGTGTTATAGCTAAATAATAATTTCGAACGAGTCAAATTTTTAATAACGGGAAGCCCCCAGGGGGCACCCATTCTTATATATATGAATGCTCGTCCATGCATATATATGTGGGTGTGCGGGTGTGGCAACCCCGGGACCCCAGCTAAGAGCTAACCTTATTTCAAAACTATACACAGGTTGCTCTTACACTACACACAACAATAATACTACATCACACACACCACACTTTCTTTCAACACACACATTTACATACCCTACACACAACACATACACAAAGTTTTCTTACACACATTTATAATGCTGGCGAGGATGGGATGCGGGCTGGTCGTGCGTAACCCTTTCCAGATTGGAAGGTCTGGACTGTGGTTGTGCTGCTGTCAGCTTGCTCTGCCGAGGCTTTGCGCCATCCTTTAGCCCTTCCAGTCGCTTCGGTACTGTGGCAAGAAGTGGACCATGGGTAAGAGTGTCGGAGCTCTTACTGCTGCGTGCGAGCCTCTGGGACGTCGGTATCAGTGGGTCAGGCAGTACCTGACTCCCCGGCCCGGATGAAATATGTGGGAGATGGCTGCCGGGAGTACTCGGCCGGGTCCTTCTTTTTACTAGGGACCTGCGGCGTGCGCGAGTCATCTCTCCGCTCGCACCTTGCTTTCACGATGACTGGAAAAGCACCTAAGATTATGTCAACTAAAAAATCTTCCCTCGGAATGAAAAGACTATGGTCTAGCTTGTCGGACGATAGTGATAACAGTGGTGATAACACAGACAAATTTTTTGTTGTTCGTTGTGTTGCAGATGAAGGGTCGCTGTCAAAAGTTTCCCCCTTCATTATTAACAGGTCTGTGCAGTCGGTTTGTGGCTCGCCACACTCTATTAAAAAATTAAGAAATGGTACTTTGTTAATTGAAACAACGTCTGCGAAGCAAAGTAGCAGCGTTGTTAAAATTACTCAAATCGGAAGTACTGCAGTTACATTTGAACCGCATAGGTCCCTCAACTCATCTCGAGGAGTGGTTTACTCTCGAGATATACAGGATATGTCTGAGGCTGAGTTATTGGAGGAGCTTACCTCCCAGAGAGTGACGCAAGTCAAAAGAGTTACGCGTCGGGAAAATGGAATTGATGTCGGTACCCCCGACACTTATCATAACATTTTCCACCCCTCAACCTCCGGATCGTCTTAAGTTGGGTTATTTGTCTGTTCGAGTGAGACCGTATGTCCCAAACCCTCTGCGCTGTTTTCAGTGTCAGGAATACGGACATACGAAAACTAACTGCAAGAAACCTGCGATATGCGCAAAGTGCAGTTCACCTGACCACTTAGACAGCGAATGCACTTCTGAAACTGAACTGTGTGCAAACTGTAAAGGAAGTCATTCAGCAAGGTCTCGGGAATGCCCCAAGTATAAAGAAGAACGAGAAATTCAGAAAATTTCGTCTGAACAGAAGCTTTCCTTTCTCGCTGCCCGGAGCGAGTACAGAAAACTAAATAGCATTCGAAATGCAGTCCAGCCTGACATTTCGTTTGCAGCTGCAACTAGTGTTCAGTCTCGTGTGTCTGGTGAGTGCTCGTCATGCGTTGAGCTGAAGAGTGTTGTTGAGAACCTAACTAAACAGGTTGCTTCCCTAACTTCTGCACTGAAAGCTTTACTAAGCTCCAAACAGAGTGAAATTGGTATAAAGAGTTCAGTGCCTCAAGTTGGTAACCTTTCTGCGACGCAGAATACAAAAGTTCAGCTGTCAAATAAGACAGTCGCCTCTACCTCAAAGGGGAAACCCCTTTCATTGCCTAAGACGCTTCCAGTGGATGCGTCTAAATTCCTAAAATCTCCTTCGTCTGGGTCCAAGATCCACGATATGATAGGAGATCCATCGGCCCTTGATAAGGGCTTCATACAAGTGAAAGGAAAAAAAGGTAAGGAGAAAATTGTGTTTGAAACATAAGTTCTTTAAATTCCCTTTTAATAATATTATTCAATGGAATGTTCGCGGGATCCGATCTAGGTATGAAGACATAAAGTTATTGATCCGGGAAAAGTGTCCGATTGCGCTGTGCTTGCAGGAGACGATGTTACAGCCTGATGTCTCAATGTCCGTTCGTGGATATGAGATGTTTAGGAAAGATTCCCTGCATGGTGGCCCTGGTGGTGGGGTCGCTATATTACTTCACCAGTCAATGCAGGGGATAAATCTGGATATTCAGACGGATCTTCAGGCCGTAGCAATCAGGATAACTGTCCCGGTGTCGGTTTGCGTGTGTAATATTTATTTACCACCTAACACAGAAATTTCATACCTAGCCACGAGAGAATTACTGGAACAGTTACCAGCTCCATGTATCGTCCTAGGAGATTTCAATGGTCACCATTATTCTTGGGGCTCATCACTGTGCAATGGTAGAGGTCACATGGTGGAGAGGGTTCGGAGTGATTTAGACTTATGTCTATTGAACGATGGATCTGAAACATTCATGTCATCCTCAACAGGTTCCTGGTCGTGCTTGGACCTTACTTTCTGCAGCCCGTCCCTTGTACCACGGTTGGTGTGGAGAGTACTGCCAGACCTGTACGGAAGTGATCATCGACCGCTTGTGGTCGAGTTTTTTGACTATCAGTCCATCGATGACCTTCCAAAACGATGGATAGAGAAGCTTGCACGGTGGAATGAGTTTTCAATTTTAATGGAATGTGAATATGAAGATGATGATGATGCACGAAAACTGTTGTCTTCCTTTGTAGAGAGGATGTCTGCAGCAGCTGCCCAGAGCATTCCTAAAACATCGGGAAAAGCGCGGCGTCCGCCGGTGCCTTGGTGGAATAATCGGTGTAAGGAGGCTCTTCAGGACCGCCGTAGGGCCCTGCGCATTTTTAGTCGCAGACCTACGGATGCTAACCTGGAAGCTTACCGAAGAGCTCGGGCCTGCTGTAGGCGTATCTTTCTAGAGAGTAAGAGAGAGTCATGGAGCTGTTACGTTGCAGATATTAACAGGAGTACCCCTGTGACAACAGTGTGGAGAAAACTGCGGTCCGTGTGTGGAAAGACGTCTCCGCACCGAGTTGCAGGGTTGCAAACTGACGGTTCCGTGATTACGTCACCAATCGACATTGCGAATGCAATTGGTTCTTCGTTAAGATCAGCGTCTCTCACGTCTTCATATTCAACTCAATTTCAAAATCATAAGCAAACCATTGAATCTCTTCCTTTCCATATAGCGGACACAAATGATCCTCTGAACATTCCTTTTTCAATGCCTGAACTAAGAAAAGCGCTCAAAGTTTCTCGAAATACCTCGCCCGGAGGAGATGAAATTACACTTTCGATGATAGCGCATTTACCAGATTCTGGCTTAAGGCAACTCCTACATATTTTTAATAAAATATATGCTTCTAGAAAGCTTCCAGAATCTTGGAAAGAAGCAATTGTTGTCCCAATCCTCAAACCTGGCAAAGATACGTAAAACGTTGGCCTCCAGCTATCGCCCCATCTCTTTAACGAGTGTTGTGTGTAAGGTGATGGAAAGAATGGTGAATAGTCGTCTCATGTGGTATCTGGAAAAGAATGACTTCCTCGCTCCTGAACAGAGCGGTTTTCGGAGAGGGAGGCCTTCGACAGACCACTTGGTGGCCCTTGAGACGGCTATCTGCAATGCGTTTGCATTGCGGCAGCGCCTCGTTGCCGTATTCTTTGATTTGAAAAGAGCATATGATACGGCTTGGCGACGAGGTATTCTTAATACCTTGCGGGAGTGGGGCATCGCTGGGAACATGTTGGCCTTCATTAAAGACTTTCTGGATGACCGATCATTTCGTGTAAGGGTTGGTCAGAGTTTGTCAAACAGGTTTGATTTGGAAAATGGTATACCGCAGGGGAGTGTAATTAGTTGTACTCTATTTGCGATTGCCATTAACAATATTGTGAAATGTTGCGTATACCCTATTAAATGTTCTTTGTTTGTAGATGGTTTTGCGATATATGTTGCATCTAGAAATGTTGTTTCAGCTGAACGAGCCCTACAGCTAACTATATACTGTCTTGAGGAATGGTCACGACAAACTGGCTTTAGTTTTTCTCCTGAGAAAACTAAATGCATCCAGTTTTGCCGGATTCGGACTGATACTGTTCCAAGACTGTATTTAATGGGTCAGCATATTAAGGTTAGCACTGAAATCAGGTTTCTAGGTATAATATTCGATAAAAGACTTACATGGGTTCCGCATATTAAAGACCTACGGGCTAGGTGCTTAAAGGTGGTTGATATTCTGCGTGTTCTTACAGGTACATGTTGGGGAGCTGATAGATCATGTATGTTAAGGTTCTACAAGGCTCTAGTGCGATCTCGTATAGATTATGGCGCTGTAGCGTACTCATCTGCTACTCCCACTTCGCTAAGAATGCTTGACAGTATTCACAATTCATGTTTACGATTGTCTACAGGTGCTTTCCGTTCTAGCCCTGTTATCAGCATCTTAGTTGAAAGTGGAGAAATGTCGTTACACAGACGTCGCCAGCAGCTTATATTGACGTACTTTGCTAAGTTGAAAGCTAGACCTTATCATTTTTTGCATGATATGATTCTCAATAACCCTTGTCATGATTTGCATCTGATGAACGCCCGACAGCCTTCACCATTTGGTGTAAGAGCGTTGGAGATATGCAACAACCTTGATATTGCGATTCCTCGTGTCTACCCATGTAATTCTTGTTTATTTCCACCCTGGACCATCGCTCAGTTACACTTTAACTTTGAAATGTGTAAATTCTCAAAGGCAGACACAAGTTCTGTGGTATTTAATAGCATTTTCAGTGAGTTAGTTGAAGCTATTAAACCATCTACGGTTGTATACACTGATGGATCAAAGTCGGATGTTGGAGTTGGTTGCTCGTTTGTTGCTAATGGGAGAACTTATTTGTTTGGATTACCTGCGGGAACCAGTGTTTACACGGCTGAACTTTATGCTATTAGTAAAGCTCTGTCTGTAGTCTGTGTGCGTGGGCGTCGGGTGTTGGTGTGCACTGATTCGCTCAGTGCTCTGCAGTCAATTAGTGATATATATTCACGCCACCCGCTAGTTGCAGATGTCCACGGCACCGTGAAGCAGGTTAACGATAGAGGAGTAAGCGTTGTTTTCTGCTGGGTTCCGGGTCATGCTGGAATCTCGGGAAATGAGGCTGCTGATTTGGCCGCTAAGGAGGCGTCACGCCAACCGGCCTTCACGCAATATCTGACTGTGTCAGATTTCGTGGGCCTGGTGAAGCGTGTCATCACTGATTCCTGGCAGGTAGAATGGACTGGCTGTCATGGCAACAAGCTACGTGACGTAAAACCTATTGTTAAGCCTTGGCCTACGTCACTGAGGAAGAACAGAAGGGAAGAAGTTGTCATCGCGCGACTTAGAATTGGGCACACCAGATTAACCCATGGGTATCTCATGACGTCTGGTGATGCTCCAATTTGTGGCAGATGCGATTGTCCTTTGACAGTCAAACATGTTTTAGTAGATTGCATCTGCTACGCAGCTCTGCGTCGGCGATTCAAGATTCCCTCGGAATTAAGGTGTATACTCGGTGACGATAGCCCTATTTTGGACGCGGCTTTAAAGGTTTTACGATCCATTAGTGTGTACAATAGTGTCTGACAGTCTAGGGTGATCTGAAATGTTTTATTTCTTGTAAATAGTTATATTTTATAGTGTATGTTTATATTAGTTGTTATAAGTATATATTTATATGTTTGTGTTTGTATTATGTTTAATTTAATATGTGTATTTGTGTATGTGTTTATATTTTCGTGGCCCTTTTACAGCCTTTTGTTTATCTGTGAGGATTGTGATATTAATGTAATTTATATTGTGTTTACTGTGATACTAGTTTGTAAGATTTTTAATTGATAGGTTATAAATGTTGGTTATTCCTACTGTGATATTAGATTTAAGTTTGTGTTTGTATGTTTATCTGATAAGTTTTTAATATAAATTTTTTTGTTTATGTAAATTTTATTTTATATTATTCTGTGATATTTCTAGTTTTTAGTACGTTCTACACTCGGGCCCTTTACACCCGTGTGTAGAACAACGGGCGATGATAACCGCCCTGGTTGTTCGCCCTTAAAAAAAAAAAAAAAAAATACCTAGTGTTCAATGTCACAATAATTTAATGTTTTAATGACTTCCTCATCTACTATGGATGCAGTTTTCAATATTTCTTGTACAATGCCGGAATCTTTCTCCCTTACGATTGCATCGTCCCCAGCCGGTTCTGCCATTAAATTGGATAACAGATTTCCCCAACATGCTTGCAAAGTAGAAGTCTTCACAGATTTCCATGACATTGCTACAGAATAAATGGCGTCTTTAATCGTAAATTTCTTTTGAAACTCAGCTACAGATGAGTCATCATTGACTAACTTTTTCATAAAGTCTTTACGGTAATGGCATTTGAAATTTTGAATTACCCCCTGATTCATTGGCTGAATCAGGGAAGTTATACCAGGTGGAAAGTAATAAAAAATTATGCTATTATTTTCACTAATAATTTCTGGTTCAAGTGCATGAGCTGTGCAATTATCTAATAAAAGTATAATTTTTGAATCTAGGCTTTTACCTGATGTGTGCAGACGTTCTTTCACAGAAGGAATGAAAACTGTTTTTATCCAGTCTACAAAAATATCTCTCGTCATCCAAGCACTTTTGTTTGACTTATACGCTACAGGTAGATGAGTAAGCCCTTTAAATGCTCGTGGTTTGGCAGATTTTCCTATTACCAGGGGCTTAATTCGATGAGATCCTGTCGCGTTGGCACACGTGAGAATCGTTAACCTGGTTTTGTCCTTCTTAAAACCGCCTGCTTCAGTTTCATTAACCCTTGCGAACGTAGAATTTGGTAAACATTGCCACAACAGGCCGGTTTCATCTGCATTTTATACATCTTTAAGTGATATGTTGTTTTCTTCAATTAACTGCTCAAACTGGTAAACAAATTCAGTGGCAGATACAGTATCGGCAGACTGTTTCTCTCCAGAAATATTTAACTTCCTTATCCCATGTCGAACCTTAAAAATAGTCAGCCACCCATCAGAAAATGAACAGTCATCTGAAATCTTCATTTTCTCTTTAAATTCTTGAGCTTTGGCAATAAGCATAGGTCCTGATACTGAAACACCTTTTGATCGTTCTAACAAAAACCATTTATAAACAACCTTATCTAGTTCGTCTAATTTTGGTTTCCTCATATTTTTTCTATCGCTAAGAGCCTTTCTCGTTTCTGACAACGACTTAAATTCTAGAAGCTTACTTTTAGAATGCTTGATATCGTACAGAGTTGAAGATCCGATATTGTATTCATGCATTAAAGTATTTCTATTAACACCATTTTCAATTTTATTAAGAATTTCTAGCTTTTTTCAATACTTAACGTAGTTCTTTGTTTCTTCCCGACTTCTTTAATGATGACATAATTAAAACTTAGTTCACAAGAATATGAAGTAAACACTATAAACGAAACAATTAAAAATAATAATTACGAACACTAAAAACGAAACAATTAAAACTAATAATTACGAACGCAACGAATATGTACAACACAACTTACTACCGACTTGTTACACACCAGACTGAACGCGACGTATGAGGGAAAAAAGGTTAGTTTTCTGCACGTGTGTTATTACCATCGCCACCACCAGCCGGGTAGATTTTGTAAAAAGGCTGAGTTGTTTTATCGTTGCATACGCATATTTCAGAATCCAGTGTTACCAACCCAACGCTTGGTCATGAGTGCCGCTAGATTGAAAGTGCCGTATTATAGAATGCCGCTATTTCGGGAGTTTACTGTAAATATCAATTTCATATATTGAGATTGAGATGTGTTATGGATGTGTGTGTATTTTTCTGATCGTACTTTATTTTTTAAGTATTGTTATTTCGTATTTAATTATTCGTATTTCGTATTGAATTTCTGAAGTTCCTCTTCTGCGGCTGTTATTCATAGAGGATTACGAATTGGCAAAGAACGTCTATGACTAGGGTTAACTAACTCGGGAAAAATAAAGCCTTGGCAGAATTTTATTATAATATGTGGCTCTAATTTCTTTTTCCAAAATTGGTCGTCTCTTATAATTTTTATTATTTAAAGCCTCTTTGGGCATCACACACATAGTAGGCAATATTCATGTTTTGTTACATAGAGCTTGTACCATGGATTTGGTTAAGGTAATCATGCTTTTGAATCAAAAGCACGATTACCTATGGTATAGTGGAAATTAATCAAAAGTTTTGATTAATTTCCACTATACCATACTTTACACAGAAAAACTGAAGCATTCTTGATTTAGTGGCGTCTCTGGGATACTGGTCTCGTAATTTGTAAGGGCATTTAATTTCGTCGGGAGTTGCAACTACATATGGAAAAAACATCATCAATAAAATTAAGCCACATTTATTTCTGCTTCAGCAGCTTTACGAACAATGTCCTCATTTAGTTGAACATATTGTGTTGCCTCGGAGAAAGGTCCACTTCCGTACAGCAATTTGTAAACAAGAGATTGGCAAGTTATCTGGAACCTAGGTTTATAAACTGCGCCAAACAAAGAAGAACAGATCCGTTTTCTGCGCTCTTCAAGCCACTCTGCTGAGTGACACGGAAGCATCGTCATTTCTGCAAGTTGCTGTCGCTGAATTTCATCGATATTCAGACTAGTTAGAAAGTGGTTTCGTTTCTCTTCAAACTGACCCTCGATGACAAGTCAGGGCGCTGTGAATTACGCGGCCGTAACGTTTATCCGTCTGTGACGTTTCAGCTGAAAATAAAACTCGGCAGGGTTTTTGTTTCCTTTTCCTTCTTTCCGTGTATTGATGTACATTCTTTGTTTTCAAGAATGTAGTTTTTGAAAACATTCAAGGGTTGCAGCTCACAAATGACTTATGTAATTTATAGTGTGCCATAACTGAATTGTGTTGCACTACCGCTCCTTGACACCTCACCTCGTAACTTGTAGCCCATGTAAGTTAATTCTTTTCCCACCAGTGAATTTTGCCACAGCGTTGTTGTAGTGATCACCGAAGTTTCTTTTCTATATCTTCTAAAAGATGTAGGAATTCAAGCTGACGAGTTGCTTTTTCTGTGAGTTAAAATGAATCACAAGATTTCAGGTTGGGCAGCAAATTAGACTGGTTTCTTTTATACGAGTAGGTTCGCAAAAGTAACCAAACTTAGAACAAATCTAGTGGTTCCAAAAAAAAACATGATTTGGCCCATTCGAGATTTTACGTTTCCAATATTTTATTGCTTCAGTAATGCCGTACCAAAGTCTGTACAAGTTCACCCTATTTTTTCTTTTTTTGCCCCATATGAGTATAAATATAATTAATTATATAGATAGGGAAAGTATTGTTTTAATATCCATTATTGAAATCGAGTCTTCACCGGATACACACGTTTTCAGGTCCCCGAACCCAAAAAACATGGTTTTAGCGATTGATCTCCAACGTGTGCGAGCGCGCACGTGTAAACAAAATATCCTAAAAACGTATTTGCGTACGAAGTTAAAACTTGACACTTAAGTTAGGTACCGTAAGTGGACCCGACACAAACATTTTCATTAAAATCAGTCAACCAGAAGAAGTAGTAGTTTATTCGTACAAATTTTCACTTTTTGCAATTTCCTCGAAAACGGTTAATACGATGTTTTTTTTTTTAAATCGCCTTCTTTACTAAATTTTTTACGCTCTACAAGATAGAGTAAGCGCCGTGTTAGCTGAAATTCTTGAGAGACCTATGCTCTCGTGGTGAATTATTTTTTTAAAGTTTCCGCCCTTAATATGCATTATAAAGCAAAAGTGTATAAAATTACAGTTGTAGAACATTAAAAACCTACAACTTTTCTTTCGAACATATTTTGTACATCCCTTAGTTTAGCGTCAATTAGAGATTTTCTGTATTTTTTCAACAAAATCGGTAGAAAATGGGATTTTTTAATATTGCAGCCTTAGTAGGCCTTAGTAGCTTTATAAGTTATGGCAAAAATATCTTTAATAAAAGTTATAGGGATTAAAACGATTAACAACTTTTATTTCAAACGTTTTTCTTTACAGAGACTAGTTTAGCTTAAATTGGTGATTTACCGTTTTTTAAGTTGAACAGAGGTTGATTTTAATTTTGCTTCATTCACTTATGATTAAAATTGGATGTTTTTCATTTCCCGTTGTTTACTAATAAATGAAAAATGAAGGTTATAAAATATGGGTTTTGTACATTGGCAAGAGAAAATCGTGCGTTTCGCACCAGATTTTTTTTTGCATAAATCCAGCGATAGCGGTCTGGATAGTAAATAAGTATTGTACTACCTATATTGTATTTTGGAAATTATTACTGAACTGTTTTTGGTGTCAAATGTAAGAAATAATTACCTACAGAATAAATTATCAATATTTCATTAATTACCGTTCTTTGAAACTAACAATTTCGTCCAGACAAATGAAATCGCCTTTATTTGATAACAAAGGAGAGAGAAATATCAAAACATTATTAATCACTGTCACCAGAGCTACATTACCTCGGACTTGCACACATTTTCATGATAAATTACAAAAGTAATAAAATATACGTAACAGTATAAAATTGTAGTATGTATAAAATATGTATGTACCTTCTGCGCACAGTTAGGTAAAACCCATTGTCTCTAGATTAGACCTATATACATCGAAAAAGTTCATGAATAAAGTCATAATTTCAATAGAAATAAACGTTTATTTTCAGATTTTTGATGTTGAAAATGTTTGAAAATTCGAGTTATCGTAACTTCATTTCGAGATAACGGGATTATTTTATATGGACTTAGATACAAAAGTCTAGGGACCCAAGTTATATTTCGAGTTACCGAGAATTTCGAGTTATCGGACTTCGAGTAATCGAGTGTCCACTGTAATTAAATTAATTGCTTTATCTACGTACTATAAAATTGTTTTTCACTTATAAACTATACTTTTCAGTCCTATCTCTTTATAACTAAAACTACGGTTATCAGTCCTGTCTATTTAAATAAATTTAATCGACGCACACACGCTGAAGCTTTTCACATACATTGTCGCACATATACCGTGTTCACTATCACACATACGCATTCAGACTGGTAGTAGAGCTGGATGTTTGAACAGCAAACTGACGTGCGTCTAATCTCGACGGAGTCTCAGAACGCACTCTCCTGCTTGGTGTGTTATGACCCTACTGTAGTTAAGATTACGGTAAATAGAAAGACGGTAGGGTTCACGCGCATGACCGACCGTTATGAGTACATACCGTCACTAGCAAATGACGTCACCGGTGCTGGTGCATCATTTTAAAAATTGTTCCTTCTTCATTAAATACTAATATTGGGAAATAGTAATTATGTTTTGTTTAATGTAATAATAATGACAAAAAAGAAGTGTAATGTAATATAAGTAAACAGTTGTCTTTAGATATTCACATTATGTAATAAAAAAAATCTAACAAGTCTTTAATTTGTAATATAAATGAAGAGTTTCTAGGAAAAACAGCATTAGTCCAAAATCGCAAACTTGAGAAAATCATGAAAAACTTTATTCCTTCTTCATATTGTTATCTTTACTTCCAAAATTTTGACCAGTAACAGCAAACTGGTGGTAGAATCAGAAAATATTAATTCTAGTATTAAATTTATTTATGCTAAAATAAAATAAATTAAAAAAAATCGGACATATGTTGTTTATGAAGGAAAAATGTGGACATAAGTGATTTTTGTAAGAAAAAGTCAAGCAAATATGAGTAAAATTGATTATATTAATACAGAAAGATACCGAAAACTCTAATTATTCTTCTCTTCTTCTTCTTCACGTGCCATCTCCATGACGGAGGTCGGCTATCATAATGGCGATACGAATTTTGTTGACCGCTGCTTTAAAAAGTTCGTTTGAGGAACACCTGAACCACCTTCTCAAATTACACAGCCAGGATATCCTTCTCCTGCCCACCGATCTTTTTCCTAATATTTTGCCTTGAATGATGAGATGCAATATTTGATACTTTGGTCCCCTCATAACATGACCAAGGTACCTTAATTTACGTGCCTTAACTTCCACCATGAGTTCCAGCTGCTTTCCCATTCTACTGAGGACCTCTTCATTCGTGACATGCTCAGTATATGAGATCCTCAACATTCTACGGTAGGTCCACAGCTCAAAAGCCTGTAGTTTCTTCTCACTAAATCTATTGAGAGTCCAAGCTTCCACACCGTACAACAGGACAGGGAACACGAAACATTTAAGGAGACGCATTCGTAATTCGAGATTTATATCTCGTGATGTTAGTACCTTCTTCATTCTGATAAAAGTAGCGCGTGCTTTCTCAATTCTAATTTTTATTTCAGCACAGTGATCACCACTGCAACACACTCGAGCTCCAAGGTACGTGTATGCATCCACTCGCTCTAGCACATCACTTCCCGCCAGAAGATCCCCCACAGGAGGTGGTGTGTCTTTGGTAATTACCATGTACTTGGTCTTTCTCGTATCAAGACTCAAACCACTCAATTCACTCTCAGCAATGACATGGCTGAGCATTCTCTGGAGATCTTCCATGTTTTCTGCCAGAAGGACAGTATCATCTGCATACCTCAGATTGTTGATGGATATGCCATTTATTTTTATTCCTCCTGTCTCCTCTTCTAGCGCTTTGCTTATCACTCTCTCGGAATAGATATTGAACAGGAGCGGTGAAAGCACACATCCCTGACGTACCCCACGCTTGATATTTAGCTCTTTACTGTACTCTGACTGCACCCGTACTGTGGCCTTTTGGTGGAAATATAGATTACTTATCAGACGAAAATCGCGTGCATCTATTTGAACTTCTTTTAAAATATCAAATAATTTTGTATGTTGCACCTTATCAAAAGCCTTATGGTAGTCAATAAAACAGGCAAATATTGGCTGATTTACATCCAGGCAACGCTGAGAAAGAATATTGAAAGCAAACAGAGCTTCTCGTGTGCCTAAGCCATTTCTGAAGCCGAATTGAGTATCTGACAGGTTTTCTTCCAGTTTTCTGTGTATTCTCCTGTGTATTATTTTGAGAAATGTCTTCAGTGTATGGCTCATGAGGCTTATGGTTCGGTAATCTTGACACTTCTTAGCATTCGCTTTCTTTGGAAGCGTTATAAATATTGACTTCAGCCATTCAGCAGGGATCACACCAGTCTTATATATCTGATTATATAAGTGAGTAAGTATTCTCACATAATCTTCGTCAATGAGTTTGAGAATATCTCCAGGGAGTTCGTCTGGGCCTACAGCTTTCCCACTTTTAATGTTTTTAATGGCAAATTCTACCTCACTTGTCAATATGTCTGGACCAGAGTTGTCATTACTATTGCAACAAAGAACTTTCCTTTCGTCATCAAAAAGCTCCTGGATGTAATCTTCCCACAGCTTCAACTGTTCCCCTGTATCAAGAATTATTCTCCCATTATCATCAGTCATGAAATAGCTTCTGTTACTTTGCTTGCCAGTAAATTCTCTTATTTTCTTGTGCATGTTATGAGAGTCGTTTAGGACTTGTAACCTTTCCATTTCCTCACATTTCTCCCTCAACCATGCTTCCTTTGCCCTTCTACATTTGTATCGGATCTGGTTATTGATTTCCTTATATGTTTGCCTGTTACTAGTTCTGAATTTACGGCGTTCCTCCATCAGATCTAGAATTTCCTCTGTCATCCAATGTTTACCTTTATTTGTTCTCTGGCA
Organism: Catonia carolina; assembly: GCA_035578175.1. Lineage (NCBI taxonomy): Eukaryota > Metazoa > Arthropoda > Insecta > Hemiptera > Achilidae > Catonia > Catonia carolina. Next base: position 333,824,147 of record JAQMRL010000001.1, read on the forward strand.
CTTGAGATACTTCCTACACGGTTGCAGTAGCGCTGTCTTGAACTCCTTCCATATCAATTCAGGCTCATCAACTCCACAGACTTGATTACACATGAACTCCAGCTTTTCATTGATCTCACAAGAAACGTTTTCTCTTACTGTAGCATTCTTGAGCTTTTTGGTATCCAACTGAGTATGTATTTTCACTGGCTTTGCTCTCTTCAGTCTTACTTTCATTTCTGCCACTAGTAGATTGTGATCTGAGCTAATGTCAGCACCTGGGTATGTTTTAGCACTTTTTACAGCATTTCTATATCTCTGGTTGATCATGATATAATCAATCTGATTGCGAATGATTCTCACATTGGAGTCTTGAGGCGATTTCCAAGTATAAAGTCGTCTTTACGGTAGCTCGAACAGAGTATTGGTGATGACCATGCTGTTTTCTTGGCAGAACTGAAGGAGACGGTCTCCTCTCTCATTCCTTTCACCCAATCCAAAACGACCAATCCATTGGTTACTTTGACCTTGTCCTATCTTTGCATTAAAGTCACCCATGACTATAGTAACATCTTGATGTTTGAACATATTCATCACAGTGTTGACATCTTCATAGAATCTCTCTATCAGTTCCTCCCCCCCGTCTGCTGTTGGAGCATAGACCTGAATCAGATTCAGTGTGCCAATGTCCAAATGGAACTGAAGAAGCATTACTCTGTCCGACAAAGGAAGAAAATTTTTCACTGCATTCTTGATGGATTTATCAATTATCACCGCTACACCATTCAAATTTGAATTTTCATTGCTACCCGAATAATAAATGGTACTATCATGTAGGTCTCTCTGTCCACTATCCTTCCATCTACACTCACTGATACCCATTATTTGTATATTTAACCTGTCCATTTCCTGGACAATATTGTGGGCCTTACCAAGTTCAAGCATGCTCCTCACATTCCAGGTGCCTATTCTTAATTTACTTCGAAGAGTTTTTATTTTAGAAGCATTCGTCAAAACTGTCCCCCCCGGAGAACCGATTGGGAGACTTGAAACTCCGGATAATTTTGTCCTGATGCCTGCCATTCATGATTTTACTAGGGCAATCCCATGGGATCTTTAATGTAGCGGTTGCCCGTTGCTATCTACATTCTTATGCCGTTTACCAAATAAGCTGGTTTATCCGCCTTTGGGGCCAATTCCTCAACCCCAGGACAAAAGAGTGCCCTTCTCCTGGATATTCAGCCGCACCTCTGATGACAGACGCTGACCTACAAGCCGCTTGATGCAAGACAGACGCTGTAGGATTTCCTGGTTGGTTTTTGTCCACCCTGGGTATTTTATTTCCCCAGTACTCCCCTCCTAGGAGGTGAGCGTACCCCATCGCCAGGGGCGGCCCCCGATAGCAGATCCAACAACAGCCACGGGTAATCTAATTATTACAACAATATTATTTAAAAACTAACAATATACAGGCACAATAAAATATTTTCACACTTATGCTTCGCAACCACTGCTGTTATCATCATCATCTATTTCAATTTGAGGTTCAATTTTCCCTTCATCTGTGCAGTTTCCTACAAGATTTAAGTACAATTTTTTATTTTTAGCAACACTTAAAAACTGTAGAAGTTTATTGATATCTCGAACTTTTGCTGGAGCTATTTGTAATGGAGTTTTGTACAATGGAGGTAAAGACACTTCAATTGGTAGAGGTTTGTTGTTTCTGATTACAGATATTCGCCAAGGCCCATTGTAAGTGTCACGAAGTTTTATTGTTGTATGGCATTTTTCTATTTCCAACATTCTCACAGATTTTATTCGCATAGGTGGTCTATGTGCTTTTAAAAAAATGGAGATAACGCTGCATAAATATCAAAAAATCATCATTGCTCATTTTTTCTAAATTAAATGGTGATGGCAACTTACGAGCCTCTTTAATAACTGTGTCCCATTCTAGTGGTGTTTCTGCTGATGCTGAATTTCTTTTTCTTTTTTCAATGATCGCAAAATCTTGGTCATTTGGTAAATAACTATGACCTCTAACAGGAAATAAGTAAGTTACTTTTTCAAGTAGTTGGAATACATGTACTACAAAATGTAAAAACTAAACCATTGTGTGGTTTTTATTCTGGCTAGCAGCACTGTTACTAATCAATACTAAATGTTTGGGTATATTATCCATATTTTTAAAGTAGTGTAACAACATTGAAGTTACATCATTTGATCCCTTTTTACCTTCCCCTTCATGAAACGCTTACATTATCAGAACCCAAGCAGTGTACACCAAACACATAATACCACAGTTGTCTTGGAATAAAAAACTGCATTTGATTTTATATATATGGCAGTGGTAAATTCTGCATATAATCAATACTTAAACAAACCACTTCCTTAGTTGTAGCCATTATCCTGAATTTTTTCTTCTGTTGTCTAAAAGCATCAGCTTTTAACAAGTGAACACGCTTTTCAGTTGTTAAACATTGTTTCTCATCATCATTGACAAGAGGATCAGTTATTTTCTGCTCTAACCAATCACATATTGTACAGGTATCAGACCTTGGGAAACCAAATTTAATATTAAAACAATCATTGAAAATCTTCCAATAAAGTTTATATGGTAGCTGCAACTGAAATTCTTCTACGAATATACCATACATTTTATTGATATTTAGATCTTCAGGAAGGTAACGCCTGTCCGGATTTTTCCTAATAGAATAATGAGATTGGCGTGCACAAAAAGTATTTATATGATATTTAATTAAATTTGTAACTGCATCAGGAAACTTTGACGGTCGGTTGTCATGCCTTCCTCTTTTGTCTTTAGGAGATTTTCCTTTATAAACTAAACTATTCTCTATCCTTCGCAATCTTGCTGGTGTTATTCCATGCAAACTTAAAAATGATTTACAACAAACTGGAATATCCTTACCATCTATTCGTATTTTAAAAGAGTACACTGCAGAATGGGATTTAACTAAATCATCACTACGTGGCCGCCTTCGGACAATATTCTGCATATTTATTAGCACTGCTAAATGAGAGTCCTGATCATTTTTTGAGTCCAGTAAATTAAAATCTTCAAGAATTTTTTGCCTTTTCCTTTCATCTATAATGTCAAAACATTTAAAACGTTTGCATCTGAAATACAAACAAAAAGAATGATCATTATTAAGTCACAGTCAAAACACCAAGAGGGCTAGGTTAAAGAATAAAAAGGTTTGAGGTTAGGTTAAAATGGTTCACTATTTTAATTTAGAAAAATGAATATATCAAAGTAAGTAAATAATATCAAAGAAAATATGCTTAAAATTAAGATAATATTAAAAAGTATATTAAAATTCTAGCTTACCTACAATCATCTCCTGTTTGTCTGGCCGGAACTTCTTTCCAACATTATTTATAAGGGCAATGCCTTTTACTTTGGTAACTTTAATTTGTTCTTGCATATTATCTTTTCTTTTCCGGTTTTCTGGCCAACTAATACCATTTTAACTTCTCTGAAAACTCATTTTATAGTAACAAATATGAAAACAATAAACCATTAACACATAAACCTTCGCAAAAACTCGTAATATGCAAACAGCTGTTTCAAATAAAAAGGTTAGGTTTTCTAATTTTTTTTTTGTTTAACGTCCGACTGTTCTGCAAATACTGCTAATGCAGACGGTGAAGGATGAAATGAATTTTTGTAACGTATGAAAATATGCCGTGCCTGAGTGGGATTCGAACCCAGGACCGCACGATGAGAGGCGAGCACGTTACCAACTGCGCCAGGTTTTCTAAGAAGAACAACATTAGTCTTGGACAAGTGTTGTTTCTCCTAGAAACCGCATGGACTAATGTTGTTTTTACAGAAACAGTGATATTTTAATGTTTAATGTCTGTTATTTTAATGTTTAATATCACTGTCATTTTTTGGACTAATGCTGTTTTTCCTAGAAACTCTTCAAATAAATAAATGTTATTCAGTAGCCTACTTGAAGGAAAATAAAATGGTTGTGAATATTTTAACAGTTAAGTACCTATACTGTTATAACAAATATTTATAGTTTGTATTCTGGAAAAATGAAACAACGTATTTTACCGTAAAAACTTTATTGGAGGAGTTTACTAATTTTTTTTTTTTGCTTTTCCTTCCCGAATCACGTTTCTCATCACCGCATGATTTTCTTTTCAAAGATTGTTGCTTATTGATGTACTTAATTCTTGTAAAAGTCCTAGCTCTTACATAACACCTTATTGCGAATTCATCAACATCACTTGTTAATTTCAGCCTCCCAGCTAGGGTCTTCATCACATTACTACATTCATTTACGCCACTCTGTCCACGAAGTTTGACGATTCCTCTTCCATTTGGATTACAATTTTTAACCACTCATCTGTAGGTGTCATAATTATATTAGAACTCACTAGATATAAATACGTACTAAATGTTAGAAATAACAAAAATAAAAATTAAATACATAATAACTATTAGTAGGCTTAAATATTTACTACTATAAGCGCGTCAGCTCGTGATCCGTGTGAGGAATTTCTGTTACGGCATGCAGTGAAAGATTATACTATTCATAAAAAAAACATTTATCATAATGGACTTGTCATTCTAAAGTAACCATTTGTTTTATTATTTCAATTTATTCTATAATATAGTAACTCTTTTACTTTTCTTTCATTGTATTTATTAACATTTTGTAATTAATTACAGTTTGAGTCAGGCAGTCCTCAGGAATTAAAATATGTACATAGGTAGCATAGAAAATAAGAAAATTAAGAAATATATTTTTCGTAACATTAATTTATAAGCCTAAATAATTAGTAGCAAATGATGATGATTTTTTTACCTCAGTCAAGTGGTTGAGCCAATTCCGAGTCAGTTACTGAGCCGTCGCCAGCGTCATCACACGACTCATCACTATTGTCACTTTGTTCGTCACTACTGTCTTCACTATCACTTCCTACTTCAATTACTAAACTATCAATGATATCGGACGTAATTCCATCTTTTTTCCAGTACCGGTAATCGTCTTCTATTTTTATTACGTGACTTTCAAAACTTTCCCAGTCCCCTACTGTTACCGATTCAAGTGCCTGTTCAGCCAATTTTACAAGAGTAGTGGATGATAAATCCCCATTTATGTTATTATCCCGTATGAAATGTTTAACTTTTGCCCAGGCTAATTCTATTGGATTAAGATCTCACATACATGGAGGCAATCGAATAACTGTGTGGTTAGAAGCTTTTAAAATTGAATCGATCAAAAAAGTTTTTTATTTTGGTTGTAATGCTTGTATCATGCTATAAAGTTCCTCTTTTCGCATATTCTCATTGCATGAAACGCCTTTTCTAGGAAGCCATTGTATCATTTCTTTTTTTACCGCGTATTTTGAAGGCATCTTGTCAACTTGTATACAATGGCAAGGAGCGTTGTCAAGCACAATCACCGACTGCGGTGGTAAATTAGGTAGAAGTTTCTCGTTTAGGGCCTACCCATTTTCCAAAATTAATGCCGTTCATCTGCCCATGATAGTCCCCACTAACCAAACCAGCTTTGAATATAAGTTTTGCACCAGGTATGAATCCACTTTTGCTCCCAGCATGTAGTATTATTAATCTGCTCGATCCGCTCGTGTTAACGTGAATACTACATTCATCACTTTGCCAGCCTTTCTGATGTGTTAGGTTACTATCCACCCATGTTTCATCTAGGTATACTATCGTTCTATTTTCATTATGTAATTGTTTGATCTGCTTCAGGTATCTATGTCGCCAGAAAAGATTGCCGGTCTTTCAATTAATAGCTTCCTTTTATTTTGGAATTTTTTCCATTAAATCCTTAATGATCTTCCGTAACGATGTGTTACTCCACGGGAAATTTATTGTTTCTTTAACAATCGGTAACAGTTTGGCCACGGTAGGTGTTCTCTTTGCGTTGGCATAAAAGTCCTGAATTATCCTTCTGATTACACATATCTATCGAAATCATCCACGTTCTTTACAGAGTGATCATGTCTTGTTTTTCTATGTTTCCCAGGAGTACTAAAACGTTGGTCCGAGCCTTTCTCTAAAAGCGTTCTATTTTCTTTTCGTATCCTTTTAGTAGTCGGTTCCGACACGCCACAATAGTGTGTTGCCCTTGTAGCATTTTTAACGGGATGCAGGTACGCTCCTTTACGCGATTCTTCATCACAGTTTTTTATAACTGTTGCAATAATTTGTCGCCCTTCCGAATGAAATACCGTTTTATTTTTCCACACAAAACAAATCTTTTTTGGCACGTTAACACTTTAAATTTCAAAATAAAAATCACTTTAGTGATCAAAAATCATAACTAATGATTAACATATCCGTTGTGAAAAGCAATAATACGTAGGCCTATAATAAATAAATATATAGACATAATAATAATATTTACATGATGACTAAATGTTTTTGTACTGCCCGATAAGACAAAATTATTCACATTCATTACGCCACCCGCCCCACTTCCCCAGGCGACAGAGATCATGAGCTGGCGCGCGTATAGTAGTTCTTGTTATGTTCGGTATTCGATTAAACTAAATGCATAAAGAATTCACATAATTACGTTAGTCGTTAATTAGACATAGGCCTACTAATAACATTCACAAATACCGAAATGATACGAACCGCTGGCCGTGTTATTAAGCACCGGTGACGTCATCGGCTACTGCGCATCCTTACGTGACCCCTACCGTCTCTTCTAATTGCCGTGATTTTGCATTACGGTCGTCATAGCTCCCTTCTAAGACGACCGTAATGCAAAATCTGTGAATCTTTACTCGCGAAAGTGCTAGTGAACAGTACTACCACATCATCAAATACAAACTTCCTAAACATAGCGCGGAAGGGCGTAATAGGTACTAAAAAATCTAGAATATTTTAAAATATCATTTTAGAGGAAATATTTTTGTAAAATGGTACGTATTATTCATCCTTTCATTACTTACTGTAAAATTTTCACCTTGCGGCGACAATTTGAATCGATATTTTTAACTCGAAAGCTGCTGTAAGGAGGATGTAATGACAACAATACGTTGACCTACTAGACTTGTGCAGTTCGTTTTGCACTGTGAACCGCAGTACTGCTGAGAACATAAATAAAAAACATGTAAACATAAAAATTAATAAGTGATATTATTTCTTATTTACATTAGCTGTCTATTGGCTTGGACTATGGGCAGAAACTATACTTTAGGATAAATAAACTATAGGTATTTAAAAAACTTTACAATATTACAAACGAAGCAATATCTGAACAACAAAATTAATTAGGTTATAAAAACGTGAATTATAATACAACGTAGTAAGGTTTCGATATTAATCTTATATGAATGGTTCTACAAAATATGAAAATTTATTACAATTTGAATTAAATTTTTGTCAGTTGGAAACAGCTTCAGTACACAAAATAAGGAAAACAACTTGCACTTTTGAAAATGTCAAATTTGACTGTAACACTGTATGGGATTAGTGATTTACGAGTGGTGAGTTATAGTCGTTTACTTGCACTCAATTTGTTTAAAGCTGTGAATTTTATGTTGATGTGGGTGATGAAATAATTTATTTATTGTAGTGATTGATTGTATTCTTTTTCTAAAAACATTAGTTATTAAGTTATTTTTATTTTTCGTTATTTTTATGTCCAAAAGTTAATACTGCAATAATTTTCAATATCTATAGTATCTTGTATTTTATTATTGAATGTGTTATATTTCTTTAATATAATATCGTGTTCCTTTTTATACTGTTCATTATACATCAAATATATTGTTGACATATCTACACCATATTTTTATTTTATGTATTTTGTGTATCTGATATATAATTATATTTCTTTAAATATTGTAAATTTTGGATAATATACTGCTTAATGGTGTTCACGTTGTTAAACCTTCATTCTGCATAAATACTTTTTTATTAAATTCAAAATAGTTCTACTTAGTATGAAGGGTTAATAATAATAATAAGTATGTATTTATTTACAATAATACAAAGTACAAATACAAAAAAGCAAGTACAAAACAATACTTAAATGAAACAATAATTAAATAAATATAGGTACCACACAATGGCATGACCCCCCAGGTCGGCTGTCAGGTTAGCAAAAGGAACCATCAATAATTGAACCCACTAATCAAATACTTTCTGGACCTCAAGGCTGCCCTAACAAATTATACTAAGTTTTCCCAATTTTCTTTTTAATATTTGGACTACTTCATCCTCTTCTAGCATAGCTTTACCAAATCACATTTTTCTATAACATTACAGGATTCTAAACCTTCCCAGGAAATGCTCTATTCTCTCCTTTTCCCTCGAATTACATTAGGAAGATACCCGAGTAGAACCAACTGTATGAAGACCATAGTTGAGAGGTAGCATAGCATTTCTACATCTAAAAATTATGCTCATAAAATTTCTAGAGTAATCATCTCTTATGTAATGTAAATCACCCAGACTTCTATTCAATTTATAATAAATTTTATGAAACTCTGACTTAGCTGTTCTGTCTAACCATTTGAATTTAGTTTTCTTCTTTAATCTTAACTACCACTTTCTCCATCACAGTTTCCCATTTGTCACTGTCATCCATATTAAACTAGATACCGTGCTTAGTAAATAATGCCCTCCATTCCCTAAACCATCTCACCTAAAGTAATTGCCCATTACTTTGTTCAACAGCTTACAATTTAATCTGTTATCTGGTAAACAAGCCACCCTGCCGATATATTTGAGATGCCGCATTAAAGACCGTACATAGATACAGTCCAAGTCAGTGTCCAAAAGCAGAGTATAATTTGGTGTATTACATATAACAGCTAAAATTCTTTTCAAAGCAGACCTTTGAAAAACCTCCAGCTCCTCCGATGTAAACTCCCATACCTTAGCAGCATACATAATAATAATTTTATATGCAGAATTAAACACCTTAATCTTAGCTGAAAACGGAACATTATCTTTAACTACAAAGTTATTTCACAGGTTACACAGTGCATACCTAGCCACGGTTGCTCTCTTCTTAAAATGCCATGAAACGTTAATTACATTGTAAGTGTGACCCCCAAATACTTAAATTGATTCACCACCTCAATTGGACTTCTATTATAAAACCATTTTTCATAATTTTTTAACCTGCCTCTGCCCCTGAATACCATTATTTTTGATTAGCTTGAATTCATTATTAAATTCCACCAATTACTGTATGATTTAAAATTCTGTATCATTCTTTGCATGTTTTTGCACTGGACTCCAGAATTACCATATCGTCTGCATATAACAATATCCTTACATTAATTTCATCCACCCAAGTACCTTCTTCTATTACCTCACGTACATCATTAACAAACAACGCAAAGAGCAGTGGGGACAGTACACATCCCTGCCTAACCCTTGCAGTGCATGCAAAAGGTTCTGTTGACCCTTCACTATACCATACCTGTGACTGAATGTTAGTTTACAATCCCTCTAGCACCACAAAGGGTTAATAGTTCTATTATTTGATTTCTCCTTGATTTTTATTCTTGTTTGTAAGATGGTTTTTTATTACATTAATATTGTGTATTAACTGGTATGTTTGTGTACACATCTTTAATGTCAAAGGATATAATTTTATCTATTTCATCTATGTTGATTTTATCCAGGTCATGAATTATTCGGTTTTCATTTTTTATATCATGTATATTATTAAATTTTATGTTGTTTTTTAAATAAAGGTATAGAAATTTTTGATATTTTGTAAGTAGGTGCATGAATATAATTTGTAAGTGGTCTGATCAAAATGTTACTCTTACGGATTTTGGGTAATCCTATTTATTGGGTAAATATATTTATTTTTTATCCTTTTATCTATTATAATATTGCTTCGATTATAGTTTTTATAAATTTAAAAACTTATTCGTAAATGAGGTATTACTTTTCTATCTCGATAAATTTTTATACCACGAGTATATTATTTTGTTTAAAAAAATTTTCTAATTATTTTCTTAAATTGCAACGAAGAGTGTACTGTACTTTCTTAAATTGCAAACAAGTTTGTATTGTATTTTTGAAACCATGTTCACTGTAAAGTGCTTCTTATAATGAGAGAAAGCAAAGTGAGAGAGATGGAGAGGTGGCGTGCAAATGATGCATACAGCGACAGTGCTGTTAACACACTGCACATAGTGGCAACACTGGCTGAGATTCCCCCTACCATCACCACTCCAGGTTTGTTTTACTTTTGATTCTTCTATAACTTTATGGATAGTTTTGTTAATTTTTAATTTGTAATCTTTCAGTTATAATTACTTGTACTGTAATACATGTTTTATTTTTTTTTAGGAAGAAATGCCAATGCCTGAACCAAAACGTCATGGTATGTTATACTACTAATGTTCTGTTATCTTACTAAAATTTAAGTAAAATGTTTACAGTGATCAGCAAATGGATGAGTAAGGTGAAATAAGGAACAATATTGGAAAAACTTTGTTGGAAAGTTTTTAATGATATTGTTCATCAAGTGCAATGCTTATTATGATACTTTGAAACAGTTAATGGATTATTTAGAGCTTTCTTGATAGACTGAAATACTTAAAATTGAATATATTGTATTTTTTTAGTACTGTGATACTTTATGAGCACCCTAAGAAATATTTACTAATACTTCAGAAAACTGTGGAAAATTAACTGAATTATAGAATCATTCATTGGGGCAGATTCTCAGACCTTTGGTTCATACAATAGAAATTTTAAAAATTTACTTTTCATGACTAATAGCTTTATTTTTAATTACAATAAGCGCAATAAATTTTTATTCCGTACAAAAACAAAAAATGTAAATACGAGACTGGGGCTCATTACAGTGTTGTCTTGTACTTCAGTGGATTACCCCAAAGAAAACTGTAAGAAAATATTACAAAAAAATTGTTATGAGTTTGAAAATATAAATAATCAATTGTCCTTTTTTTCTCACATTGAGTAATTCAACCATTACAAAGAAAATACAATCTATAAATAATTTGTAATCACCCATTAAATTAACACTAGTCGAACTTATTTAATTATATTGTGTTTTTAATATTAAGCATTGTTTATTTAGTTAGTAGCCTATAAATAATAGTTTTATATTGTATTTTGATTTTTTCCTTTTTCTATTTATAATTGCAACCAGTCATACATATCATATTAAGATAGTTTTATTAATTTTCAACCTTAAATAGAAAAATAGAAAAAGAACTACTATGTCGGTAGAGTTTTAATATGTTTATGTACATTTCATGAAGTTTTACTAATTAGGTCACAATTGGCTGCAGTTGATGAATATAATCAGTAAATGGTTAGTGAAATGGATTTCACAATTTTGTCCTATTTGTTTGATGTATATAATTGAGTTATATGTGATAAAATTAATAAATAAGTAAAAGAGATTTCTCTATATTAAAGTTTTATGTTTCTGTTGTATTATTTATATGAATTTTTACTATGAGGTCAATGATTTATTTACATTTTTTTATTTTTAAAAAGAGAGTTTATTTTAGCAATTTGTTTCGTAGGTTACTCAATGTTACTTTATATTAGTCTTGTAGGTCTCATCCTATACCTTGATGGCCAGTATTTGATTATTTACTTAAATATTTCGGGCACTACATAACTAATTATTTTATTCTCTACCACCATTTTTTACTTTGTCTTACCTATATGAATATCGACGGTGTTAAGGTAAAGTGTGGTAAGCCTCATTTTCAAAATTTTACAGTAGGAGCAAAAATTGTTCACTCAATGAGTTTTTGGTTTATATTACTTATTTGGTTAGTTTTAAGTAGTAATAATATCTCACTTCATTTCTTGTAAAAATTTTCACTATTCTTCAATAAATAAAATAAATATTTTAAAAATTCTGAAAATTTTGAGGGTTACAACATTTTACCTTATTTGATAGTGTTGGTTAAAAGAAAAATCAACTTGTGACTGTATAACAACCATTTATTTTTATTCAATACAAAATTCTAAAATTGGACAATATAAATAGAAATTAACTTTTTATTATAAAATTTAATAGAAAAATTATGAATTTACTAAAAAGTAGTGAAAAATAATTTTATGATTTTAATTTTACAGAAAAGCCACCATAACAATAAAAACAACAATTAATTATTGAGAGAACAATATAAAAATAATGTATTAGCAAAACAGTCTTACAACAATTAAAAATACTACTTAAAAAACAACTTGATGATTTAATTTACAGAAATGTCACTATAACAATAGAAAAGACAATTAATTATTGAGAAACGGTACAAAAATAATGTAATATCAAAACAGTCTACAAATAACCTAATGATTTTAATTTACAAAAAAGTCACCATAACAATTTCTTTACACTTCATCTTCTTCATCTGTTTCATTAAGAACATCTGGGATATCATTTCTTTTAGGAAGGCTCTTGTATTCTCCATGGTACCTACTAGGAATTATTCCTTTAAGGCATAAGCTGTTCAAGTCTTTGTACTTTTGGATGGCAATGGGAATCTGAGAATCATACAAACTTTTAGGATGAATATTGTCACCTGACCGTCTGTTTCTGTCACAAAACTTTAAATGGATTGGTAAAGCTGAATCGTCAAAACTAGTGTAAATTTCTGCTATATTATTTCCTTTGTATATAGCTACTTTACAAACATCGGCTATTTTTATTTGAAAGCCTTCTTCACTTTTTATTCTGGAGTCTGGTAACACAGACTGCTGTAGATCTTTCCAATTCTGGAATGTTTTGTAGCTAACAACCTCAACGTTATATGGCTTCTCAGAAATCCTACTATTTGTTACAATGGTAGGCCATTCACATGGGGCCCATATTATTTTATCTTTGTAGTTGGACTCAATGCAAGCATGCATTGAGTCAACTGGCATGTATGTATGCCCCGGAATGAGATAATTGATTCTAAGTGAAGTAACTGATTTGGAAGATTTTAGAAAGTGAAATAATGAAACCCAAACCTGCCTATTCTTATTTTGTCCAGGGCAGCTGTCACAGTAAAGTACTACATCTTTAATTGTTTGTCTTTCATCAATGATACACAAGTACTTGAAAAGCAAACTACAAATTTCATTCGACCCTCTTCTTCCATCGCTTTCCCCCCATAAAAAGCAATAACCTTCTCTTGTAACGCTTTCATACAAAGTGAAATTATAAATTGCGTACTTACGACTGTAGTAAAGCAACATACTTTTTCCAAAAGGTGTATTCAGCACTTTCTGCAAGTCAAAAGATACACATAAGAAGGAGGCATCATTATTCCGTCGTTCCTGGTCTTTTTTGAATGTTTCTTCAGCAAAATTTTTTTCAATTATGTGTTTCTGATATTCTACATCGTTTTCATCTTCATTTTTTAATGCTGTACACTTTAAGCACTTGTCTTTTTTTGGGTGATGGATAGCTATATTAAAGTCTTTTCTGAAAACATCAAGAAAGACTTGCTTTTTTACCGATACATAATGATTGGTATCACAAAAATTTTTGTATACTCTATATACATTAGTTAAATTTTTAAACTGTATGGGTAAATACAGTCTAGTTGAATTTTTTCTACAGTAATGTGAAGACACAGCTGGCAGAGATTTAATAAAATTATCTATAATTAGCCGTTGATCAACTGAGGTTTTGTTTGGTGGTTCTTTTTTGCCCCGCTTATCAGGTTTTGGTATCACGAGCTCAGTCTTATTATCATACGTATACTGCAAACTCCTCTGACTTATATTCAATGTGCTTAAAAGAAATTGCTGGCATACCTTAACTTGAACCCCACTTTTAGGAAGATAATATTCCAAAGATCTCTTTCTTCTACTATTTTCATTCTTAGTATACAACCTTTTTTTATTTACTTCTTTGAGGCAAGATAACAAAAAAACCTTCTTTTTTTCATTATCTAATTCATAAAACATTTTAAAAATATTCTGCCTTTCTGATCCCATATTTTGTGTACAATTATTCTGGCATTTTCCATGAGAACAGGGATCTGGCTTGATACATTTTTTTGGCATTATTTTATTAGTTTTGCTAATGTATGATTCACCTTTCTGTTTTTTTTAATTTACGTAAAGTACTTTTTGTCATACCTTTTAATTTTCTTTTACCTCTATCACCAACCTTTTCTGACTCTGCATCATCAATAGCAGAAAGAACTTCAATAGATCCATTTTCTGTAGGTTCAGCAGATGAGGAATGAACCTCTAATGAAGATAATGTTTCCACATTATCTTCATTACTTCCTTCAATAAACATAATATTATTAGGTCTACAAGTCGCATTTTGGGTTTCATAAAAAATAATGGAATGATGGGTTTCATTAGATTCTAATTCAGCATTATTAATTGCAATTTCATTACTTAAAGTATCAGTAATACAATCAAAATTATAAATATTACTTAAAGCTACTACTTCAATCACAGGCTGTGCTTCAATATTTTCTGAAGAACCAGCATCAATTTTGTTAGTGTTAATATTTTCAAGAAGGACATACTGTGGTTCAATACAAAGTTTTTTTGTACTATTAGTACTATCTGTTAGGCCTAAATTAGTTTCACTTGCTAAGGATTCATTCCCAAGACTTTCCTTTACATCCGAAATAAAACCAAGAACTTACTTGTGTAGTAGTTTTAATTTCTTCTAACTCCATTATTCGGTTCGCCATTTCAACCAATCTTGCTGCCCTTTCTGACATTTTTCACCTTATTACTAAGTTATACGAAAAACCTTTTCACGTAAACAAAAAACTTTTTCACCTTTAATTATAGAAACACTTTGCATTGACCAACTAAAACTCCAGTCACACATAACCTATCAATCACCGATTTAAAATGGAGGTAACCCACGCTTCTGAACAGCTGTTCAACAAATATTCAGTAGTAAAAAGCTGTAACCCTCATTCTATTGTTGGTTACGGCATACCAAGGAAAAAGATTCATACAGTTTCAGTGAGATAAAATGAGGTAACCCACAGCATTGTGGGTTAAAACATTTTACTTAAACCAAAAAATATGAATTGAGGGTTACACTTAACAAAAAAATGCATTTTACGCGTATATAAATTAATGTGGCTTACAACAATTTACCAGACCATAGAGTGACTTAAAACGGATACAGTGACAGAAAAACCTCATTTTTAAAAATTTTGAGGGTTACGACCTTTTACCTTAACACCGTCGATCGAAAGGAAATTCAATTTTTCAAAATTGAGTTTTCACTGGATCTAGATGTTTGCAGACCCCCTGAACTCAAAAAACATGATTTTAGCGATTGGTCTGTGTGTGTGTGAACAAAATATCTCTAAAATGGAACATCGTACGAAGTTGAAACTTGAAACTTAAGTTAGATACCACTAGAGGACCCGACATGAACATTTTCATCAAAATTGGTCAACCAAAGTAATAGTTTATTCGTGTAATTTTTCACTTTTTTGTGATTTTCTCAAAAATGGCTCCTACGATTTTTTTTAAAAATCGCCTCGTTTACTCATTTTTTAACGCTCTACAAGATAGGATAGGCGCCATGTCTGCTGAAATTCTTGGGGAGGCTGTTTGCTCGTAAAAACATTTTCTTTTTAAGATTGTAGCTTTAATATGCATTTTAGCGCAAAAATGTATATGATAAAAAATGTAGAGAATTAAAAATTCTACCACTTTTATTTTGAAGCTTTTTTTGTATAATTTTCAGATCTTAGTTCAGCGGTAATTAGCGATTTTCTGTTATTTTTCACGAAAATGTGTAGAAAAATCGAGTTTTTAAGATTCAGCCTTAGTATGCATTTTACGACAAAAGTGTACAATCAAATTTAATTGGAAATTAAAAGATCTACAACTTTTATTTTGACATTTCTTCTCTACAAAGTGCAGTTTAGCGTGAAAGAGTGATTTTCCATATTTTTAGGCCAAACTGAGGTTGATTTTCATTTTGCCTCTTTCACTCATGATTAAAATAAGGTTATATTTTTTGTTTATTTCTAATGTTTTGTTACTAATGTTAGGCTATATTGGTCATTATTTGCATTGGCTAGAGAAAGTTGTGTGAGTGTTTCACACCAGATTTTTTTTCATTGTCATAATTTAAAAGCATGAAAAATTGTGTAAATTTTTATATTTATTATTATACATACTTTTGAAGGAATCATTGGTATTTTATTAGGTAATTTAGATTTAGCTGCCTCTCATTCATGTGACTCTTTTTGGTCTACACAGGGTCTTCTTTAGTTGAACTTCATACGCAGCATGAATCTCTTGTTCGAGTATCTTGATTAATGCTCACCTAGGCAATGACAGATCTTGTTCAAGTGTCTGAATTACATTTGGACTTGGACTGGAATTTCTGGTCCAAAGGCAGGCAGGCACCTTCTGAACTATCAAAGGCCAGTTACCAGTATTGGCCATTACACATAGTTTATGTTTCTTCTTCTTGATGTGCCTATCCGTTACGAATGTTGGCGATCATCATGGCAATCTTCATCTTGTCTGCAGCAACTCGGAAAAGCCGTACCGAAGTTGTATTGTACCAGACTCTGAGGTTCTTCAACCAGGATGTTCTTCTTCTACCTGGTCCCCGCTTTCCAAAAATTTTCCCTTGTAGAATGGCTTGCAGGAGGGCATATCTGGTTGCATTTCTCATAATGTGCCCAAAGTACTGTAGCTTTCGAGACTTGATAGTGGTCAGTACCTCCCGGTTCTTCCCCATTCTTCTGAGAACCTCTTCATTTGTTACTCGATCAGTCCAAGGGATCTTCAGTATTCTCCGGTACAGCCACATCTCAAACGCTTCCAATTTCTTGCACATATCCTCGTTCAGGGTCCACGATTCAGCACCATAAAACAGAACAGAGAATACATAGCATCGCACCATTCTCACTTTTATACCAAGAGAGAGGTAGTGGCTTTTGAAGAAGGCCCTCATCCGGTTGAAGGTGGATCTAGCCTTTCCAATGCGCGCTCTTATCACCTGGTTGTTGGTCCATTCCTCATTTATAATGGTTCCAAGATAATTATAGTGCTTTACTCGTTCTACTGGTGTTTGGTTGACATAGAGTTGACCTTCTGTTATCTTCTTCTTACTAATTATCATGAGCTTAGTCTTCCTTACGTTTATGTTGAGTCCATATTGTTGATTGTAACATGTGATTTTGTTCATAAGGAATTGAAGGTCTTCTAAGTTGTCTGCAAATACAATGGTGTCATCTGCATACCTGATGTTGTTCAACCAGTGCCCATTTAGTAGGATGCCCTTCTCAACCTCGTGCAAAGCTTCGCCAAATATTTTCTCAGAGTACAAATTGAAGATTAGAGGAGATAAAATACAACCTTGCCTTACTCCACGCATGATTTTCACATATTCAGTCTGGTCACCTTCCATCCTCAGATTTGCCGTTTGGTTCCAGTAGAGGTTTCCAAGTAGTTTATGTTACTTGTGTAATTATGTTTGTTTATAATTATATCTTTCTAAGTTATTAGACTCATGTCACTATAACCTGCATCGCACGATTATGAGCTTCAAGGTCACTCAGTATTAACAGCTCCTCCTCACCCCTCGCCTATTAGATTGGCATCTACTTGTGTTAAAATATTGTCTTGCAACAGATGAGGGAATAACCTGCGTCTGTCTTGCTATGTAGTATGCGTGGTGTAGTGTGTGATTCAGCAATATTCTACAGCTGGCTACAAAGCTGTTTGAAGTTCATTGTCCTGTGGCACTGATCATAGTAAACACACACTATAATCTTTCTACTACTAAAAAAAATAGTAATGTTGGGCAATTTTTTAAATGAAATATTAAGGTGTTGATTGTAAATTTTATGTATAATTGTAACTAGATAACAAAATAATTATGTCTTTAATTATCAATCGGATAGTTCTTTCATCACGTGTGATGTCTAATTTTAGTTATATGTCTTTAGAAGTGTTACTGAAAATGGGATGTGTGGGGATCTGTGGGTCAGATGTCCATTACTACACGAAAGGTCGTTGTGGTGATTTTATTTTAAAAGAACCAATGGTTATTGGTCATGAAGCAAGTGGAACTGTTGATAAAGTTGGATGTGCTGTAACTTCTTTGCAACCAGGTAAACAATGGTGTTGTTAGATTTATTAAATAATAATAATAATAATAATAATAATAATAATATTTATTTATTCCACTTTAAACAAATGCAAAATTATATTTTATCTACTAGGAATAAATAACCACCAACTCAAGTAAATGGTGGTTATATATATATATATATTTTTTTTTTTAAACATGTTGTACTGTGTGCTGAATTTACTTTAGATAATATTAAACCACCAGTAAACACACAAAATTAGCAAGAATGATCTTACCGTTAATTTAATAAGGCCTTTTCAGATCCCTGGATCCATCATCAGTTAACTCACAAACACTATAAAATTCTTTCACTGGCAATGCATTGCCTTGTCAATTTAAGTCATGACTGAATAAAATTATTTGTTACTAGTTAAAATTATTTCTTATCAAACAGGTGTACCAATAGAAATAGATCATCTTGCTCAAAATTCAGTTGCACAGAGGATTATTCATTGAATAAATATCATCAAAGCGGTATCTATAAAATAAAATGCACGGATTGTGAGGCTATATATATATAGGGAAAACAGATAGATCCTTTAAAGCCAGATTTTTGGAACACTTGAGGGCATTTAAGAATAAAAAGAAAACAGTTTCAAATGTAGCAGAGCACCTGATTTCCAACAAACATAAAATTACAGATATAGAAAATAATCTTGAAATCTTGGAAATTTGTAATGATAAAAATAAACTTGAACATTTGGAGAAATATTACATTTATAAACACAAAAATTTTAAACTAATAAACCACCAGGTAAATTTTGAGCAAGATGATCTATTTCTATTGGTACACCTGTTTGATAAGAAATAATTTTAACTAGTAACAAATAATTTTATTCAGTCATGACTTAAATTGACAAGGCAATGCATTGCCAGTGAAAGAATTTTATAGTGTTTGTGAGTTAACTGATGATGGATCCAGGGATCTGAAAAGGCCTTATTAAATTAACGGTAAGATCATTCTTGCTAATTTTGTGTGTTTACTGGTGGTTTAATATTATCTAAAATATATATATATATATATATATATATATATATATATATATATATAAAACAAAGTACATAAAAACAAGTTTACAAATGAATTACAAATCAAATGAATTATAAAAATGAATTACAAATCAAATGTCGTCATCCACTACAAATGACAATTCAAATTGTAGCGGCAGCTACAGCGCATGTTAACTATATTTTTTAACAACAATATTAACCAAGCCATCAGTGTTCATAGCAGATATTCACCTGTACATGACTAACACTAAAATCAGTTATTATTAAAGAAATAAATTTATTTTAATAGGAGTGAGAGGATAGAAGTCCTAGCAACTAGTAGAGAGGATTATAGGAGGATTGTGGAGGAAGGAAAGTGGACTGTGTTAAGCAGAAAACATCCAACCCACCTAACTAGCAAAATGAGAAAAAGCAGTTTAACTTTGGAACAAATTCAAAAATTTAGAAAGAAAAATTATGATTATTGAACCTTACCTCTTTCAAAATTATCTTTTTTTACATTTTTTAAGCCTATATTAAACAGCCCAAGTATGTTTAAAATGTAGATATTGAAGAAAAATGTGGCTTGGATGTTTTCTGCAAAATACCTTATCAGGTGTTCCATGACATATTGTGGAAGAAAACACAAAGATTTTGAGACAACTTCTTTATTAATATTATTTTCATTCTAATTTATAATGAAAACCGCAATCTTATAAAAAGATAAGTAATAAAAATTAATAAAATAATAAAAAACAAGATACCTTAACATTCTAACCTTTGAACAATATTACAAAACTAAATTTCTAGAAAACATTGTATAAACTAATTCTATGAAAAAAACATTAACTGTAATAGGATCTATTTCAAAATCTATTTCTAATACATTAAATCCATCGACGTCCTCTTCAATTCCAGGCTGTTCATGTAAATTTTCATAGAATTCTAGTGCATCTGCCGGGATAAGATGTCTGATTGACTTTACGTCATGCAATTTCGCTGGAGCAATGGGCTTTCCTTAAGGCCACAGCTGCACTAGTTTTTCATGTGCAGTACCTGGTCTTCCTTTTCTTTTTCTTTGTATATTTCTGTGTCTGCTGGGTAGAGTATGTTAAGTCCAAAAAATTGATTTCGAGAAAACGCGGTTTTAATTTCTGGCTGATTTCATATTACAATTTTTTTCAAATAACTTTTGATTTACTTGATTAATTTAACTTCTATTAAGCATAATTCATCTTAGTAATAATTTTACCTTATATACAGTACACCAAACCAATAAATTGCATAATATTTAAATTACTTTTTTAACATTTAAAAGTTTTTTTTATGGACTTAACATACTCTTCACACATGATAATTCAATTTGTAAAGGAACACAACATTAATAAAATAAAGTTTTTTAATGTAAAATTGTGATTTTATTATGAAAACACTTACAATTAACCTTTAAAAATAATATTAAAATTAAATTTTTACTAAAACTATAATGAAACATGTCAAAAAATAATATTAAAAATAAATGTTTACTAAAACTATATTAAAATATTATGTAAAAACATTAAACATAAAATATTAATGTCTCTCATTTGTTTTCAATGTCTTCTTTTTTAGTTTACTGATTAGTCTGAAGTCCTGTTGACATTCTTCTTTTCTTTGTTTTCTCATTACCTTGTATTGTGTCGTCACTGAAATTCATAGATACGCTTTCCTTTGCCTTCTTTCGGTTGATTGTAATTGGCGTTTGATTATATTATTATTTTGATTTATTTCTGGTATTTTTTATCTTTCCTTCATCTGCTATGGTACTTCGCTTTCTAACTTTTCTAGCAGCAGTCTTTTCTTTGCTATCATTGTTTTCTTGTTGGATGTCGGCAAGTTTATTCTCATCTGCGCTATCATCAGGATAAAAGTCAATCACCTCATCTGATGTTTTCAAGTTAATGTAAAAATCGTGAAACACAGTTGAAATGAATGGTAACAGAGTGAGTAAATCTTTTTTCTTTTGCTTTGTAATAGGATTTACCTCTTTATACCTTAAGTCTGGTATCAATGCACCATACAAAACCCTTCCTCTTCTGACAAAATTAACTGTCCTAAATGGTTGTTCTTTGTTTAAAGAAGTTTTGAAGAACATTACACCAGGTTTATCTTTTTTATACTGAAGCCACTTAATATTACGCTAGTTGAACGGTTTTCTATCATCATCATCTTTCCGCAACTTAAGAACACTTTTAAGCAGTGCAGAAAAATCAAAAAATGATTCTTGGGTCATTTCACTCACAAAAAAAGGTTTAGTTTTACCTGACTGCTTTATCAACTGAGCCCAATCATGTGAATGGTGGATATCACCTTTGTACTTTTTTTTCTTTTTTCTATGAGTCCATGCGAGGTATCACATTCCATGTGTGTGTGTCCTGGCACCAAGAATTTGTGATTAATAACTTCCAAATTACTTGAGTTCTGTACAGCTACCATACACATCACCGCAACATGGGAATTCTTATTTTGCCCAGCGCATGTGTCTGAATACATGGTCAGTGACTTTACTTCTGGTTGCAAATTTTTAAGAATGTACTCGTATACACATGACCCAATTTCATTCGCTCTACGACCAGCCAAACCTTCATGCCATAAGTAGCACAAAGTTTCGTTAACATCACAGTCAAGTTATACGTCCATAGTTGCCGCTTGTAAAACGCTACGGAATTTTGCAACCAAGGAGTCGGTAGACATTGTTGCAAGTCGAAGGTAATAGTTTTGTTTTCGATGCAGGTTTTAGACTCCTCTTTGTCTATCATTTTAGAATTGTATGCTCCTTCTGCTTCAGCATGATGTTCTTCAAGTTCTTTCTTATATTTATCTTTCTCTTCTTCATTGACAGTTTTAATTTGTAAACTTATTTTGTCACATTTTGGACACGTGTCAATTTTCGGTTTTTTAATAGCCAATTTTAAATTTTTGAACACATAACAGAATTTACGATAAGAAATTGGATTTTCATCGAGTGATTTTGAATATTCATCGTAAAGTGCTTGGATAGTAAAGTGAGGAGGCAAAAATCTTTTTGAACAATCTCTCCTAGAATAGTGGCTTTCGTACAACGGAATTTTTAATAAAAATTCTTGTGCTTTTTCAATACTTTCTACTTGTAAAGTAGTTTTTGCAAAATGTCCCCTATTATCTAATTCTATTATACCAGATGATGAAGCCCTTCGTTTTTGTATAACTGTTTCGATAAATTGCCTAGTTTCCCCAAATATTTTTAGAAAGCAACCTTTACAAACTGAAATCTTTTTCTGTTGGATTTCTATATTGTACGTCACGTTTAATTGTCTGAATCGAGAGTTTTCACCTGCAACTCGTGGTCTTCGTCGGTTTGGTTCTTCGAGTTTGATAAGTGATGCAATAAAACTCAATCGTCGACTGAAGTCATCCATTTCCCAATAATCATTAAAGAGTTCTTTACATTCCTCTTCTGAAACCTTGTCAGCACATTTCTTCCTGCAGTGGTTTAATGCCTGTATTTTCTTAGCAACAATAGTTTTTCCTGTTTTAGTTTTGTACTCCTGCCCAGCATTCCTCGATTTTTTCTTTCAGCTCGCACATTCCTTGTTTCACCTTTCAGACCTCTAATTCTTAATTTACCTCGTTTCGTTAGATTTTGTTGAGTTTCATCAGCAATTTTTGAATCTTCTACACATGCTTGTTGATTTTCTTCCGTTGTTATCTGACACCTTATTTCATTAACACTATCAAATGCGTTTAGTATATTACTATCTTTTTCGTTTTTAGATATAGGCTTTTTACTTACTCTTGTGGTTTTTACTCTCACATCATCATCATAATCACCTGAAGACGAACTCTCTGGAAAATCTTCAGGGATGAAGTCACAATCTTTATCCGAATCATCTGAATCAAGAATGCTCATTAAATCATCCGGAATACTTGGGGCTGGACTTGACCCTAAAAAAATTACAAAATTTATTAAAGCAATAATGTTAATTGGGGTTCTTTACAATTTAGAGATATTACTAGTAGTTTTATTCATTAAAAATTTCAAATGATATAATATTGGCCAAACTCAGTGTAATAAAAATGTGTTTTTACGATGAAGTTTTTATCAGATTTACTCTTTTTTGTCATGGTATTTCCTCTTGTTAATTACCATAAAATCTTGTTCTTTATAAAAATGGAAACAATTAAAAAATTATTGCTACGGTATTAGTGAAATAAATCGTAACATATTTTTAAATTGTATAAAATTTAAAGTAATATGATATAAAAATTATAAAACAAAATTAAAATACAACTTTACCATAATGAATAACAAAATTAAGTAAATTATGTCGAAAATGAACTAAGAAAGTTATAAAAAAAATTCTACCATGGTGGATTCGAACCTCAGATTAGGATTTACAAAACCAGTGACTTTTTCACTATGCTACACTACTATCCAATCATCAATGAGGTTAAAAGTCCATTTACAATTACTGTAGATTGTAAAGTAATTTTGTCCCTCTCACTAGGACATGAATTTTGTTTTGTTTAATATCTCGGGGAAACATGTTTTTCAGAAATATTGGGTGTTTTCATTTCAATTAGTTTTTTGTTTAGAAACAATAGTGCACAAATGGAGATTTTAACTATAAATTGTAAAAAAATATAGTTGTAAAAAATATGTAAAGAAAATACTGGAATGAAACCTAAAGATATTGTGTGTGATTGATTATGTTTCATTAATTCAAGTTTATTATGTAGTATTGAATTAATTATTAAAAATGTAGATTAACAGAATTGATTACAACTTATCTACTGATTCACCATCATCCTTTTCTTTTTGGTTCAGCAATCTCATTATAACATCGCCTGTGTTATGCCAGACTGAACTAACTCTCAAAAACTGGTTCTCGAGAAAATGCTTCCTTTAGTTCAGTGACAAGAATTTCTTCATTAAAGATGAATAATTGCAATTTTATTGCCTTATCTCCTAAATCTAACATTGTTTTAATGATTTAATACTGTTTAAGGAAAAAACTCGTTCAATTTTCATTATTAATTAAGTTTAAAATAGGATGTGTTCACTTTAGCTGACCAACACCAGTTTGTTACGTGCTCTTGGTTCACTCTGGCTGAAAGCTTTCTTATTGCTATGGATAATACTACTAGGGTATTTTCTCAACCACATTAAAACACAAAATTTATTTAAAGATTTTTTTATTAATTACCTATTTTTTAAACGAACAAATTTTTCTTTTTTATTACTGAATGTTTAAGAAGTATTTATCATTTCTGCAATAATTATCGATTTTGAATTGCGATACATTCCATATCAATTTCTATATTAAAAATTTAAAAAAACATTAAAAAATTGTGATACATTCCTTAGCAATTTATAATATAAAATTTTAATATTTTACTTCTGAAAAAAAATAAAAAACCACATTAACAATAAAAAACAACACGTACAAGGAGAACGCAAAAAACTTAAAAAAAACATTAAACATTAAAAAATTGTGATACATTCCATAGCAATTTATATTTAACTTTATATTGAAAAAAGTACATTTAAAACCATTAAACATTAAAAAAATAAAAATTACTAAATGCGATACATGTCAAAAATTATAAAAAATTTGCGATACATTCCATAGCAATTTATATTTAACTTTATGTTGAAAAAAGAACATTTAAAACCATTAAACATTAAAAAAATAAAAATTACTAAATGCGATACATGTCAAAAATTAAAAAAAATTTGCGATACACTCTATAGCAATTTATATTATTTTTACATTGAAAAAAGACCAATATATTTTCAATCACTAAAAAATGATCATACCTCTTCAATTTCCGGCTCAAAATCGATTTCATTGGGTAGACCATCAATATCTTCTTGTACCGTTTGTGGTACTTCTTCTGCTCGTAGTTCTTCATAAAAATCGTGGTGAATAGGTGGTACATATTTTAAAAGTGATAAAATATCATTTAGTTTTTCATTTGTGATAGTGTGTCCATTTGGATGAAGAAGTTCCATATTAACTTTATTGAAATTTGGTGATGGCCCGTTCTTCTTTTTCTTTAAGTCAAGTTCATAATAATCTATGTCAGGGTTAATAGTATATTTGTATTGAATTATGCCAGGTTTTGATTTTTCAATTCGAATTTCTCTGATTTTGAACCAGTTGATTTTTTCTTCAACCGTTTTATTTAATTTTTCTTTCTGCTTCTTTGTTGCATTCTCCATGTAGGTGTTGCTTTGTTCTTGTTTGCCTGTTTTGTGCGTTGTCTTCTGACTCTCGTTCGGTGTTTTCAGTGTTAGTTCAGCCATTTCTGTTATTTCCTCTTTGTCTGTCTGGTTCTGGTGATCTTTATCTTGTCTCTTTCTCAGTCGTTTCGCTGTAACAGTATCTTCGTCTGTTTTCTCTGTTTTTTTTAGATTACTCTTTCGATTTGTTATTAGAACTTCAAGAGTTTTAGTTGAAAAGAAGTCAGTATTTGTCATTTTACTCACCTGAAATTGTTTTTTATTTTGTCTTCAAGACTCAACAACCTCAACAGATTTATTAAAAGAAAACACCTCATTGGTTCTACGTAATTTATTTTCTATTTGACTGAAGTCTCTGTCATTTGGTAGATAGCTGTGTCCGGAAACACAAAATCTATTTATAACAACGTCAATAGGAGGTTCGTCTTGAGCAGTAATATACATCCACATCAACACTAATTTTATATTCCTGTTTTGGCCTCCGCAAGAGTCAGACCATGCGATTATTGTTTGTGCCTGAACATTTTCAGCGATATATTTTCGAAGGCAGGATATTTCTTGAGCTCCTCGTGAGGCGATTCCTTCATGCCACAAATACATAAAGGCTTGTTGTGTTGCTAAGTTATGAACACCTAAATTTAATACACTCAGTTGCCTTTTGTAATAGACTTCATTTGTGGTTAATTTGGGTAAAGGGAATATTTTTTGTAGATCGAACGATATAACGTGAACTTTATTTTCCTTTCAGTCTTGGATATCATTTTCACGCACTTTGTCAGTAGATTCAACCTGCCTGTGATGAAGTTCACGATCTGATTTTAATTTTTCAATTGCTTTGTTGTTCATTTCTGCTGGAGGTTTAGATTCCTCGTAGTCAAGCGCAATTTTTAATCTATCACATGTTTTGCATGTATCCTTTTTCGGGTTTTTAAACTTCAAGTTAAAATCACTGTAGAAAATTCTTTTGTAGGTGGAATTGCTGACACATTCCTCCTCCCACCCAAGTAATATATTGTTATGAGAAAGTAAAAACTCATCTTTAATCTTTTCTTTATATAGATTGTACATCATTGTAAGTTTTAAATCACCATCAAGATAATTACAGTTTGGTGAATCATTTCTTCTATAGTGGCTAGTATACTTCGGGAAAGACATAATATGTGTTTTAACTTTACCTAACTTTTGCTCTGGTGTAGCATTGGCAGGTTTATGCTTGCCATGGTTGTCAACATAGGTTCCGGTAACACCTTTTTTTAACGCCCTATGAATTCGTGCACTGTCTACTTGTAATGTTTTCATGAACATTTGTTTACATACCAGAACACTTAAGGAACCAGCACGTAAATAATATTCCCGAGTTGCTCCTCTACGACTACCTGCAGTATTTTGTTCTCGTTTTCCTGGACGTTTAACAGGAACAGTTTTAATGGAGTTAACTAATACTGCTGTCTGTGTTTCCCAACTGGAGTTATTATAATATGATTGAAAATTTTGACGACGGTTTTCTAATGAAATGTTTTTTGCACATTGTAATCTGCATTGGCAATCGAACTCTTCACATATATTTTTACCCTTGATAATTTTCCCCTTAACATTTACATAAGATTTACCAGAATTTCTTTGCGTTTTACGTATATTTTTCCTCCATTCCTTCGGTTCAGCTCGACGTCGTTTCTTTGGTCTTTGACGAGGTCCATAAAATTTGTCTTCAGAAGAAGAATCTGCAACAAAAAATCCAACATATAATAAATTATTGGGTATAATTTTTAATTAAATTATACTATTGTTGGGTTACTAATTAGGCATACTATTAAAAATAAATGGTCTTTAGTTGTTTTAAATTTAACAAGTTAAAAAAATAAGTATGTGAAACTGTATTTAAAAAAATCAATAATTACATTGAACAATATTAAATTAAATTAAATCAAATTCAACATATACAAATTACATGTTTGTAATAAAAAATAGTTAGTATTGCTTTAAATATTAAAACATGTTATGTAGGTATTAGATAATTTCTTATTTTATAAAAAAAAAAAAATGTAAAGCGATCTAAAATGCACGCTGACTAAAGTCGTTCAACTACACTGAACTAACATGCATCATCAAAGCTAATGTGTTCAGCCAGAATGAACTATGTGTCAACTACGATGAACTGGGTCGGTTTAACCAAAGTGAACCACTACAGAAGCGGGTTATGGTTCAAAATGATTATCAGATCATAATAAAAGCATACACTTAATAACTGTCTTGTTTGGTATTGGCAACACTGTATTACACGCTGTTAAAATAAATTGTTTTGTAGTTCACTCTCCCTGATCGCATATTGTGGAAACTACGTTAAAGATAATCTATGTGTTTTTAACAAATTAAAATATAAATTACTTATAAACAATGAATTAACTTACCATTATCTGATGTTGGCTGATACTCATCACTGTCCATAAACGATAAATCTGAAAAATCTAAGTTATTTACATCAATTTCGTCATTCACGTGAAGCCGACATAATCCATCTTCCGCCATCTTTAATCTCACTTAGTTCATAATGCTTGAACGCAGAGTAGCCAAATACGCAGGCTGCCAGAGAGAAATTTCCCTGTATGTTTAATATCAATTGTTTTAATACTTAGTTTATTGTGGCTGACAGTAAAACTTCAAAAACTGAATATGTTGGCGCGATTTTCAAATTTAAAAAAAAATGTTAGTTCAGTCTGCCTTAACACAGGCCATCTGCTCTTGACAACATTTTCCCACGGTTAAAAATAAATGAAAGTATTTAACTACTATAAGTACTACTATACAACTAACTGATAATACTGATTAATACTAACTGATAACTAAAACTAACGTTTAACAAGTACTATCCACTATTATAATATGTAAATATAAACGAAAAATTCGGATATCAATTTTAATGAACTAAATAATGCACTCTATAAAATAGCAATAGGAATTTTTTAGTCAGCTGTTTTTCTTCTTTCTATATCAGCTGTTTCCCCTACCAACTTGTGAAAACATAAAAATAAGTTAATTTATTAAATTAAGTATTAGTTATGTTACTAATGTTAGTTGAAATATTAAACCGTTTGTGATAATATTTAACAACTGCTAAATAAACAAAAGTTTTTAAAATAATTGAATTAAGCAATGAATCATACCCATAGTTTAGTATGAAGATTGCCGCAATGGAGCAGTGTAAAGTATGATAAGTCACAATATTTGTGACATAACATACTATTCCCACATGCCACGTACTTTTTTACATTAGTGTATAGTATGATTAGTCACACTTGGGACTTAACATTCTTTTCCCTGCATCACTTTTGAAAATTTTAACTTAACTGAAAATTCACTAGTGAATAACATGGCTTAGAAAAGGGACTGGACTAAACATATTATACCCACATAAAGCTCACAAAATTTGCTACTCGCTGGTATTCTTAACTCATTTTACCTATTTTTGGACTTAACATACTGTACCCTGCAGACACAGATTTACAATAAGATCTTCATTTTCAAACGTGTCTAATTTTAATACGAGGTCATAAGGCTGACCTTTCCTCAGCTGAATCTGACGTATGCGATGCCAGTTTACTTTGTCATTATTTTCATTTTGTTTTCTGTTGACGATGTGCTATTCCAGCAATTTTGAACCTTTAAAGTCATTTTTACTCATTTCCTATACTGTCAGTGGCTTTCTTCTCCTGCATGTTGACATTACATTTACATAATCACTAGCAGTATACACTTTGAGTATATTTCAATGCTGATTCAATGTCACTGAATGCTGCATCGTTGGGTAGGAAACTGTGTCCACTAATCATAAATTTCAAATTTATAGTTTCAAGTGTTGTTGACAAGTTCATAAGGAAGTGCCGTAAAAGTAATGTTATTTTTATGTTGCAATTCTGTCCTCCGCAGGAATCGCACCATGGGTTTAATGTTTTTATATTTTCAGTAAGATGAGTGGAGAGATGTTTTATAATACATGATCCAATCTCCTGTGCCCCTCTCCCGGCCACACCTTCCACCCATGCATAGCAGTATCCGCGATCTTTCTTTCCAGAATGTATGCCTAAATTGTACAACCAGAGTTGTCGTTTGTAAAATATTATGTTGGTAGGAATACATGGCAATGGTAAAGTTTTTTCCTAGTCAAAAGTAATACATTCAACATTATCTTTTTCTTTGGCATCATTCAAATCATTCTTCAGGAGAAGCCGAACACTACTAGCCAGTTCAACATGAATTTTATGCTGCTCTGTTAGTTGATTCTTTCTAGAAGCATCCGATTCATTATTTATTTTCATTTGTAAAGAGTCACAGGTGTTACATGTGTCTTTTTGTAAACGTTTCTCTCGTAAATTGAATTTTTCATAGAAAATTTTTTTGTATGATGCTAAACTAACTGGAGCTTCAGTTTCTTGTTTATACAAATCATACATTCTACGCACTGTCATACCAGGAGGCAAAAACTTAGCTGTTGTTGTATTCCGACAGTAATGTGATACATATTTTGGGATTTTGATTAATAACAAACTGAAGAGTTTCATCTGAAAGTTTGTTGTGTCCTCCTTGAATTATGCCCCTTTGATCTGTAAGAGGTGAGCGGCCAATAAACTTTTTTAATGCAGTATTTACTCTACATGGAGTTATTCTTAATGTCTTGCAAAACATCTCCCTGCAAACCCTGACACAACTCAGTGTATAAGTTCTGGAAAATTGTCTTTTTCCTATATCTCTCCCATAACTTCTCTTTTTTGGCATTTCTTTCACGCAAGCAGCAATGAAAGAGGTTTGTGAGTTGTAATTTTTCAGAGAACAGAACCTATCAAACTCTCGTTGACGTGCAGAAGTATTAATACTAGTATGACAATTTAATGGACATTTACAGTCATAGTCTACAAAGTCTTTACACTGCACAAACCTACCTTTGTAATTATAAAATGATTGTTTACTATAACGTTTTTCCTTACCCTCTGTCCGGGTTTGGCCATACTTAGACTTCCTTCCCTTTTTTGGTCTTCCAGCAACTCCAGCATTGGTCTGTCGTTCACTTTCTGCTGATGAGACTGCATCTGGACTGTAAGTAGGATCAATATCAGTATCGTCTTGCTCTGAAAGGCAGCCTGCAATGTATTGGTCGCTTGCTCCTGCAGCATCTTCATTGTCATCTCTCAGTATCAGACCTAACAAAAACAAGGATTAGACACTTTTATTTTTGCTTTTTGATTGAAAGAAAAAATTAAGATATGCCATACAGTATTTTCAAAAAAAAATATGATGTTTAATATGTATTTTTTACGGATATCCTTAATATGTGTCGGTTACAATCTGTTCAATTTAAAAACACTAAGCAACCCCATGGCTCAATGAGATGAGGAGTATATGGATGACATTATGAGGTGCAGTTTTTTTCCAGACCAGTTGATAATCAGCAAACTATGAACAATAAATTGGTTGTTAAACAGTTGATTTACAGTGACAACTTTTCTTTTGGTCCAACCCAGTGAGTTAAAAATTATCATGTCAGTAGTAGTAGTAGTAGTAGTAATAATAATATCAATAATAATAATAAATGATCTTTAATTTGTTTATTGCTGAAACATAGTTTGTG
Source organism: Catonia carolina (assembly GCA_035578175.1). Lineage (NCBI taxonomy): Eukaryota > Metazoa > Arthropoda > Insecta > Hemiptera > Achilidae > Catonia > Catonia carolina. Next base: position 333,855,117 of record JAQMRL010000001.1, read on the forward strand.
TAGCCTTCTTATTAATATCAGTTACCATAACCTACAAGTACAAAGTGATGATCTCTGATCTGTAGTAATAATATACTATACAATTTTTACTGTTTTATAATGAAATCATTTTTTAAATAAATTGTTTAACTTACCTCTATCATTATTTTCTTTCACAAGAGATAGCAATTTTTCACTTCTGCTTGAAAACATTGTTCCTTGTAGTAGCTTCTAATCGAATAACACAGTTAAACTAACCTATAAACAGCTGATTAAGCAATGTTACAGTACTACCAACCCATATTCATATGATAAAAGGCAGTTAATTGTATTTGCAGAAATCATCCAACCCACTTGGATGGTTTCAGTGAAAAAGAAAGTCAGTGTAAAAACTTACCAACCCACTTGGTTGTTTTCTGCATTTCCTTAAATGCCAATAATAACTTATAGAAAATTTTTATACTTCAGTAGAGAGCAGCACAAGGCAGATACAGGTTGGCTGTTTTCTGCAGAAAGAGTTTAGGGTGTTATTATTACAGTAACCATTCCAACAGCATTTTTATGAACTTGTGAGTTGGATGTTTTCTGCTTAACACCGTCCACTTAGTGTACACTTAGTGTACAATGTGTTAAGAGAGCAACAAAATGATAATGATTCTTAGTGCAACTAGTAAATTTTGCATCTTATATGAAATAGTAACATTTAACCTTTTCCAAGGGTTTTTAACAAAATGTGCTTGTTTTATTAAGTTTTGAATCAGAGATCCTGATGTTATGAGACCTGTACTAGATTAAAATAGAGACAAGTTACTCACAGACAAAACTGATGGACATGATAAAGGTTGTTTAATTTCCTTCATTTATTCATTTATTTAATTACCTTGTGTCGTTGTGGTTTATGCAACACTTAATTATGTTTCCGTGGTAGTTTCATAGATAAATGCTTAGTAAAAACGTAAAATGGATTAAATGTAGTAATTGTGGTTTATAAATTATTATTCTTGAATTATTTGTTTCAGGAGATAGAGTTGCTGTTGAGCCTGGTATTTCATGCATGAGTTGTAAGTTTTGCAAAATAGGAAGATATAATATATGCCCAGATATGAAATTTTGTGCTACACCTCCTGTGGACGGTAATCTGAGACAGTACTATTGCCATGCAGCAGATTTCTGTTTTAAGTATGTTATTTTACAAAACTTTTAGTGAAAATTTGAGTGCAGTTGAAATCTGTCAAATCTACTTATCTTTTGAGTAGACTGAACGTACTGTTACCTATTTTTAAATGGAATATATTCTGTTGTTTGCTGTGTTGCGTGTCTTCGGGACCTTTTAAACCCCTTTTTGTACCTTTGTCAAATCTGTGAGTTTTGAACAAATTCCTAATAAATAAGCACACGTTAAAACCCGTATAGATCTATGGAATTCAGCTTTGGGGAAATACAAACCAACTAATTATTCAAAGTTCTGAGAACCATTGTCAACGCACCATGTTATGTTAGGAATGATGACCTGCACTGAACCTTGGGAATGGATTCCATAAACAAGGTAATTAAGAAATTTCTTAGAAGTCATGAAAAAGTCATTTCATTTTTTCATTATGTGAAAGTCAAAGCTGTACAGCTACTCAATAATAGATCTGAATAGAAGACTTTCTCGTGTGAAACCAAATGAACAAAATTATTAAGCTTTCTTTTTATCATGCATAGACTGCCATGTTCATTAGCCCTTGTCAAAATTCTGTAAAAAACCCTTTCTAAGTGTAATAAAAAATGTGTCTCACAACACGACCAATTTTGTAATGAATAAATTGACAGCTGGAAAGTTCTGTAGTGTAGACAGCGTTTTCCCTTCACTGAAATTCAGAGTGAAAGAGCACCATTGTAGTTGCCACCAGGCAACCCCAAGGGCAGTCCACACCAAACCATAAGACAAAGAGAAAAGCAGTCCAAACCACAAAACATTGAAACATTGATTTTCGGGGGCTCCACCATCCAATTTTTGAATCCAACCAGATGCTGAAATTGGATTCAGGATTTAATTGGCAACCCAGCGATTCAAATAGCATAGCTCAGATGATGGTAAATCAAAACCTCGCTTTTATTACTGCTGAGGTTTGGTTAAAGAACCACACAGGTCTAGACGCAATGACATTTGACACAGAAAAAATAATGAAAATAATGAAAAATAATGAGCTAACTAAAATAATTTATTAAAAAATAACTAAAAAAACTAAATAATAGAAATAATCTTATGAATTTGAGTAAAACAGATATAATTATTTTAAACATATTATTCACTGACGTAAAAACTTAACGTAGACAAAGGCAAGGGAAGGTTACTCCCCTAACAATCATGAATGGGAGCGCCCGAGGCGACGACAAATGACAATACATCAAAAATACTAAGAATTCAACAAGGAAAAATTATATGGAAAAAAATGAAAGGATGGTAACAGTGAGAGTGAGAGAGAGAATCAATCGTGTAAGATAGAAAGAGAGAGAGAGATACAAATTACACGTGCGAGTAATGAACAATAAAGAAGTAACGACAAAACGAAATCAGACACCGGACGTAAGCCTAAGAATTCAAAGTGTAAATAAAAATACGGAATAAAATCTCGTGAAATAAAACTAACTGGAAATAAAATGAATAAAATAATTAGATTCAATGAAGAAAAATATATAACCCTTAAAAAAAATATGAATCTGGCACAAAAATCTTAAAACGGAATTGTAAATGAATTGAGAAGATTTTGTAGACAAAATCTTAGAAATTTATTACATATGAAATGTACTGTGACCAGAAAAACTGGTATTGTCAACAATATCCAAATTATATCCGCTTATGCTTCTTCAGTTAGAATGCAAACTTAAGAACTACCCAAATGCCAAGTGTGTATAGAGCCGATGACAGTTTAAAGCAAAAATATATTTTAAGTTCTTATAAGAACTCCGTCAAATGTCAAACATGTAAAACACATACCCCAAGTATAAAGGGCTTGCTGAATATACAACAAAAGCAGTTATTAAAAAGTTTATAATATGTAATTATTTTGTACATATTTTTAAGTGTTACACAGACAAAAATATAATCACTGTATTGATTAGTTGTAAACATGTAGTGTATTAGAATGTAGTAAAACCTCACTAATGTGAACTAAGTCCATTCCGAAATGGTGAAAGTTTGAATTGGGGAACATTTACGTAAATCTATCCAATATTCCCAATACGAATATATTACTGCAATTTTACATAAAACTGCATTATGGTGTGCATTAAAAAATATTGCTTTATGAATTACAAAAAGGTCAATCTCTTTCAAATTTTTCATTGCTCTTGAATTTTTTACTTGACCAATCACAACAGACTTTAATTTAGGGGAGAGGTGGGTGGTATGGCCTTGATAAGGTGTTTTACCTATATCAAATGTTTCTAATAACATAATTTCATTTTAAACTGTAAAACATGTCTACAAAGCCCTAATGCTTCATACATATCAAAGAAACCCCATTATCATTCAAATTGTGTGTCTTAATTTAAATTTGTAATCAAAGTTGATTTTTCGGTAAAATCCTCTTTGGCGGGTGGTATGTATAGGTGAGGTTTAGTAAGTAAAATATAGCCAAGAACTTCACACGAAATCATTTTATTAGTTCACAATATTTCTTATGTCATTTTTTAAAGTATTTACAAAGGTCACAATAATAATAAAGAGCATCATCTAGGTCAGCACATTGTTCGTGAGCCCATTCCTCACAACTCTTGCACTGGATCCATTCTTCGTCGTAGTTCTGACCGCAAACTAAACATTTGGTGTCTGTAGATTGTGATGTGGTTGCTGCAGCAGAAGTAGCAACTGAAGGAACAACAGGAACGAACAACTTTGTTGAATTTTTCTTTCCTTGTTTACAAACTGTTTTTTCTCTTTCTTAGACCTAATTTAAATTTGTTCAATTCAGCTGTTTTTTAAGAACTTTAGCTTTTTCTTTTTCTTCTAATTTTTTTTTATTTTCTATTAAGGCTGCTTTCACTGGAGTGGAAGTCAAAACTTCTTTTCTTTCAGATTTTCTTTTCCTTGATGCTAATCGCTTATCACACACTGGAAGTGGCGAAATCTGTTTTAACAAGTGGGTAAACTTGTTTGTTGGATGATCAGCCTGAGGGGAGTTTTCTAATGTAGACACTGCTGAAGAAGGCGCAGGAATACAGGCTGTTGTAGTTGTAGAAAAGTTTTATGTGGCAGCTGCTGCAGAGAAAGCAGTAGGTGGAGAACCCAAAGTGGTTGTGAAGTGCTCTGATGTGGATGGTAATATTTCTGAACTAGTTCCAGGTTCTTCTGACAAGCCTGTTAAGTCACTACCCATAAAATCTACATCAGAAAATATTTCCACGTTAAGGGGAAATATCCCTGTGCACCTGAACCCATTTTCAGCAATGCTGGAACGACAAACTTGTTGATAAGCATTCGAAACGATGTTCGCAATATCATACTCATTTATTTTAGCTCCTGGATGTACTCTCATCCATAATTCAGAAAAGTATTTGTATCCGGTTTTGAACGGCTTCATAAAAGTCCTATCAAGAGGTTGAAGCTTGTGGGTCGTATGTGGGGGAAAACTCAGCACATGGATGTGATGTTCCCGCGCATATGACACAACTGCCAATTCTTTGTGGCTTCCATGGCCATCTACAATTAATAGCACAGGATCTGAAGCCGATGGTTTCACATAAGCAGCGAAATGTTTGAGCCACACTAAAAAAGCTTCAGAAGTCATCCACCCATTTTCCGTTGGATAGGCGATACTTTCTGTGAGAGCACCAAACATAAGTCTTTCATTCATCCTTTTCCTGGGAAAGATAAACAGCGGTGGAACAAAATTTCCCATTGCGTTCATGCAGAACATCAGTGTTATTGTCCTTCCTTTTTCTCCCGAAGTGACTTTTCCCACTTGGCGCTTTCCTTTCACAGTTACCACCATGGAGTTTTCATGGACACAGGTGACACCGGTCTCGTCTGCATTATAAATTCTAGAAGCCCTGAACTTGTATTTTTAATTCAAAACGGTAAGTTGGTCAAAAAACCGTTTAACTTGAGGTTTGTTGAAACCTACCGCTCTCATCAAACTGGTTGATTGAAGCTTTCGGCATGATAGTTCGGGGTGTCTAGACATAAATCCTGCATAAAAGTCTTTTCCGGCTCTTTTCTTTTCCTTATTGAATTTATGAGGCAGTTGTAGTTGCTCTGCTAGGTCAAAAGCCAGCTTCAAAAATTCGTCACGGGACAGAGGGAAGAGTCTTGAATCTAGGTCTAATATGTGCTTCACTAACTCATTTTCATAATCTTCGTTAAATGTGGTTTTAAATCCTCCTAAAATAGGTTTCATATCTACTTCTCCATCTTTCTTTAATAAAGATATTTTCCTTCTCAAGGTAGTTCTGGAAACACTGAACCGATCAGATGACTCCCACGTAGACATTTTATTTTCTAATACACTTTGTATAGCCAATTTCATATTATCTGGGTTTCATTCCCCTCGACCTTCACCTACAGGCTTCTTCTTGAACTTTGGCATTTTAATCTGGTAATTAAAATAAAAATTGTATGACCATACCACCTGCTGAGGGTTTGGGCCATACCGACCGCCGAGAATTTAGGCCATACCACCCGCCGATGGTTTGTGCCATACCGACCGCCGAGCGTTTGGGCCATACCACCCCCTCGAAGCTTTTACGTAAAACCATCCCTTACAGTGAAATCATTTAATCTATTAACTTAAACCTGCGGTAGTATACTCCTAGAGACCTTATGCATACTTAGGTGTAAAATAATAATTGATACACTTACGTATATTGATGCAGGAAGCCAGCAAAAGTTAAGCGTTACAGAGATTTTAACGTTCACTACTGCACTGTACACTATTAAGAGCCACACTAAGTAAACCGCTTAGAGAGCATGTATCAACTATTGGCTATGGATCATGTGATCATAAAGGGCATCTCTCGTGGCAAGTACGTGCTTCTATCTAACGACCAGCTCGAGAAACACTAGTTGGGCCATGCTACCCGATGGGCCATACCACCCGCCTCTCCCCTATGTGAATCATCAGAATTAGCACACACCAACTTGGAGATCCTCATTTTAGTAAGGTTATGCTCAGGAGTATGCTTTTTTCTTGTCTATGTATTTTTTGGCATTGCCTTCCAAAATAATCTTGTTTCATCTGCATTAAGATTTGGCACAGTGCCAGTTCATTATCACGAATAATCTCTCCCAGATTTTCTTGAAACGTCTGAACACTTCCATGGTCTACACTGAGAAGTTCTTCATGTATTGTTTAGTTAACTATATTGATTTCTGAACCTTGGCAACCATTCTGTACTTGCCTTAAATTCTTTATTGTGAGATCGAGTAGGAAATTGTTCAGCAGCAGATTGTAAGTCTACTCCTTGAATCGGAACACTAGCAGCTTGTTTCTGTTTGTACTACAACTAAACGACTTCATCGATGCTATTTATTTTGGCACCAGTTGTTCGCTTTCACTTAATTTCGCAGTTATCAAAGTCCCTATCCAATGAAAAATTAGTAATTGAATAGCTGCCTGGAAGAACATTGTATGGTGCACAAATAATTTTTTAGACGAAAGTGAAAAAATCCACTGCTCTCCAGAATTTTAATTTTTCTTTTGAGCTATTACTTGGAATAACACTTATAAATAAAAAGTATAAGTTGATCCCTGTTAGAATTAATATAATATGAAATATTTTAGTTTTTAGATAAGTTGTGGTGGAAAAAGGTTGTAAGGAACAAATAAATAAAACGTTGTATGGCACATTATGATTAATTTTGTTTAATAATTGTATTCCAATAGTCTCTTCACATTCAATACAACTTTTCTTTAACCTACAGTCAAACTCGGTTAAAACGAATTCCACGGGAGCAAATAAATTCGTTCGTTAAATCCGTTATTCGCAATAACCGTGACGTGAAATATAAGGGGTGCTTACATATTACGTACAAGAAAACAATGGAATTTTTTGATACTAATCATTAAACGCTATATTAATAGAGACCTAATATTTGAACAAAGAAATATGTATATTTATCTAAAATTAATTTTTTTACAAATAAAATATATATTTTTTATTTAAAAATAAATAAAAAATTGCAAAAACTTACATAAGTAGTATGTATGATGGAGTAAAACTCAAGTTATGGCATAAAAAAATTGTCTATTGTTGTTTGAGTTGTTTTCTTTGAGTACTTCAATTGTCTAAAACTGTTCCTCAAAACACTCAGTTGCTGGAACGTTTCTTCTGTAGAGTTACCTCTAGATTCCAGAAATCCAGAAAGAAGTTCCAAAGCATCTTCTGCATCTTTCCACGAAGTGGTTTTAATGATAGGTGCGTTGTCATCGGATTCGGAGTCACTGCTTTCTTGAACGATAGTGGAAACGTTACTTAAGATTTCATCATCGGTCGGAATCCCTGAAGTCACTACTTCAGTATCTATATCCACAAAATCGTCTACTATTACATCCAAAAATCGGCAATCGCTCTTGACATTTCTTGACTTAAGCCATTGTGATAAAGGTAAGTAGTCCTCAGGATCTTCACTGTCATTTGGAAATGTTGCAAGTCCTCGTTTTTTAAAGCAGTTGCGTATCGTGTTTTCTGTCACATTTTCCCATGCATCGCTGAAAAGACGAATTGCTTCGAGCACGGAAACTTTGGCATCATAAACAGTTTTATCGGAACTGTTAATTTTTTCAATTAAATTTAAGACCAACAGTCGGCGATAGTTACATTTGAAACTTCTAATTACCCCTTGATCCATTGGCTGTAACACAGACGTACAATTTGCAGGCAAGAAAACCATTTTTATGTTTGTTAAATTGTGCAATGTAGGGTGAGCCGGACAGTTATCAATCAAAAGCAAAATATTTTTTCTCTCTTTTCTCAGTGATTCATCCCACTGCCTGATTTCTTTTTCAAAAATACTAGCCGTCATCCACGCCTTTTTATTAGCAACGTAATTAACGGGAAGACATTTCACATTTCTAAAACACCTTGGCTTTTGCGACTTTCCTATTACCAGGAGCTTTCTCTTATCGGTGCCGGTCATATTAGCGCATACTAAAACTGTAAGTCTGTTTTTAACAAACTTACCACCCACACATTTTTCACCTTTAAACTTTAACGTTTTATCAGGCGTTATGTTGTAAAAGACACCTGTTTCATCCGCATTATATATGTTGCTATCACTATAATCCCGCCTTATATCCGGCCACACAGTTTTTAACCAATCGTTGACTACAGTTTGATCAACCGCAGATGCTTCACCACTTATTTTTCCGTACACGATATTGTTCCTGTTTTTAAAGCGATCCAACCATCCATTGTTGCACACAAAGTCCTTGTACCCTAACTGTATGGCAAACTTTTCAGCTTGAACCTTTAATAGTGTTCCACTAATTGGTAAACCACGGGACGATTGCATTTTAAACCAAGAAAGAAGAGCTGTGTCAATGTCACTTTTTTCACATTTTTTAATTTTTTTACAATTTGTCTGATTATTTGCGAAGGCTAACAGTATAGTGTCCCGATTTTTCCAAATTGTAGATGTCGTGGATGCTGATAATCCGTATTTTTTTGACACAGATAAATTAGACGATCCTTTTTGTAATTCGCGGATCACTTGCACTTTTTCAGAAACTGAAAAATTTTTACGCTTTGACATTTTAAAAACTGAAGTCACAGTACAGCGCTGCAATAATACACCACTTTAACTGAACGATACTACGACACACTACAATGCAATACAGTACAGTGTGCGTATACTGTAGTAAACTCGAGTTTTAAGAAACAAACTGTAGTACGGTACATACAGTATGTATTGAACTAGAGCCGATCAGTGTAAAACTGATTGTTGAGAGTCGGTCAGGTGACACATGTGGGCCTATGCCTATTCATAGCCTATAATGGCTATCTATAAGTGGAGGAACAAAAGGAAAGAACTGAACATACTGTACTAGTGCGATTCTAAGAAGTGAAAGAAAATATTTTTGTGGTCAATAAATTTAGGCGTACAAGTCACAAGGGTCGCTGACCGCCATCCAATTACAGTAAAATTGTGTATGTACATACTGTAGTACTGAACTTAGTACAAAGTGAACAATGGGAAAACCAGGTAGGTACACCCTATTCATACTGCGTACAGTGGTGTCTGTTCTAAGAAAACGGTGAAAGTGTTTGTGTTGTCAATATCGTGGACTACCTGTTACAAAAATCATACGTATCTGATTCCGATATTTCCTATTTCTATCACACTGTTAGGTTCGTTATATCCGTTATACGCATTCGTATTAAACGTGAAAACCAATCATAAGAATTAAGTAAAATCAAATCAAACTATCTGATTTGTTCATTTTAACCGTGAATTCGTTGTAACCGTGATCGTTTTAACCAAGTTTGACTGTATTTTAAATACAGAGTTACTTTTATCTAATTTTTGAAAACAATATAAACTTAAAACATTGAAAACGCTAATATTTAAAAAAAACTATACACTGATATTTTTTAAAAAAGTTAATTTTCTGATTTATTCATGAGTGGTCAAATTTAAATAAAATTCTTCATAACCTTTACCAGGAGGCAAGTATTTACACATTTCACAAAGATCTTTTTTCCTCTCCTTTGAAACAGGTAAAGGCCCAGCATAAAGTGGAGACAATTCATTAGGCATTATGTCGATAACTTTTTCCATTTTTCCCCGTTTTCTTTTAGTTAGTGATACAAACTTTGATACTGATAGAACATTATGTTTTCATCTCATTTTCATTGAAGCAGGATCATCAGCTAAAAGCTGATTCCAAACAGATTCCGTGATTTTTATGTCTTTTTTTAAATTTTATTTTCGATTACGTCAAAATTTTTAAAATCTTCTTGCTGCATGTATCTAACCTCGAATGGTTTCAGTGTCCTTGCATGTGCAATAACTTCAACCCATTGAAAAGATGTAAACACAGAAGCTGTTCGCTTCCTCCGCTCAATCAAAGAGAAATCTCTATCGCAGGGCATAAAACTATGCCCACTAGTAAGAAATTTCTGATGAATTTGAGTGAAGTATTTTTTGTTCCCTAACATTTGAAATAAGGCAACAATACGCCAGTTATTATTTTGACCAACACAACGGTCTGACTACACTATCATCAGATTCCGAATTTGACCTGCATCTAATGGTTTAAAATTTTCTAACATGTAACACAGCAACACAGATGCTATGTCGTTTGATCCTCTTTTAGCCACTGTTTCATCCCATACATTTATTGTTACTTTATTGCTTCCCATGTCATGAATGCAGCTATTATATACAGAAGTTGCCTTTGATAAAATATGTTAGAATGGGAAAGTGTAGGGCAAAATAATACTTGCTGCATATTAGTACACAAAACAATAAGATTATTACTTGATTTTGCAGCTTCTGAATCTTGTTTTAAGGCAGTGTATGCACTTTCAGCTTTCCTGTGATGCAATTCACTTTCAGTAAGAATTTTGTTTCTTGCAATATCTGATTCAGCCGCACAAAGAGCAACAAAATTCCGATCACATACAGCACAAGCATCTGATCTTGGTAACCCAAAACGCAAATTAAAATCATCATGATATACTTGCCTATAATAAAACTCAGGCATCTTAACATTTGGGTGTTTCTCTAAAAAGAGACTATACATTTTTGTTTGAGTCAAATCAGCTGGAAGACATTCTTTAGCAGACTGTTTGTGACAGTAATGGCTTTCTTGTATAGGAAAGCTCATGATATGTTCCCTGACAAGACCTCTAATATCTTCCCCAATTCTGTGTGGTCTATATTTGTGTTTTCCTCTGTTATCAGCAAAATCAGTTGTACCAGATTTAATTTTGCTCTGCAGAATTTGTATTTTACGAGGAGTTACACCTGTAATGTTACATAAAGTTTTGAGACATACCTTAACACGGCCTGTAGATATTATCAGAGAATACTTAAAGGAAGCTTGTCTTCTAGAAACACATTCTGGAACCTTTCGTCTCTTGGGTTCTCCTATTTCAATACACTGAACTAGGTATGTATTTCACATTGCCAGGTAATTTTCTGAAGTGTTCAAATATTTTCATTTTCTCTTGATCACTGATTGACCCACATTCTTGATCACATTTACAAATCCTGCCCTAAAACAAAAAAATACATGAATGATAGTACAGCTAAAACCACAAGCAAGTAAACAATGCTTATTTTTAACATGCTTTATTTTACCAAATTTTAATTCCAAATTAACAAAATTATTACAGTAACCACTTAACTGTGCTCTTAAAGCAATACGGTAAATAATTTGAAGTCATAATAAAATATAAGCACTAGCAGTGGTAGTCAATAAATAACAGTATTTTTTAAATTATTTTACACATGAGAAATTAAGGTTATGATGATACAACGTTTTTCCACTTACCTCTTTGGGATGTTGAACTGGTGGTTTCACTGTTCCTTTCCGATTAGAATATTGTAATCCTTCATTTTTAAGCCTCTTTCTTTTATTATCTTTCCATTCCAGGATGTTAACTTTACACTTCTTCTTTCTATTTAAGTTTTTAATGCAGCTCTCACTGAGATTAACAGATGCTTGGTCGGCCATCTTTAGTATCTTACAACCTTCTTCCACACTAGACAAAATTTTAAGAAAGCTAACTACTAGAAATAGTTTCATTTTTACCCAGTAGATGGCAGAAAACTAACTCTTTTGTTCTGTACAACGTTATTCCACAAAAACATTAACTTTGAAAAAATTGTAACTTACAACGTTCTTCCAGGCAGCTATTCAATTGTCGATCTACTTTTCTTAATATCATAGGAAGTTGATTTACTAATTCCGAATTCATGTAAAACACTCTGAACTGAATCACCTTTATTTATTTATTTAATATTTGATTGATTTCAGTATACTATATAAAATTTTAAGCTAAATAAAATTTAAAACTAAATAAACATTAAATTATAAAATAACTTAAATTATTACAAAATACTTTAATTTATTATATTGATAAAAAAAACAAAAACGTAATGAAAGATGAAATGAGATATAGGTGTAGCTATCCTACTATACCGCAGGCAAATGGCAAAAATTAACTATGCGGTGTAGGAGGGAAGTAAATCAGTAAATTTAATTTAATTATTTAAATTGATTTTTAATGTGCAAGGATTATGATGAAAGAGGTCTAAGTCGACAACAGCAGAAATTCCATTAAAACGTTTATCATTCTATTCAGTGGCATATACAGCGAGTAGTTGGTGTATGCATGTCTGATATAAAATATATTTCTGGAGCGATTAAGGAAGCTTGGTACATATAATGTCAGTTGCCTCAAAACAACTGGATCATCCATTCCACCAGATACAAGTCTTTGTAAATACTAAAGTGCAGTTTAATAAAACTGAGACAAGACATTGCCTTACTTACCATTTCAGATATGTGAATTTTGAAATTAAGAGGGGTTGAAAATCACACCCAAATCCCAGATTTTGGTGACTCTTGGTAAAATATTAGCATTTATAGAATAACTATAGCTGATTGCACACTATTTCTAGTGAAAGTTTTTTAATATCAAAACAAGACATAGATTTAAATAACTTTAAATCATCTGCTTATAACAGCACCTCAGAATGTTGCACAAATTCAGTTGTATCATTGATAAAAATTGAAAACAGTAGTGGCCCTAAATTAGTGCCTTGAGGTATTTTTTCTGTACATTTCAAAATTTTGATTTTCTGTTTTGTATTAAGTGACTCATAGAACCATGTTCACTCATTTTCAATACAGTAATGCATTATGCTAACAATATAGAGTCGACATAAACTGATGCAATTTCAGCCAATATACTTTTTGGAAGAGAGGGAGATGTAAACTACCGATGAATCATATCCTGTCATAACAATAACAAAAAGGAATTGTAAAGTTTTGTATCGGTTCCCAGAACTCTGGAGTATGGAAAGCATTGACTGTTGCTGCCTACTATAAATACTGTACTGAATGGTGGGTGGTATTTAAATTCAACTTTTTTTCTAGTCTGAATCATAAAAAATCCGAATTAGTGAAGTCCAAATTAGTGAGGTTTTACTGTATATATATAAAATAAACGTAGAACTATTAGTTGGTAAATTTTTAGTTTAAGCAGTTAGATCAGTTAAGCTAGAACACAATTATTAGTTAGTCTTAGACTAGTCACAAAAAAAATAGTTTTGTTTCGGTAATGTGCTGTATTTGTAGGTAACAAAACTTGTAACATATATATATATATATATCATCATCATTATCTGGGTATCCTTCCAGCGGGCCGGGTAGGATTTGAGTAGACGATATGCCTCCATCTATCTCTATGGTATATTCGATCCGAGGCTCGTCTTTTCATATTTTCATATTTTGAATAGTATGGCTGTTTGGAAGTCCTGCATGGGAATATTAAAGCAAATGTAAATGATAAAGAAAAAGAAAATAATCAATTTAATTCATGTGGAATTTATAAAATTAAATGTAATGAATTATATATAGGTAAAACCACCAGATCTTTTAAAAAACGGTTTACAGAACACTATTCTAACTATAAAAAAGGAAATCGAAAATTCTCCAATGTAACTGAACACATGATAAAAAATAAACACAATATGTCGAATATAAATAATAATCTAGAAATATTAGAAATAAATAACAAACAAAATGAAATTGAAATTCTGGAAAAATATTATATTTATAAATACAATAGCAGGGAGAAATTAATGAACACACAAATTGAATACGACAATCAACTGATTAAGTTGGCAAGACTGTTTTAAATATAAGAATCGACTATTCCTTATCTACCATGGTAGGAGCAGGAAGTTTTAAATTGTGACTTGTAATAAATTTTAATTTACTGAAGATGTGTACAAGATACACGAAAGCGCTATAAACATAGGTAAGTGTTTTATGTTACCGTATTCTGGTGGTTGGAAGGTATGTGTTTCGATATATATATATATATATTTTCCTCAATATTAGTGTGCTCAATTTACAGGTTACCACCTCATGTATCCCTTGAAGAAGGTTCTCTGCTAGAACCCTTATCTGTTGGTGTCCATGCTTGCAAGAGAGGTGGTGTTACACTGGGTTCAGTTGTTTTAATTACTGGTGGGGGCCCAATTGGATTAGTTACATGTCTCGTTGCTAAATCAATGGGAGCTAGTAAAGTGTTGGTCACAGGTAGGGAGTATTGACAGCTAAAGTAATGCAGTTATAATGTATTATTTTTAACAGGAATGCTCACAAATCTTTTAACCTTCCAGTTCCCATAGGTAGAATAAAAGACAAAAGTTTGTTATTTTTGTGATATCTTCTTTATATTATCGTATTATAAATATTAATTAACATTTTCTGAAAAAAAAATTATTAGGTCTTACAAAAAAGCCTTGTCACCTGTACGTGGGCCGTTATACAGTCATATAACATTATGTCTGAACAGATTCTACACACAAAAAATAAAAATTACCACATTGCATAAATACTAAAACAAAAAATTAATAAGCAAGTTTCTTCTTTCTAAAATAATTTTACTTACTTTTTTGAGTAAAATTCATACCATGTAGTATATGCAACCCTACACTGCACTTCTTACAAATAATTCGAGTACGTTCATGACAATGACTACAGTGCCGCTCTGAACATTTTTCTCTCGTTTGTTAGCATCACTGGAGAACCCTACTTCTATAGGTGTTCTTTTTCAACAGAACCTCGATCTTTATTTTGCTTAGGCTTTGTTTTATATAGTCCACAGTATACCTGAAAAATATTTCTCCGGAAATCTCAGTAAGTTATATTTGTATCCTGTGGCGGATTAACACATTTGTCGCCAGTAGGCTGTTCAAATTTTGCCGCCCCTTGTGATCTCTGCATTTCGATACCCTACACAGAGAAAATAAGGTGGAAGAAAATGTCAAATTTTATAATTAAAAAACTAAAAAATGTTATATATTTTTATTGCACTTACAGTTTAAAACAATATTCGTATTAAATTATGTATTAAGAATCCGCTTGATGATGATAATAAAATCATTTAAAATATAAAAGTTTTAAATTACCTTTTTACGCGATTTTATATTCGCAAAATTGTCAATTAAATCGTCGTATGAAATATTGTTCATAAGTTCTGACTCTATGCTCAAAAGAGCTAAAGCATTTAGCTTTTCTTGACTTAACGTAGATCGTAGATAGTTTTTCACCGGCTTTAAGCAAGAAAAGCTTCTCTCACCCGAACAATTTGTCACTGGTGTACACAAAGCCATGTGAACTGCTATATCCAAGTTTGGATAAATGTTCTCCAAATTCTGATTTCGCAAAAACGAAGATAGACTTTTTAATGATCCAGACTCAGGTTGTATTAAAATTCTTTGAGAAGAAAGGTGGCCTTGAAGGTGTACGCATTCTTGAACTAGGTCAGTTTCTAAATCGTTAGGATACATTTTTTCCAAGAAATTTGCTTTTTCCGTTAGGGTCGATGCTGACAACTTACCTATTTTAGTTAGAAATGAAAGCTTCTCGTTAAATCTGTTGTAAGCCTCCTGACGTTTTCCTAACTCGGACACGAGTCTATCTATGAGGACGAGAAACGTCTTAACCCGGAAAGTTTCACTCGCAGTCATTCTAATTTCTTCATCGGGTGTTTCGTCAAGTCTTTTTTTCTTTTAGGTTGTCTTTTTCCAATATCTGTTGTATATTGCTTCGATACGCTTAATTCCATTGCTTTTTCTTCGAAATACTTGAAGTTCTCTCGTTCAGTTACGAAAAACTTACAGAGTGATTCGTAAAGATCGGCAACGGTGATCAAATCTACGGTGGAAGCCTGAATTTGAACATTCACTTTGTTTATTCTCTCCAAAAAATCATTCCACACAACAACCATTACCGCCGTTTCCAGTTTTTCTAAATTAAAAAGTATCCCCGCCGCTTCGTTTCGCGTTACAGGCTTTTCGGTACAATCGTCCTTGATTGATTCCAAAGTTTTAAGAACTTCGTGCCAAGAATCTCTCAAACTCTTACACGCGTCCTCTCTGGTTGACCAACGTGTCACATTCACTCTCTTCAGGGTTTTGCCTTTCCCGATTTCACTGGTTAATTTTTGCCAGCGTTGTGTCGAGCTTACAAAAAAAAACGTAAATTTCCTGTAGCAGCATGAAAAAGCGACAAGCTTCTGTACAAGATTCAGCAGCAGCAGTTGCCACTAAATTCAAAGAATGGGCAGAACAAGGTACGTAAAAAGCGAAAGGTGCTTGGTTTTTAATTTTTGCTTGTAAGCCGTTGTATTTGCCAGACATGTTCGCGGTATTATCATATGACTGTCCACGACAGTCTTCTATATTTATGTCTAGTGTTTTGAGTTCCGAAATAATGGCCGAAAATATTTCTTCAGCTTTATGTCCCACTGACGACAAAAACTTGAGAAATCTATCGCACGGTTTGCCTGTTTCCAAAACATATCTAATGACAAGGGTAAGGTGATCCACATGTGATATATCCGGTGTTGAATCGATGATTAGGGAATAATATTTCGCCTTTCTTATCTCGTTTCCAATCTGTTTTAAGACTTTATGTCCCATCAAGAGGATAAACTCATCGCAAATGGTACTTGATAAGTAACTGGTATTCCCTGATCCTTGATTTCAAAATCGTTCAATAAGACAAGCTAAAAAAGGATCGAATTCCGCTAGCAGTTCCAAAATCATGCAATAATTTCCGTTATGCGGATCACCAAACTTTTCATTTTTTCCTCTGAAAGCGAGGCCTCTTGAACACAGTCGCTTCATTATGGTAACAACTCTCTTCAGAACATTTCTCCAATAAGTAATTTCTTCATCGATCTGGACCTGCAATAAATTGTCAATTTGGCCATCAATCTCACTTCTAGCTTTCAAACTAAGGGTACTTGATTTATGACGGGCAGAGTTTTCATGCTGAGCTACTCGATGTTCTGCATTTTTCCAGTCATTAAATCCTTCGTTCTCGAACTGAGTTTTATACTGCAGTGTACCGAATGCCAAACAGGGTCCACAAAATACAGAATTTTTACTTTCAGAATAAACTAGCCAATTTCGGTCTTTCACTTCATTATTTTTCATCTTCCTTTGAAAGATACTCGCTGGCAAGAAACGACGCTGATCCGCATATATTTTTTTACTTTTAGAGAAGTCACAAGACTTGTTTTGATCAAAGCCGTACCTTGCCATAATCTCCCTTAAAGTATCGTTAATTTCCCATAAAGCTGGATCTTTTTTTAGATTTATTGTTGTTTGCACTTGGTCATTACTTGTACTTGACGTGTGATACTGAGACGCATCTTCAGTTGTTATACTAATTGACGTTTCTTCTACCGCTTCTTTGTTAAAAACATACATATCCGTTTTTTCAAAAGCAGATTGTTGAATAGAGCCCATTTGTTTTTTGGTATTATTATCACTGCATGTGGTTGAAGTTCCTGGTCTTACAATACTGCTTCTACTTCCACTTTCAAGAAAACTGTCAATTTTCATCGTTTTACTTACAATCTGTTCTTGTTCTTTTTTCATTTTGGCCTTTTATCTATACTCAGCTCCACTGAGTCGCTTCCTTCCATCACTCATTCTTACAATTGGTTATTTAAGAACTGGAAAAAATTACATAAATAACATTAGGAGTCTTATTTCACGTGCGTATTTATCAGTAGGTATCCTTTGTTCAGATTTCAGACCTTGAAATCCTTGAATAGTTATCTAATATAATGGTACAAGAGCTGGCAACGTCGTAAAATAAAGCATTTAAAACGAAAGTTTTTTTTCTTTTCCATATATTCCATATGCATTTATTTATACACATTTGTAATTGCCAGACGTTTTAATCCCTGCTATAATGTACCACACTTAAATGCTGGAAGCGCCTGCCGCTGATTAAGAGCGAGCAATATTTACTTTTATTTAACGTAAAGCAATTATTACGGCAGGCGCTTTCAGTATTTACATGTAGTACATTATCGATTTATTGGAAAAGAAAAAATCTTTGGTTTATCATATAAAAATTCAGCTGTACAATAATATTTTTCCCCACTTTTTCCTTTCAAAATTGTGAATAAGGTATTATTTTTCAATTTAAATAATACACAATAATAACATGTACCTAATAATATAATAATTGTTAGAACTTGTGAAAATCATTCGTACAAATAATTTCTAAGTACTCATTTGCCTATAAAAACTGAAGCTATAAAAAGTCGAGTTTTACAAGAAAAGGATTTATTGTACGTTTTTAAACATAATTTCCCTTAACATCAATAAATATGATTAATTTTTCAGATAGATGTACAAAATAAAACACATAAATTCGTCTTTCAAAGTTTGATTTTTATATAAAAAAAGTAAGGGTCCTTAATACTTTTGGGCAAGGCTGTATTTAACAAGTACCATCGGAAGATTAGTTCAAACCCCTAATAGCTTACTATTTTAGCTCATAATACCTATAAGCAACAGAAATTTATTGAGTGACTACTACAATATACTAGACTACAACAATATACCTAGTAATAATATACTTAATCAAAAAAATCAAAATTTGCAAACCTTCTAAAACAATAATACAGCTTGTTAAAATACTGATTACGGATGATTTATACATTATAATTACTTACCTACAATAAGTTTGTATTGTCTTCACTTCACCGGTGTTGTACTGTTATAAAAATTATACATACAATCCACTAATAGTTTTAGATACTTTTTTATTAACACTTTTACTTAGAAATCGCAAGACGCAATTATTTGTGTGACTTTTGTTTAGAAGTAAATACGAGACGGGACTTCCCCGTTTGTATCGCCTCGCCGCATCTGATTTTACTAATGGATTTTACTATGACAATTAGATCCAATCGTTACAATATTATTATCATGCCACATTATGACGGCTAGTGAATCTATAACTTGAAAAGAAAAATTTTCTCTTTTTTAAGTTCTTTCCTATTTGCTACAGGGCACTTCTGAATTCTATTTTCTCTCGGTGTTCTTGTTCCTCCACTGCCATTTTCAGATAAATTTTGTAAAAATGAAAGAGAGGTAAAAGAATTATCAAAGTAGGCCTACAAATGGTATGAACCCTGGGATTTCGGTAGTTGACTTTCCATTTCCAGAACAACACCACCTCCCAACCCATATTTATCTTGCATTGGGAGAGGCACACTTTTCGATTTTTGATACAGCTAAAAGAACACTAGATAACCTAACCTTGTTGCACAAGACTACAATTTATATCCAAATCATATTGGTTTGCCGTGGATATGTTGCTTTAGGCCATGATGCCCATAATGTGGTACCATTGTCTCATCAATGGATAAATGACTTGAGTGTACATGGTCAAATTTTTTCATAAAATTTTTATTTAGAATTTGAAAATACTCTCTGACTTTTGAGTATCTGTCATATTCAGGCAAATTTAGATTATTACATAAATATATGTATAGCTGTATTTTGAAAAATTGATTTCTGCGAATAGACTCTGAAACTAAAATATTGTGACTGTCTGTTTTGGTCGTCCAAAACATGCGTATATAATGTGGTGTCATAACCTGTCAATAGCAGGACTGCTAAGTAAAATTTTAGCTCACCTACAGTCAATGAAGGTTGTGATTCCTTTGCAGTACATATAGATTTGACATGGTAACTAGTAGTTCTGATATCTCATTTGTATAAATATTTTCAAAGTATGGTACTGGTGTTGTCAGTAAATATGTGATTTTCATCACGTAATTCATTGATGTCACCTACACCAGACTTCTTTACAAACATGTTTTCGTCGCTTGACCAGATAATTTTGTCAGCAGTTTTGATCTTCTTAACATTTGTAGGCCTAGTTATTTTTTACATTTGCCTGAAGATGTACTCACAGGTTCAGGTTGGGCGTTGTTATTGTTATTTGAATTTATAACAGTGATTTCGCTTACCGAATTGAGGTTGATAATTGTAGACTTTGATTTCTACTCCTATAAATGGCATTCTTAAGAATGAGGTTCTAATAATAATGGGTGACTTCAATGCAAAGGTAGGTAAAGGAAGATCAGGAAACAGCATTGGTCCCTATGGCCTGGGGGAAAGAAATGGATCAGGAGAACAACTCTGTACTTTTGCCGAAGAGAACAGGTTGGTTGCAGTGAACACATTTTTTGAACTACCTCCACGTAGATTATATACTTGGAAATCTCCAAGAGATGGAAAGGAAGGTGCAATTATACGCAATCAAATCGACTTTATAATGGTTAATCAGAGATATAGAAATAGTTGCAAAATGGCCAAAACATTTCCAGGAGCAGATATAGACTCAGACCACAATCTACTGGTTGCAGAATTTAGAATACAGTGGAAAAAGCTGAAAACAAAACAAACTCAACAATCATACAATAGAAGGAAAATTCAAGATCCAAATGTGAGAATACAAATAAAAAATATGCTCAATACTGCTCTAATTGTAGTGAAAAACAGCTCAGAGATTGATGACAAAATACAAAAAATGGTGGATGTCACAACAAAAATAAAGAAGGATATATTAAGTGTGGATTTGGACAAGAAGAAATCGTGGATGAATGACGAGATTTTGAGGTTGATGGAGGAGAGGAGAAGGAAGAAAATAGAAAGAGACACTAAACAATATGTGTTCATCAACAGACAAGTAAGAAGAAAAATCAGAGAAGCAAAAGAACAGGAACTCAAAGAAAAATGTTGTGAGATTGAAGTAGCTCAGGCTAAGTAAGATACATTTGGAATGCACAAAAAGGTTAGAGAAATAACAGGGAAATATAAGAAAAGATCAGTGGGTAGGATGGAGGATGATAAAGGAGAGATGATTGTGGATGTAGAAAAAATGAAATTGGCATGGCAGAATTATGTTGAAAAGCTTTTTTCAGACCAAAGAACTGAATACCACTTACCACAAGAGTTAACAGGTCCAAATATTCTCTTGGAGGAAGTTGAAGCATATATATATATATATATAAAGTATATATATAAAGACGGGAAAGCAGCTGGCCCAGATGGCGTTCAGTCAGAAATTTTGAAGGTTTTTGATGATGAATTCAAGAAAGAACTGACTACTGTTTTCAATAAAGTATATAATAGTGGGAAAATACCCAAGGTATGGCTGAAATCAGAGTTTATAGTTCTACCTAAGAAACAGGGTGCTAAGAAGTGTAGTGATTATAGAACAATTAGCCTCATGAGCCACTTGTTGAAATTGTTTTTGAAAATTATACACCACAGACTTAATAGAACATGTGAAGAGCAAGTATCGCCTACACAGTTTGGCTTCATGAAAGGTATGGGAACAAGAGATGCACTTTTTAGTACACAAATCCTTTTTCAACGTTGCCGGGACATGAATTGTAATATATATGCTTGTTTTATTGATTATCAAAAGGCTTTTGACAAAGTTCAGCATAACAAAATGATGGAAGTCCTGCAAGATAGTGGAAATGATGGTAAAGACTTGCGTATAATTAGAAACCTCTATTGGAATCAATCTGCATATATCAGGATTAACCAAGTGAAAACAGAGGAATTGGAAATTCTCCGTGGGGTCCGGCAGGGCTGTATATTGTCGCCACTCATATTCAATTTGTACTCTGAGGCTATTTTCCAAGAAGCATTAGAATGCTTGGATGTTGGTATACTATTGAATGGAGAACGAATCAACAACTTTAGATATGCCGATGATACTGTCATTTTTGCAGACACCTCACAGGGACTTCAACTGTTGATGAACAAAGTGGCTGAAGTTAGTGGGAAATATGGTCTGGAAGTCAACAGTAATAAAACAAAAGTCATGATAGTAAGCAAGCAGAAAATTGACAATCTATACATTTCACTATTGATGGCAAAGTTGTAGAACAAGTACCAACATACGTTTACTTGGGCACAGTGTTAAATGAGCGGTGGGACCATTCTCAGGAAATAAAGGCCAGGATTGAAAAAGCCAGATCAGCGTTCAACCAAATGTCAAAACTGTTCAAGACACACAACTTGAACCTTGAATTGAAAATTAGACTACTTCGATGCTATGTATTTTCCATCTTGCTATATGGAGTAGAATCTTGGACTCTCAGTGAAGCAACAGCAAAGAAACTGGAGTCATTTGAGATGTGGACCTACAGAAGACTCCTGAGAATATCATGGACCGATAAAATATCCAATGAGAGAGTTCTTCAAAAACTAAATAAAAAGACTGAAATAATGTACACAGTCAAAAGAAGAAAATTGGAATACCTAGGACACATCATGAGAAATGAAACTAAATACAACCTGCTGAAATGCATAGTGCAGGGGAGAGTGCATGGCAGGAGAGGCGTTGGGCGAAGGCGAATATCCTGGCTGAAAAATTTAAGGACATGGTTTTCATTATCCACCCCTGAATTGTTTAAAGCGGCTGTCAACAAAATCAGCATTGCCAGAATGATTGCCAACTCGGTAACGGATAGGCACTGGAAGAAGAAGAAGAAGAAGAATAAATGGCTGAGGTATCGTCAGCAGACATAAGTAACTTTGCTTTTGAATCAAAGGCTATATCATTATTAAAAATAATAAAAAGAAAGGTTTCAAGAATTGAACCTTGTGGGACCCTAAATTTTACTTATGCCCAATCTGATTCATAAATGACTCCGCCATTGCTCAATAAAGTTTTCTGTTGTCTGTTTTCTAAATAAGAAGACAACCATAAGTGGGGAGTTTCAATCACCTCATACTTTAACAGCTTATCCTTCAGTATTTTGTGGCTGACACAATCGAAAGCCTTGGACAAATCACAGCATAGGCTACTGCTGCCGTCAACTTGGATTCATCCAAAGCCTTATCCGTCTGTACATTGCTAAATGGTAAGGGCCCTGACATTGCCTGAAGCCGCAGAAAAAATGATTTAGGCATTTGAGATGTAACCCTACAAATCAATTTTAAGAAAAATTATTCTCCCCAGGGGTAATTTAGTAAGTAACAAGGAGGTCCTCAGATGAATAGGTTGACAACTGGGACTGATAGTGATTATTAAAAGAGGAAATCTGGAGTGCTTCAGGTACATCATGATGAATGAGGATAAGTGCCGAACCTGCAGGTCACCATTCAGGAGAAGGTTAAACCCAGCCATGAGGAGAATTTCCTGACTTGCAAACCTCAGGAAGTGTTACAGAATTTTTGTGTAGAACTTTTTTGAGTAATAGAATATATAACACCTAGGTGGTAGCCAACATCCAGAGTGGGTAAGGCAAAAGAAGAAGAAAACTAGCTAAGTGAATTTTTGTTTTGGATAGAAGTATAAACAGCAGTTGAAGTAGAAGCTGTGTACCAATAGGGAGTTTTGCATACTTTCACAATAAATACAGTAGATCTATAAGAAAATTCTTCTTTCTTCCTAATTTTTTGAAGATAAGGATAAATGAAATGACAGAAATCAGCTGATGACATTAGTCTTGAATCAGTTTCGTAATGCTTGATTGAACGTATAAGTTAGGGAACTTAACCTCACTCTCTTGCATGTAATCCTGATGTTCATTATAAAAGTTGTTTATTTCTCCTTTGTAACCCAAATTGTTTACAAACTCATCAAGTATGTATTTAAAGTATTTGCATATCCATAAGACTATCACTGCTTTCTATTACGTATAATGCAAGAAATAACTAACTGCTCTAAAACAAGATTATTGTGTGCTTGTATACAAGACCTTTATTGATAATGACTTTTTAGAGGACATGTACAGAGTCAGCAGCTCTCAATACAGCAATATCGATATTAAACTATAATTCAGATTACCACATATTATAGAGCAGGTACATTTTGTAGACATTCTATCCAAAGAAAATGGAGTACTGAAACTCGTCTGAGATGTTTTTGTCTGATGCAAAAATCATTTTTATAAGACTAATGGTCTACACTGTGCAACACACAGGCTTAGACTTGAATGTGTTAACTTTTTAGTAGCAGTTAACACAAATTAAATGTAAATATTAATGTCTTAACCGTTTTGTAACTATTGAAATTAAATTACAAATTTATTTTCTATCTTTTGTCATTTAAAAGGGACACATGATCATGGATTGGAAATGGCTAAGAAATTTGGAGCAGATTTGACATTAAAAGTTAATTTAGAAGATGATTACAAAGAAGTTTCTAATAAGATTATATGTATGCTTGGAGAGAAACCCAATATTACAATTGATTGTGCTGGGACAGAGGCATCTGTTTCTTGTTCATTGGAGGTATGAAATTTTAATTTATTTAGGCTAATGTTTGTTTTTTTAGGTCATCACCCAAAAGGCTGGTTTGAACCTCTAGAGGCTTTACTAAGTAAAATGAGGAGTGAGATAGTTTACTATTGCCTTCCTCACTGAGTGGAAAAGTATGCTTATCAGCATGTGAGGCCCTCTGATAAAATTATCTACTTTCCACCCTCCAAATGGCTCCTTCACTTCATTTACCATAGGGGTTGGCTGTATAATGATGAAATTCATTACTCTCAGAGGAGATAACTCTGAGTAGTGTCTTTTACACCTGTATCGCTTCTGTTCTTATATTCTTCAGTCATACGAGGGCAGTCCAGAAAGTCTGTCACGTTTTAATATATAAAAAAAACTAAGTACAAGAAAAAAATTTTATTATATACATTTGAAAGTGCAACTAAAATGCTATTTTTCTACAAAATCATTAAACAAATTAAAAAAAAATCACCAACAAGGAAGTCTTACGTCGAATGGGCAAGGAAGCCGAGTTAGTTAACACAGTAAAGGCACGTAAACTTCAGTATTTGGGACACATAATGCGTAACGAGCACAGATATGAGTTGCTGCAACAAATTCTGCAGGGCAAAATTGACGGGAAAAGAAAACCGGGACGAAGAAGAATATCCTGGCTGGCCAATCTAAGAACCTGGTTTGAGAAGAGCTCACTGGAACTGTTTCGTATAGCCTCAGATAAAGTACGCATCGCCATGATGATCGCCAACCTCCGGACCGGAGCGGCACCCTGAGAAGAAGAAGATTAAACAAATTAAGACACTTATAGCGATGAACTAATTTTGAAATGCCTGCGTCATAAAAGTCTACCGCCTGTGATTTTAACCAGTTAGTCACACCCTCCTGCAGCTCCGCGTCGTCGTCAAAGCGCTGCGTCACAAGCCATGTCTTCATTGTTGGGAACAAGTGATAATCGCTGGGTGCAAGGTCCGGACTGTATGGCGGAAAACCTCCCATTTGAAAGCGTCCAGGACTTCTCGTGTTCGATTTGCCGTGTGTGGTCGGGCGTTGTCATGCAAAAAGAGAATTTTTCCAGTCAACTTTCCTCTGCACTTGTTTTAGATCGCTCTTCTTAACTTTTCAAGTGTTTCATAATACCTTGCAGAGGTTATTGTTGTGCCACGTTCCAAGAAATCGATAAGAAAAACTCTTTTCCTGTCCCAAAAAACAGTCGCCATAATTTTCTTTGCAGACAATGTTTGAAGGCATTTTCTTGGCTATTTGGACGAGTTTGTGTGACCCCATTCCATAGACTGCAGTTTGGTTTCACAATTGACATGCTTCACTCAAGTCTCGTCTCCTGTAACGATTCGATCGAGTAGTGAGTCACTATCTTCCTCGTAAGCGTGCAAAAATGACAACGAAGCAGCCAAACGATGATTTTTGTGGGTTTCTGTTAGGATTTTGGGCACCCATCTTGCACAAAATTTGTGATAACCTAATTTTTCTGTAACATTTTCGTGCAATAAACTTTTTGAAATTTGTGGGAAAAAAAAGCGATAGCTCTCTTATGGTGAATTGACGGTCTTCTCTAATCTTCTCATTGACTTTATTCACAATTTCATCAGTCACGAGGCTTGGCCGTCCACTTCGTTCTTCCTCGTGAACATTAGTTCGGCTATTTTTGAACTGAATGCACAAACGCCACTTTCAAATAAAAAACATCGTTCCCATAAACTTCACAGATTTGGCGAAAAATCTCAATTGGTTTATTATTTTTAGCCAACAAAAACCGTATTACCGACCGTACTTCACAACTGGCGGGATTTTGAATTGCGGCACACATTTTAAATTGTTGTTGAAGAACAATAAAGAGCGACACAGACCTCTCGCTAGCACGGCTGGATAACCACTGAACGGAGAAACGCCTGGCACCAAAATGGCCACGATAGCTTCGCCCCTAGCGGCTACAACACAAAACGTGACAGACTTTCTGGACTGCCCTCGTATAATTGGCTGACCATGTAATAAGATCAGAACTACTTTTTGTAGGCCTGGAACTAGCAGATTGAGTGCTAATAATTATTTAACACTCCTCCTGCCTGTTACGGGCATTTAGGCTAATGAATGAATTAAAATTAAATAAAGAATTACTAGATGAAGCTCATCATCCTTCGTGATTGGATTAGGGTTGACTTATTTTGCATAGCATACCGTGAAGTAATATTGTATCATTTGAACTGAGAGATTGTAATTTAAAATCTTCTGTACCTGATGTTGAATGAAATGTTCTAGAAGACATACAACTTAGATTACTGGGCCTATAAACCCATTAAAAAATGTGATGTGTGAGCTTAGATACTTCAAAATTCTGTTACCCATGTTAGCATATACAGACTGAACATCTGAATCCTACTCGTAGCTTATTTAATGTGACTTATTTAAAATCAATCATTTTGTTTCATTGCTGGCATCTTGTGTGGAACTGTTGTTCAGGGGTACCATAACATTACATCAGGTATAGAGAATAGGAGCTTAATCATAAGCAAATTTTAAATAATATTGAACTATTCCACCTTACCCCTGAAATTACTTCAAAGTTTAATACTTTATTTATTTACTTTACTTTTTTTATTTTTACTTTATTTTTAAAACTTTATTTTTTTGCCATATTCAGTAGATATACAGATTATTTACAAATAAACAAATAACTATTTAATAAAGAATTGATAATTTAATACATTGAAAAAATATGTATAATAAATTTTTAATGGCGCTGCCAGGAGAAGTAAAAAAAATTAAAGGCTTGCAGCGACTCTGCACATAATACAAGCACATACAGTTTCAACAAAAAACAATGAAAATCAAGACAGTGATTAAATGAGACATTTACTAGGTACATGTAGGTAATGGGGTTGAACTCTGACCTATTTTTATGTTATTTTTTATTAGTAACTTAGTAGGCTGATAGTTTTAACGAACGAATAAAATTAAACTGTACAATATCTCATACATACACACCCCCACACGTGTGTGCACGTGGTAAAACATAAATTTCTTATCCAACTATTAATAGTTTTCTTAGTTGATCTTTCACGAACATGACCATTGTCCAAAAGGTCAGCCAGGATCATATTAATAAACTTGGTACCTTAGTAAATAAGTTGTCGTCTAATAACTGTTAAATTAGTGGAGTAAACTAGGTTTTTATAGTTTGTACTCGTATTATGCCAGAAATTATAAGATGGTATAACAGTTATCTGAAAATTAAGCCTATGCTAATGTTATGGGTTGAACTGCCTTTATTACTATTAATACAGGCGGTTTAGGTACAACTGTCTGATCGTTAGAACTGGGGAATCTTCAAAGATTCTAATAGGTTATTAAAAACTGTAGGTTTATTAAGTATAGTTTTAATAATTGATTTCTGTATTACAAATAAGCAGTTAACTTAGCTGACATTATTAGATTAATAAAAATACAAAGTCTTTCCGTCAGGTTCTGGATATCTCTACTAGTAAATAATTAAACAAAAGGTTACAATATCACACCATAACAAAAGAGCTAATTATCTAAATAGATACACCACTGACTCTTCTCAGGTATCCATCACAACACTAGGCCCATACATACTAACCATTTCTTGGAACTAACCTGATTTATCGACTATTATTATTAAAATTAATACTTTCAAAGCTCAGTCCTGCTCGATAATTCTGGACCAAACACTTTTCGTTTTGATATTGTCACAATATTTTTATTATTAGACCTATTAATCATTTCAGATCAGTGATCAGATGTAAACAAGAAACTTTCCTCGTACAGTAGTACCTCGATACGTCGGATTAAGTGGGACCATGGCCAATCCGGGTTAGCTAGAGACTAATTTAAACATTAATAAAAACCATTGTACTTACAGATAAACTCCTTTATTAAACACATGAAACAAATACACACTACTATTACAATATTTAAAACGTGATTACTTACAGTGTACGTATTTTATTTCTTATTTTTTCTTAAAATAGTCTGTTAATTTTTGTTGATTTAATTTTGTGTGGCGCTTCCATGCCGTGCGGTCCCGAAGCCTCTTCAGCATAAGGAGCTCAGCTGGTGATGTCTCCGCCTGTCACTCAAAATAGACCATCAGCGAATCCAGTTGTGCCACCGCGTCTCCATGAGTCATCACTGCCGGTTTTGTCATTGTCCTCATCTGACTCCTCTGCATCTGATGCCATAGCCTCGGGTAAACATGATGCAATAATTTCCTTGTCTGTAAGTGGACCATAGCCTCCGTCATTGTCTGCCTGTAGCCACAGGTTAATATCGCTTACATCGACTTCAGTGCAGCCATCAATATTGTGGAACATATCCATCAATTCTTGGGGCTGTAAATCACCTGGGTCTTTTTCTGTGTCACAGTTCGCCACTGTTTGAATTATATTTTCAGGCAAATCACAAACTCCTTTCCACAGTTTCTTCTATGTCTTTATAATGCTCATCCTGGTAACTTCTTCCCAGGATTCTGCAATCATAAATGATGTCTTCGCATTGAATGATTGTAGAACATCGACCACACCATGGTCTTCATCAGACAGACTGGATGTCTGTATATAGACTTAAGCATGTTTTTAGAATTACGTACTGTATGTACATATTTAGACAGATAGATTAGACAGAGGGTCATATTTGATCCCAATATATAACAATTATGATGCTGATTTTTTAAATGTCTTGAAAAGCCATACGCTAAATAAATAAATTGATCGCAACACCCGTCTTCTATACAGTTTCTTGATTTGTTCAAGAATGTCTTTGTCCATTGGCTGCAAAAGCACAGTAACATTAGGTGGCAAAAACTTTACTGTAATGTCCCCACTGATGTGCTCATCAGCTGATGGATGTGATGGGGCATTATCAATCAGTAGGACAGCTTTAATTGGCAGTCCACAGTTTTTTAAATATTTTTTAACCCCTGGCACAAAACAATCAAAGAACTAGTTTTTAAAAATGATGCTGCCCATCCATGCACTTTTTTGATTCTGATAAACAACTGGTGAAGAATCACGATTTATGTTTTTTAATGCTCGGGGTTTTTTGCTTTTCCTATCAAAAGAAGAGGAAATTTATGTTGTCCAGAAGTGTTGCTACATGCCATTATGGTGAGTCTATCTTTGCTCTTCTTGTACCCTTTCGCAGCTTCTTCTGTCTTTGAGGCCAAGGTTTTGCTCGGTAGCATCCTGTAGAACAGACCCATTTCATCAGCATTGTAAATTTGATCACCCGTTAATTTCTCATCTTTTACAAAATCCAAAAACTTGTTTTTAAAATCCTCCGCTGCATTTTTGTCGCTAGACAGACTTTCCCCCGTGATAGTTGCCGTATTCCATGCCGTTTTTTCCAGCCTTGACTAGCAGTAAAATTTGGCTCCCTATCAGGCATCTGTTTATTCAAAGAAATAGCCTTTTCCTGAATAATTGGTTCTGAAGCTGGTAATCCGCGTTCTCTTTCCGCACAAAACCAAACATACAGTGCTTCATCCAAAGTCTCATTTTTAGCTTTCTTAGCCTTACAACGGTTGTCCAAACTGTCTTTCGCAATCATTTTGAAACAGAAGTCTTCAATTTTCGTCCTGTTTTTCTTCCAATCTGACACTGTAGATGTACCGACACCATACGATGCAGAAATTTTATTCAACGGTTCACCTTTATCAATTCTACCTAACGCTGCTAGTCTTTTTTCCATCGACACAACAACATTTTTACGTTTAGTCGCCATCACAATCAACACTCAACATAAACCACAAACGTACACACAGCACGGGTACGGGTATCACGAGCACGGGTGACACAAGCGGAGCCGACAGCAGACTGACTGTTGACAGTGAGCGAGGGAGGTAGGCCGGCGCCAGGGAGCGGGCGACGTGTGCGTAAACAATACAGTTGCTGCCAACCTACAGCTTGTGTTGTCTGATGTCACTATCCTAATAATCAGTCCGGGTTATCCGGAGATCCGAGTGAGCGGGGGCCAACTTATTGAGGTTCTACTGTATTTTATTGAAAATAAAAAAATTTATTTTAAAACTATTATTTACAAATAAAACAATGTTATGTTATTTTTTAATTATTAGACTACAGAATGGGGAGGTGTGTTTGTATTGATTGGATTTGCTGCCGAAATAATCACAACTCCACTTATACCAAATCTGGCTAGAGAAATTGATATAAGAGGGATATTTAGATATGCTAATGAGTAAGTTTAATAATACTGTTAAATATAATAGTTATGTAATCCATTTTGTATTAAAATATTCATACACTCATAGCTATACCATTAGGATGTTGCAGTCCCAGTGCGCATGCGCCAGGAATTTGGGTAAATCACCACTACAAAATAGCTTTACTACGTTTATATCAAACATTCTGTTTGATATAAAACTGGGTCTCTGCTACAAAATATGGTGGGGGTAATGCTTCCTCGCCAAGGCTGACTGTTAAAATGCTCAAACTGCAATTTCTTTATGGTATGCCTATAGTTTTTTAAGTAAATACAGAAGATATCCAGATGATATTTTGTCATTCCATTTGAAATGCATCGTATTGTGTATGACATATTTTGAAGTTTTGGATATTATGGGAAGTTTAGTTTTGCTCATTGTGAAACCAGCCCTCTAAAAAACGTCATGTGGTACTAAACTGATAACTGGGAGATAAACCTTAGAGAACAATGTTGTGAGGTCAGCTAGAAACAGTGCTGCATCAAGGAAAGAAAACCAAACATCTGTATGCCACTGATGTAATTTTTTTTTCTGATGAAAACTTTATTTTTTATTTATAAGTGGATTTACAGTCTATTATTTAATTATAGTTACTTAAGTTACTATAGTAGAATTAAAAGTAAAACAAACCTGCAGCAGTAACAGTAGGGGGAGCGCTCGGGGCTCTCAGCCTCCAGTATTGCCGCAGTGTGTTACTAGCACTGGCGCAGTTCGCATCATTTGCATGCCTCCACTCCCTCTCTCTTCATTTTACTTTCTCTCGTTATGAGATACATTTTACAGTGAAAATGTTTTCAAAAATACTCTACAAACCTGTTTGCAATTTAAGAAAGTACAGTACAAGGTGTGATCAAAAATAAGGTGACTTTTCATTTTTATAAAAAAATATTCATTTATTCATCCAAAATTATGTTATCCCCTTCAAAATAATCACCCTCTGATACAATGCACTTGTGCCAGCGCTTTTTCCAGTCCTCAAAACATTTCTGAAATGCACTTTTGGGTATTGCCTTGAGCTCCTCCAGCGATGCAGCCTTAATCTCCAAAGAAGAGCCTGGGCTCTTCCACTGGGATGATTGGGCTTTGGTTTCGACGTCATAACCATAGACCCATGTTTCGTCACCAGTTATAACCCTTTTGAGCAGATCAGGATCATCATTGATGTCGTTCAACATGTCTTGGGCGATGTTCATGCGATGCTGCTTCTGATCAAAATTAAACAGTTTTGGAACAAATTTCGCTGACACACGTGTCATACCCAAAACATCCGTTAAAAGTGATTGGCATGAGCCAAACGATATGTTAAGATCATCAGCTATTTCTCTAATCGTGATTCGACGATTTTTCAACACAATTTCTTTCACTTCCTGAACATATTCGTTAGTTTTTGACGTGCTGGGGCGTCCAGAGCGAGGTTCATCGTTAACATTTTCTCGGCCCTCTTGGAATAACTTATACCATTTATAAAAATTTTTTTTGCTCAAAGTTGACTCACCGTACGCCACTGTCAACATTTCAAGAGTTTTTGAACACTTAATACCATTTTTTACACTCAGCTCTATTATTTTCAACAGCAAAAAATCGCCGAGCCCGCAAACACGAGTCTAACCTTTATGCCTCTCACACAAAAACAACACATGCTATATAGTCAAAACTTTGAACATATGATCGTGACGAGTGTACCAACACAATAAAAAATTTTTTTGAAATTAGATGTACAGAGCGCGCGAAATCCAAAAAGTCACCTTACTTTTTGATCACACCTCGTATATTCTTTATTGCTAGAGTGGAGCGCTACTGAAATATGACAACACTGTCACAAAAGTTGCCATGAAAACTGCTCAGCGCTGGTTGGCTGATAGCGAGCCAAGCCCCCGGCCGGCGGCCTCGGCTCCCTTCGCCCTCGCTAGCTCCAGGTTTGTTTTACTTTTACTTCAACTATAGTTATCATCATAGCAGAATCTATATTAATGTAATGTTTTTATAAAAAAAAACTTTTAATAATTATCTTTTTACTGTTTCTTTTACTTTGTTTTTATAAGTACTTTTGCAGTGCGCAGCACTCCTTCAGGTAATATATATAGGTTTTCTAAACTGTTTATAAGATTGCATCTTCCTTTGTCAAAGGTTTGAATCAAACTGATTATTAAATGGAAATATGACAATAAGAATAACATTCAAACATTAGAAAAAATACATGTATTAAAAAATAACCTAATAAATTATCAAAAAATACAATTTGACAATGATAACTGGTTAAAATTTATCATAAATTATGTATGATAAAAATTTACTTCCAGTTTCTGACACAGATAGCAATAGCAGTAGATTTTTGCAGATCTATTTCAATAGTGCAAGTATCACTTAATGGTTCAGCTGAGTTGGTACTATCCTCCTTGATCTGTTTGAAAGCATGATAAGCCATCGTGTTGAGTAATTTCTAAATCCTTATTTGCCTTTTGCTTAATTTCCGAATCTTTTATGTTATCTGAATCTATGTTGCTTAACATCAGCCACAAACAGCGTGTAATGCTGATTCGACGGCTGGCGCATAGCTCCAATAGAACGGAAAAACCCTGGATATGTACATCTATCGTTATCTTTCAGCACCTCTACAAACTATATAAAATGTTATTGGCACATAGCTCTTATAGTTTGGAGTCCACTATAACATAGACCTTGTTTCCATAGTTTAATGTCTTTTCAAAAAATATGGCACTTAGCTCCTTTGGAACTAAATGCCTTCATTTAATATTTACAGTATGAGATAACAATTTTTTTATGAGTATTCACATAAATTCCTGAAGTGTTAACTTTTTGAATGGTCTTGATCTAATATAGTACTGTATAATATAATAATACTACATATAATGTGATGTAAGTATTGTACTTGTAAAAGTATTGGTCTAATATTAAGTATTCCTTTCACCTTTATTACATTATATAAATTTAAAGTAATTTAGAATAACAGAAGAATACCATACGTTTGAAGACTGATTATTATAGGGTTTTAACTTGAATATAATAAACTATTATACTTATCATAACTTAGAACCTTAACTAGGAGAATATCAAGGTGGTTTATGTCCATATAGAAATTGCCCTGGCCAGATTTTAACACTAAAATAATAATGGAATACTTTAAACAAAGATCTGAACAACTTTTTATAACATTTATTGATTTTAAAAATGCATATGACTGCATCCAAGAGAAATGCTTTAACAAATTTTACGAAACAATGGCTTGCATCCAAAACTGATCAAAATGATTGGGCTGACATAAAAAATTACAGAATCAAAAGTAAAATTTTTTGGAGAAATCTCCAAATCATTCACTATAAGGACTGGTTTAAGACAAGCTGATGGACTTTCACCTCTACTACTTAATATTGCCCGTGATTTCATCATGAAGAGGTGGTTCACTAAAAACCCATCGAGAGTAACCATCGACCAGCGGAAAAAATCAATAAAAACAAACTGCCTGGGATTTGCTAATTATTTGGCCCTACTAGTAAGAGATATGGAAGGGCTTAAAAATCAAATAAAAAGTTTAGAAAGAATCGCAGGGAAGAAAGGACTTAAAATTTTTAATGCGAAAACAAATAATGACATTAGATCCATTATGTATAAATAAAATTCAAATTATTATCAAAGTATAAAATAAATAAAGAGAACATTTTTCTTTGAACTATAGAGCATATAAAATAAGAAATGCGCAATTTTTAACCAAATCCAAATGTAACAAAAAATGTCTTTTAATGCCAAAATTAGACGCTATAGAAGTTATTTTACCAGAAGCACTTTATGCTGGTGAAAAGCTTAATTAGAATAAAAAATGAAGGGAAAGTGATCAAACAATTAAGATTGAATAGAGAATTATCAGAACCTGCATTAATAAAAACTAGGAAAAGAATGGTGTGTGGAGAATTCCCACAAACAAAACGGTTTATAATGCCACAGAACCAATTATCAATCTTATGAAAAAGCGGAGAATTTCTTATTTCTTTCTCATCCTGAGAATGCCTGAAAACAGGATACTGAAACAAATTACAACCAGCTGGCTAAGCAGGAGATAAGGAGGACCTGGAAGAAATTGGACTGATGACTGGGGACGCAGTGAATAGACCGAAAAAAATAAACCTTTGAACTCGAAGGAGTTTCAAATGGACAAAGTGTGTAGAGTTTTGTGGTTGACGAACAAACAGCGTAAAGTAAAATCAAAAAATATGAAGAACTATTGGCAGAGGAAATAAAGCTAATGGGACCCAAAGAAGACTATTCAAGTAATTGACTAATGTGATCTAGTGAGGTCAAATAAACCTAATCAACTATCGTACTGTAAATTTGTTTAATCTCCTGTTTCTTCTATTTATTCACATGCGGATTATGTACATTATGTTCATTTTACTGTGTAATGATTCAGATTATGTACTTACATTTTTACGGTCAAATTACTATGGTTAGTAATTTTATAGTATTACATCATTTTACTGTAATGACCAGAGAGAGGCAATATAAAAAATATAGTATAGAGCTATGTTAAACACTTCCAAAAATTTGTCTTATTGGGTGATGGTATCTATGTAAGCCTTGGCTTGCATTTAGATAATGATATACAGATAAAATTTTCACTCCTGATTGGGAATTAAACCCATTTTATAATTTTGTTTACCACTAACAATTACAAGACTACAATCTCTTTGTTGCACATATATGTATAAATAAAATTCAAATTAATCAAATTATTATCAAATAAAGACTGATTGATACAGGTTTCAGCTGTACCTGCTGGTGAAATAATGCAAAACCCATAATAAAAACCATAAGTGAGACAGACAAACAACTGAATAGATAATAAAAAAAATTTTAAAAACCAACAGATGACAAGTCTATAATGCAGGCACAATTTAGGAATAATGTATTCAACATCATAATGAAATGACATTTACGATTTGGGTGAGGAATGAAGTGAGAAGGTTATCTCATTCATTGCACAGCTAACTCGAACCACTAGAGACAATCTACCTTTTCTTTGACCTATGCCAAATTAATTTTTAATCAGTATAAAAAAAATTGTTTTTATTTTATCACAAGATTAACAGTTAGTGTGGAATACACTAAAATTTCCTTGTAATTTAAATATTTTCAGTTACCCTGATGCTTTGTCTATGGTTTCTTCTGGTAAAGTTGATGTGACACCAATGATTACTCATCAGTTCGACATTCGAGAATCAGTTGAAGCTTTTGAAACTGCTCGGGATATGAAAGGAAATCCTATAAAGATTATGCTGTATTGTAATAAAACTGATCAAACATGCCCTTGTTAAATGGATGTGGTACTTTACAAGAATTTGTGATTACTGTTATCTTTGATTCCTGAAAGAACCAGTTTTTTTGCAGTGTATGGAATTATATTTTACTTACAATATGAGATGAGAGTAAATAGGTAATCATGACTGGTAATTTGTCATGTTTATATTTGAAATGTTTTATTGCATTATCATTACTTTTATATTGTCCAAATAAACTGTGCAGTGTAAACAAAAAATAAAATTTAACTTGTGGATATCAGTTATTTATATTATTTATTGATTTACTGTTTCAAATTTTTATTGCAAGAGTTGAAGAGATAATTCTGCATATCTGTGTGAATTGTCCAATTAAGCAAATTAAAATCTCAAGTTTAATTTTGCTGTGTTAGTATCCAAATTACTTGTTATGAATTTTAGAGGCTGGACAATCATTAGTACGCACACATGCGTAGTTGAGGGTGGTTCACTATTGAGAGCGATTTACCAGAGATTTACCAATTCCATCAATAAAAATTGGCACTCTAAGAAGAAGAGCATAAAAATTAGTGGCTCAAGTGCACTTTGTTTTTACTGTGTTTAAAACTCTGTTTAAAACTGTCTTAATGTGCTACTTAAAACAAATTGTGGTTCTCTTACATGTTTTCTGTTCTTGTTGGTAAAACTATAGATAATGGCTTTCAATCTTGTTACACCATTTGGTCTGTCTTTTGGACTATAAAATTTAAAACGTTATTATTTATATAGAGAGTCAATAATCAACTTCCCAGTAGTACACTGCTGGTAAATGCCACTTCTCTAAGGTGGTAATTCTGCATCATCTGCCAAACCAGCAGTTGCTATCATGACTTGAGTACTTTGGTGGGCACAAGCTTACATGGGGTCCCATATTAACAGTATGTTAATGATTATCTTTTTTTATTCAGTAAGTAACCTTTGAAGGACTCATTTTAGAACTTTTGTATTCAGAACTTTTGTATTGTTCCTGGGCATATCTCTAGATAGATCTTTGTCTTGGGACTTCTATACCAATCAAGTTTGTAGTAAAATATCATCTGGGGTATTTGCACTAAAACAAGTTGCCAGATTAAATGATAAAAAATTACTAATGGCAGCTTATCATGGCCTCATTCTGTCTCATATCCGTTATGGTATTTTAGTATGGGGTAATTCTAGCATGGGTAATATGAATAGGGTTTTTAAAATTCAAAAGAAAGCTATTAGGTGTATGGTGGAGCTAACCAGCTAACCTCATGCAGGCCACTATTTAAGGAGCTTAAATTGCTTACAGTTCCCTGTCTCTACATTTTTGAGGTGATTATGTATGTTAGGCAAAATAATTTTATGCAGAATTTCAATGTTCACAATCATAACACGAGAAACA
This sequence comes from Catonia carolina, assembly GCA_035578175.1. Lineage (NCBI taxonomy): Eukaryota > Metazoa > Arthropoda > Insecta > Hemiptera > Achilidae > Catonia > Catonia carolina. The sequence goes on from JAQMRL010000001.1 coordinate 333,892,346, forward strand.
GGAATGATTATTATGTGGCTAATCACTCCACAAAATTGTTTGAACAAAAACCTACTTATGCAGGGAGAAAATTCTTAAATAAATTACCCCAATCTTTAAAGTGTTGTGAGGATTTGAATTCCTTTAAAAGAAATTTAAAAAATTACTTGATCGGTGAAACTTTTTATAGCATACAAGAATTTCTTTCTTGATAGTAGTGATACATAGTGTGTTTCTTATACGTATTTCAGGTGTTATATCTGACGACATGTCCTATACTCCTCCTGGAGTCTCCTGGGCGCAAAAAAAAAAAAAAAAAAAAAAAAAAAAAAAAAAATATGTGAGAAAAGAGTATCAAATCGTAAGTGTACCTATGATTTTAAATGTGACTGTTAGATACTAACTAGCTCAGACTTATGCTTGAGAATTGATAGATTGGCAAAAAATATAACCTCCTTAATTCTCATCCCCACCACTCAAGTTACTCATGTCATGCTGAAGCTGCCCTGCAAAGGAGCATAACACCCCCTAAAATGAGTAGGTATCAGTTTATTTTGAACCAGTCGCCATTGTACACACCACATTTTATCACACATCTGTTAGGAAACCTTTCACTAGACAGACTGTTTGGAGAAATAATTATGATTATTATTAGTTATGAAATTATTGTTGGAAGAATAATGGCAGATAATTTTAACCTTTTTGAGTAATTTATTTGGAAGGCTAAGAATATTTAAACTTTACCATACAGAGCAGGTTACTACTTATGTGTATCAGCGCGGACTTCAGAAAATCTCATATTCTTTAAACTATGTAGAGGAAGAAGCATGTGATGAATCTTAAAAATTAATAAACATGCATATACACTTTGTATCAGCAAACAGAAAAAATTCAAATGACAATATTGTTTGAATGTGTGTGTACGCATGCGCATGCACACAGTCACATTATATTATTTAATTATTATTTAACTGTAATCAGTAAAGAAGTATGAAAGAGTTTAAAGTTCATTTAATATCATAACTATTCACTGTTAAAGGTGATATTTTTTTAAATTCTACACTGTACTTTATACAGAAAAATATAATTAAAAATCACTTATATTTTCATTTGACACTACTGACCTGTAAATAAAATAACGTACTTCTTTACTGATAAGATTAACTTCATTGTTAAGATTAAACAATTGTTTTTTTATTAATTGTGATAATTAAAAAAAAGTGTGATTAATATTTTTAATTTGATAATCCTAATACTTTATGATAGCAACAATTGTTAAAAATACAATACCGTACATTATTATGTCAATTGTAAGATTAATGAATAATTATTCTGGCATGTTGTTCAGAAAGGTTGCTGTCATGAATTTGCATTTAAGTTATTTCTATTTTGAGAAGTATGTGTATTATCGTTACAATATTTTTTTCATAATTGGGTAGTATAATCTGTTCAGCTCATGAGCAAACATTTAGTTGTTTAACTACAATATTTTTGTGACTGGCATTAAAGTGAGCTTTAAAACTTTGTTCAATCTAATGGTGAATCCACAGAAACGTTTTAGTAAAATAAAATATAATGTTCCTAATGAAATGAGAAGAAAATTAAGACTTTGTTTGGGAGTTAAGAGCTTAGTGAAAACAAATACTGTGTAGTATTCAGATATCTCATTTTTTACTCAATTCTGACCAATCTTTCCAAAGAAGTATGAAGTATTGGGTGTTCTACACTTTACAAGTTTCTACCTGTGAGTTCTTCCTTGCAGTGTTACTGAGATATTTTGAACGATCAGTTCAACATTCACTTAAAATGATTCAGCTGTGCAGCTACTGGGTGATAACAAACTTGTAGAATGATGACAGTGAAACACTTAGTTTTATTTTCACAGGCTAGCAAAAAGGTGTATTAATGCACATTCAGTTATCATGGGGTATTCATGAGTACCTACTTGAACAAAAGTAAACAAAAAGCACTACATTAAGTTGGGATAGAAAAACATTTTTTTTCTAATTTTGTAACACACCTGTACTGTATTATAATTGTATATCTGTAGTTTTTTCAGTTACAAATGAGCTTATGGGGTTGATACAAACAATAGTATGAGTAATATGAGTGATACAGACTACCCTGATGCAGCTTCTATGTGTAATTTTATCTTTTACTTAGTTTCATATTATTGTTAATGTTTAACCCTTAAACCGAAGGATAGAAAATCTTTCATTAATCAGAAGTATAGATCTACCAGACCTAGGTCGATCAGAAGTATAGGTCTATCAGACCTAGGCTTTTAATGTTTCACATACAGTGATTTACTTCAATTTTTCTTCAAAGATACAGTAAAACAATATATACAAACACCAAAAAATTATTTAAGTAATGTATATCATTACAAGCAATGTTAACAAAAGTTACGTGAAAAATTAGAGGCACCTAGAAACCAAGGGAGGTAAGTGACATTTTTTGTGAAATGGAGTTATGTGCATTTCTGAAAAGCAGGGCTCAAGATCTGTTTTGTCGCCAAGAGAGATATAACAGAAATTGACTAATGCTGAGATCCGGTGGCAGAAATATGTGCAGGATAGGGAAACTTGTGATACATTCAGTAGCCAAAAGAGTGTTTGGAAGACAAGGGAGATAAGTACCACTAAACTCCCTTGGCCTTTAAGTGTTGTTATAATTAGTGTACATAATTACTGAATATTTACTGGTTGGTAAGAGGGTTTGCAAACTTTTTTCACCAAAACACTTGGTGTTTCTAATAAGAATTGAAAACGTAATTTAAAAAAAATAGGAAATGAAACAGGTGTATCACCAAAAGATTGCTGTGGTAACTGATATCCTGGAAATATGATTGGTATGGAAACAGTTGATTCTGTTTTTAAGTATATAAAATTGTACTCAAAATATACTAGTTACCAGTACTATTCGAGACATAAAAATTCAAATGTAAGTATTTAAATAGTAATCTAAATGTAAAGATCATGTATCAACATTATAAAGAATTTTGTCAAGAAAATAATTTCCCTGCTGTTAAAGAAAGTTTCTACAGACATGTATTCAATTCAAAATTTAATCTCATATTCCGAAAACCACATACTGAAACATGCGCTTTCTGTGACAAACTACAAAATGAGATAGAGCATGGAGACCCAAAAAATGCTGATGAATTAGAAATTCGGAAATTTTTGCATCCGAGAAAGGCAAACGCAGCAACGAAAGCAAAAGATAATTAAAAAAAAAAGCTTAAGTAGATGACTATGTTATCTCTATCGTTTTTGATCTTCAAAAGAACCTGCCAACAGCTGTGCTCACTTGCAGCAAAGTTTATTACAGTAGGCAATTACGGACGTACAATTTGTGTGTATATAATCTACGAAATGGAGAAGTTAAGATGTTTACGTGGTATGAAAGCCAAGCATCTCGTGACTGTCAAGAGATAGCATCATGTCTTTTGAAGTATATTGAAGAAATCTGTCCCAAATCTCCTTGCCAAGGGAGACTTGGGACAGAGTCAAGGAGACTTGGGACACTTTAAATAAATTCATGAAAAATGCATTTATAACAAAAAAGAATGTATTTATATTATTATATTTATAATGTTACATTCATTTGTACACAATGAGTAATTATGTTAAGATCAACACATATGTATTTTGTTCTGCTAACGCAAGTTTTCAATATTTTTAAACGTCTTTTGGAAAAACATAAATATTTTTCCAGTTAGTTCAGTACCAGGGGAAACTGTTGGCATTTTTAATTTTTTGACAATGTCACCTTCATTAACTGATGCAATATCATCGATAACTGGAAATGTGAATCGAAGAGATGAGCCCTTTCTACGCAAGAATTTAATCCGAACTCCTTCTTGCTCTATGCTTAATATCTGTCCTATATAGTCAACTGCAGTACTTTGTTGCAGTTCTTTGTAGCAAATTTTACAATCACAAAATCATTATGCATGAGTTTCCTTTTCTCATCTTCAGAGCTACTTTTGCTACTTTCATCGCTGCTACCCTCGGAAAATTCAAATGGTGAAAGATAATTGTCTGATAAAGGAATCTGATCATTGGATTCATCTTCTTCACTACTACTGCATAGAACTTTCCTTTTTGTAGATTTACATACTTAGTTTCAGCTCTTTTACTTAAATCTGACAATATCTTGTCTTTGACTGGTGTTGAAGTTAGAATTAAAGTCTTTCCTGGTTTTCATCCACGTTTCACATTTTTCCGTGGCTTTGCTTTTGGATAAGGTCTTAATTGGATAAGGTCCCATTCAGGCACGGCATTTTTTCATACGTTACAAAAAATCATTTCATCATTCACCGTCTGCATTAGCAGTAATTGCAGAACAGTCGGACGTTAAACAAAAAAAAGAAAAAAAAATTAATTGCTCTTGCGTTACTATCTGCGAAGTTGAAGGTAGTGCTGTAAAGGAATCGATATTTAGGTCAGTGGAAGTAGTATGAAGTGGCACATTTGTAGAAGAATTTGCAGAGAAGCAGTGGGCGTCAATGGATTTTGAGGTAGATGGATAATTAATTGAAGAAGATTGAGTAGAAAAAGTGGTTTCAATATTGTGTATACTTGTACTTGCAAGCTGATCAGTAGGTTCAACACTTTCTACGATAGCTGCAGGCCGATCAGTTGAGTACGAACGGAGAAAGTCGCTGTCATTTAATATATCTGGATTATATGGGAAAATACCGGTTTTCTAGAAAGCTGCAATTATATTTGCAGGAGTGAATGCTTTTGTCATGGCTTTGTTTGATAAAGCAGGAATTTCATAAATTGTTATGGTCTTTCCTGGATTTTCATTCATCCAGTCGTCACATGCAGCATTGTAATACGTCTTTAAAGGACCAAACACTCCAACATCTAAGGGTTGTAGTTTTTCTGTGCAGTGTGGAGGCAAAGTGGTTGACAACCACATCGTAGAACGATGTGGTTGTCTGTAGCAAATGTGATATATCCAATAGAAATATGGCTCTCATGGTTATCCATTATGAGTAAGACCGGTTTTTTCTCAGTAGGATTAGTGTAATTCTTGAAGTGCTGAAGAAATAAAAGAAAATTTTCAGCAGTCATCCAACCAGATTTACACGCAGTTCCAGTTGATCCAACAGGAGCGCCATGCAACATATAATTTTTGAAATGTGCCCTGGGGAATACGTAAAATGGAGGAATGTGATTTCCTGCCCCATTAACAGTAAATAATGCAGTTATTAATGTTCCTCTTTCACCAGAAGTTGCCTGGCCTACTTGTTTTAACCCTTTTTCTGCCATAACTCTTTGAGGCACTTGAACAGTTGTTAAACCTGTTTCATTACTATAATTGAGTTTGCGTCAAATTTATATTTTGTGTAAACATTATTTAAATTATCAAAAAATTCATTTACAATTGTTTTGTGAAAACTTGTGCACCTAGAGAGGCTGGTGGCTTCAGGTTTTCTGATTGATAAAGTTGGGTTTCGAACAGCAAATCCTTTCCACCAATCTTCACCAGCAATTTTGTTTCTCAACCCAGCTTCCTTGCATTTTTATTTTGTTTGCGTCTGCAAACTGGTACGCTAGTTCCCTAGCTGCAGTTTTAGTTAAACCATAGTTCATTTTAGAACATGTTAAAATGTAATTCACCAATAATTGTTTATGCACAACCGTAAATACAGTAGAATCTCAGTAGTTCGGCACCTCCAGTAATCCGGCCCTTAAAATATTAGGCCTAAAAGTATGAAACCTCACCAAGGACAGATTTTGGTAAAGGATTTAAATTGGATTAGGGAAATCAACTCGACTTAATTACGACGAATTTAATATAACATGTATGTTTAAGATTTGATTAAAGAAATAAATAAGCAGACCTTAATTATTGTTAAATGGGATAATTTTTGGCCTTTTATCCAAAACCCAAAACTGGGTCATACTCTATACTTCATGCTGAAATGACAACGAATCGTAAATTCTCAGAACACGAGCACCCCCACACCGCACTAGGCGATGTCAATAGCCGATAATTATGTTTAGTACAATGACTACAGAAGTACTCAGCAAACCTTTTTTAATAAGTTAATTTAATTTAAAATCACATATAAATCAATGCATATTCATTTTTTTGTTTAAATTTATAGTTCCAAAATTCCAACACATCCAGTAATCCGGCATTTTCAGTAATTCTGCACCCTCTCGGTCCCGAACAGGCCGGACTACTGAGATTCTACTAAACTTGAGATTTTTTTAAAAATATAGAGCCATCTGTAACATCGCTTCTTCTTTTGTCAAGATCACCTTTAACCCACCTAGCCAGAGTAGATTTTGGAATATTATAAGTTACTTTACAGCCATTTGGCGCAGACCTCCTCCATTCTTACACTCTTCAACAGCCCGCTTCATTACATCATACGGAACGTTTGATAACTCTTTCTTCCTCTTGTAGATTAATGGCATTCTTCAATACCTGCTCTAAGTAGTAAAAAAAACATAATTAGGAGTATAAAAATTATGAGTGAAAAGAATGTAACACTAGGTCTGTACGAGCCCTACAGCTAACTATATACCGTCTTGAGGAATGGTCACGACAAACTGGCTTTAGTTTTTCCCCTGAGAAGACCAAATGCATCCAGTTTTGCCGAATACGGACTGATAGTGTTCCAAGACTGGATTTAATGGGTCAGCATATTGAGATTAGCACTGACATCAGGTTTCTTGGAGTAATATTTGATAAAAGACTTACATGGGTTCCGCATATTAAAGACCTACGGGCTAGGTGCTTAAAGGTGGTTGATATTCTGCGTGTTCTTACAGGTACCGGTTGGGGGGCTGATAGATCATGTATGATAAGGTTCTACAAGGCTCTAGTGCGATCACGTATGGATTATGGTGCTGTAGCGTACTCATCTGCTACTCCCACTTCGCTAAGAATGCTTGACACGGTCCACAATTCATGTTTACGATTGTCTACAGGTGCTTTCCGTTCTAGCCCTGTTGTCAGCATCTTAGTTGAAAGTGGAGAATTGTCGTTACACAGACGTCGCCAGCAACTTATTTTGACGTACTTTGCTAAGTTGAAAGCTAGACCGTACCATTTCTTGTATGACAATATTCTCAACAACCCCTGTCATGATTTGCATGTGATGAACGCCCGACAGCCTTCACCATTCGGTGTAAGAGCGTTGCGGATCGCTAACAACCTGGATATTGCTATTCCTCGTGTCTACCCATGTTATCCTTGTCTATTTCCACCCTGGACCATTGCTCAGTTACACTTTAACTTTGACATGTGTAAATACTCAAAGGCAGGCACTAGCTCAGTTGTGTTTAATAGCATTTTTAGTGAGTTAGTTGAAGCTATTAAACCATCTACGGTTGTATACACTGATGGATCAAAGTCGGATGTTGGAGTTGGTTGCTCGTTTGTTGCCAATGGGAGAACCTATTTGTTTGGATTACCTGCGGGAACCAGTATTTACTCGGCTGAAATCTATGCTATCAGCAAAGCTCTTTCTGTAGTCTGTGTGCGTGGGCGTCGGGTGTTGGTGTGCACTGATTCGCTCAGTGCTCTCCAGTCGATTAGTGATGTGTATTCACGCCACCCGCTAGTTGTGGACGTCCACGGCACCGTGAAGCAGTTGAATGATAGAGGAGTAAGCGTTGTTTTCTGCTGGGTTCCGGGTCATGCTGGAATCTCGGGAAATGAGGCTGCGGATCTGGCTGCTAGGGAGGCGGCACGCCAACCGGCCTTCACGCAATGTCTGACTGTGTCAGATTTCGTGGGTCTGGTGAAGCGTGTCATCCTTGATTCCTGGCAGGTAGAATGGGCTGGCTCCCATGGCAACAAGTTACGTGATGTCAAACTTGACGTTAAGCCTTGGCCTACGTCGCTGAGGAACAACAGAAGGGAAGAAGTTGTCATCGCTCGACTTAGAATTGGGCACACCAGATTAACGCATGGGTATCTCATGACGTCTGGTGATGCTCCAGTGTGTGGCAGATGCGATTGTCCTTTGACAATTAAACATGTTTTGGTAGATTGCGTCTGCTACGCAGCTCTGCGTCGGCGATTTAAAATACCCTGCGAGTTGCGTGATGTACTCGGCGACGATAGCCATGTTTTAGACTCAACGTTGAGATTTCTTAGGTCCATCAGTGTATATAACGATGTCTAATGGGGAAATGTTAATGTTGTTTTTATTTTATATGTGTATTTGTGTATGTTGTTTTATATTTTCGTGGCCCCTTTACAGCCTTTTGTTTATGTTTTAGGTCTGTGATATTAATGTAAATTATAATGTTTGCGGTGATACTAGTTTTTTAAGATTTTTATTTGATAGGTTATAAATATTGTATATTCCAACTGTGATAATAGATTTTAAGTTTGTGTTTGTATATGTATCATACAACTTATTTGTAAATTTTTAATATAAATGTTCTTTTGTGTAAATTTTATTTATTAAATTTATTTATTTTTTTTCTGTTATATGTTTAGTTTAAGAGTTTGATTTAAGAAAAGTACGTTCTACACTCGGGCCCTTTACACCCGTGTGTAGAGGAACGGGCGATGATAACCGTCTGGTTTTTCGCCCATAAAAAAAAAAAAAAAAAAAAAAAAACTAGGTCATAAAACAAATGCAGATAGGTCAATAAGTACAATACAATACATGTAGGTAATATTACGTGTAATATTACACTCTACTTCATGTAATTATTCTTAACAGAAAAAATAAATATTGGGTTTGAATAGTTCAATTTTGTAGTGATTGGCAAATATGGACATGAAATTTTTCATAAGACTAACTTCTACATACATATTTCAATAAACTAAACTAATGTTTAGAGGGATTTCCACCAGAGTTCAGCACAATGCAGAGTCAGGAGCCCTAGTGGTCCGCTTTGGGGCCGGGGTCCGGATTTAGATACTTTCCTCTACTCGTTTCTCCGGGAGGAGGCCCTTTGACTATCACTTGAGGGACCGCGGCCTTAACGGGTTCAATAGATCGTCTTCTCCCGTTGGGTCGGGAAAGCCAGGGTAATCGCCGCATAGGTAATACCCGCGTAACTTGTAATAAAACGCGGTCACACTCGGCTGACTACTACCACAGTAGATTAAATGAAAATATTGTCAAGTTTTAAAACTAAATAGGTAGAATGTTATCAGGGCCGTATTTGTTAAGTTAATCCTTTTTTGCCAGTAAGTCACAGAATCAGCAAAGGTTTTTAGAGCCCCTACTTACAAAACTGGCCAAGGATGGAGCAGCTGGAATAGCCTCAACCTGCCATAAGATCTAGGGTATTAGGCCTCACGAGCTACGATTTCAGATGTACGAAAAGAAAACGTACTTTGGCTGTTCGGGACCCTACTATGACGCACCGCTATTACCTGAGTGCACGATAAAAGGGCCGACTTACAGCCTGTCTTCGTTACCAAGCCTACATGACGTGTACGAAGTTAACAGCGAAATACTTGTATACTCTCTATAGGTTGGAACCAAAGCCCGATAAAAGGTCAATAGTTTTTAAGTTTGTGTTGTATCTACTACCAAATGGCTACTGTTGAATCCCTACGTTAAATAATTATATTGTTCAAAGTTAATTATGTATAATAATACTTCATGTGTTATATTTTATAACGATTGAGTTGGCATATTGTTGTTGTCAACAAGTACCCAGAGGTTTAATGCTTTTTATGTATGTTTTCAATAAATGTCTGTAATTAATTCGAAGACATTTTATTGCACAAGAAAATGAATTCATTGTTTTGAAAAATACACTCAAAGTTTGTAAGTTGCTGAACAAAATTTCGTATAATTAGAAGAATATTAAGGTTGTTTTTTACTTTAGAAATGAACGTGGTGACTGGGAATTAGTTCTGGGTCTACTGATTTATTGAAAAATATATTTAAACCAATGTATTTTATTGTTTAAAACATGCTGTAGTATGATACCTTTTAAATACCGATATTAATTTTTTGTAAACGTCGTTTATGATTAGCGTATTATCTGTAATTATTTTGATAACAATTTAATTCAGTTGTTGGTCACTGAATTAACTGTATTACTGCTACTGGTAACGCAGGACTAGTGCTTCGCTCTGTGTTAGTTTTCAAGTACTACTACGGTCGCTTCATATAACTAGTCACGTTGTTCTTCAGTTTCAGTTGATAGTACAGTCTTAATAGTTAAGATATTTTACGGTACTAAATTTTTATCTGAAATTTCCTGTGTGAGTCGATAACTAAATTAAAATGAGTACTAAAACTGGAAACGAGAATTTGAGCGCCGTTTTATATAAAATTAAAGATCTTAGATTGGTAAGTAAAAATTTGCACATTTAAAAAACTTTTAATTGTTAACTGATTTCTAGAATGTAGTCTTTAGGAAAACAGCAAGTTTTTTAATTATTTACTGTACGATAACGATAATTATTCGTGTAAAAGAATGACAAAAATTTCTGGAGGACGCTACCTCATCATTAATGATTGTGGTAATTATGTTACAGTCCATTTATTTGTAGTTATATTTTAACTTGTTTTCCACTAAGTACAATTTTTTTACAATTTAATTATTAAAGTAAAGAGCTCGCGGAGAGAGAAATTGGGTAGATTAGGACCTAAAAATGGGCGCTAGCCCCCGCACTTTGCTAAAGGGTGTCTCTAGAAATGTTTTTTACTTCATGTGGGTTATTCAGGATGGATTTTTGGGGTGCTTCTCTCGTTCAAAAATTTACGAATCATCAAGTTTCCTGACCCCGCACTAAGCCAGTGAGTGGCTAGTAATATTTTCTACTGCAAACCACACGGGTTGTGAAGTTGGTACGGATGTTTAGGGTCCTTAGCGCCCAAACATTTCTGAGTTATTAGGTTTCAGATGTCAAAATTCGCTCACAAAAGGGAATTTTTGAAAATCTTTGGGGCAGTAGCTTTGAATAAAAACCTAAGTTGCAATATTACTTAGTACGATACATTTTTCTTGAGAATCGGTAGTATCGGGTGTTTTAGTAAAAGTTTAGGAGCTTAGTTTATTGCCTGTGCCTTTGCCTTGAATTAAGTGTGGCGATCAGAATTATCTATACTTTTTTAAACTTCCAATAACAACTAAAAGTTCTCAAATAATTTGAGGGGCAGTACTGTTTTGATTGATAGTTTTGTGAATAATATACCTACTTTTCTACATTAGCAAAATTTAATGTAGTGCAAGTTACGAGTAACTTCGTAACTGCACGTAACCTGTATAAGTAGCAGTATAGTAGTAGCGGTAGTAGTAGTAGCAAGTTTCCTGCATATACCCATATAATCGACATTTCGGAAAATAAATTACTGTATTGTAATGCGTAAATTTCAGTGCAATGTTTGTATTATTTTAGTTCAGAATTTTAATATTATGTTAATGACTACCGTCATTAGACCATTTTTTTTTATTGAGGTCTCTGTTTACTATATACTTTAAAAGATAACAGCAGATAACTAGCTGATATTTTCTAATGCTTGTTTTAACTCAGCCTTTTGATTTTATTAATATTTTATTTTTTATTATAGTAAATTAATGTTAATAAAACTTCTACAGAATGTTAATAATAATGTTAGTTGATTATCATAAAATGAAACGGGAAAGTCATAGTGTTCAATTCAAGTGTGTAACTTATCTTTCCTGTTACTAGGTATACGACTGTAAGTTACAGTAAATTAAACTGATTAGAAGCTTGTTAAAATATTCATGCTACTCTAGTAGGCTATTTAAATGCAAGTCAATTGCTTTCACCTTTTCAATCATAACAGTATGATTGAGAAAAGTGCAGTATGTGTAGCAATGCAGATACGTCTAGACAACATTACATTTTTTTTTTACTTCTGCCTCTGTGGCTATATTTGGCTATATTCTGTGGCTCGGTGGTTATATTTTGCTCATAATAGAGCCATGGTATTTATTTTTTCATAGCTTTCAACTTTGAATTACCTTTCAACCTTGTTTTCGTACGGTTGATAAATGTCAGAAATGTCAGTTTTACGTCAGACTCTTATACACTTGAAAACTAAGGCAGTCGGTGAAGGGTGATAGGTAAACAAGAGTGACAAAGAAATGCCAGACCTGGCCGGTGATCGATCCTGGGACCCCTGGCATGGAAGCCAGTTGCGCTGAACCCTACACCAACAAGCCGGCAGAAATCAAATAGGCTTTTTTTATAGGCCTACATGCCATCTCGTAAACGATTTTAACTAATTTTGAACAGTAGTTTTTAATTGTTTACCTCAGGTTAATGTAGAATGAATGCTACGATTTTTGTTTTTTCCATTAGCGACTAACTGGGTTAGGGAACCGGAACGGTGGATTTTGACGCGTAATAATTTCCAGACCCGCTAGCCGGGAATAGAACTCAGGACCTCTGCTTAGTAGGTGGAGATTTTGTTTTCTTTTGCATTTTGTTATTATCTGAAACGCCTCCATGGTTTAACATATTTGTTTATTAAAATAACATTATAGGGCTGCAAATAAGTCATCTGTGAAATGTCCTTGATGCAGTAGAGTTGAAAGGTTGATACATTCATTATCATGATGATGCAAATTACTGTTTATGTATTTTTTTTAAGCAGAAGCTAATACTGCTGAGTTACTATTTGTGTAACGGTTAATTTTGACACTATTGTTTTTGTACAACATCGAATATTAGCCTACATAAGGTAAAATTAGTAACACATTCAGTAACCTTCAAAAAATTGATTTTTTTTAGTTGTTTTATTGGGTTACCGAAAAGTAAACAAAAATTTTACGAAGCCACTTGTTTTAGTGCGAAAATTAAAGAAAAATGGTTTTGTTTATAAGTATATATTTTTCATCATTTTTATTTAATTAATTACTTATTTGTGGCTATGAATAACAAGGAAAACACAATGCTAATTCCTGCTGTTTATTAGGATTTTATTTGTTGCAGCGTACTTTTAATTACCCACAGTAATAAAAATCTGGATTCTAAGTAAACTTCAGTTCTTTTTTAGTATTATCAATTGAAATAATATTTTACGCCTTTTTATTACGACTGTTTTTGTTTTCATTGAACGTTTGTTTCTTATTTACATTTCTTTAACGATTTTACAATAGTTCAACGTCCACATATATTTTTGTACTGTAGTGACGCATTTTACGAAGACGTAGGCTTATATACGCACCGTAGACAAAAAAATCATGAACAAATAGCTTCAATAAGTACATAAAAAAGTCTATTTATTTTGTGAGTTACACAGAAAAGACTAATTTTGATGTGATTTTTTTATTGTGTTTTGAACCCTATGTTAATTTTGCTTACTGTTAGTGTCTCTTATTTGTCTCTTATTATAATGCCTGCAGATTTTTATTTATTTTGATTATGGTTTGAATAATTTTTTCAAATCATAAGGTCTTTCTTTTCCACATTTCTTAATATGTGAGGCTGTAGGCCTATATTGAAAGAACTTTTAACGAAACCGTCCTCGTTCTGCTCATAATGAAAGAAATCGAATTAATCAACAATGGAAAACCCACTCGAAACTTTTAAACTTAATTCAAATTCTGGGAAACTCAAAAGATATTTTCAGTCTTGGATGTACCTACGATAAATGTGAGTGGTTAAATGTAGTGATGAACTAATACGTGTGTTTTATTGGACCTAGTTTTGGTGTTAAATTTATAGTCTTGTAAATTAGAATTCAGATTAGTAAATTTATTCCTCAGCTTCACTAAAATATGGTGTTCGGGTATATGTCAGGTTTTTTTCAAAATGGAGATATGTCGCGTAGCTGATAGAATAGGACCATAATCTTAGTTTGGGTAAAGGGATTATGTTTAAATTACATAGTAACCATAGCAACCAAAAGTGCAAAGAGGTATAACTTATCAACCAGTGCATTGTTTGGGTAAAGGGAGATATGTCGACATATTTCCGTTTACACATAAAATGAGCTTGTGAAAAAGCGTTTTTCTCGACATATATCTCTTTGCACAGTTACAGAACTGACTTGTATCTCTTTGGACCAGTTGTGCTTTGAGGTACGAGGTACGTATAATAAGTCAAAATACTAATGTAAAAACTATTGACCATAAATTTTTTATTCCTGAGCTTACACACATGGAGTGTGATGCAATGCATGCACAAATTGAAAAAAAAATAAGAATAAAGGTAAGAAGCCCGTAGAAATCTATCATCCGCATGACTCGATGCAGCTTGTGCGCCATACTGGTATTAAAAAACCGTTCATTGTTTATCCAATGAGTAAATCAAATTTTTATGATTACGGTCAGTTTTTTATAAATTCCAAAGACAATGACACAACAAACCAGACACGACAAGAAAAAGATAGTAACAAAAATAAAAACATTCAACGATAAAAATAAGCCATGTAAAAATTAAATTAGTACAAAAAGTCAAAATAAAAAAATCAACATACGCCAGCCGCATTGGCGTAGTTGGTAACGTGCTCGTCTCTCATCATGTGGTCCTGGGTTCGAATTCCACTAAGGCACGGCATATTTTCATAGGTTACAAAATAAAATCATTTCATCCTCATTACGCACAGTTATACCCCAACGTCGTCGCTAACGACCGTGCAATTGATGCAAAGTTAAATAGATAGTTAAAAAAAAATCAACACTCAGTTTCCAAAAACAAAATATCAACAACGTAAAAACAGAAAACTAAACAGCACAACTTCGAGAAAAGCCAGACAGCTCTTTACAAATGCGAAAAAAATAATACTGATGGGGAAAGATTTCTTTGGAAAAATGTAAAGTGGCTGAGATATGAGAAAGATTCCAATCTTGTGTACTACAAAAATATCTTTGACAGAGATGCACCATTTAAATCCATATCTGTATTCCGACAAGGCTGCAGGAAGAGTAATTTGACGCCTAAGTTAATGTACACCGATATGATTCCCATAACTGCTGCAAAGAAAAAAGACTTACTGGACCTTCTACCATTAGTTCCAAATTATTTTCATGCCTATTATGAAAACCTGAAATCTTCAAACGATATAGAAGATGTGCTTCCTGTTGTGGTTGAGACCAATGTTGACGAAACGCATATGCTGATGAATAATTTTGTGCATGGTATCTAATTCAAATGACAGTTTTTGTGGATAAGATAATTTTGGTTGTAGAATATAAATAAATTATAACTTACTAAATGATAAAAGAGTTAAACATGTTTATTTTTGTTAAAAATCCTTTATTTTTTATGTTTTTTTATTTAACGTCTGACTGTTCTGCAATTACTGCTAATGCAGACGGTGAAGGATGAATTGAATTTTTTGTAACGTATGAAAATATGCCGTGCCTGAATGGGATTCGAACCCAAGACCGCATGATGAGAGGCGAGTACGTTACCAACTACGCCAATGCGACCGGTAAAAATTATTTATAAATGTACGTATGCTCAAAGGGGTATAAGTAACATACATTTTAGTGTAAAGGGGCATATGTCAGATAATTATGTGATATTTAATTTTAAAAATAGTAATAATTATAATAGTATTAAAAATTTAGCACTGGCATTAGCAAGATTTCATTCCAAACACATTACATTTTGTTGTTAACCACTAACATATGATGTAAGGTGATAACATTTTTTTACAGAAAGTGTTAAACTTTTAAATTGCGTTTTCTTAAAATTGTGAAAACATACATAGTCCCCTTTACCCGAACACCATCGATACTCACTGTATTGTTCTTGTCCGATTATGAAAGAAATTACTTCTACGTATGTATATTCCTAGTTTTGTTATTTCATATTTTATTTTGTAATTAGAAATATTAAAAAAAGAACGACCAATGAGTAAGTTAGAAGCACTTACGTTGAGTTAACACAACGTCAGATCGTAATGAACGGATCGTTTTTAAACGATGGATACTGTTATAATGTTTAATAAAATATTCATAGTTATGTCACATGTCCACTGTTACGGCGGTAAACAGCTCTTCTCTCTACTTTCTCCACGTTCTAAATTGTTTCATTTAAAATTAACCGTTTACCAAACATCTTTGAAACCGATTTGGATGTTTAGATGTATGGATTAATTCATGGTTCCTCCAAACCGTTTGTCATATCAAAAAATTCAAATGTATAAATCCTAAGTACTCAGGACTATTAATGAGGTTCTCTTTTACGTATCAAAATAGAAATTTGCATACAGATTTATACACTAGTTACGAAAATAGCGTATTTCTAAAGCTGTAATGTCGGTTTAAGAATAAACTTAACTTCGATGAAAACCCACTTACATGTGATCTACTATTAGTAGTAGGTACTAGTAGATGTACCTAATTTTACAGGTAACCTACTAAGAAGGCTCCGTATAAGATGGAGCGGTGATTTAGGTTTGACTTAACGCGGACAGATTGCAGAATGTTTCACAGCCAGCCTTAAATTAAATAAATAATTATTTTAAAAATTACGTGACCTTCGGCCCAGCCCAGTCAGTCAGCTGGTAGAAAGTCGCTACTATTTGATAAGTATCACTGGTTGGGCAAGCGACTTGTTATGGTGACCAGCTGACAGTAATTTCTCAACAAACTCCACTGAGGGTCCCTGTTCAACAATTTATGCCGAATCACGTCAAAAAATACAGCGATAAAATTGGGTGGTTGTCAATAAAGTACAGTTCCCAATAACAAGTAAAAGCTAAAAAAAATTACAGAAAACTAGTAGATTAGGGTAAGTCTAGGATAGATGGCCACCTGGCAGTAATAGCGAAGGTACCATTAAAGTTTTCATTACGTTTTTGGGAATAGTTTTGGTTTTAGCGCAGAAAATAATTTACGTAGACCTGTGAAATTATAATCTGAATTAAGGAAAGTGAGTTTTACATTGTTTACTTAAGTATTTTCGAATTTTCATGGCATAACCTTTTGTGCCGTATCTTAAATTGTATCCGTAACCGTAAACTGTTTCCAAACGTTCACTATGGCGGGAGCAGCTGCGGTGGCCATCTCTCTTCAACAAAAAGGAGAAATTGCCACTTGTTTTCGAGGTTAGGTGGCCACACCCGTATTTCTGAAGTACTCTTCTATTTGTTGGTTTAAACATCAATATTTTACAAAATATTAAAGTGTAAACGCAAAGAGTCATCCAGTAGTAGTGAAAAATCAGTTGATGCAGTGGTGTTACTTGATAGATCCGATTCTTCTAGGATTTGTCAAGTCTCGAATTCATGTGTCTTAGTTACGGAACTATAAGGTACGAAATCTAAGGACGGATAGTTTGAATGCGTACGATTTAAGAAGTGGCTTGATGACAACTGCTCCTCTATCAAGACATTTGCAACCCATGTGGCTTGGCTGTTTAAAAAAAGCTGGAGACAGTTCTCCATCATTTTGCAATTTTAATCAATTTTGATTTTGGCTGATGACTTTCTTAATATAAAAATATAATATTACTATAATGTCTAATTATTAATAATTTGAAGACGTTAGCTATTACTTTTTTTTGTATGCAAATTATAATTCTTTAATCCAATGACAATAATTCAAATTTACGAAAATATTTTTCTTGGAATTTTTTTGTTTTTGAATATTTCTTAATTTTGTTTAAATTATGGATTTTTCTAGAAATTTGGTTTATATTTTCTGAATTATTGAAGTTAATAAACTCAAGAGCGCCTCAAAACTATGCTTGTTTCTTGAATTTTCGCCTTGCTTTAACTTTACAGTCCAGGTTTTATCTCTCCTAAAAACCAAGGCCATCGCTCCTCAAACCTTTGAGGAGAGATGACCAATTTACATTTTTTCCAAATTACAATTTAAAAAAATATATATATTGAAATACGAATGCTATAAACCTTAGAATCCTAAATATGTATGAACAGTGCAAATAAATCATATTTTTTGAAATTTATGACGTTAAAATTAACAACTTTATAAAGGTTTTTCGAAAGGGTGGCAATCTCTCCTCGACTTACCCTATATTAATTACATAAATTCTCTGATTAAAAAAAACTCGTTGAAGTCCTACTGATGAGTGGTGTTCTTCTGTAAGTCCTAAAGAAAAGTCATGTTTTATCATTTTAATCATATTCATGTTAGTCAGTTGTACTCTGGTGAATAAAGATTAAAAAAATATAATGTATTACCCTTATGATCTTAATAATTTACCAGATATCACCTTCATATTAGGTACTGTTTTACTGAATTAAAATATTATTTTTATTGACCCTGAAAGTCGTAGATAACAACTAATTGACTAATTTGTGTGTTTTCTGTTTCTCTTTACAATCATCAATAAATGCTGCTTTCTCCCAGGTAAAATATTTCCAAGGTTGTAGTCCAGAGTCAATGTCATCAGTGAGTCAATAGGCTGTTGAAACATCTATTTGTTAGGCTTCCGTTTCCGGCTAAAATATACACCGGTGACTTTCACTCGAGAGTTTTAAGATGACTTTTTGTTTACTATCTAACTGAAATCAAATTTGGGATCTTCTCTGTTAGATGCCTACTACTATTAACTCCAGTTCCCCTTGTGATATATTCTATAGTCAGTTCTCCCACTGCTGAATAAAGATTCGCACTTTACACCACCTTCTCACATCAGTCAATATGTGAGCAAATGCACGCCCACACCCATTGAACATAAATGAAATATTCTTGTTGTTTCAGTTGTTTTCATTTTCATTTTTAGTTTTATTATACAAAAATAGGGCTAATGTAATAAATTAATAAAAAACATCATGCAAGAGGCATAAAATCTCTAATTGCTTCAAGTATCTTCTCAAATACTAGGTCATCATTTCTGTTCCCTTTGAAAAAGCATATCGTGACCATTGTAGCAACGACGGGGATTATGAAGCAATCCCTTGTGCTGCAGAAAAACTATGGCATCATCTTCATTTCGTACTACAGTGTCAGCTAACTCCAGGAAATTCATTACATAATATCGTTAAAAATATATAATAATACAGTATGCCAACAGATAACACGAACGACAGTTGAATAGCGAATAACCATTCCCACCTTCATACCGCAGTACTTCCACCATCTCATACTGTGCAGTACCTACTGTAGTAATGTCAGGCACAAGGAGAACTGGAGTTAATAGGGGTAGGTATCTAACAGAGAAGATCCCAAATTTTTTTTATAAGAACAACACTTAAGAGACCAAATATTTAATTATATTATAATAGGTATAACAATATTTCAATTTAATTTTATTGTTAAGTCGCATCAATTTCATGTATTGTGTATTGCCCGCTTGTTGCAAATCACAGAAAACTATACTTCAAGCGTTCAACTTCTCACACAACTTTACACACTGAAAGTAAATCTTTGCTGTATAAATTGAACAAATTATTACTGGAAATAGGACTTTTATTGATGTCAGTATGAATCACTAGTGGAAGGGGATGCACACGACCTGTTAATAACTGAATGCTATTTTTATCTCTAATGTGTCCACGTTGCAGTCTGTTCAATTTAAGAACAATAATCAACCCCATGACCCAAACAGATAAGTATGATAGGTATTACGTCTAAATGAGGTAGTCTTATACAGACTCAGGCTGAGCATTGCTGAGAGAGTATGGTCAATTGAACTCCAACTGACAAAGTACACCGGTAACTGCTGTTTTGTATTCAAATCCGTTTAAGAATAACTACTTTTACTAGGATTTGTACCACGGGACCTTCGTCTCTGAAAATCAGCTGTCAAACTGCTGACTTGAGGTGACGACTTTATCACTAGACCATCCCGGTGGGTTTAAATATGTTATATGAGAAAATTCAAGTAAAATAGTAAAAAAAAATTGCTATGATCTTTTTGATTTTTGGAAGGTTTACATTACTTTTTATGCTGAAATTGGATGTGACATTTTTTGAATATCTATCCCTTAAAATAATAATAGAAAGAGTAAGGGATGATGTCATATTGCAGGGCGGTAACGTACCTTACCTGATACTTGACTGTATACTAAACTACCTGATTGCAAATTCAATAAATACACTGTGTATAATAAGTGATACAACACTGACGGATAAGAGAACTAATCACAAATTTTTTTATAATTAAAATGTTACATAACACCTTTCAGTGCACGTAACTCAGGAAACTTAAAGCTTTCCAACAGTGAGAGAATTTTTGAAATTTGTTGAGTAGTTTCTGAGGGTATATTGTACAAACAAATGTTACTTCTTTATAATATTTGTATAGATGGAAAATATATTATTTAATTTTTATATTCATAATTTGAATTGAAATTGTGCAGTAACTGGCAGTTTGTAAACTTGTTTGTAACTAGCAATTGTACAGTAAATAACATGCAGCGTCTAAGACGCTACATGTTATTTGTAACAATTATATTTTAAGTCAGGTGACATATCAATGTGTATGTTAAGGCAACTTACTGGCAATAGCGTACTCAGCTTCCCGCTCCTTTAGTATTTCAAATCTCCCAAATATAGTTCCTATGACCTCATACACACGTCATTCTTCCTGCCCCTACTACTGTTCTTTACATCCTTCTTTCCCAATCTCCGCACTTCTAAGTCAACAGGCAATGCAGCAAGTCAAGGCACTTTTCGTTGTGGTCATTAGTGGCGTCCTATGGCCTTTTCTGTCTAATGTATATCTGTCGTGAATATGCTTTCGTTCGATCTCTGCTTGAGAACTCTAATTGTGCGTTTTTCATTGTGTATTATGCATTTCTAACTGTTATAATTTGCAAATTATGTTTAGCGACTTTTCAATCTATCAATCACGTGTTATCGACCATTGTGAAACTCTTCAAGGCTTAATCAAAGGTAAGTGCAAATATTTGTTGTGTTTTTTGTTGCTTACAAGTGCATTTCCTGTAATTTTGATGCCCTTTAATTCATTCTATTGTTTATTTTGCCATTCGTTCTTAATTGCCTTAAATTGCCAGTTACAATCACTCAATCGTTTAGCTGTGATTGCCAGCTATCTTATCAAAGCAATCTGGTTCTCCGGAAACAATCGTTTATTTGCCGTTTTATTAAATTCAATAATTATCCGTCGTGGGTAATTTTTCATTGTCTAAAAATCCAAGGTATCCCTCGCAGGAAACCGAACAGTGTAAATGTTTTTTAGGAATAAAGTGGAACCTAATGTTGTTTTGTAAAAATAAAATCCTTCTAATCAGATTATAACCATTTTATTTGCTTCATGTTTTACTACTTAAAGATAACCACTTTAAGTAGCTACCGTCATAAAATTCCTTAATTTGGACACTTATAACAAAAGATAATAAAAGAAATTATATTATTCACATTATCACAAAATTATTTTATAAATAGCTATGATTAAAGTTCTTTAACAATAATCCTCCATTCTTAACAAAAATATAATTTATATTTTCAGGAGCAAAGACCAATACCTCAACCTAAAGATAATGGTAAGTTAATTTCAATTTTATCAGTTCAAGAAATAAATAACACTACAGTGTAATTACCTACAATTAATGTTTAGATAGTTATACCAAGAAAACACAATATAATTGTTAGTATTATTTAAGCTAATATAATTTTATATTAATTAGGCCTACCCCATTGAACTAATATTTAATATTTATGGTAATCTATGCAAAGAATGCTATGCAAAGTATGGTTTATGCAAAGAATGCATAAACTTCTTAAGATCGAGATACAAAAAAATTGATATATTTAAATACAGAAAAAAACTGTTAGGTGCATGGTGGGAGTCAACCACTTAACCTCCAGCAGATCATTATTTAAGGAGCTTTTATTGCTTACAGTTCCTTCTTTGTACATCTTTAAAGTGACAATGTACATAAAGCAAAATGCCTTTTTCAGAATTTAAATGTCCACAACCAGTACACAAGAAACAGATAACTATGTTGCTAATCACAACACTAAATTGTTTGACCAAAACCTACTTATGCAGGTAGAAAAGATATCAATAAAATACCGCAAGCTTTAAAAAGTTGTGGTAATTTAATATTTTTTTTTAAAAAGCTAAAAATACACTTGATAGATTAAACATCTTACAGTGTGCATGAATTCATTTCTAAACAGTTTTTGGTTGTAAAATATATAAACTTTGTACTGTTGTAGAAGTACAATTGTAGAACCAAAGGAAGTTATGGTAATTCCTAATTACTATAACTTCCATTACTTAGTAACAACCCATTAAATAATGCCTGGGAAAAACCCCCATTGTTAGAGTAAGTTACATTAGAATAGTAGTTAGACAACAAGTTGTAAATATAGCCAACGGTCAATCATCTGATGTTCATTAGGCCGGTATATTTCTCTCTCTGTGTTTTTGGGCCTTTCTTCCACCTACCAACTTTCAGCCAATCAGTGGGGTAGTTCTCCTTCCCATTGGTCTTCCAGGTTGGTTGAGTGGTTGGTGGGAGAGGGAGGCTTGTCAACCAGAGGTTTCCTGGTTCGTATCCAGGAAATTTACTGTAAGTTCCCATGGGACTTAAAAAGTGGAACAGTGGAATTTGTTAAGAAGGGCAGTGTTTGAAGAAATGAGTTGAAGAAAGAGAAGAAGATGAAGAAAGGAGAAAAATATTCGAGGTAAATTCATTTCGTATTTATTAAGGTGGTTAATTTTTTTTTGTTTCTGTATTAAAGTCATGGCAGAGTAAAGGTTGGCTATATTTTAAAATAGGTTAGGGTAATTTAAGGATAATTTTGTTAGTAGTTTGTTAATTTAGTTAGTGGTGATTCATTAAATATTTAGTTTAAAGCACGGAAATAAATTTTTTAAATTTATTTTCTGTATTAAAGTCATGGCAGAGTAAAGGTTGGCTATATTTTAAAGTAGGTTAGGGTAATTTAAGGATAATTTTGTTAGTAGTTTGTTAATTTAGTTAGTGGTGATTCATTAAATATTTAGTTTAAAGCACGGAAATAAATTTTTTAAATTTATTTTCTCATGCTCTGTTGAGAGAGTTGGTGCCCAACATTTTTTTTTTTTAATTCATATTAAAGTATTTGCCCACCGGTATAATTGAAGGTAGTAAAACTTCTAATTAAAAGCTGAGGAAAAAAATTTTCCTCAGCTATTATTTATAATTATTATATAATTATTTGATACGAATGGTTGGATGACATGGTTATTGAAGTAAACAAGTTAGTTGTGGTAATAAATTATTGGTAAATAATGAATTTAACATATTGTTAAAATTTAGACTTATCAGTTTTATCTTGACATGTCCAATACTCCCTTTACCATTTGCATTAGCAGCAGTTGCAAAACATTCAAACGTAAAACAAAAATCGATACTCCCTTTTGGTGTCTCCTGGATGCAGTTATACAAAAAATAATGTTGAATAGAATTAGGTAATGGTGTTAAATAGTATTTAGCCGTGAAAGTGTTATTGATGTCTAATATATTTTAGATTCTAATATATATGTGATGACACAGTACATTTACTTATACATTGCATATAATAGTCATAAAACTGAATCTGGATTTCTCAAACAGTTTTCTTACTAGCCGCAATAAACCCATGGGAATGAAATGAACAAAAATGTTATGTTCCTTAGTTTTTGTTGATCATTAAAATATTCATTCACCTCTCTGATATTAACTACAAAAATAACTCCTTTCATTTCTTTGGGGTGTAATTCATAGAAGTTTTACTGCCATACTAATAAAATAAGCAAAATTACCTGAGTTGTTTGTGATGTGTGCTCTACTAGTCAGAAGAACAAAATTTAAAAAAAAATTGTCGGAATCATTTTAAAGAAAAATAGGTTTTCCATAGTTCACTGGTAGTGGAGTGATTGCTTCCAGTTTATGTATAAAAAATGGTAAACCTCTATCTAGAGTTACAGCTGAAGTATACTCTTACATTACCAAAATTGGTCAAAATCAGTCCAACAATAGTTAATTGTTCTGTGTCTAGATAAGGAATTTCAGTTACTTATCTGTACTTAATATTCTTTCTTAAGTGAAGATTAAAATAAGAATTGGATCAATCAAGTGACATTATTTTTTCAATTTTGGCATGTGTAGGATTGTGTTGTTGTTTAGATCAACTGCTGAAAAGCTGGTTTGAACCTCTAGAGGTTTTACAAAGTAAAATGAGGTATGAGGTGGTTTACCTGCCTTCCTCACTGAGTACAAAAGTAGCCTATGCTTATCAGCATGCCAGCCCTTCCGAAAAGCATCTACTTTGCACACTGCAAATGACACCTTCACTTCGTTCACCACAGGGTGTGGCTGTATAATGCAATTCATTACTTTCAAAGAAGATAACTCTGGCTAGTGTCTTTTACACCTCTACCCCTTCTGTTTTTAAATAGTTCAGCCATATAATTGGCTGACCACATGATAAACAGAAATATTTTTTGTAGCCCTAAAACTGGCAGATAAGAGTGCAAATAATTTAACACTTTACGTACATGTTATGGGCGAAATGTGCAGGATACGACTCATTTAATTCACATAAATATATATATATATTATAAATTTTAAAAATATAGTGTAATGATTGTACATTCATAATTGCTATTTGCAATAATAATAAATATTTCCACCCAAATAGAAGTAATAAAGTTTTCTAAAAAATATGGTAAAAAAGTGGAAATACTTACGAGTCTAGGCTTGTTGGTTAGATGTTTTTATTATGTGTTCATGAAATTCAGTAAAATTCTGAATCATTTATCTAATACACTAAATATACAAAATTGCTGTGCTCTGTCACAATGTTCATTGATACCTCATAATATAATCTCTAGTAAAGTATTTGCTTTCTGTCAAAATTTTATTTCATTGGATTGTCAACAAAATATTTATATTAATTCTGGATATACATGTTTTCAGCCTAAGCCCAAATCAATATTGTATCTTTGATCAACATATAGTGCTTGATTTTTATTTTTCTGTAATAAATATTTTGTAATCTATTACGACAGTTTTATTCTTGTGCTATAATTTTTTCAGAGGTGCTTATTAAGATGGTGTGTGTTGGAATCTGTGGTTCTGATGTTCACTACTTAGTCCATGGTCGCATAGCAGACTTTATTGTAAAATCACCTATGGTTATTGGACATGAAGCTAGTGGCCAAGTTGTAAAGGTTGGGAAGAACGTTACTACATTGAAAGAGGGTAATGATAAAATTTATAGTTTATATAAGGACAATCTCTTATTAAAAATTACTTACTTTACTGTTTTGTGTATTTTCTATTAATACTTTCTAATATTAATAGTTCATCAGTCTTCACAAAGCTATTTCTGTAAATATTTTAACTTAGCACAGTAAAATATAATCTATACTCATATGACCATGATTTAAAAAAAAAAAATATTACTAAGT
This sequence comes from Catonia carolina, assembly GCA_035578175.1. Lineage (NCBI taxonomy): Eukaryota > Metazoa > Arthropoda > Insecta > Hemiptera > Achilidae > Catonia > Catonia carolina. The sequence goes on from JAQMRL010000001.1 coordinate 333,917,579, forward strand.
TAATTATTTGAATTCCAGCACTAAGTAGCATATTTGAAAAATATATTTTTGTGGAGAAGTGCTTAAAAAGTAAAAAATCGGGGAACTGAGTTTTGACACCTAGTTTCTGTTTACAAGCTTGTTATGAGTTCATGTTGTGTTCTGTTGCTTGAGTCTGAAAGTTACAATTAGAATAAAATGAAAACTTAACAGAAGCAATTTTGCTGACCTTTAACCTTGTGTATTTAATAAACAGAATTTGGATGTAAAGATTCAAAAAAGAGAAAAAAGAAAGGATCACTTTTTCTTTTTTTTTCTTTTTACCATTACCGTAATGGTAATAATATAGTGAGAGTAAATTTGTTCTGTTTGTAAAAATTGGTTACAACATTATGTTCAGTATTTTATTTTTAAAATAATGTATTTCATAAGGATTACAGTGCAATATACCATTCAATATAGTTAATTAAATAAAAGGTACTTTGTGTGGTCTGTTATATTAATAATAATACTAAAATAAAATATTAACAATGGATCCTGCAGCTTGTAATCAATCTGAATGAAGAAATACTATTTTCACTGATCTGTAGTACTTCTTTTATTGCTGCTTGAAGAAATACTATTTTCACTGATCTGTACTCCTTTTATTGCTGCTTTAATTTTTTTCACTTATTCATTCGCTTTCTTACCTTTGGTTGATTGTTTCAGTAGACTGACCGTGATAAGAGATATGACATGACCATAATGTAAAAAACTGAAACTAACTATTTATTAAAATTCTTTCTAGAAGATGTTATATCTTTGGCCACTTGTATAAAGCATATTTTTACTTGTTATTACATTTGTTATAAATAATATCCTGAAAAGTTAGAGCTAATTTCAAACACCTCATCCTAAAGATAATACTGTTCCACTCAAGAAGTGTACCAGCAACAGTCATCCTTTGATGAAAGCCTTCCCTTCTAGTTTAATATTAATATGATATTGATGTGTGGTGGAAATGCTTTTGGAAATAGATGTAAGTAGATTCAGATGAGTGACTTTTTCTTCAATACTAGTGCTATAATTCAATGCAACTCCTGGTCTCCTTCAGTTTATGCCTTCAGAAATCCCAGTCCAATATTGCACTCCTCCTGGTCCTAATTCCCACTGCTGCTGCATCCTTTGTGATCATGTCATACCATCTACATAGTTCTTGGTCTACCCCTTTTTTTGGGTACCATAAATATCACTTATCATAACTTGATTTGTAGGGTAGGCTCATTTGCATGAGCAAAATATCCCACCTATCTTAGGTGTTGTAATTTCATTTCTGTGATCACATCTACCTGTCTATACACAGCATACAATTCACTTTTATCCGTTCCAGCAAAATGTCATACTCCTTAGTTCCTCTGAAAGTTATCTTAACGTTATCTCTGAAATATACCAAAACACAAAACAAAAGTAAGTCATTCTGTTGTGTCGTTACTGTAAATAAGGATTAGCTAAATCATATTTGTTTCTTTTTCTTTCCATTTGCTGTGTCAGGGACCTAACAATAGCTATCACCACAGCATACATTTTCCTTATCCTTTTTTTTGGTTTAACGTCCGACTGTTCTGCAATTTCTGCTAATGCAGACTGTGAAGGATGAAATGATTTTTTGTAACGTATGAAAATATGCTGTGCCTGAACGGGATTCAAATCAAAGGCCGCATGATGAGAGGTAAGCACATTACCAACTACGCCTTATCCATCCCCATAGCATTATACAGTTGAAGGTTTATGTATCTCTACAATGTACGACTTTTCAGTTGTTTTGAGAGACAGAAGTACCAGTTATTTGTAAGAATTATTTGTAGTTTACTTCATTGGTTGTTTTATATTTATAATTCTTTTGAATAGAGCAATCCCAAACTGTTTTTCTGAAAAATGATGTTCTGGCCAACCACACATTACTTCTGTGTTTGAGATGACCATTACCTTAATTTAGTTCTTATTAATTTTTGCAGATCATTACCCTGTTGAGTGATTTATTCTTTTGAAATATTGATGTTGTCAATTTTGCAATCGATATTCTATTTCTGTGGGGAGAAGAACTGTGTGTAATATTATTTCTTTGTACTAAAATTACCCCCAAATTTATGTTTCCTGTTATAAAATTACTGATTTGGTTAGAAAACTTTTGTACTGTCACTGTTAAATTTGTGCTTTTGCAACAGTTATATAATATTGATTAAACGATTTTAATGATTAACTATAAACTAATTTATTACAAGATTATGTATATGTTCATGTTGCAATCAGAATGCTGAAAGGTATTGTGTCAATGGTGTATAAAATTCCTCAGAAAGTAAAACAAACAAGTTGGCACAATTAGACTATTTTAATTTACTAGCTAATATGTCGCATTGAATATAATTCAATATGGCAAAAAACGTCTAGTTCTACTGGAGTGATTTCAATAGAATAATTTCTATTGCATATTTAATACATTGTTACAAATGACCAACTTATAAATTGTCGAGTACGATAATGGTTTTTTTGTATGTTGTTAGGTGATAGAGTGGCCATTGAACCAGGTGTTGCTTGCAGATCTTGCAGATTTTGTAAAGAAGGCCGATACAATCTTTGCGTAGATATGCAATTCTGTGCTACACCTCCAGTTGATGGTAACCTTTGTCAATATTATACACATGCAGCCGACTTTTGCTACAAGTAAGTAGCGTTTATGCTTATTTTCATATCTATTATTTAACTATCTGACCCTAAACTTTTCATCATTGTATCATTTGTATTTTCTTTGTCAATTTCACTAATTTACTGATCAATCTCAGCTGGTATTATTTATTACTTACTGTATTTAACAGTTTGGGAGTCTTTCAAATGTATTAAACATTTTAGACCATATAAATAAACATTAAATCAAAGTACTTTGCTTGTAATGGTATCTGTAGTTAGTAAATTCATGAAGACAATATTACAATAAGTGCAAATAAAGAAACAAAATTATACTTTTAATAATTTTGTGCCTACTTCAAAAGTTATGAACATATAATAAAAGCAAAAATAAAATAAAAATTACTCTCATTGAGCCAAATTTACAAATAATAGTACATTAAATTTAGTATGAATTACGGTACACAAACTTCATTTGAACTGAAACATAAAAATTAAATAATGACACTAAATGATGACACTAATGACACTGAAAATCATTAAATATAATTTAATGATAAAGCTTGTCTTTTTGTTATCTTAAACAACTGTGGCTGGATATCTATTTTCCTGTTCTGTTTTTAATCATGATTTCTGTTTATGGTTTTTATACTCATGTTTCAATGATTTTTTCAATTTTAGATTGCCTGACCATGTCACCTATGAAGAAGCAGCATTACTTGAACCTCTCTCAGTCGGTGTTCATGCTTGTCGTAGGGCTGGAGTAAATGTTGCTAGCACAGTACTTATTTTGGGTGCTGGTCCAATTGGTCTGGTAACACTCTTAACAGCCAAAGCTATGGGTGCCACAAAAGTTGTCATTACAGGTAACATTATTTTAAATAAAATATTGGTATAAGCAATCTTTTCAACAGAACGCCTCCTTGACTAACTGCAACATTCATACAACATTTACTGGGAATATTACAAAATATAATTCTATAATGTATATTTTTAGTTAACAATTTTAGTAATACGTATCTCTTTCATAATTTGTTAGCAGAATAGTTGTTAAATTTCAAAGGTTCTCAAATTGACGTAATGGGCTCTATATTCCTTATCAGTTAATTGAGCTTTTACGAGGGCTTGTCTAAATGATTTTAACCCTTTGAGTACTGTTGTCTTGTATATGCGACGGCACTTACATGCAAAGGCCCAACCAAAGAACCAACTGACAAAGAACTAACTGCAAAGAACCAACTGTGATGTAAACTCATGTTCAAATTTTTCAGAAGTACTATGTTACACATTCTATTGGCTTTAAAATGAGTTAGTATTCTATATAATTATATAAAATCTGGACAAATTGAAATTGGAAATAATGAATTAGAGAACTTTTCTTTACCAAACTATATAACTAAACAAAAAGATTGTGTTTTTTATTTTTGTTCTGATTTTTTTCTAAAATGCACACAGACTAAAGAAATAAGTGAATATCCAATAACTGTAGAATCTGACGAAGAAGAATGATAATGAGGATAACAACAAAGAATTTTGCAGGAATTGACTTTGACTATAGAACACAATTCTGTCACTGTCAACAGCCTTTGGCCGAAAGATGTACTCAATTATTTTTTTTACATTATTGCAGATTTTAAATTACAACTTATTTTGTAACAATCACATAAAATTAAAAAATACAAAAAACATGAAAAAATTAAAAACTAAAAATACTGAAAACTAAATCTAAAAACTAAAAATTCAAGATAAATCATGAAATGTAGCTTCATCATGGTATGAAGTGTAATGAAAATACGTAATCTGTGCAAGCTTTATTTCCTTTAAAAAACTCAGTACCTAGTTAAAAGGTTAATGTCAATGTTTGTGATGCAGTCAAATTAGAAGAGACATCACAGAAAAGGAACTAGAGAGGGTACAGAAAAGACTAATTCATTAGTTGGAATGTAGATCTGGGAGAAAATTTGATGGCTATGAGGATGCCCTCTCATTCTACGGGCTTCAGAGTCTGAGCACGCGGTGTAGAGTGATGGAAGTTCTATATATTTACAACATTCTGCATTCACGAGTTGATGTTCCGGATATCTCGAAGATTTTTCTGAGGGTGCCTTGCACAGCTTTAAGAAGTTTCAAGCTGTTTGCTGGAGCCACAAGAAGTAAAATAACTCCAATTAATAGATGTATAGCTACAGCCATTGAAATAAATGGAGAGGTAGATCTGTTTCACAGAGATGGTAAAATTAAAGAAAAACTATCCAGGATACTGTGAAGGAAGGCTGTAAATACTGTGTGATCTTTATGTTATTTTATGTATTTTTATGTTATTTGTGTCTATGTAGTGTATGTTGGGTTCGGCGGCTGACTGTTTTCTAGTGAAGAAAGAATGACTACGTTAAGTTATAATGGTGCAGTATACTGAGGCGATATTCTATTGCTGTTCTACTGTACCACCTCGCATCCGTGCGACCAGCCATAGTAGTGGGTGGAGGCGGCGGGGTGTAGGGGAGTTTGGGAGCCCCAAAAAAAAAAAAAAAAATAAATAAATCGGTTTGCCTTAAACCTTTTATAAGCAACTAAGTAAATTACTAAATAACGCTAAACTGGGTGAAACTAATTACGTTTTCAGAGATGTAAGACTAGTGTGCACGAACACTGATGTAAATGAAAAGGCATTACTGGTAACCATAGCAACCCAAAACCCATAAGAAAAGCAGTATAAACTTGCAAGTGAAGTATTTAAATTTTAGAAGCAAAATGTTTCTCAGCACCATCATGCACAAACCACACTGAACTAAAAATATGTCCAATTATAACTACCTGTGTTCTTCAACTGGCATGTGACCGACATCAATGAGTGACAGTTCTATTTGAACTACATTAACCCATGGTTTTAAATGTGTTTTGTAATATCTTAATATAGTAAATTGAAACATTTCTCTTGTTAAACGGATTCTTAGTTTGGTAAAAACGTTTTTTGAATTTTGGAGTTTATTTATATTATAACATAATTAAAATACAAATCAATTGAACAATTGTGATTCAAGAGAAGAGGAATATTTTTTTTAATACTTTTTACTGTAATTTTTTGCGATCAGTTTTTTGTGTGGTTATAAACTTTAAGCAAAGATGATAAATATATGTATGCACCTACTCCTGAGTGAAATGGTTAATACTAACCATTAATTCTTTTAATTTCAGATCTTGTTGACCACAAGTTAAACTTCGCCAAGGAATTAGGAGCTGATTTTGCTCTTAAAGTCTCTCTTAATGAAAATGAAAAAGACTTAACACAGAGAATACGTGAAATTCTTGGGGACTTACCTGACATAACAATTGACTGCAGTGGCTTTCAATCAACTATTAAACTAGGACTTGAGGTAATGTTGTAATTGTAAAGCCTGGTGAATGAAAAGGAAGTTAATTTGTCCAATCTGAATTTTTATGGCAAAAATTAATATAACTTCCCTATTACGTTAAATGCCATTAGGTTTTTCAGTAATAAAAATGATTATAAGCTGCAATAACCATGTTTGCAGGGTTGTCTTTCATTAATGTTGCTTGCACATAAAATATGATCCATAGCTCCTTAATTCATCGACTTCATTCTAATGCACTGGTCCATCTAGTTATCAAGGATCTGATTAACATTAACATTTTAGTGATTGTATTTCAGGTTAAAATTTTTGTGCAGATATTAATTGTAACAGTGTTAGTACAAAAGTAGTAGGTGCTAAATGTATTGTATTATAACCCTTTGCAATATGAGTGAATTACAATAGTAATAATGCAATATAGAAGTTCCTCTCATGAAATAAATTTGAAAAACTAATTTTTTGAACCGGTTTTCTTTGTAGACAAAATGTGAAAAGAAGAATATTTTGACTAATTCTGGTGCAATTATTTCTGAATATGATTGTTAGACTAAAGGCACTGGAATTGTTGTGTAGCTATTCACAGCTATTATCTGGATAATTTTCCACCACTGTATACACATTTTTTTCTCCGATGCAATAACTTAATCACTAATGGATCTTGTCTTAATGTGATAGAACTTAATAAAACAAATTATTTAAAATTTTTTTAATGGTACAGTAAAACCTCCACAAACTACCACCTCTTCTAAGCAACCAACTCTCTAACTCACCAGTTTTTTCGGGAACCGAAATATTAACTATTCTTCCCCATAAAAATTTACCTCCGCTAAACGACTACTCTCTAATCTGGCCGCGACTGGTAAAAACGAGCAAAAGCGACCACTTTAATTTAATAATATAATAGAAATTAAAGGCAGATGGGCAAACGTATGTAATACAGAATAGCCATGCGCTACATATTGGTACTGCTACCTCGAGTATTGACAGATTTATAAGCTCATACAGTTTATACAGTGTAACACGTACAATTTTAACAAGCTTCAAATTCTATTGTATTAGTGGGAAAATCACAAAAACTACGTAAACATCTTTAGCTTTTCCCCAGAAATGTAATGTTGCACATATGCCATTGACCATAGATGACGTTATGTACAAAACCCTATAAACATTCATAGAGTTAAGTAGTGTAGTTTATTCATTTCGGTCGGTTTGTAAGTATGTCAGATGTAGTGTTATAGTACAAAAAATTAAATTTTTATGTAATCAATATTGTTGGGGTAAGTAATCATACACTTTTTATAATAATGAAGTTATTTTAATTTGGGTATTTTCCTGACTTCCACTTCTCCAAAACGACCACCTCTCAAACCGACCCCTTATTAAGTTCGCCGTACATGGTCATTTTGAGGAGGTTTTACTGTATTTGTTCTGTTACTCTTAGGTTTCTTTTAAATTGTGTATTTTAATAGTGTATCTACTCAGGAGTTTGAGAGATACTTGGATTATATTAAAATTTTCAGAGTTTAACATGGTAATTTTTGAGCATTAAATTATTAGTGATAATATTCCCTTAAGAACCAGTGGTATCCTAACAGCAACCATTGTTATATATTTTTTTAGTTTTGCTTGAATTTTTTTCTTAAACTAAACTATAACATTTTGAGCTGTGGCCCAAAAGATATCGTAGACCAGTTTATGTTACTTATGTAAAATGACTAAAGTAAATATATTTTATTGATAGCTGTGAACCAAAAATACTCTTTGTTTGCTCTAATTTAATTTTTTTTAAATTTTGTAGGCTACAAAGAGTGGTGGAGTTATGGTTCTTGTTGGTATGGGTGCAAATGAAGTTTCAATACCATTAATTGATGCAACATGTCGAGAAGTTGACATCAGAGGTGTCTTCCGTTATGCAAATGAGTAAGTAAAATACTCTTTAATTTTCCGGAATAAAAATAATTACTAAAGCACTGCTTAATTTTAAGTCTAAGATCTGATTGACATTTGGGTAATGGAAGGTTACTATGAGATATATCTCTATAATTTTACTAAAATGTCTGATAAAAGTTTTTTTAAATGTTCCTATATTCTAATTATTTCTTGGTAGTTGGCAAAATTGACAGTTTGAACTACTTTTGGTACAAAAATTTAGTGCTTTGTAACTGAGATGAAGTAAGTGATAAAAAGTTTAATGCCGTTGAGTCGTCATTATTTCATAATAATATTGTGTAGCATGTACTAAATCAGTGAAGTATCTAGGAGTGTCACTCGATAGATCTTTGTCTTGGAATTTATTCCAATCAAATCTGTTGTAAAGTGCCACTTGGGTTTGTTACTTGCAATAAAACAGAGTCAGATGAAATGAAAACCATTGCTGATAGTGACTTATTATGGGCTATTATGCTATACTATTTTAGTGTAATTCTTTACTAAATAATATGGCAAGAGGTTTTAAAATTCAGAAAAGCATTATGAGGTGGTTGCAAACCCTCGTACAGACTATTAAAAGAGCTTCAGTTTCCTACAATTTATTTCTTTGTATATGGTCGAGGTGATAATGTCTGTAAATACATTAGCCTACAGTCACAAAATGAGGAACAGAATTGATCACTACATTGCTAACGCTATGCTAAATTGTTTGTATAAAAACCTACTTATACAGGGAGAAAATATCAATAAATTATCATAATTTTTTGAAAAAGTTACATTAACCTGCATCTGTTAAAAAATATCTAAAAATACACTATTGGTGAAACGTTTTGTATAGAAGAGTTCTTTGTTAAATAATTTTGTTTTGAAAATAAATGAAATTTTAAGTAAATACCATATATTTCATCTATGTTAACTGCTACTATTAACTATTTAACATTATTTAGACAGACAGTGTTGGCTGCTACACAACTTTTTGAATTAATGGAATATATATAAAGATTAACAACATTTATTTAATTTTTTTTATGACATACAAAAACAATACTTATTACCTCTACCTAACTTCTCTGAAGTACTTCAACTATACATTAAGAGATAAACAATAAAAATTGCATTTAAAACAATTTTAAGAAACTTTATTAACATATATGTCACTTCTGTATTTGGCAGTTTAATTAAAATCAGTTTTTGAAATTAAAGAAAAAAGATTATATTTCCTTTTTGACAATACACTTGGCACTTTACATCTGAAATAACACTGAATTTATTTTTTATGTCTGAAATTTACTTATCTGGGTTGGTCTTTACCATTGTAAAGTCATCACTGCGAGTCAGATGTTTAACAACTGTAGAATTTTGTGACAAAGGTTCCATGTTTCAAATCGTAATAAAGGTAAAACTTTTATACTGATTTGAATAATAGACAGTGATTATTGATGTACTTTGATGTTTCAATTAACCATACTCTTTCAGGAATGGTCGATCTGAGTCTGTACAAGACTACACGTCATGCATATCATTGTCAACGCATTGGGTCACTGGGTTGTTTATTGTTCTTAATTTGAATAGATTGCAGTGTACACACATTAGGGATTTAAAAATGTAATAAAATATAATAATAGTAATATATTATATAATACAATTTCAAATTACCAAAATCTTACTTTATAACTAAAATTACTTTATCTGGAACTAATGTTCATTACTAAAATATCTTCTTCAACTGAAATTTTTCCTTTTTATCTGGCAACTAAACTTGACACAAATTTAAAATAATTAAAAATTTTAAGAACATACTTTTGAATACCTTAATTTTAAATTTTGAACATTGAGCTACTTTAATACACCTCTGTACCTATATTGGGAATGAACGTACCAAAAAAGAACATACTATTAATTATTGCACCCAATTTTCAATCATTTTTATTGACATTTATTCATTATTTTCCAACATAAATCAAGGTAAATATAAAATACCTACTATAATTAATTTCCAAATTTCAGCGTTTTAATACTACAGCCAATTGTATATTATTGGGTAAACATTATTAAATGCAAAATTTATTAAAGGTAGTAAAAAGGTTAAGTAGGTAAGAAAGTACTTCAAAACAGATTAAGCATAAGCGTGTTAAGAAAAATTGTCATAGTATTTCTGATGAAATTTTATACTTTATGATCTTTACATACAAAGTTATCAACACATTACTAACTGAAAAAATGACATTAAACCTTTAAAATAAAACAGTTTTGTAAATAAAATTTTTAGGCCTACTTTTCTGCATGCAGTTAATTATTATCCTAAATTCTAAAACTTTACCTCCTCACCCTTATAAGAAATTTTCATTTAAAAAATGTTTTCTTAATAGCTCACATTGTATTAAAATAGTTGTGCTGTGTTTTTGGGGGTAAGCAAAAGATGGATAATTAGGATTATCCAACTTTACCACTAGACAAACCCAGTAGGTTTAATTTCAGATATAAAGAATAATTTCAGAGATTTCTTAAAGAATAATTTCAATAAGAATATTTCAGTGTAGTTTCAGAAAGTGCTAAGTGCATTTTCGAATAGTATACTAAATAAACAGTTTAGGTAACATGAAACAAATTAGTTAGTAATGAATTTAGTACTGATAATATTTAGTATCGACTTATCAGTTTTATCTTGACACGTGTACTACCTTCATAGAGATTTTTCTTGCAGTTAAAAACACACCAACAGGCCAGTTTCTAGAAGAGTGTACATTTATGTACTCTATATAAGAAAACAATCACTAATTTTTATGTTCTGAAGTAAAAAACAAACTGTTGCTGTTTTTTTTTCAGTTATCCAGTTGCATTGGCCCTGGTTGCATCAGGAAAAGTTAATGTGAATTGTCTTATTACACATAATTTCAAACTAGAAGAAACTGCAGATGCATTTGAAGTAGCAAGAACTGGTGCTGGAAACGCTATTAAAGTTATGATACATTGCAACAAATAATAAAAATGACAGATAAAATATCAACAAAAACAGGATCATCCGTTACTACCATTCTCTAAAAAGTGAGATTAAAATGTCTCTTAGTCTTACTATAGGCCTGTAGGATACTAGTAATATTTTTAGATGGCGTCATTCATAAATACGATAAAATTGGTTAAGAATAATACAAACATTTTATTCTATTATTTCAATAGTAAATGGTATTTAAAAATGTATTTTTGATAGATATTATTGTCAAGTATCTATAAATACATAATTTTTGAACAAACTAAATTAACATTAAAAGCGGAAGGTTCTGAGTTCAATTCCTGCTAGGGTCTGGATATTATATGTACCACAACCCAACGGTTCACACGCCGAAGTAGGTTCTAATAACCAAGATGTTGATGCGACCTAAACTAAAAAAATGTAGATAATTTTTTTTCATGTATTTTGTCTTGAGAAGATTTAAATTAGCTTTAAATATTTACTCTCAGTACTGAGTTGTTAAATTATTTGTACTAGATTTTTGCACTCTATTTTAGTATTAAAACATATTGTTCCAGTGAGTGATGTACTGTAAAATATTAAATTGTCACTATAAAATAATAATATTATTTGTATCTTATGTAATTATGAAATAATTGATAAAGACTGTGGTAAAAAGCTTTTTATAAATTGTTTATGTTGATTAACAGAATATCTTCTTCTTCTTCTTCTTTCTCTCTCCCCATGTGCCTTACAGCGTCGGGGTAGTCTCGGACAACTTCCTCCATTGTACTCTATCCGCCGCCAATCGTCTCATTTGCCCTAGGGCCATGCCTCTTTCCTCTCCCAATCTTCGTATGTGCTCATCATATGAGTATCGTGGACGTCCTCTTTTCCTACTCCCGCCAACGATTACGTTTGCATACTGCTTGGCTTTCCTTTCGTCATCCATTCTTTGTATGTGACCCCACCATCCCAATTGTTTTCTATCTATTACTTCCTTCACATCCTTCATTCCTATTTCCTCCCTGATTCTTTCACTTCTTACTCTATCTCTCAATGTCTTCCCAGCTGTCCTTCTATGGCACTTCATTGCAACTGCCCTGATTCTGCTCATTTGTTGTTGCTTCAAGGGCCAGCTTTCTGCACCATACAGGACTATTGGTTCAATAATACTTTTATAGACCCTGTTTTTTACTGTGGCACCCACTTCTTTTTTTCCAAAAATACAATTTCTGGTTGCATAGAAGGCCCGACTAGCTTTAGAGACCCCTCCTAGGGAGTACAGGACCTTGTAGATGGTGGAGGGGCTTGCGTGCTCCCAAGACCCGGAGAGCTATGCCGGCGGTAGTGTAACTACCAGCAGGGCCTCCCAAGCCGGACAGGTCAAAGGGTAGGAGCCAGACGAAGAAGTACTCCAAAAACGACGTCGTTGGGCCAATCACCCACACGTTGAAAAAGCGGATTCAAAGTCACATAAATAGCCTCGGACAGGACAGGAATTTTCGGAATAAAAGACTGGACAAACCTAATTTACGATTTGGAAATTGGAATATACGCACTTTGACTGGAAAGGAAAAGGAAATAGTAGAGGAGATGAAAAGGTATAAAATGAGTGTTCTAGGAGTTAGTGAGATTCGGAAAAAAGGATGTGGAGAGAGACAATTGGATGATGGATATGTGCTCAGATATTCAGGAACGACTGATGCAGGACGGTTAAAAGGAGGAGTTGGTGTCATACTGGACGAGAACACTAATAAATTAGTAAGTGGATGGGAAGCCAGGAGTCCCAGGATTATAAGAATTGATCTAGAACTGTCAGAAAATATTTCCATTATTCAGGTCTATGGCCCAACTGATGATGCAGATATTAGAGAAAAGGATTGTTTTTGGGAAGATCTAGGTAGAACAATGGCAGAGGTAGAGACAGGTCGAAAGGCATTTATAATGGGTGATTTTAATGGAAGAATAGGAAATGATGAAACAAGATGGCATGGTTGTATGGGAAAACATGCCGGGGAGTCAGTGCGGAATGATAATGGAACACGTCTGTTGGAGTTCTGTATTGGTCACCAGCTGCTGATTGGAAATACGTGGTTCATCCATAAAACCATACACAAAGTCACTTTCGTGGCTGAAGGCAGAGATACTCAAAGTATTATTGACTACTTTCTGTACCCATCTACTATGAGATATGCAGTAAAGGATGTGAAGGTTATAAGAGGTGCAGAGATCGATACAGATCACAAACTTCTTGTTGCAGACACCAGTTTTCAGAGAAAAACCACAATGAAGCAGAAAGTCTATCAAAGGATTAAAGTAGAGGAATTGGAAAATATTGATAAACAGATTGCATTTCAGGCTGAAGTGGAGAGAGAATTGACTCTAGCTGAAGCTCAAATGACAGATGAAGCTCTGTCCACAAATATTGAGGTTCAGTGGAAAAACATAAAGGAAACCTTATTAAAAGCAGCAAATAAGGTATGTGGAAAAAGAAAAGTGGGTCAATTCAAGAGGAGAACAAAATGGTGGACAGAAGAAGTGAAACAGAAAGTCAAAGACAAAAAGAATGCATATAGAGGATACATTAGATCGGGAAGAAATGAAGATTGGCGGAAATATATTGAGTGCAGAAACCAAGCAAAAAAAATAGTGAAGGAGTCGAAGGTGAAGGCTTGGGAGGAATTTGGAAATGAAATCGATAGAAATTTCAAAAATAATGTAAAAAAGTTCTGGACAATTTGCAAAAGTATACGTGGAAAGTTTGGAAAACAAGTGAACTCAATAAAGAATAAAGAAGGGAAACTGATGACGGCTACGCAAGATGTACTTGAAACCTGGAAAAAGTTTTTCGAAGATAAGTTCAAAGAGGATAGGTTTGAGGAAGCTATCACTGTAGATGTGGTCAATGATGCAAATGTGGACTATCAAATGAATTCTGATATAACAAAGGAAGAGGTTAGGGATGCAATTCGAAAAATGAAGGTAGGGAAAGCAGCAGGAATAGATGAAATACATGCTGAATACCTGAAGAAAGGAGGTGAATGCATAGTGAATAGCCTAACAAAATTATTGCAGGAAGTCTGGAAACAGGAAAAGATTCCAGAAGAATGGGAACAAAATATCATTATCCCACTGTATAAAAAAGGTAACTCAACTGATTGTGAAAACTATCGCGCAGTGTGTTTGTCATCGGTTGTACTGAAAATTTATACCCGAATTCTAGAGAAAAGACTTCGTGTGGTGGTGGAGGACCAGTTTGAGGAGGAACAATGTGCCTTCAGACCAGGCAGACAAACTCAAGACCATATTTTCTCGCTGAGATCAATCTGTTCGAAGTCTATAGAAAAAGGAAAACGGGTTTATCTGGCATTCTTGGACCTCAAAGCAGCTTTCGATACGGTCCCAAAATGTGTTGTATGGGAGACGCTGGTTGCCAAAAACGTATCACCAAAATTACAGCGAGCAATAAAAAGTGTTTTTAATAATGTGACTGCAGTGATCAGAACGTGTGGAAGGATTTCAAGACCGTTACAAATGGAAAAAGGAATTAAGCAGGGAGACAGTTTGAGTCCACTACTTTTTGTGATGATAATGGACGAAATTAATAAAATCTGCAAAAGACGAACTGACAGAATGATGGTGGGACGTTGGAACTTGAGGCCCATATTTGCTCAAGCTTTGTTATTTGCAGGTGACATAGTTCTTATTGCTGACTCTGAAAGAAAGCTTCAAACTGCAGTAATTGAATGGAATGAAGAGATTAAAAGGAAAGGCATGACACTGAATATCAATAAGAGTAAAGTGATGGTGGTTAATGGCTTGGAAGGTGAAAGAATTAGGATGGATGTGGAAGGACAGGTAATGGAACAGGTGAGGTCATATGAGTATCTGGGTACAGTAGTAAGGGACGATGGGAAAATAGATGATGAACTAAGAAATAGAATCTCTAAAGCTAGTCGGGCCTTCTATGATTAACAGAATATAAGTTACCAAATATTATATATTTTAGTATTTTTCTTACGAAAGATCTTCTAATCCAATATAAATTTTCTTAATTAAAGAAAAAAATTAAGTTATGAATTTAAGATGAACATAACATTGAATCTCTACAGTAATATGCGTCAGCAGATGGGATTTAAAGAAAAACTGATGCTGGTTAAAGAGTAAGTTGCAAGTTCTTTTTATATTACAACAGTATAGTATTTCTTTTGCAATCAGTTAATAAATACAATAACTTTAAGCAAATATGAGAAAATCTGAGTAATGTCCTTAGAATTGAAACACAAACCACACTCAATAGTGTGTTTGAAAAAGACCAAACTGTGAAAAAAATATATACCTATATATATATATATACAAAATCAAACTTGATGAATCATGAATCAACATCCCGAAACATAAAGTTGTTGAAGTTGGAGATGACAATGACAATAGTAGAGATGAAAACGACGCTAATTATGAGATGCTGATGATTAGGAGTTGAAGTGGAAAAGATAAAAAAAATTTAAATGACTAACAAAATCGTAGAGGTAAGTCCAATGGTTTAAAACGTTTTAGTCTGTGAGTATCTTCGCTGTTGTCAAGGAGGTTAATCGCTAATGGATTCTGATGGTCTTCTAGTTTTTGTAAATGTTTTTCGCTATGTTGTTCAATTTCTTCTTTTATGAAGGGCAGGTTTAGGTCATTGCGTAGTATTTCATTGGTTACGTACCATGGGGCTGCAGTGATCAGTCTCGGGCATTTTGATTGAAAGCGCTGCAGTATTTCTATATTTGATGAACTAGCTGTACCCCATAGCTCTAACCCATACGTTCAAACTGGTTTAAATATTACTTTATATACGAGTACTTTATTTTCAAGGGAGAGTTGAGACCTACTGTCTAAGAGCCAGAGCAATTGACGTAACTTAAGCCCAAGTTGCTTTCGTTTCACCCATATATGACTTCTCCACGTGAGTCTTCGATTTAGATGTAAACCCAGATATTTAACTTCATTCTTCTGGGGGATTACTGTACCATTCAAGCTGACCACTGGACATGTTGGTTTCTTTAATGTAAACGTTACGTGTGTTGACTTATCCTCATTAATCTTCATTCTTCATTTCTTACACCATTCGTGAATGTTGTCAAGACAGGTTTGTAACTTCTTTGAGGCACATGTCAGAGAAGCGTCCGCCGCTAAAATCGCTGTGTCATCTGTGAATGTTGCCGTCATTACAGATTCATGTTCTGGAAGGTTGGCTATATAAAACGTATATAAGAATGGACTCAAAATGCTGCCTTGGGGAACGCCAGAATGTATTTAATAGAAATTGGAAAAGACATTATCATATTTAACTTGGAAGAAACGATTTAAAAGATAGTTTTTAAAAATCAAGAAGTATGGGTATTGAAGTATGGGTAATGAAGAAGTATGGGTATGGGACAACGGGATTACTGTCCCGTTGTCAGTTTGTGTGTGTAATATTTACTTACCACCAAATAGAGAAATTTCATACCTAGCCATACGAGAATTACTGGAACAGTTACCAAGTCCATGTATATTACTAGGAGATTTCAATGGTCACCATTATTCTTGGGGCTCCTCACTGTGCAATGGTAGAGGTCACATGGTGGAGAGGGTCCGGAATGATTTAGACTTATGTCTATTGAACGATGGATCTGAAACATTCATGTCATCCTCAACAGGTTCCTGGTCATGCTTGGACCTTACTTTCTGTAGTCCGTCCCTTGTTCCACGGTTGTTGTGGAGAGTACTGCCGGACCTGTACGGAAGTGATCACCGACCGGTGGTGGTCGAGTTTTTTGACTATCAGTCTGTCGATGACCTTCCAAAACGATGGATAGAGAAGCTTGCACGGTGGAATGAGTTTTCAAGTTTGATGGAATCTGAATATGTAGATGATGATGATGATGATGGTCGAAACCTGTTGTCTTCCTTTGTGGAGAGGATGTCTACAGCAGCTGCCCAGAGCATTCCTAAAACATCAGGAAAAGCGCGGCGACCGCCGGTGCCTTGGTGGAATAATCAGTGTAAGGAGGCTCTTCAGGACCGCCGTAGGGCCCTGCGCATTTTTAGTCGCAGACCTACGGATGTTAACCTGGAAGCTTACCGAAGAGCTCGGGCCTGCTGTAGGCGTATCTTTCTAGAGAGTAAGAGAGAGTCATGGCGCTGTTATGTTGCAGATATTAACAGGAGTACCCCTGTGACAACGGTGTGGAGAAAACTGCGGTCGGTGTGTGGAAAGACGTCTCCGCACCGCATTGCAGGGTTGCAACATGACGGTTCCGTGATTACGTCACCAATCGACATTGCGAATGCAATAGGTTGTTCGTTAAGATCAGCGTCTCTCACGTCTTCATATTCAATTCAATTCCAAAATCATAAGCATACCATTGAATCTCTTCCTTTTCATATAGCGGACGCGAATGATCCTCTGAACATTCCTTTCTCACTGCCTGAACTAAGAAAAGCGCTCAAAGTTTCTCGAAATACCTCGCCTGGAGGAGATGAAATAACACTTTCGATGATTGCGCATTTACCAGATTCTGGTTTAAGGCAGCTCCTACATATTTTTAATAAAATATATGCTTCTAGAAAGCTTCCAGAATCATGGAAAGAAGCAATTGTTGTCCCGATCCTCAAACCTGGCAAAGATAAAATGTTGGCCTCCAGCTATCGCCCCATCTCTTTGACAAGTGTTGTATGTAAGGTGATGGAAAGAATGGTGAATAGTCGTCTCATGTGGTATCTGGAAAAGAATGACTTCCTCGCTCCTGAACAGAGCGGTTTTCGGAGAGGGAGGTCTTCGACAGACCACTTGGTGGCCCTTGAGACGGCTATCTGCAATGCGTTTGCATTGCGGCAGCGCCTCGTTGCCGTATTCTTTGATTTGAAAAGAGCATATGATACGGCTTGGCGACGAGGTATTCTTAATACCTTGCGGGAGTGGGGCATCGCTGGGAACATGTTGGCCTTCATTAAAGACTTTCTGGATGACCGATCATTTCGTGTAAGGGTTGGTCAGAGTTTGTCAAACAGGTTTGATTTGGAAAATGGTATACCGCAGGGGAGTGTAATTAGTTGTACTCTATTTGCGATTGCCATTAACAATATTGTGAAATGTTGCGTATACCCTATTAAATGTTCTTTGTTTGTAGATGGTTTTGCGATATATGTTGCATCTAGAAATGTTGTTTCAGCTGAACGAGCCCTACAGCTAACTATATACCGTCTTGAGGAATGGTCACGACAAACTGGCTTTAGTTTTTCTCCTGAGAAAACTAAATGCATCCAGTTTTGCCGGATTCGGACAGATACTGTTCCAAGACTGTATTTAATGGGTCAGCATATTAAGGTTAGCACTGAAATCAGGTTTCTAGGTATAATATTCGATAAAAGACTTATATGGGTTCCGCATATTAAAGACCTACGGGCTAGGTGCTTAAAGGTGGTTGATATTCTGCGTGTTCTTACAGGTACATGTTGGGGAGCTGATAGATCATGTATGTTAAGGTTCTACAAGGCTCTAGTGCGATCTCGTATAGATTATGGCGCTGTAGCGTACTCATCTGCTACTCCCACTTCGCTAAGAATGCTTGACAGTATTCACAATTCATGTTTACGATTGTCTACAGGTGCTTTCCGTTCTAGCCCTGTTGTCAGCATCTTAGTTGAAAGTGGAGAAGTGTCGTTACACAGACGTCGCCAGCAGCTTCTATTGACGTACTTTGCTAAGTTAAAAGCTAGACCTTACCATTTTTTGCATGAGATCATTCTCAACAACCCCTGTCATGATTTGCATCTGATGAACGCCCGACAGCCTTCACCATTCGGTGTAAGAGCGTTGGAGATATGCAACAACCTCGATATTGCCATTCCTCGTGTCTACCCATGTAATTCTTGTCTATTTCCACCCTGGACCATCGCTCAGTTACACTTTAACTTTGAGATGTGTAAATACTCAAAGGCAGACACAAGTTCTGTGGTATTTAATAGCATTTTCAGTGAATTAGTTGAAGCTATTAAACCATCTACAGTTGTATACACTGATGGATCAAAGTCGGATGTTGGAATTGGTTGCTCGTTTGTTGCTAATGGGAAAACCTATTTGTTTGGATTACCTGCGGGAACCAGTGTTTACACGGCTGAACTTTATGCTATCAGCAAAGCTCTTTCTGTAGTCTGTGTGCGTGGGCGTCGGGTGTTGGTGTGCACTGATTCGCTCAGTACTCTCCAGTCGATTAATGATGTGTATTCACGCCACCCGCTAGTTGTGGACGTCCTCGGCACTGTGAAGGAGCTGAATGATAGAGGAGTAAGCGTTCTTTTCTGCTGGGTTCCGGGTCACGCTGGAATCTCGGGAAATGAGTTTGCTGATCTGGCCGCTAAGGAGGCGGCACGTCAACCGGCCTTCACGCAATATCTGACTGTGTCAGATTTCGTGGGCCTGGTGAAGCGTGTCATCACTGATTCCTGGCAGGTAGAATGGGCTGGCTCTCATGGCAACAAGCTTCGTGAGATAAAGCATGACGTTAAGCCTTGGCCTACGTCGCTGAGGAAGAACTGAAGGGAAGAGGTTGTCATCGCGCGACTTAGAATTGGACACACCAGATTAACGCATGGATATCTCATGACGTCTGGTGATGCTCCAATGTGTGGCAGATGTGATTGTCCTTTGACAATTGAACATGTGTTGGTAGATTGCGTCTGCTACGCAGCTCTATGTCGGCGATTCAAGATACCCTTCCAGTTACGAGATGTACTCGGCGACGATAGCCATGTTTTGGACTCAACATTAAGATTACTTAGATCCATTAGTGAGTACAACAGTGTCTGATAGGGAAATAGGAATATTAGTTTAATTTTATATGTGTATTTGTGTATGTTTTTTATTTATTTATTTATTTATTTATTTTTTTTTTGTGGCCCCTTTACAGCCTTTTGTTTTTACCGTCAGGTCTGTGATATTAGCTTTTAATTTATATTATTTTTTGTTTGCTGTGATACTAGTTTGTAAGATTTTTATTTGTTAAGTTGTAAATATGATTTATTCTGTGATATTAGGTTTAAGTTTATGTTCGTATGTTAATGTATTTTCTGTGATATTTCTAGTTTGTAAGACGTTTTATATTATAATAAGAAAATAACTTTCTACACTTGGGCCCTTTACCCCCATGTGTAGAATTACGGGCGTTGATAACCGTCCTGTTTTTTCGCCCCCCCCAAAAAAAAATCTAATTTCATTTTAATTTTGTATAGCAGACCTAGGTGCCAAACTTTGTCAAACGCCTGTTGAATATCCAAGAATATTCTTCAATTCTAAGCTCTTCTGAATAAGTTTGACTAGTCTGTTGACTTGTTCTACAGCCGAGTGTCGTTCACGAAACCCGAATTGATGATCTGGAATCAGTTTATACTCTTTTTAGGTTTTAAGGTTTTAAATGACTTAACAACATTTTTTTGTTTGATTAGCCACATGATAATTATTCCTGTTTCTCGTGTTGTGATTGTGAACATTGAAATTCTGCATAAATTTATTTTGCCTAACATACATAATCACCTCAAAAATGTAGAGGGAGGGAACTGTAAGCAATTTAAGCTCCTTAAATAGTGGCCTGCATGAGGTTAGCTGGTTAGCTCCCACCATACACCTAACAGCTTTCTTTTGAATTTTAAAAACCCTATTCATATTACCCATGCTAGAATTACCCCATACTAAAATACCATAACGGATATGAGACAGAATGAGGCCATGATAAGCTGCCATTAGTAATTTTTTATCATTTAATCTGGCGATTTGTTTTAGTGCAAATACCCCAGATGATATTTTACTACAAACTTGATTGATATAGAAGTCCCAAGACAAAGATCTATCTAGAGATACGCCCAGGAACTTCAATGTTTCTACATGCTCTAAACTATTATTATGAATAAATACATCCACTTCTCTACTTTCTTTAACGTTATGTTTATTTTTAAACTGCAAGTACTGACACTTTTTCCCATTAACTGTTAATAACATTTGATTCAAGAACTGTACTACGGACTCTATGTTAACATGTGTATTTACTTCAAGAGCATCTACCAGTAAACTGTTACTGATTACTGAAGTATCATCAGCAAACAACAAAGCTCTGCCATTAGGTATGACTTCTGGTATGACTTCTAGTCTAGGTACTAGAATCTGTTATCGATAGCTTGAAAAGTAAGAAAACGATAGGGTTAGATGGGATCTCAAGTATTACTGTAAAAGATTGTAAAAATTTTTTATTGACACCTCTCCTTCAGCTAATTAACTTCTCCCTGGGAATAGGTGTATTTCCAAAGGAACTGAAGGAATGTAAAATATTGCCTGTGTTTAAGAATGGCAATACCCAATTAGTTGAAAATTATAGGCCCATAAGTATACTAAAGACTATTAGCAAAATTTTTGAAAAGGTAGTGTTCATTTGGTTTATCAGTTTTTTGACTGAAAACCTTATCATCTCAAAAGATCAGCATGGTTTCCAAAAGTTAAGTCAATCAAAACTGCTATTGTCTCACTTTTTGAGCAGGTAGTTGATATATTTGATGCAGGAGAGAAGGCCTTAACTGTGTTTTTAGATCTTAGTAAAGCTTTCGACTGTTGATCATGAAGTCTTGTTGAAAATGTTAAGAGTCATTAGGTATTAGGGACGTAGAACTTAAATGGTTTCAGTCTTATCTGGTAGGTAGAGTACAGTGCACAGAAATAACTTGAGTAGTTAGGGGGAAACTTACAAAATTTTTGTCTGAAAAGCTTGATATCAAAGCTGGTGTTCCACAGGGTTCAATTTTAGGTCCCATTTTGTTTTTGTTGTATATAAATAGATGACCAGAAATCTTACCCAACAGTAGAGCTTTGTTGTTTGATGATGATACTTCAATCATAAACAAAAGTTTACTGGTAGATAGTCTCGAAGTGAATACACATATTAGCATAGAATCTGTAGTCCAATTTCTGAATGAATTGATGTTAACTGTTAATGGGAAAAAGTGTCGGTACTTACAGTTCAAAAATAAACACAATGTAAGGGAAAACAGAAAAGTGGATGTCTTTTTACAAAATAATATCCTACATCATGTTCAAACAGTGAAGTTTCTAGGAGTGTCACTAGATAGGACTTTATCGTGGTATTATTATACCGTTCAAATTTGTGGTAAAATATCATCTGGGGTATTTGCATTAAAACAAATTGCCAGATTAAATGTAAAAAATTGCTAAAAGCAGCTTATCATGGTTTAATTTTATCTCATATCAGGTATGCTATATTAGTATGGGGTAATTTCAATTAATAATTAATTTCATTAATATGGGGTAATTCATCACAGTGTAACATGGAAAGAGTTTTTAAAATACAGAAAAAAACCGTCAGGTGTATGATGGGAGTCAACCACCTTACCTCATGCAGATCGCTATTCACTATCTTCACTATCTTCAAACAAACTGTCATGTTTGTAAACAATGTAATAAGCTACCAAGCTCAGCAAAACCTCAGGAAAACAGTTGTCAAAATAGATTTTAGCCATAATATCATAACATCATAATTAGTCTTGCTGCATGGTATAGAAAGCTGCATAAAGATGAAGGAAAACAATTGGCATAGCCAGGAAGTTGTTACAAATTTTAGTTTTAAAACTAAATATGACAATTTAGCTGTGCTCTTAGAGACTGTTGGTTCATATCGATCTCATAAATATCCAATTACAGGGTTGATATGGATTTGCCAAGTACCACACTCTGCTGGACAACAGATGCCCAAAGCTTTATAGAAAACTGTAAACATTCTAACGAGATGCCAGATATTAGACGATACAAGTTATTTACAATAGGATAACATTATTTTCTATTATTTAAATTATAAATAATTAATGCTAAAATAAATTAAAAAATTAAGGCCAAATGATTGAAACTTTTTGGCTGAAATCTCTTCATGTAGTGTTAGACTAATTATTCCTGTACTTAAGAAAAATTTATAAGCAGCTATATCATTTCTGTCAACTAGCTGGTTAAAAAATTTAAAAAGAAATATTGTCGTTTTGTAATTACTATTGTAATTTTTAAGAACAGAAGAGTTAGAGGTGTAAAAGACACTAGTCAGAGTTATTTCCATTGAAAGTAATGAATTTCATTATACAGCCAGACCCTGTGGTGAATGAAGTGAAGGTGTCATTCCCAGGGTGCAAAGTAGATGCTTTTCGGAGGGCCTGGCATGCTGGTAAGCATAGGCTACTTTTATATTTAGTGAGGGAGGCAGAGGTAAACCACCTCAGTCTTTGTTTTACGTAGCAAAACCTCTAGTGGTTCAAACCAGTCTTTCGTCTGTTGATCTAAAAAACAACACATTGTAATTTAAAAATGGTTCAATGAATTACAATTGAGTGTTTCACAATGGAAAGTTAATTTATTATGTTAAGATGAGATATACCTTTTTACAAAATGATAAGACTTCTGGAAAAGGATTCTAGTTATGTTTTGTTATGTAAGAAGAATTCAATTAATTGTTACTACAGGAAGAAATGTAGAATGTAAAGGCTAGAGAGCAGTAAGTTACTTTTATTCAGTAATTGAGATTAATTTCTATTGTTAGGATTAGCACAAAGAGAAAGTCAGTCAGTCTGTCTATACAATATTATGTATCGTAAAACTGCATCACTAGACAAGTTAAAAGTATTGGATTTATGGGACTATAATACATAGATTTAAAGTTGTAATCAGAGGCACAACTAGAATGGAAACATTCTAAATTAAATAAATGATTGAAAAATACTGGTGATTAAGAGAGTGAGAAAGTAACTTAAAAGAATAGTGCAGAAATATACAGACTGGAAAAGGACAGAATGATGAGGATGCTGGTGAACGAATTGGGCAGTCAGGTTCAGAATGCTGCAACATTTGTTAATTAAAAAACTTTGAAAACGAAATAAAGGAGCCTGTTAGTAATTAGAAAACAAACCAGTAGAGGGCTGGAGGTAAAGTTGGATGAAAGATTTGTGTTAATTAGTTACGTATCTGGTCTACTGTATGTGTTTAAAATAAATGTATCAACTGCATTAGTTGAATTCAGTCTCGTGAATTTTTTTTTCACTCACACACTTACATTAGTAGTAGACTATTTCTACACTTTGGTAACTTATTTCCATATCAAAATCTTTTTATGTGAAAATAATTCAGAACAAGAACTATTGTATGCAATGTTGCACTAGCAATTTTACAAGCTAAGTTAATTCAAAGTAAAGAAAGCATTATAAAAATCTGGTGTGAAACACACATACAACTTTCTCTTGCCAATGCAAATAATGAAGAATATAACCTAACATTAGAAATAAACAAAAAACTAACCTCAAAAAACGTAACCTTATTTTAAACATGAGTGAATGATGCAAAATGAAAATCAACCTTAGTTTGGCTTAATAATACGGAAAATCTAGTATCTTAAGTACCAGGAATGTTGAATAAGAATATACCTTATTCAATGGCCCTGCTGAAGGACTAAACTCTGACG
Organism: Catonia carolina; assembly: GCA_035578175.1. NCBI lineage: Eukaryota > Metazoa > Arthropoda > Insecta > Hemiptera > Achilidae > Catonia > Catonia carolina. Next base: position 333,941,998 of record JAQMRL010000001.1, read on the forward strand.
TACTAAACTAGGCTCTGTAGAGAAAAATGCTTTGAATAAAAGTTGTTGATCTTTTAATTTTCTATAAATTTTATTATAAGTTGTAAACTTTTGTCATAAATTCCATACTAAGGCTGAAATCTTAAAAAAACATTTTTTTACGGATTTTCATGGAAAAAAAAGAAAATCACAAATAACCTCTACATTAAGTGTTATACGAAGAAATGTTTCAAATAAAATAGTTGTAGACTTTTAAATTGTCTACAACTTATATTTTTATAATATACACTTTTTCCTTAAATACATATTAAGGCTACAATATTTAAAAAAAAACATGTTTTCTATGAGAGAACAGCCTCCCCAAGAATTTCAGCAGACATGGCACCTACCCTATATTGTAGAGCATAAAAAATTTTGTAAATGAGGTGATTTTGAAAAAAATCGTAAGAGCCGTTTTTGACGAAATCGCAAAGAAGTGAAAAATGTCACAAATAAACTATTACTTCCAGTTGACTGATTTGATGAAAATGTTCATGTCGGGCCCTCTAGTGGTACCTAACTTAAGTTTCAAGTTTCAACTTCGTACGATGTTGCCTTCTTGAGATATTCTGTCCACACACACACACACAGACCAATCGCTAAAAACATCTTTTTTTGGGTTCAAGGGTATGAAAATGTGTAGATCTAGTGAAAACTCAATTTCAAAAAATCGAGACGAAGACAATACTTTCCTTCTTATATATTCATATAGGCAAGACAAAGTAAAAATTTAATCAAATTGAACAATTTACTCTAAATGTACCAATGGTATTTTTTCTATTTTTTCAGGTAAAAATGCAACTAGCTCTTTGTAGATAATGAGTGGTTTTTTAATTCGGTTGTAACAGTGAATTAAATTTAAGTAAATTTAGTTTTAATTCAAGAAGTCTCTTTTTATAATACAATATAATGTATCATTTTATTTATTTAACAAATGTATACAGACAATATTATAATTTTATTTTTAGACAAGCTAGTAAAATTACCTCCATGTGTGGATATGATAAGTTGTTCTGGTACGCGCTACACCCTAAACATATCACTATATCATGTGCAGCAAAGGTTGTTATGTAACATGTGTACTAATAATTACAGATTTAATGAATTAGTAAATAAATTATGGAGTAATTGTTTTGTTACTTTTTTATGAACATCAACTCAACTTTGTTAGTATGTACATAAAATTTATGTACATTTTACTGAAATATGTGAATATTGGAATACAAATTAGAAAAAATTTTCGGGTAGAACAATATTGTCATTCTAACTGAATTTTCTTTTGATTTTAAATCATCTATAAAGTCTTTGTAAGGTTCATAAATTTTATTGTCCAAAATCATCAAATTATTTGATTAATAGACTGTTTTGAATATGTAGTTATGGTTCAATTTCTGTTAGGTGTTTTAAATAATGGAAGGATTATTTCTCTATGTTTGGTGATGAAGTTTAGAACTGTTGGAAATTGATTTAAATATTATGTGAACAAAATTATTTTTGGCAACGTGTGAGAAATAAAGTCATTAAATTTCTTCATACCAAGTGACAGCATTTTTACAAGTGGTAGGAACTGTTAGAACAAATACTGAAGTGATTTGTAATATGCATGATAATCATGCTTCACCAGATTCTGATATATGATATTTCTCTGCACCAGTACAACCTTATGGTTAACCAGAACTTATATCTCTTAAATTTACAAAACTTCCTGTCAATTTATAAATCAGGAAACTTTTAAAACAAACAAATAAATAAAACACTGTCTTAATAATGAAATTAAAAGCAATAATGTATCTATGTACAAATCTTTACAATTACAATAAAACTAGGAATTTAGGTTTTCCATTCACTACAAAAATTACCGCCAGTTTGGTCTAATGCTAAAGTTGTTGCCACAAGTCAGCTCATTTTAGGAGTTGAAGGTTCCATGGTTCAAAGCCCAGTAAAGGTTATGGATTATATGCTTTTATCTGGATTTGAATACTATCCAGTGGTTACTGGTGTAATTTAATGGTTAGGTTTCAATTTATCTTACTCTCTCAGGAATGGTTGACCGTAGTCCATGCAAGACTAAACCTCATTTACACATCATACGTGTCATCCTCATCTCATTGGGTCATCGGGTTGCTTATTGTTCTTAAATTGAACAGATTGCTACGTACATATATATGAGTATTAGGTACCTATTAAAAAACCAACTTAATATTTTATAGTGACCTTCTGCCAGCTGACTGACTGCTGGTAGGGACCTAGCTAATAAGTTTTTTTTTAACAGTAAGAATTATTTACAAACAGTTTAACAAAAACTTTCAGTAAATGTTTTGATGATGAATATAACTTGAAGAAGACAGCACTCAGCAGCGTTGCTTCCGTGTGATTGTGTGGTAGCTAATAAGTAAATCAGACTATTAAATTCCAAACAATAAGAATACTAATTAAAAATCTTGGCTCCTGATTTCAATATAAACAAAATTTAAGTTATGACATTTCTTTTACAAATTATAGAATTTCTAATCACAGAATAAGTAACTATGTACAAGGATGAAGAAAATCATAAAACATTCTATATTTTTACCATTCCGTAATCAAAAATAGTTATTTAAGGATAAGCTGTTAATGCAATGTTCAATAAAACTTCAAAAAATATGAATGATTATTTCTCCAGCAACATATATTTCTTGAAAAAATAATTTGGATGTTATAGTACATGTTTTAAATTCTATTTTAACGAATAAAATCGTAAATAATATAAACAAGACGATTGTATTTATTTAACTGTTTTGTTTTTTGTTCTGAAATGAAATGTTCTTGTTATAAATTAATTTACTTTAATAAGAACTATTATTATTTAATGCGACAGGAATATTATAGTCAGTGGGACAAAGAAAAACAGAATATTGAACAGCAGTGAGATGGGAAGCAGATTGTTTCTGATTGTAAGTATTATGGAGTTGAGTACCTAGACGAACAAGAAAACAAACAAACAGACAAACAAACAAAGAGCTTCAAGTTTAAATCAAGTTAGATGTGATTCGAAGAACACCTACTGCTGTAGTAATACAGCCAAAGAGATCCATCTCCTTCCTACTCCTCCTTGCTTCATAACCACCCTTTAGTAACCACTGTCTTAATATTTAATGTTACCACATTACACCCTTCCAACATCAAATACTTACCTACCTATCTTCCTTCCTAGATAACAATATCTTACAATCTAAATTCTGTTCAAATATTCTCTTATTTCACGAGTTACGTCCTTAGACTTCAATTAAGTTTAATAATAATTTGTTTCATTAAAATTGTTAACAAATTCATGGTATTATTCATTATGTAACCATCAATTCGATTATCTAAATTAATGATGCTATCAAAGTATGTATTGAAATAATTATTCTAGTGTACACCACTTAATAGACATTATTTGGTTCTCTATACCTGTAAGAAAAATCCACTCTCAAGACAAGCCACAATCAAACATAATTCTGAGATGAAAACTGTGTGTCTGTATACAAGTGAATTGCTTAGAACAACTTGGAAGGCTGGTCATGAAGAAGCTGATAAATTTTAAAGAAAGATCTTCCAGATGATAATCGGTCCAAAGATTGTTGACGGACAGTACAGGTTATGAGGATGAGAAAACTGTACAAAAAAATGAATGATTTATGGAAATAATCAGAATAAGAAGACTAAAATTCTATAACACCTAAATAAAGTGGTTGACAAACAAATTTTTAAGACACTAAACAATAGACCTAAGGTGCCAGAAAGGCGGATTAAAGAAGTGAGTAATGACATTGAGAAAACTGGAATAAACTGAGAAAACATGCTGGATCAAACCAAATTCAGACAAGTGATTATTGATTTAACTTTTTCAGTGCCGAAACAATATTTAGAAGTTTGATCTTAAGTGCCACTTAATTTGAATAAAGGTGTACTAAAAGTGCCTGCCCTTATTTCGAAAAACTTGCAGGCGTAAGCCAGCCATAGCCGACCAAAAGTTTAACATTACAGAAAAATAAAATTTCCTGTTAAAAATTAATTTTTATTGAGTTCATAAAAAATAAATCGTTTTAACACTAAAAATATTCAAAATATTTCTTTTTTTTATTTAAAGTCGCATCGACAGCTTGGGCATTAGCAACTACTTTGGGTTTTGGTACCTTAACGGTGGTTTAACGTGTTTAAATTTTCAGACTTTAGCTGGGAATTGAACCCGGGACCTATCACTTTGTAGGCTAGCGCGCAAGTCACTAAGCCACAGAGATTGTTTCAAAATACATTAATCCATTAATTTTTGTTAAAAAGTTTTTTTTGGAAATGTTCGGTTATCCGGACGTTGGCACTTTATGCATAAGTTAGGGCGTCCAGTAAACGGGATGTTATCATTACATAAAATATATCGATGTCCTGTTTTCCGGACGTTGGTACTGAAAGGGTTAAAGGGCATGAAGAGCAAATGCAAAACATTGGATGGATGAAAGTATGGAGAAAAGCAAACAGTGAAAGAATGCAGAAAATATGGTTTGGAGATTGAGCTTCCAGAAATTTCTGACGTTACTTTACATGATCTAAAATTGGCCTTGTGTAAAAAAAAGTAAATTTTATTTGCCAAACTTTTAAATGAATTTTAAGCAAAATCTATTCAATGGTACTTATTGAATTTTGTTTAGCCTGGTCTGTCAGCTCGTGGAAATTGCTTTGAATTTTTAAGTTACTCCACTTAGGTGTGTGACTTATTGTGATGACCACCAGCAACTTAAACGACCAGATACCATTGTTGTCTTTGATAAATAAAAGATCAGAAACCAACTTCACATAAAACAATGATTGAAGTGGGTGGTTAGTTAATACAAAAACAGTTCCTGATAACAAGAGTAGAAGCTACAAAGGATTACTATAAATATTTAAGCCTGCTATATATGTAGTGAATGATCTTTTGAAGCATGTAAGTTTACAGATTTTACGATATTTCCTTGTGGTAAAATGCAGTTAAAATTGTCACAGAAGCTGTTTGTTCAACTTTAATAATTATCTAAATTTTACGATGTTTTGAATAATGTTTCTTTTTAATTTTTTTCTGGTGATGTTTGTAGCAATACGGATTATGTGGTTTTCTTCGTTGTCCATTATGTGTTATTTGTGAAAAAATTGCAACAACAACGAAATTAAAAAGTGATTAAATGGAATTAAAAACAATATTCTACATATTAATTAAATATTATTTTATATCTTTGCACAATATTTCTTGAATCAACAATCAAATAATTAATTTATTAAATTTAATAAAAAAATATTACTCATTTGGAGTCTTGAACTATAAATATTAAGTATTGAGGGACTGCAGTCTGCAGGTACGTTATATTTTCGTAAAAGGCGTTTATTTCTTTTAAATATCATTCAAGGATTTTATGCTGTTCAATTTCTTATCTCCTCAATTTTTCGTGAAATAAGCGAATTAAAGATGAATGTTTTAAAGAAAGATTTAAATTTTATATACGGTACTGTTATTATTTACATCGAGTTGGTTATTTCATGGTAGTAGGCCTAACCTTTTTAAAATAATCATTACGAATAATTTGTTAAATTATTTTCCGTTCTAACATTCTCAACAGCCCGGTATACTCTTAACCTTCAGTTTTTCCAGAATTTATGAATTGGTATTTATCACTGACAATTATTTTAGAAGCTGTTAATATACGTGTCGACATTGGTAACAATTCGGTTGAAAAGCACTGTAACTGTGCGTTGTATTAGGCTATTTGTTACATTTTACTCGTACGATGTCACCTAACCCTGAATTTATTGCAGTCTACATTCAAGCATGAAAGATTGTTCGTTTTCGTAGGTGTATAACATATTGTGGTAAAATATAATTTTTGTTTTTAATGTTTTTACGGGTATATTTACTTTTGTTTTATCCTTTCTTGGCAAGTGTTACTACAAATAAATTTCTTTCTTGAGTACAAAGCGGCTGCAAATCTTTTCCACTGGTAGCAATTTATATCTTTTATATTTTTACTCATTTTTCATAAGTAATTTAAAACATAATACTTTGTATTTAATTTTCTTTTACTCATCTCTGAATAAGTAATAATTTTCTTAAAGCAATTATCGTATTTATTAAAATTATTATCAATAATGATCAGTACCTTTAAAACAGCGTAGACTTACAACAGGGTATTTTAAGCCACAAAAACATTCATAAACTCATTATTGTTGATGTAGCCGGTAGGTACAAATCTACCGCAACGATAGCTGCTATTCATACAATTAATCAGTAACGCAGCTGGCTTTCAAGCGTTGTGTAATTGCCGTCGGCCAAGCAGGATAGAAGATAAGGTCTCCTCCTTCTTCTACTTTCAAGGATTAGGCATCTCTCCCTGTTCCGAACCTTTCAAATCTGCCTATCTCTTTCTCGGGCGTCCTCGTTCTCTCCTGCCTTCTGGCTTATACCCCAGTATCTGCTTAGGTATCCTATCTTTCCTTATTCTGTTCACATACTCTAACCACTGCATTCTGTTCTGAGATACCTTGTCGTTTATAGAGAAGATGCTGAGTTCTTTCCTTATCTCGGTATTCCTGTAACGATATTCTCTACTACACCCATACGTATGTCGTTACATACCAACAGGATAAAGATAAGATAAGTTAAAATTCATTTTTGGGCCTTTCAGAAATTGACCCCGTCGCGGCTGTTACATTGAGTTATCTTGTTTATTTGTAATCTACAGGGAGAGTTCAAGCATAAAAATACTTTATTTACTATTAGTTAAGTTTCATTTTCATCATATTTTTAAGGACACTGTTATTATTAATTGTGTCAACAGGAGATAAAAATATAAAACAAACAGTAGGTCGAGGTGCAAGCAGAGCAACCATCTTTGGGGTTGGTTTACTGAAAAGTTTCAGGTGGAGTCACCCGCTGTAATATTAATAGAAAACTTTTGTAGTAGTCATATGATTAACGCGAATCATATTGTAGGCTAGGACTCAATGTCTGTATTTCAAAAGTAATAAATACCTTAACGATTATATCTCAGTTTAAATTGCATATGAATTAGTTTAGAACCAATTCTTTGTCAGATTAAATCTGTATGCTATATTAAGTATTAAATTACGTTATATTAAAATTAATTATTTTGATTTTAAAACACCTATCAATTGGTTATGTAAGTTTATATATCTCATTCTTTATTACAAAAGTATTTATAAATTTAACGTTTTAGTAGTTTATTAACATTAATATTAATTGCACGTCAATTTATGTCAATTACATAAAAATATTGAATACAATTTCACTTATGAGCTGTAAGAAAATGAAAATAGTAAAATATAAAATAGTTTCACCACTTTAAATTAACAATTCAGGGAAAGATACTTGGTTATTATAGTGTTTTGTAGGCCGAGATTAGAATACAAATTTCTCGTAGCGCTTTGTAATTAGGGCAATTACAAAGTACGTGAGTGTTTTCGTATTTGTGTAGAGTAGGTCTGTTGCACGTGTCATATTCCACCGTTTAAGATGGGGATCTTAGATAAAGTTTATATTGAATATTTTCTAACGTCATAAATAGCATTAAATTTCATACGCATATTTATTTTTACGAGATTTAAGTTAACGTGATTTGCCTTCAGAATTTGTTGCAAGTTATTTAAACTCTTGGTTTGAGGAAGTGTTTCAGAGATAGGTTTTCTTACGTACGTAGAAACAATGTAAGTAGAACAGAAAAATAAAACTATGTAGTTGCAGTAGACAGAAAAACAGACGTCGTTAGATAAAAATTCTTTGAAACTTTTTTATTACAATACCTAATTAATATATTCAAGACTAACAACTGAAAATTGTAAGCAAGTTTTTTATGTAAAGTACCATATTATTGGTTTCTTATTCTTGTAGGGCCTACGTACCTTATGTAAGTTTATTGTAAATTTATGACATGGAGATACTCAAAAGATGCAAAAGAAAATTAACCGATTTTTAGAAACGATGCAAAAGTGTAGATCTGTATTTTGTTGGCAATTTATTTTCCTTGAATATTGTGTGTGTTACTTTGTTACTAGTAACCACAAAGTGTATAAATGTAATCTGTGGTTCTGAACTTATGAAAATTTTTTAACCTTAGCTGGGAAGCAATTTTTGGACTTTCAACCGTGCAGTTCAGGGCCGTTGAATAAGAGATTCTCTTATTCAACGGCCCTGGCCGTTTGCAATGACCCTGGTGGAGTGAACAACTTTCCACTATGCTATAGAAGCAGTCAGTTTATGCAGCTATGTATTTGAAAAGATTTTTCAAATAGTTTTATAAGAAAGTTAGGATTTTACCTTGATGAAATATGAGTTTTTCGAATAAAGATAATGTTGTAGAATGAAGCATCTTAATTTTTTGTTTCACTCGCATTTTAAACACTCTTTTAAAGTCCAATAAGTTTGGGCTTGTTGGCGAGTTTTCTCTTCCTCTGATCAGACCGCTATAAGCTGTTAATGTCATTCAGTACATTGCAATAAAATGTTTACTGTTTCAATGTTACTGAATAATAACCTAAATTGGAAAGAACTTTCAAAAACGTAGATAATAACATAAGTTTTATAACCATTTATATTAATATATTGTCATCCACAATACAGTTAATAATATTATATAATTAGTAGTTTTTATACACGATGTTTGCGAGGAGTCAAAATAGTGTTATACCAGGGGGAATACTGGGTACTACTCTATTTCCAGGGGATAAAGTAGAAGTAGGGCTGACGATGTTAGTTGGCCAGCCGGCCGGCTGTATTAGTGGGACTGCGTTCATTGTGCATGTGTCAGTTAATCAATGCAGTTAAATGATTAAAAATATTATGTTTCATTTTGTCGCTTATGTTTAATTGTATTAATTATTTGAGACGTGTTCATTATTATTACATTACTAAAATTACTTAAATAACTAACCAATACAGAAAATTAGCGCAGGTAGTGTAGTTTATTAATTATAATTAGATTAAAACGACGGTGCTGAAATTTCGTGTAACAGAATGTGTTAACTAATTACAGTCTGCAAGTATAATGATGTGTTAGTTTGAAGTTCTCAAAACAGGTAGACCTCTTAGGGAAATGGAATAGATTAATCCCTCGCCAGAATTTATTAATTACTGAAAAACAACTATTACTAATGCTGTTGTTCTTTGTGTAAAACATTTTTAGGAAGACTATATTTTAACCAGTTTTACGTGTCAAAATAGTTCTGGAGACATTTCATTATGATCAGTCAAATTTAAAGTACGGCGTTTCTTCAATTATATTTCCTAATCTCCCTAGATATTTAAGTAGGCCACAACTAGTAAAAAAAAACAACTTAATAGCGTAATTTAGAAGCAACTGAGTTGAAAGAAACGCAAGGAAGCGGAAAAACCTACAAAAAACAAGGAAGATACAATTTACAATTATAATGATTTGAAGTACGTAAGTATTTTAAGTAAAGTATTCAAAAAAATGAACATTATAGTTTATTTGGAACTTTTAGTGAAACGTGTGCTTCTGGAATTAAATATCGTCAGCTTTCTTGAAGTAATTGATATTTTGTGTAACATTTTATCTGATTACAAAAAAAAATTATATATTTGTTGAAAATTATAAAATACGGCAAGAAAAGTTCCTGAAGTAAATAATGTCGGTAGTTGTAAAAACATAAAATTAACAACACTGCAGTAGACTGGCAAAGATTAAGTTTTGTCGAATATTAATTTTTTTATAGGTATTAAAATAAATAAAAGTACAGAAGTGAATTCGGTAACACATTAACGGCAAGAATAATAAAATATTATTCTCGTAATTTAAAATTAACCGAGGGTTAGGCGGCATTTTTTCATGTACAGATACAGAGATAGGCAGCCATCTAACGTCACTGTAGTGGGCTTTGGTGGGAACTACTTCATCGCCTGAAAATAGAATACTCCCTTGTTATACCAATCGAACGTCACTTTCAGGAAACTTATGTCGATAAGATCCTGTTAATTTAGCCTGTTCTGATAGCTTTCATGTAAAAAATGTTTTTGTTGCCTCCGTAGTCCAATGGTTACCTTACCACGTTGCAAAGCGGAGATCCCGAGTTCAATTCCCGGCCAGGGCTTGGAAAATTATTACACGTTCAAACTCACCGTTCCTTTACCTGAGAGTTGTTGCCAATAACCAAGATGTCGATGTGACTGAACTAAAAATATAAAAAAAAATAAAAATATGTAAAATATGTAAAGCTCCGGAAACGTTTCCTTACCGAATTACGATTGGTGAAAGATTTCGCCTGGAATTCATTAACTCCGGCAAAATGAGGCCAAACTGAAAATTTTGAGCCTTTATTAAGAAGCATAAAACACATAAGTTAGGGTATAGTCACTTGAGTCACGAGTTTTCCCTTGTTTGTAACGAGGGATGAAGGGGGAAAATCATCAGTGCGCATGCCCGACTGCTTTAATTTCAGTATGACAAACATAACAACTTATACTATACCCGGAGCATATATATTGTATATCGCGGAACCTTTTAGGGTTAACTGTTAGTTACAGAAATGTCGGTTTCTCGAAAACGTGGTCGAACAATTCACAGTGTTGAACGCAATCTAATATGCAATGTAATAATATGTTATGAAGTTGAAGCTAAACAAAATGCCTATCCGTGCCTCTTAACAAAAGCCGTGAGCGAGTGGCTAACTACTGTGATGTTTCTCTTTCCACAATTCGAAAAATAAAGAAGGAGATTAAGGACGTGAAGAAGCAATTCTTTAACAGTTTTGTTGACACCTGGTAAAAAAAAAGAAAACGGTTAGGTAGATACTAGAGAGACTGATAATGAAAACGCCGGTGACAGCAATAGTAAAGAAGGCGATTCATTCGTAATTACAGTAAACCAAGCATTTCTAGTCATTTAATTAAGCTATAGGCAATATTACAGGTCATATTTATTTCTTATAAGGTTTATTAATAAAACATTTTCTCGTAATAAACCACAGCTTACATAATGTATGTAGAAACTTCACGGTAGTGAAATGTACGAGCAGTATCTCACTGTTGAGGTTGGCTGCACTGCAAAAATATATTATTTCTCTTCCTCACAGCCCATACATACGCAAAAGGGAATCTCGTGACTTCAGTATCTAAATAATATCACACTTTTTATGTTTAACATAGTTATAATAACTCTGTTAAATGCTTAATTTAGTCATTATTTTTTTAATTCAACACGTAGGAAACTCAATGTTAAGTAAATCAAATTAGTAAAAATTAATGCAACTTATTCACCAAAATAAATGCAACTGGTTCGTCGAGCGAAATCCGAATGGGGCAATTTGGAGCAACGTTCTTGTTAATAAGTAACACCTTAACTCTTTTAATTTTATTTTTCATTGTTTTCAAAATTTAATTAATTTAGTTGTTAACCTCGAAAAAATTATTTTAGGCCTATTATGTTGAAACATGTATTATTTAGTAACAATTTACTGGCAGCTTACACTGTTCGATTAAGCAGGCCTTCTGGCTTTGAAATCAATACAAATTAAATTTTAATTTCGTGTATGTAATTTTTATCTACTCGTATAACTTAATTTACATTGATTTATTTATAATTTAATTTCCTACGCGCTGAATTAAAAAATGACTGAGTTAAGCATTAAAGAAAGTTATTTTACGTTAAAAAAAGTGTTATTTTAGATTTTTAACTTTTGTGTTATTTGTCAGAATTTTTTTTAAATTATGAAATATTTATACTTGTAGTTCTCAGACTAGTTTCATTCAATTTTTCAGGTTTAAAACCAGAGGATGTCATCAAATTTGCATTTTAGCTAAAGCTTCAAAAACTTTAGTGTGGCCTCTTTTTACCGGGGTAGCTGAATTCTAGGCGAAATTTTCCGCGAGCCGTAACTTGGTAAGGGAACGTTTCCAGAGATATGTCTATAGCCTAAGAACATCTTTTCTTTCTTTTATCTATACAATCAGCTCCCGAGAGGTCGCTGTTGAATTTCGAATCACTCTAAATGTACTATGTAGTAATTAGTAATATTTACTAATTATAATATTTATACCCAAACACTAGGACCACAAAATAATTTGAAAGAAATTCTTGTTACTAATGTAGATAATTTTAGCAAGGTTATTTTAGCAAGTAAAATGGAGGAATGAAAGGGCTCTGAACGTTTGTTACTTGTATCTAGATATATATTTTTCATAAATTGCATTATTTGGACAGTGGTACAGTAAATTATGTATTGATATTATTTGTAAAACAGAAAGAAAAAACTGCTGTAAAACTGTGTGGAAGAAACTTTAAATTAAAATTATTCGCTGTTAAGCGGAGTTCAATGTTAACGTTTTATTCAAAAAAGCACAAAGATAAACAGAATGTTATACAGAACATAGAAAACAAAATACAGTAGATAGTGGTGAGAAAAAAGACCGCTTAGTGAATGTGTGCAAGCGAGAGAACAGTGTGTTGCATTCAGCTTCACTTATAACTCAGTATGACTGTCGGAAACGGAAGAAGTCTGTATAATAAAATGGAGAATTATTCATAAAAAACATCCAGTCCGCTTGTGGAAAACTTTTGCGCTGTTTGCTTTTCACGGGTTAAGAACGGCAGGCAGAAAATGGAGTGGTAGCAAAACTCCTGTATTGCATCTGATATTCAAAATACTTCTTTTCTTTCTCACTCGAACCCTCTCTCTTAAATGTTACTCTCTTTTTCTCACCCGCCCTCTCTTATATTCGTTTTGTTAACCCAAACTCTTAACCGTTTCACCTCTTATTCTTATTCTTCTACTAATCTTATAACCCGCGACATACACAGACACACATAAACCCAAGTCATAGTCACGATCTTGCGGTAAGGGTTAAATTTAACCGACCAAAGTTACGCACTTTAAATGAAATACTGTTCTTAATGTATTTCGTGTCCTTGGTAGGGTTTCCCACGGCAAGTAGCGGTTCAAGTAGTAGATACGTTTTGAATATTTTTATAACTTCTGCGTTCATTCATAAAATATTGTGTATTTTAATTCAAAAAAATAAATTTGATTTATGATAGATTAAATTCATCGTTTTTGTTTTGTTTTATTACACTTATAAAAGAGAATTACTGTCAAATTGAAAGTGGTAAGCTTATAAAGTGGTGGTTAGGTCTACTGTTTTTGACTTAAATTGTTAGTAACGATGATGAAAGAAAAGGGTTCAAATATGTTGGAGGAGAATGTAATTTTCAGCCGTACGTGTGAATTACTGAGAAGGATAATATACTGAACGAAAGAATAAGAAGAGAAATTACTGAAAATTTAGAAACGTTTGGAAAAAGTACAGTTTTTTTGCATATTCACAAGCAAAAGAATTAAATCTTGGTGAAAGAATAGTTAGATTGATCTTAAAGAGTAATTTAGGCAAGGGAAGCTAGAAGCTTGATAGGATGAGGTGTGTTTTTTTACGTCTGCCTGTTTTGGATATGCTGCTAACGCACACGATGAGGATGATACATGAAGATGAGTGATGAAAAATGCCAGACCTGACCGGGGATCAAACCCGGGACCTCGGCGTAGAAGCCAGTTGCGCTAACCACAACATCAACAGGCCGGCCTGTTGATGAGGTGTGTGGGATGAGACCTGTGTTCAAAGATGAATGTTGTGAACAAATTCTATGTGTATCGTCTACATTAGGAAACAAAAAATTTTAATTTAATAAAAATATAAAATTGTGAAGTAAATCCAATGCGTTGATGCCTTTGTTTTAAGAAAAACCGCTCAGCTTCGTAGCAGATTAATTTCCAAATAATTAGTTTTACGTCATGTAAAGTTTATTGAACAAAGAAACATTTTTTGGTCTTGTGTTATTATTGCTTGGGGGTACATTTTATATTGGGGGATTGTTCTACGGAAACCAATTTCGATACCCTCGGGTTAGCAGTGCAAGAAGCCATTGATTGAATTTTAACATTACATTAAGAAGTAAACAAACAACTTATTAAAGTAACGTCATTAGCATTTAATTTGACAGTATTTGTATAGCCTACTGGAACAACTGTTAGGACCTGTCAATTATTCCCAGGAATAAAACTCAAGACTTTCAGTTTATTTTTAGCACTTCTGCTAGGTACTAATCTAAAGAAGTGCTCTAATTACTTTTTCTTTACTCATTTTAGGTTATTTGTATTATTATAATCATTTATCTTTGTTATAATATTTAATATCACAATTTTAACAATAATTCTGATTATGAGTTACAATATATTGTAATTCTACCTTCTTATCACATCGCAGTTGGTTTGCAGCAGCTATGAAGTAAAGTACTATTTTATGAAAGGGAAAGTGAAGTCGGTAAAATAAAATGACTATCGACATGATATAAGGTAGTAACTGATGTGTAGTGGTGAGGTGTTACGGGAATGTATATGAAGGGTAGAAGGGAGGATTAGCGGGGCCCATAAAATCTCAGTAGGGTCACCGATTATTCTTCCACGGTGAGGAACTTCAACGCTCCGGTGCCCTGCTCTGCCCCCTGCGCCCCTTGCCCCTTAAATTCCACCCTTGACACATCCCCCCGGGCACCTAAATCAACTCTTGCACCATAAATAACCCTGAGAGACTTTTCATTCCGCAAGAGAAATGTTCTTGCTGCTTTATTTAATGTCAAACAATAGAACCTAACTGAAACTGTGTAAGTTTTCCACCAATCCACACAACTACTTAATATTCTTTTTACGTTTTTCTTTCGTTTCTGAAATTGTTTATTCATATTGTTAAAATAACAAGTCTTTTGTTATGCTATTGAATGTTTTACAGAATGTTAAACATTATTATTATTTATTTGAATAAAATGTAAATTTAATTTAAAAAATTTCAAAGCATTCCGTTAATGTAATTTCTTTTTATATACAGTTTAATTACACACCGTTGCAGTAAATAGTATCAAGCGGTATATTAATTAATTAATTAACGTGCATGTGAGAATTCTAAATTATTATCTTAGGGCCAAATACAATTACAGCTGCAGATTATAGTGACTAATATATTTAACATAACAAGGTGACGTGTGACATTGTTACCAGCAATTCGGTAAAAACGTGTCGTTATTTCTTGCCAGTTTTCAACAGTTCTATTCAACCTTCATTCACATACGTGTAGCATAACGAATGGCAAGCAGAAATATGAGCCGAGGGAGTCGTTAAATTGCGACTCACACCAAAAATTTTCGTTTAACATAACTACTATCTATACACTTGTCATTTTCAGAAACATCTTGTCAGTTTTTTCATTCAGAAATACTACTATAGTGAGATGAAAATATGTTGTATTTATTGTAAAGAACACTGTAAGAAGTTAAGACTTTTTGAGAAAAATGAACATATTTTGAATTCGATTAATAAATAATATCTCTTGATTGCGATACTTGGATTAGTGATGATTAGTAAGTTAATTCAATATCTACAATCGTTTTGGATTTCGAGACGTTAACTCTTATGAGTGTTATTAGTAACTTTGCTTCAAAAGCTGAAAAATATTATTTTGCTTAAATTTTTACTTTTCATTAAGAGTGGTAGAAAATGGAAAGATATGATAAAAAAATTACAGATATATTGTATGGAGTACTTGACTTTGAATTCCTTAGACTTATGTCTAATAACATGACGATAGTCAGAAGTATTTGAATCAGTTAATTTAAGTGGGTAATTGTAAAACAAAAATTCAAAATACTAGTTTTTTAATTTTCTATTTTATCTTATTTGTTTATTTTTATTATTCTATTCAAAATAGAAAGATAAACTCATTTTCCATAGCAATTTTAATTACGAAGTTTAAATTTAGGAACTTACTTTTAGAAAAATACTTAGCCTATCTGTTTTTCAAAACATTTTTTTTTGCTTCTTCTGAAAAATTATTTTCTTTCTTGCCCTTTCTAAAATGGCTGATTCGTATTAATAAACTATAAAAATGTTTACATAATATAGTATAACATAACTAAATTATCCCCAGAAGGGATTGGCCAATTTGTAAAGAACTAAATTACTCCTCACGAGTTCTCCACGAGGGTATGCCAAATTTGTTGTATAATGTTACTCCGCATAATGGAGATGCTAATTTGTAATATAAATAAATAAATCTATACAAGTTGGTGTCAATTTGAAATGTTTTAATTAGTATGTCCCCATAATTATTTATTAATTGTTCATTAATTTATTTTTTATTTT
This sequence comes from Catonia carolina, assembly GCA_035578175.1. Lineage (NCBI taxonomy): Eukaryota > Metazoa > Arthropoda > Insecta > Hemiptera > Achilidae > Catonia > Catonia carolina. The sequence goes on from JAQMRL010000001.1 coordinate 333,958,216, forward strand.
AAACAGTGTTCTTTATAATTACCATCACATTGATTCTCACAATCCTTTTATAATGTCTAGTCTGAAGTGTAAATTAAAATGTTCATTAATTCTTTCTATTTTAAACATACATACATAATTAGTATATTTTCCAAGTTACTGTTATTGTTTTCATACATCTACGATAGAAAAGCTACTAGATAATCCTATTGTTCTAAAGTTGAATAATTAGTATCTCTTTTAATAATATGAACATTATAATTAATTACTGTTTATCTCTGTTCACTATTTATTATATATTAATACTATTTTAAGAATGAATGAGGGACACACCCGTTTGGTTCGGCCTCTTGCCCCCATTAAAATAATTTTACAAAATCTTTTCTTCTTCTTAGTTGCCTAGTAACCAAATAAATAATTATTCTTTTAAAATATTTTTGTTAATGAAAATTGAATAATTTTTAAAGTATTTATTTTAATCAGCTGGAGATGTTTATTTTTATTTCAATAGACTCAAAAATAAACAACTCCAGGTGTCCGGTAAATTTGTCATATTACAATAGCTAATAACTTGGCAGATATTGTGATAGATGGGGACATAGTGCGAAGAGTGCAGGCATGCAAGTATTTGGGCTGCTGGGTGAACGAGGAGTGGGACTTGTCGCAGGAGATTAAATGCAGAATAGAGCAGGCGAGAACATCATTTAGGAAAATGCAAAGGGTACTAACAAGTAGAGAGTTAAAACTTGCGCTGCGAATACGCTTATTGCGCTGTTATGTGTTTAGCATTTTGTTCTATGGGATGGAAGCATGGACCCTCACAGAAGCAATGTGCAGGAGGATTGAGGCTTTCGAAATGTGGGCTTACCGCAGAATGTTGAGGATATCGTGGATGGACAGAGTGACGAATCAATTTCGGTTGGCTGTGAACAGAGTGAAGGTCATGCGACTGATCGCCAATGTTCTAGGAGGACACGGCACTTAAAGAAGAAGAAAAATGTTTACATGATATTTTTGTAAAACTAATAAAATTAACATAAATGTATACTGTTGCAATCATTGACTAACTGTTAACTATAAAATTCTTTTAAGTGCTGGATTCACCCGAAAACAAATTATTGATGTGATTACGCATTAATTGACCTGTTAGAAATTGAAAGTTCTTTAACTTCTCTACGTTTTGTGATAACTCTGTTATCTCTAGACGAAGTAAAAAAAAACATAAGGTAAGTTAAATAAGTACATTAGATCTTATATTATTCAAAAAATTTGAGATGTAAAATAGACTTCAACAGAGCTTATTACAAAAATCAGGTATTTTAATATTTACAGCTGTACAAAATTTGGAATATTGAAAATATGTTAAATAAGGAATGATGTTTATTAACTAATGACTTAACAGTACATGACTCAATTGTTTTAATTGTGTTCTGAATAATGTAAGTTTTAAAAACGCTTGATAAAACATGCCTCAGACTTTACAATCTACAAGACAGTCTTAAGACCACTCTGGACATATGGAGTTCAACTTCAGGAATCTGCTAAACCTTCACACAGGAAATGTATGCAAGCGATTCAGAACAAGATTCTACGAACGATAACGCAATGCTCCTTTTACATCACAAACTCAATATTGCACAAAGACTTACGAATCCCATACGTAATTGATGTCGCGAAACAACTATACAAGACGATGCATGACAAATTTGAATTACATGACAACCCTCTCATACAAAACATGTACAATAGGGCGATACTGGGTGCTCAGCGCAGACGTTTGAAGCGCCTCTGGCCAAGAAATCTTCTTGGCCAACTGTAGGACTGTGGTGATGACTGCACGCTCCGTCAAGTAAATCAAGTTTTGGAACATTAGCTTCACATTTAGAAATTGTTGTATTAATATAATAACAGTTACTAAATTTCAATTGAAAGTGTCAAAAAAGACTTAACAGATAATTGGGACGGTAAGTAGAACCAGTCAGAACTACACACTTACTGACTATGCATATCGTTTGTACCACCATTTACTGTTAAAAAATTAACAAATTGTCTTGGAAATTCTTTTATTATGTAATTATTTTGTTGACAAACAATAAATAATTGTTATAACAGTTATTTTTTAGGATTTTCGGTAGGTACCTTAATGCAGTTAAAAAGTTTTTCTGTTAATACACGTACTTATAACATAGTTCAATAATCACGAATAGAATGATACAATAAATAATTAAAGTAGCAAAATAAGAATGTAATGTTTTCAAAATCTATGTGAGATGTTCTCAGTTCATTTCTGACAGTATAATATCAGTTGTATTTTTCTCATTAAAATTTATATATGATGTAAAAGCGTGACAAGCGGAATGAGGCAATTTAAAGATCGCTTTCAGTTTTCGTTAATACCCTCTTGATAGATCAGATGAACGAACATTTTCGATGTCTGGATCACGTTTCTACTCAATTCATCCCACATTTTCTTATCTTCATCTTTCCTATTTAATTTCGCGCATCATCTAACTGCAGTCATCCTTCTTGCACGGACAATATCAAAAGGATTTCAGTGTTTCTCCGTTAATGTAATTTTAACCATAAGAACGTAGAAAATATGAAAAAAACATTGTGTATTTGTCTATTTCATAATAATTACTTATAGCTTTGCCAATTTTAATTAATGGTCTAATATGTTTCCCCTTAAAGTTTGCGTTTAAGTACATACTTATTTCAACGATTTAAAATAGATTCCATAATGTTCAAATAGTTTTGTTGACACCTTCTATCGTTGGAGGTGTAAATACAGTACAACGCCGATTATCCGAATTATCCTAAACAAACTTGGATTTGGATAGTCAGAAATTCGAATGAACGGACTAATTAGGCAAATATTTTTTTATATCTGATGTTTCTAGGATATCAATAATATTTCGAAGGGTACCGTGTAGCAATACATACACGGAATGATTACCGTAGCGTGGTTAATAATAAATAAATATAAGAATTAATAATAAAATATTAATTATAACTTACCTTAGCATAAGATAAAAAAAAAATGGAAGGCATAGACTAATAATACTGATATAATTTTAATACTTATAGGCCTACTGATAGACTAATATTTTTTTTTCTCTTTAATTCTTTATTTACAACTGTAAAATGTTACAACAGGCAAATGTGATGATTATCATAATAATGTAAATGACATGATAGGCATGAGAGGGGTAGGGTGCCTCCCCATTGCATTGGTGCCTCCCCAAGAATGAAATTTGTGTATCAAATTAGCAGGTCTCTACTCCAGCGTCTTTTAAGGCGTCTAGGGGGATTATCAGGTAAATGGACGGAGGAAAGTGAACGCACCAGGGGGTTCTCGTGTTCGTGTGACTTGTCGTGAAAGCGTTTGTATAGGTATTCAATGGAATTTTGTACAAGTGGTGTTTTCAAATCTGTATGTAAGGTTTTGTTGCTAACGTAAAGAGGTGCATTTGCTATAAGGCGTAATGTTTTTGACTGGAATGCTTGAATTCGTTGCAAGTTAGAGAGTTTGGTTGAACCGTAAATTTGGGATCCTTGGGTCCAAATAGGTTTCAAAAGAGAACAATATATGCGTAATTTTTGTGCCATTGGTAATTTGGATCGTTTGTGAAGTAGGGAATATAGAAGTTTAAGTCGGAAATTCAGTAATAAACGTTTCCGTTTGATATGTGTGCTCCAAGTTAGTCGTTTATCAAAAGTCAGACCAAGATACTTGACCGTATCTGTTTTTGTGAGAGGTTCATTGTCTATAGACTAATAATAAAAAAAAAACATTATGACAAATTCTTAAAAAGACATTATGAGGAGTGGATTTAGTTGGTGATGTCCGTTAGTGTTACGTACCAACATTGTCTCGTGTTTTTTTGACATTTTATAGCCAGGTACTGTTTTTTCACTGCACGAAACTTACGTTCTAGGTTAAGGCCTTCCAGGTTAAGGCTGTTTCTTCTACGTTACGAACGACGTCTTTATCATAATATTTTAAAACATCATTGAATTTTTCAATAAATTCATTTGTTGCAGGGGTATCTTAAAACACTTTTTTTCCTTGAACTTTGGTTTCTCTGACATTATGGCGCTGTGTAAGTTCTGGTACAACTTTCTTTGAAATGAGCAACTACCGTTTAAACGTTAATTAATTAAGATCATTGGAGTTATCTCCATTCAGTTTTTTTGTTAAGAAAAGTATTTTCTTTTTCAAAAGCGATTCGGATAACCGCCATTCTAATGTACTAATCTGCGAAATGGAAGGTTCAGGGATCGATTCCTGACGACGAAGATTTATCACAATGTATCAATAACGTTAAATAGTTTCATCTTGTATTCTCTAATAACTAGGCAGTTAATGTGTCTTATACTCTTATAAGAAAGAAAATTTTAAAAATAAATTTTCGTCAGTTCATTACTGAATTAGAGTATTTTAATAAAATATTCTTTAAATTAAAATTAAAATTTTCAATGATTATTTCATCTCTCATGAGATATTAATAATGCACAGATGTATTTTACCTGCATGTACCATTTCTACATTATTTCTACATTTTTAAACTGCTCACCCACGTTTCCTTGTTTACTAATTCTCTGACATGCATTACCATTAGTGTTAACTTGGATAAATGGCTGTGACTACAGAAGATTGCACAGCTCGCTTAGAGAATCAACTTTTGTATTAAAAAGAGTGCAACTGTTATTTTGAGATAAAAACATATTCCTTGCACTAATTAAAAATATAGTTATCAATATTAATAAATGGTTAATACTACATAGCCGTCAGCTCCGTGTGCTTGCAGGACAAAGAATGTTCCATACCTGACGTCATAAAGTATTGTATTATTTATCAATATTTAATGCAGTTTCGAAAACATTGACCATAAATCCAACAAAAAGTAATTTTTTTTTATAATTGGTTTATTATCGTCGCATCAACATTCTAAGTTTTTAGCGACTCCCATTACATAAAAAACACAAATTACATAACATAAGATTATACCACTGTACGTTTACAGTATTATAAATTTTAATTATATTATAAATTTTATATGAATTGCACTTTTACTTGCACTAAAATTGTCTTTGAATATTTAAAAATTGTATAAAGTCCAGTGTCTTTGTGTAGTGTGTGTGATTAACGCAGTCTTTGTAATTGTCCGGCAAGTGAAATTGTCTCCGTGTAGTGTTCAAGGTAGGACATTCCACAAGAATATGTTTGACAGTTAATTTCGTGTTGCAGTGTCTACAGTAAACAGAGTCTTGTTCCGTCATGAGGTGACTGTGTGTCAGTTTAGTGTGACCAATTCGTAGTCGTGTAAGAGTGACTTGGTCAAGTCTGTTTTTAAAAATTTCTGGTTGTAAGTCTCGAATGTCAGTCCGTATTGTGTGTAGGTTAGTCCTTAACGTCTTCCACCACTCGTTCCAGATTATTTCGAATTTGTGTCTGAACATTTTCTGCAGATCTCGATGGGAAGACTTGTTTATCCTATTGGAGCATGTAGTAGCGCGTTTGGCTGCTCGATCGGCTGTCTCGTTCCCTTTGATACCTAGGTGGGAAGGAATCCACATAAGAACTATTGTTTTGTCGTTGCTAGTTATTTTGTGATTGACGTTAATGATCTCTTGAAGTATCGGTTCATCTTGTTCGATACTTCTAAGGGAATCTAAAACACTTCTTGAATCTGACAAGATCGCAAATTTTTTACAATCGGCTTCAAATGCTTTTTTTATTGCATATGCCTCACAATAGAATATTGAGAAACAATCTTGTAATTTAAATAAAGACTCTTTATTTAACATTACCACGGCACACCCGCTTCCAGAAGACGTTTTTGAGCCATCAGTTTAAATTTTCTCAAAACTTTCAAATTTATTTAGGTATTCAAGACAGAGAGTATAAAAGATGGTTGGATTTGTTTCATGTTTTTGTATTTTGTTAGGCTTAGATCTACAATAGGATTTTTCATCAGCCAAGGCGGGTCTTCATATAAAGTTGATGGGATGATGGTTGGCGGTAAAGAACGGATATTTATGAAAAATTTTGATATTCTTACGCGCAGAGGCTTCGGCAGGGAATTGCGAGTTTGGTACAAATTTGCGTACCGACCTGTACAAATGTTATCTCTCGAAGGGTTATCTAAAGACGAGACAATTTTGAATAGAAAAGATAAACTCAGTTTTTCTCTTCTGAGATCTAGAGGTATTTCACCGGATTCTGCCAGAATACTTATTACTGGGCTTGTACGGTATGCCCCTATAGCTAGTCTAAGACCGGCATAATGATTTGAGAGTCTAATAATTTGAGAGTACTGATCGTTGCTGAGTTATAAACCAGCGCACCATAGTCCAGTTTTGATCGTATTAGTGCCTGGTAAGTAGTAAGTAAAGTCTTCTTATCTGATCCCCAGTTGCTAGACGCTATGGATTTTATTACATTCATTCTTTGCATGCAATCCGCTTTAAGTTTGTGTATTTGTGGTCTCCATGTTAGCCTTTCGTCAAATATTAGACCCAGAATTTTTATTTCTTTGCATCGTTTTATTTGAAAAGAACCAATAGTCAACGTTAAACTAAAGTGAGATCGCACATTTCTAGAGAACACTATGTACTTGTTCTTAGTCTTTGAAAAAGAGAAACCAGTAGAAGATGCGAGAGTGGTTAAATCATTTAAAGTCTGTTGCATTAATTTTTGTGTGGTCTGGATATTTTTGCCACTACAAAGTAAAGTGATATCATCAGCATAAGCCAGCGTGACTATAGGTTTCGAAATTGACAGAAAATAACCATTTATTGCAATTAAAAACAGAGTTACACTTAGAACAGATCCTTGTGGAACCCCATTTTCTATCTGTAAAGTTTTTGAGAGGGTTCCGTTAGCCCTTACACAGATGTATCTAGTTTTAAGAAAATTGGCTATGAAGTTCAGCATTCGTCCATTGACGCCGATATCTAATAAAATACGAACAATTCTGTCTCGCCACACCATGTCGTACACCTTTTCCATATCTAAACTGACTGCTATAAGATGCTCATTCTTCACAAAAGCATCACACACTTTAGCTTCAATATTAACTAGATGATCACTGGTAGAGCGATATTTTCTAAAAGCACTTTGATAAGGTGATAAAAAATTGATATGTTATAGATAGCAAAGAAGACGTTTATTGACTACCTTTTCTAAAATTTTACACATCGTACATGTAAGCGATATAGGTCTGTAACTATCCGCTTTACTACTATCATTATTTGGTTTACGGATTGGAATAACAATTGTATGCCTCCATTTTTCTGGAATATTACCTGAACACCAAACATTATTTATAATTTCTTTGAAGAGTTGTATTTCCCTTTCTGGCAAGTTCTTCAGAAAGGCATTATTAATTCCATCAGGGCCAGGACTAGAATTTTTAGTTTGTCGCAAGACAGAGACAAATTCATCATATGAAATTGAATCTTTTAAATCTGAATTTGAGGAAGTGTTCTGCTGCAAAATGAGATCCATCTTGATATCCGATTCTTCCTTAATTTTTTGAAAAAATAAATTTGTTTTCTAGATGTAAAGCTGTTTCCTCTGAAGTACATTTTATACAATACGTGCTTCGTCTACGATTTGTTTTATATTAAAAGTAAGAGATAGCTGATAATTAAATACGTATTATTGTTGCTTAAATACTTTGCTGAGGAAAGTATTTCTACAAGAAAAACTAATTTTGTTGTTCACAGTGAAGTTCGATAGATAATTTTTAGAGCCATTGAAAGATATAACGAATCTACTTGTAAAGCACTATTAGATTAAAGCATTTAAATTTTGATAACTTTATCTGGTAGGTTAAAAATTAGATATACAATAATTTGCAAGTTATTATTTAACGTTAATACGGGTCGCAAGTTTTTCTGTAGTGTAGTAAACATACTCTTGAAGTTTATACAATTCTCCATATAAATTTTTTTCCGACATTATGGAGCTGACTGCACTCACCAACAATAATTATAACATCCTTTTGTAGATACACGTGTTTTAAATTTTAATACCATTGATTATGATTACCTGTTTTTAGCCACCTTTTTTCTGATTCCTTGATAAGTTTTTGTACTTTTTTACGAGCGCTAACAACAATGAAATGACTAAAATTCAAGTTGGAGAAAGCGTAGGTAAAAGATAAAAACATAAATAACGGAATAACGTTCAACACGTTCAAACATTGGATAAAGTTATGTAAAGGCTGATTTGGTTTCACCATGAAACAAAAATCATGGATTAATATATTCCTGGAAAAAAATCAGTTATACTCATAACAGGATCTTTAATACTTAATAGGATCTTTAATCCTTAACAAGATCAATCCTCTAAGAATGATGAAGAGGTGATTTGAAATTTCATATATGACGTTGAATGAATATACTCGTAAATATGTAAATATCGGGAAGACAAAATAAGGAAACTAAAAAAATATATGTTTTGTTTCTTGGTTATCAAACGTCTTATTTGTTATTATTTAGTTACCTGAGAAATCTTCCACGAATTTATAGACATACAACAACATACAAAACATAGTATACAAAGAACTTCAGACACTTACTGGTTAAGAAGCTGTAAATTTTCAGAAAAATTTAAAACCATAATTATTCAAAAGAATACTGTCGAGTTACTAGAACCATATTAAAATCATTGTAACGAAACAAAATGTATAATATAGTAATACTTAAAGTAAAGTTTAATTCAAAAGAAATAAGGATTGTAGATTAGTTTACTCTGTGGTAGATTTCCGACATTAGGTACCTACGTACGCAGATGTTCCCTCTAGAGAAGAGAGCTGAAAAAGATGGATTGACCAGAAGGATTGGTGCACACTTCTTGAAAAATAGCGTAAGAATAGTCCCCGACTTATCCCAGATTTATAGATCAATTATTGATCTTTGAAAGGGAAGTATTACTACGGGCCACAGAAGTGAAGGGAGGAGTTTGTAGGCAGGGTAAGGCAGCTTTGCGGTTGAAATTGTATGAGATGGATTTACTATGAGATCGGAAGGTCCTAATACATTTTTCATGTGATTTCTCAGCAGATGGGTGTGGCACTACGTGCATGCGTGTGTATTTGTATTTTAACTGATCTGTTTTTTCTATTTTATTCTCTGATAGAGTATTTTGCTGCAGATTTAACTTTCTTCGTACTTCTTTTACCCGAATTTATCTCTCTCTACATACACTAAATTCTTTTGTTTAGATTTTATTTTACACATTACCCGTTTTAATAAATTTTTATTTGAATTTTCTTCGAAAATAATGTAAAAATTAATCATTTATCGGTTAATGCAAACAAGAATTTCGTTAAAAATGTTTGAAAATTCTGATTTCTTCAGTCACTGAATGAAAGTAACAACATAAAAGATGTAGCAAGCTTTATATGTACGAAACTGTTTTGAAAAATGTTTTATACTTGAGGAATTGTATTTTTATGTTACATTATTTCCTAATTTAAGAATGGTTCGATTTTTGATTTCTCAGTAGGATAGATTATACTGAATGTTATTAAATGTATCAAAATAACTAGAAAATAACTTCTTGTAGCCTCCTGGGCGCAGTTAAAAAATATTTAGATTTGTCAAAAGGTGGTTAAAGTTAAATAGATTAAAGAGTAAAGAGATTTAGTGATCACTTGTTTGGGATGCACTAAAACCGAATACTACTTCTTAAACATCAACTTTATGCAACAGAGAGAAATATTAATTTTTGAAGCGAAGAGCGCTCAAAACTGCCTGTTCAAGCCTAACTCTTGGGTGACAATCCTGATGAAAATATTTTAAATTTCATAGAATGTAAGTAGTAATTTGGTACGTAAACCATTTTGAGTTTTATTGACCCTGCATTGTTGTTTCACAAATTAATTGAATTATGAACATAAAGGTTATGTTTGATTCATATCATAAAAATATTTTAATTTACAGTTCATAATGTATCATTGCGCATTACGTAGGTGTTTAGTATTATTTTTAAATGTATTTAATAATTTGGAATTTTACTACAACAGCATGACCACGAAATAAAATTATTAATACAAAGATGCAATAACATGAATCATGAATCACATTATTATGAAGTCTATACAAAGTATGTATTCTTTTTGTAATACAAGCATTTAATTGGAAGTTGTCCAGAATGAAAACGAAAACACAGTTATATTATTCAAAGAGACAGTTTAAAGAAACATTTACATTTAGTAAATCTCTCATCCATTGGTGACGAGGCGTTGTGTTGCAGGTAAGTTTCTTGAGGATAATGTTTTAATTATTCATTGTCACTGTTTTTGAATTTGTAGGCGGAAGGTACTGATAAAGCGATAGTGATACTGATTCTAAAGATACGGACGTTGAAGATAAATGTAGATACCAGTGTTATCTGGTTTAAGATTGTGCGCGAAAAAAGAAAATGGAGCCAACAACAAACTCAGGAAAGGTTTTGGGCAGAACACCTTGGACTTCAATGAAGATCTAATTTATGGTGAAGAAGAGATCTATTTCTACAATAATTGGGCGGTTCTTAATTTTTGTTGGTAACTTCTGAAATATAAGTTAATATAGTAATATATTAATTAACCGTAAAAATCTGGTGTGAAAAACACATTATTTTTTCAGCTAATGTTAATAATAAAATATATAATCTATATTTAATAATGAGGAAACAATGTTAAATGAAAAACAAAACTTAATTTTAATCAAGAGTGAATGACGCACAATGAAAATCAACCTTTATTGGACTTAAATTACTTAAATCACTAATTGACACTAAACTAAGCTCTGCAGAAAAATGCTAGGAAAGAAAGTTGTATGTCATTTTAGTGTGAAATAACTTAAGTTGTATACTATTGTCAGAAAATGCATATTATGGCCATAATTTAAAAATAACCCATTTTTTCTGATTTCATTAATCAAGCTAAACTAATGCAGTAGAAACAAATGCTTGAAATAAAATTTTTACATTGTTTTTATTTTCTACTTCGTTAACTACGCTTTTGCCCTAAAATGCAAATTTGGGCCGCAATCTTAAAAAACCTTTCTTACTACAAGAGCTCACGAATTTCTCCAAATGTTATTTTCCCTAGCTTGTACATCACAAACATATAGTAAATTAAGTAATTTAAAAAAAAATCGTCGGAGCCGTTTTTGAGAAAATCGCAAAAGTGTAAAAAATTGAACGAGCAAACTACAATTCCGGTTGACCGGTTTTGATGAAAATGTTCATGTAGGGTTTCCTAATGATCCCTAACTTAAGTTCCCAAGTTTGAACTTCGCACAATATTCCGTTCTAAAGATATTGTGTTCACACAACACACACACACATGCGCACAGACCAATCGGGAAAAACATGTTTTTGGGTTCAAGGGACCTCCTGAAAACGTGTATGTTCGAGGAAAACTTGATATCAAAAATTGACATGAAAACAATAGTTTTCTTCCGTATATTTCATATAAAGCAAGAGAAATTAAAAACTAGATTATATTTAAAAAATTTTATTTTGTGTAATCTACTGAAGATCTACCATGAAGATGGTAGAAGGCCGGGAACTGGCATGGTACTTCAGTACAATGCCAGTTCCCGGCCTTCTACGAATAATATTTTGTTGTAGAATTGAACCACTCATATTTTAATCTAAAAGATCGCATTTGTTATGCTAACAATAAAACTTTTAACATTTTCTTATTTTAAAAGTTTTCTTCATAAGTTCTCAGGCTTCAGTTCGAACATAATTGTTATATCAAGTTTCAGTCACTCTATTAAAATTGAAAGAACAACCCGACGATAGGTACGCCATACTTAGCCCTCCTTACGTGTGACGCGTCTTACTTGATTTAATTCTAGTATCTAGTATCTAAGGTATCTGGTTATATGAATGTGGATAACTTCAGCAATTAAATAAGTTAAACAATTTAAAACTAAGAATATGTTTACAGACCAAAATTTGTGACCACATTAATTGTTACTTTCTTATCGGCATAAATTACATTTTTATCGTATGAAGTTAAACATGGTAAATTAAAAATACTATGTTATTTAAAACAGATACTCTACTTCCTGATACTTTTTTATACGTAGTAATTATTCTGTTACGTAGTGGTGCTGTTTTGTTGTTGATTACAAATAAAAAAGTAATGCAATCAGAATTTTTAATTGTGTAGTGAAATAATAAAGCAATTCAGATGTAACCATACGCTGTTAACTGACCGGTTTGTAATTGGTTATCAACAATCTACAGACCCTGGATACAAACGTAAGAGTAAAGTGGTTTAATTGGATTTGAACTAATTTTTTATGAATTTTTCTGGAGTGAAAAACAAACTAAACTGAAAATATGTTATCGGAATAAAGATTGACGCGTGTTTATTAGTATCACTGTATCACGTGAATGTGTAAATATCTTGAAATGCATTTTTTACTATAAATATATTGTGGTCATTTCGGGGTTTTTACAATAGATCTCTAACATCGTAAAAAATCTCAAGTTGTTTTTAATTTTATTGTCAGTACGTGTTGAATCTTTCTTGATTTGTGTATGACCAATAACATCGTATAACAGTACGTAAACTAATGTAATAACATAAAGACTCGACTAAACGACGTGCGCGAGTGTGCGCACACGTGTAGATCGTTCCAGAGAAATGTGGGCTCCTCGTTTTAAGACGCAGTACCGGAATTAATGACCTCCTTGTAGGCCTTTCCTATAGTGTACGATGCCACCTGATAAGCTTCTACAATTAATCGGAGGGTAGGATGGTAGGGAAGCTGTATTTGGTTACCATGGTTACAGACGTTTGTGTAACACCTAATATCCACGTATCTGTGTAAAACAGTGTATATGCGCGCGCGCAGAAGTTAGCTTCCAGTCCGCGCTTGGAAGTGATTGCAGGAGGCTGCATCAGTTCGTTCTCTCAGAACGCGGTTTTCCACCGCGTGATTAACATAGGCAATAGAATGTGCGTCTTTGAACGTCAAGTTTGAAAGTAATTTCGTGAAGAAAAACCTTTTAAAAGTTCAGTAAACCCGACCGTATTTTCAACGTAAAATTCGGCAAGTATTTACTTTTTTTTAACAAAAGTATTCTTTTCCAATTTAGATACAATAAAACTGACAGCATTAATCAGTTAGGTATTTTGAAAGGATGAATATGAAGAATACTAGAAATATGTCACCCAATTAACCATATACACTTTTAATAAAATTCTATAAGATTACCTTTTAAATAAGTATTCATATGTTGAATTATTACTTCTCATCTTACAATATTTAATTGTAAAAGTTATTCTTTTTTAGAAATTCAAGATGTACACTACCGATTTTTAAATAAATGTTTTAAAAAATTGTCGTGAAAATCATTAATGTCCCAGTGATGTACGGGTTTTGTTTTTTCGAAAAAATATTGTCAGTTTTTGTTATACTAAATTCTTTTAAACTCTAGATTTTAGGATCTAATTTTCTGTATTGTTACACAAACAGTTTAAGAAGTGTGCGTACATTACAAAGTTGATTACATCAGTGTTCCACTGATTAAACAGTTGATCAAAACCATGTGTAGATATATCTGTTGTAAATAAATATACTTTATTACTCTTATTCTCTTTACCGCATAGACAATATAGCCTGTTCCGGCGTCAAACGGTTTTTTTAATTAGTAAGCTATATTTTTATAAAAAAACTACTTCTAGAGTTGTAGAGGATTTTCCTTTCGGTCTGTAATATCCCTAAACCTGTTTTTGAATCTTATATTCTTTCATATTTTGGAGATGTTCTATCTAATTATTGCGATAATAAACTTATGGTCTGCAACTGTTCTTTACAAAGTCTACCTTTTATCAATTTAGAATTGGAGTACACTTTATTGTTAAGTAAAATATAACTCATTATATATGACTTTAAAATATGGGATAGTGTGTGCGAAAGAATTTAGTTGATGCAGTCAGTTCAAGGAGGAGGCTGACCAAGATTGGCTTAGAGTAGCCAATTATAAATTGTACATAATATATAAAACTGCGATATTCGACTTAAAATCAGGTCGCAAAATGTACGGATAACTTTTTTACGAATTTTCCTACGTGGTTACGTGACTAATAACAATATTATATTTAGTTTCATATTGATCAAATGGGTTAAAATTTCATAAAAATAAATAATTAAATTCAGTTTCAAAATTTTACTTCAGTTAGACAATGTTGAAAAACGAATGAAGGCTAACTTTCAGTTCACTGAAAATGATTTATAAATGTTTAAAATTAATTAAACGTTGAATGAATATTAAAATGACAGTTCATTAAAATATTAATGTAATAAACGTAAATTGTATAATGCAGTCTGTGTATAATGTATTTATTATTTACTGACCTTTTTATTATAAATGTCTGTGAAATGGTTTTTGTGATTTTTAAGGAAAGTATATGTTCTGATGGATTGTGAGAAAGTAGAATTTGTTAATGTATATTCAAAGTATAAAATACTGGAATGTAAAAGAATGTAGTAAAACAGATTACTTAAATAGTATAACACTATTAAAATATTATTGTATAACAAACTCGTTATTGTAGCCTACAGTGTCTAACAAAGTCTAAATAATTGTTGGCTTCGTGTGATAAGTTTCCAGAGTAGGGGTTTGCTGCTAAATGTAGTACAATACATTCATGGTTGTTTTAGGCGAGCAAAACAGTATGAGTAAATACTGGATGCTACTATGTATTATTTTTTTCACAAGCGCACTACAATAAGCTTTGCACAGTTTGCATGTAGGTACATGAATATTTCAATATTATTTGCTTTTATCATGTTAGTTTGTAAATTGTAAATAATAATTATTTATTTAAGAATTATTAAAAAAAGACGTTTAATTAAAAAATCCGCATAGAGAGAGCCCGGGCCGCATTTGTGAAAATGAAGAGGATGCTGTGCAACCACAATCTGAGTCTGGACTTGAGAATTCGTGTGCTGAGGTGTTACATCTTTCCGGAGCTGTACTATGGTGCAGAGGCCTGGACTACCAATAGGCAATGTGAACGAAGACTTGAGGCCTTTGAGATGTGGGTTTACAGAAGGATGGACAAAATATCTTGGACAGAGAGAGTCATAAACATGGAAGTCCTAAGGAGGATGCAGAAGGGAATGGAAGTGATGATTGAAATCAAGAAGAGAAAGCTGGTGTACCTCGGCCATGTCTTGAGAGGTCCAAAATATGAAATCCTTCATCTTGTCATCCAGGGAAAGATTATGGGCAAACGATCGGTTGGAAGAAGAAGAACCTCCTGGCTACGGAACCTGCGAGAGTGGTTTAATTTGTCATCCATCGACCTATTTAGAGCTGCAGTTTCCAAGGTCAGGATTGCCATGATGCTAGCACACCTTCGTAATGGAGATGCTACATGAAGAAGAAGAAGAAAAAATTCTTTTTATTTCAATTTTCAATTTTTTATTAGTTCTTTTAGTCGCATCTAGCGACTATGGTGGATTTTGACTAATTATAGATTTCCAAACCCTAGCCGGGAATCGAACGCGCAACCTCCGCGTTGTAGGCTAGCGCGCTACATTTACGCTATGGAGGGGCCAAATTCAATGTTTTTACTATTTGTGTCTTCTATTTATAATCGGTCAAACATAGATGTAAGTATTATGCCAAGTAAAACAACGTTAAAGTTTTCAGTAGTACCTATCTACATTACCTACAATGTGAATATAAAAGAAAATTTATTTCGCACAAAAACGGTATATTTACGAGCTCTCACTTAGTCCAGCACAAAAAGTTGTGTTTAGACGTCGTCTAGTGTCATCACTGTTTTGCAATGGCCAAAATATTAGTATGATTTTGTAATTTTAAAATGTATTTTTTATGAAATTATTTTAATTCGTGGTCAACCAAGGAGTCATTCATCAAAACCTTATTTTGGAAGCGTTATAAGAAGTCAGTATTTTTGTTACTTGTAGTACCCCAAAGTTGGGCCACGTAGTTCCACAATGGTTTTAGAATGATCTTTTAAGTGAACAATTTATTTGTTAGTGATAATTTTGATTTTCTGCTCTGTGAGTAAAGAACTATATAAATGTTGTGCATATCGGAAAGTAAGTACAAAGGAGTGTTTTGTACATTATAAATAAATAATTTATTCATAATTTTTTTCTAATCCTAATAGTTTGCAATGGAATCGGTTCAACTTAGACAAGCAACTCCATGACCCAATGAGATTAGATGATATTTATGACGTGTTAACGAAATGTAACTTTTTATAAACTCAGGCCGATCATTCCTGAGAGAGTATTGTTAATCGAACCCCAACCATCAACGTACATCGGGAACTACTGCCTAGTATTCAAATTCGTTAAAATTTACTACTTTTGAAAGGATTCGAACTTCGGAATCTTTGTCTCTGAAAATCAGCTGTTAAACAGTTGACTCGGGATGACGAATTTACCGCTAGACCAATCCGGATGGTTATTTATAAATAATTAAATGTTTTCTGCATAATGACTAAGGATGTTGTCATGTTTCTAATCCAACAGTGTTATTATCGTATCGCACACTAAATTTTTATAAATAATATGGGTAATCAATTCGTACAGTAATGTAGTCAAAGCTCTGCCAATTGTTTATATTTCACCCTACTTTGGAATTGGTTCTGTTTATCGTGATACTCTGTTAATACCCTGTTTGTTAATCTGTTTCGTCGACGTGTATCAAATATTTTTTGTTCTTATTTTCCACATTGTTAGCTTTCATTTTTTTGTCAGGACCGTTATTTCAACTGCAACAGCCTGAAGAGTCGTCCTTATGTTAATCCTGATTCCCTGTATCTTTTGGTGGAGCAATAACTCTCGTGCATGAGGTGCACTAGTCACAAATATTGTACTCTTGCTAATATGTTATTTCTTGTACGTGTAGGTAAATATTAGACAGTCGCTACATCTGGTTTTCTATTATTTTGATTTGAGTTACAAAACTTAACATATGCAGGATTGTGAATTTGTAAAATTAGGTTTAGTGGGCCTACTACTCTCTTTTGCAAGAAAAACTATTGGTGAGAAGAAAATTCCAAAAGTACAAGACCATTTCATTTTATTTAAAGAAATAGTGATCTGCTGATTTATTCTTTTCAATTAAACGTTATGTTTTAGTGTCTTGCAAGCTGTTCAAGCTGTAGATATTTTGACAAATACAAAGCAGACGTTCCTTGGTTCAATTTCCGTTTTGGATCTGTCAGTTTCTCACACCGTGCGTTATAACACGAGTATGGTATTCCTTAACCCATTGTAGTCTCTAACTTTCTCTACGTTTGAACGCTACGTAAACTATTTTTGCAATAGGAGATTGCCTACATGTCATATAAATCAAGCATGTTGGACTTTCATCTAAGTTGTTCAGTAGCCTAAATGAATAACAATTGTTATAGATTCAGTAACGGGTATAATGTTACCAGATTGTAAGTGTATTGAGTTCTGAGGTTAACGTAGTATTAGATTTTTTGCAGGTTTTATTAGTATCTGGTTATTAATAAATAAACAAATCTTCCTTTTAAACTTATGTATAACAAAATTTTAAAACAAAGCTCATATCAACCTTGAATTAATGTTTATATAAAAAGGAGACAATACAATTACGCATTCATTATTGTGTTTCTTTCATCTTTGAGGTAATTAAAAGTAAATAAAGGGTATATATCAAAATATAACATATTTTATTTATTAACTAAAATAAATTATTACAATCATGACTACTACTAAATTACAATTAAACTACTTAACGTAACTTAGAATGAATTTTTTAGTCCTGTTTCCCAATAATGTCTGGTAATTTTTTTCAAAAAAAGGGAAATGTTTTTTTGTGACACGAAGTTGATAGCCCTACTCAACTGGTGTACCGTTTCCGGTCGTGTTACGAACAGAATGCCTTTTACCCCAGAACAACGGGTTTTCATTCTTGAACTATATTTTGCTACGAAATCGTACGGGAGTGTAAAAGAATCATTTCAAATTAAATTTGTTGGAATTCCTCCTTCAGAAAAAATATCAATTTCTAGGTTAACAAACCGATTTCGAAAAACAGGTAGTGTTTGCGACAGAAAACGTAGTGGTCAACTAACTCTCTTGACAGATGACGTTTTAGAGGATGTGAAAACAAGATTGTTCAATTCTCCGCGGAAAACTTTACGACAATTTTCCTTGCAAGTTTGTTTGTCATATTCGAGTGTTCAGAAAGCTGCTAAAAAATTAAAATTGTATCCGTATCGCGTACGATTTGTCCAAGAGCTTCAGCCTCCAGATTTAAACAAGCGATTGTTCTTGGGTAAAAGACTTTCTGTTCGTAATACGACCGTAAACGGCACAAAAATTTATATAGCTCAAGGAAAATCAACTCACACTGCCGTAACTACACCGGTTGAGTAGGGCTACCAACTTCTTGTCACAAAACGAAATTTCCCTTTCTTTGAAAAAAATTACCAGGCAATAACAAGTAGGTTACAGGACTAAAACACCACTCTGCAGTACACTAAATTGATTTAAAAATATTTTAAATATGTTAGTAAACTAGCTTATTTAACAGGAAAATCTTGCCATTTAAAATCAGAGTTATTAATTCCTTGCTTTCTTTTGTATTGTGCAACAATATGTTCCCACTTGTTTATCACGAAACGAACTATTTCAAAAGCGACACAAAAATCGGTTCTACTGTTTCATTTGACACTCTTCAAGACATTACAATGACTTACTTTGACTAAAGAAATAGGTTTACATAAGTTAATTAATAGTTAGTATAACTAAAAGCTGCTTTATATAACTTACCAAATCTCTAGAAAGATAAAGAGTAATAAACAAAAAATAAAATAGAATAATCCAGAACCAACAAAAAAGACAAAGTAATAGCACTAAACCCGTACATCCATCGTGCTAGAAAATCAACAAGTGAATGAAAATGGGCCGCTATTCTGAAGAAAAGTAAAATACACCTGTCAAATCTCATACAAAAGCTATTGTCAAAACATAATTGTCCGTTCATTTATCTTTTCCTGATATTCGTTATGGTGTAATTTTAACTTAAGTTGTGGTAACTTTTGTTAAAATTTTCTTCCAAATAAGTCTGTGAATTAGTTGAATCATTTGATATTATCTGCAAATTTTGATTGTGTGTCGTATTAAATTAACAAATTTGTGAACTGGAGCTATATTAATTTTCTTACTTTATTTCATTTTTACCGCTGTGAAAGGTAGTGTATACGAGTATAATTATCGTCGTTATTTAATTAAATTATTTGGAAAGGGTGTGTATGAACGGGTTACAAAATTACAATATTGAATCACGATTGGATCAAAATGTACACAAAGTACACACATTCAGAGAGATCATATCAAATATTTGCAAACGTATCTTTGCTTTTAAAGTAATAGCTGTAAGTGTAAAAAACAGTTTGTTAATTTATTTTGCTGTATTTAATTCGATTGCGTATTTTTGTGTAAAAAATATACCACGTAGAAACGAAATGGAAATATGTGCATCCGTCGACATCTAAAACAAAATAAGTTGGTTAAATGAATTATGAAATTCTTTCGATGTGAATGAAGCTTTTGACAAAAAAGCTGGTTCAAATCGCGTGGGAGCTCTCTAAATCAGTAACCAGTACACCCACACGAAATTACAAAAAAATCTAATTTAATCGTAATTCGTAAATGTGATAATCTACTATTTTTTATGGCTACATAATATCCCAGTTCGAATTGAATTTATTTTTTTTATGAATTTCCAGTTTTGATGTTATATTTCAAAGAATGATCTCTTCTTTTTTATTCGTGTGTGGTTTTATTTGCGGATCGAGGTTGCAGCCTGGTCGTCGTCTCTACCTTCCTCTAAAAGATCTTACAATCCCAATCTGCTATTTACCCATTTTATTTTCGCAGCCTTATCAGGAACAAGATTCGAGCCAGGCGATAAGGCTGCTTACAACCAAATCAATAATGAGCTACCAAAAAATAATATTTTTGAAGGCGTGTAGCATTTCATATTCAAATTATAGTGTAGATTTTGCTCATAGATTTTAGATTTTGTAGATTTTAGAGAAGAAGAGTAAAACACAACAGAGTAGAACAGTAAAACAGTAAAGCAGTAAAAACAGAGTTTTTGCAGTCGGAGTAAAAAGTATTTAAACAAGTTAGACATTCATTCTAATCATTTGGCTATAAATCTTCTCGACGACAATATTGAAAATCAAAGGCTCAAATAGGCGAGAATATTAGATCTTCCATTCTGGTTTACCTAGTGAAAAATGTTCAACCATCGTTTAAAGATTAAAAACAAAATTATATTACAAATGGTCAACTCTTATTTCTCAATAAAATTAATCTTATCGGTTAGAGTCCATCAGTATCACGTCTTCATTCTCTCCTTTTCTCATGTTCATTCACCTCGTCCATTAATTTTAAAACGACAACACGTCTTTCTTTTATAACCAAAAGTTGTACATTGCCAGGACCCAAGAAGAAACCCTTCATTACTTAAAACCAAACGATCACACGGAAGCAACGCTGATGAGTGCTGTCTTCTTTAAGATATATTAAAAAATCTTTTAAATATTTACTGAAAGTTTTTGTTAAACTGTTTGTAAAGAATTCTTAACTTAAAAAAAAGAAAATTTTGCTCGCACGTGTAGTATAAAATAAGCTGAATTGTAAAATTTCCTAATACGTGTATGTTTCCTCTAATTCATCAAGTATTGTAGTAATTATTAAATACATGGAATAAATACATAATGGGAGTAAATATAAAAGCATTTGGAAATAATAAATTACTGTATTAAAATCACTACATTGTACGTATAATACGACGTATAGGCCTGTATACATGATACATTAATTTTATTATATATGCGATGAAATAATGTTTTTAGCATTAAAAACTCATATAAATTTTCGATTCTGTTGACAAATCCGCATGAATTATAACGTTACATTATCAAATTTTAGTAGCTCCAATAAATGAAACGATTTAAGCTCAAATCGGTGGCTTACTTTGCTGAATAAAATTAACATATATTCTGTAAATTGATTTAACCAATATTATGATAGTCGTATTAAAATTTGTGTAATTAAACCAGCATTGTACGCAGTATTTTCTTGATTGTGTATTACATAACTTTTAATCTTGTATACAGGTAAAATAATATTAACTTCTTCTTTAAATCAGAGATTAATACCATTAACCACGGATCTTTAAATTTTTTCTAAAGAAATAAAAATCCGTTCAAAAATTAATACAAATTGCGCCGATAGGAAGTTTAGAAGCATAAATAAATGAAACAACCTATAATTGTTACGATTTAATTTTTTAATATTGATGAAATATTTACTTTTTGAAATTATATTATAAAGATTTGAGATTTTGTTTCATTTGAAATTGGATAAATTACTAATCATTTATTAGCAACTACTTTGGGTTACTGAACATTTTAAATTTGATTTGGTTCGATCAGGAACCTATGCTATTGTGTCAAGTTGCATCCCCAAAGTGGCTAACACGAGGATATGTATTGAAGTAACCATTTATTATTAATTAAAAAATCAGTTTTTTATCTATAAGTTTATTTATTTCTGTATAATAAAATACCAAGAAAACGGACACTCAAAACTATGTTCCAACGAAGCAGTATACAGGGAAATAAAACCGGTAACAAGCACGAATAAAAAACGAGATATCATTCTTTGGTCGTCTAATTAAAACACCAGAAAACAGAATTATCAAAATAGAAAAATTTCGGAACAGTAAGAGCAACATTAAATGGATTACAGAAATCTGAAAGATAAGAGGGAACTGCAATTTAGGTTTGAAGAAAAAGAATGCCGGAGTTAAGAAACTCACGGAAAAGTAAACAAACTATCGGACAAGAGGGGTTAGATTCCGTATAGCTGTATAGGTTTTAATATATTATTATAAATTGAAGCCATGATTTCCAAAACAGCACAAGTCCAGCAACCAACTTTTTGAGAAAAAGTTTTTTAAATATTTTTTTATACTTATTTTTTTCTTAAACTAGCTGATTTTTTGAGCATATTATTGATTGACGACTAAGTTTACATTTTTAACACTGTCAGATGACCTGTTTGTTTGCAAAAAAAATATTGAATTGAAGGACTTGTGCTGTTTTGGAACTTTGCCATTGTTACATTTTAATAGTGTTATTTAAAATAAACATTCAAATCATACCAAAATAACTTTTATTCTACAAAAAATAATATTTCACAACACTATTTACAATATACAGCAGCTTTTATTCACTTTACCAAACTTCCGTTTCCGAATTCTCATCTGCAGCAACTTGTTGAGTACGACTATGTTTCTGCACCAAGTTTTCATAGTATGGTCGGTGATCTGGGTGGATTGATATTAAATACTTCATTACATTTCGGCATTTGCAGGTTTTAATGGCATTTCATTATCATATGCTTGTTTTACGGACTGAAGATTCATGGTAGATCCCTTGAATTGGAATGTCTCTGTAATAAGATGACTTGAAGATGTGCTTACAATATTTTTTCTGTACTTAATGATCTTGTATGTCGTCACTTTCCATTTTGGAAATAGGTACAGGTTCTTTCGTTTTAGAAAACAATGTTTTATAATCCATGAACATCGTCAGGCTGACATCAACAACCTGAATATTATTTTCCGCGTTTATTTTGTTATTTCTATCCATTGATCAGAAGTATATATGGTGTCTTGCTTCCTTTTCCTTCTGTATTCGAGCAAAATCCCTATCGCAAGGTAGATTAGAGCGTCCCTTAGTTGGGTACACATGGCGAATATAATAAAAACGTTCGTTCATAACCAAGTGGTACAGATATTTCACCACAGTGTTAATAGGATTTTGAGCTGTTCTTTTCTAACTCTATTCGAGCAAACTCCCTACCGAAAGGTAGGTAAGAGTGTCCCTTAGTTGGGTACACATGGCGAATATATTCAAAACGCCCGTTCATAACCATATGGTAAAGATATTTCACCATAGTGCTGTTTTGGAATCATGGCTTCAATTTTTGTTTTTAAATAGATAAAAGTAAAAATATGTTTTTAAGTAATCATTGACCTTTCTCATTAGATTGGCAATGGTTAATAAAAAAATACATTCATTTTCTATTTGAGCTGCTTAATGTTTTCTTTCTAATATAACTATTTTATCATCAGTTTTTGTAAAGCAAAAAATATATACGTACATTAAAATTTTACTATCCTTTAAAAGCAGAAGTTTTAATAAAATCTAACATGCACGATACTAAAATGTATAAACCCTTTTGTAACTACTCTTATATGTTTGAACGAATACTACAGTAATTTAAAATGTTTTACCAATTAATTTATGTGGATTACTTCAAAAGAGCCAAGAGATGAATTTTCTGTTGAAAATAAAATATCCAGTAGTTACACAGACGTTATAATAATTATCTGTTATGAATTATTAAGTGTTTAATTAACGGTAACTACAAAATCATGCATACACAATGTTAGTACCTATATAAACTCATATATAACAGTTATGTGTAATATTTGCGTGTGTATTTATGCGAGTCACGCCAGTTTACTAAAAACTTTGCAATCCATGAAAATTGTACGGATGTTGAGAAAGCATAGTTGTTTGACGAGAAATATTTCAGCCTCATTAGGACTTCATTGACCAAAAATTTTGTGATACTGTTTTAGAATATTTGTCTGAACCTTTTTACATTGTCACCCTTCCGCTGCCATTTAAAAGTGAAGATATTGGCCAACATTAGCCTCCCAGTTACCCAAAAAGAGTTATTTTTAAGATATTTTTATTTCATTCAATGAAGCGCTATTTTTAGTGTAAGTTACTTTCCACTTTTATAAAAGTTCTCTACCATAGTTACGTTAGTAAAACCTAAAAAGCCAGGACATCTGACTTCGTCGTTTACGCCAATCAGTCTGTTACCGTACCTCGGAAAAATTTTGTAAATCGTCTACTGTACTGCATCAATATCAATTCGGATTTCGACAACTGCATTATACGGTCCAACAACTGTACCAAGAGTTGTTTCATAGCAGACGGGCAAGAGAGACGAAAGTTTACGCTGGGTATAGGCTATTTATGACATTTCTGAAACCCTTTGACATAGTATTGCATAGCGGCCTGAAATTTAAATAAATTCTTGGCCATCTCCGTAGGTAGCGATAGCGCGTTAGCCTACAACGCGGAGGTTCTGGCTCGGGTTTGAAAATTTTCAGATTTACCCATCGTAGTAGTTAATAACCGGGCTGTTGATGTGACGTAAAATAAACTAAAAAAAAATAATTCTTTCTTATTCTTATTTTATATAATAAAACAATTCCTTGAAAACCGCCATTTTAAAGTTCGACACGGTGAAGATCAACATTACAAGATATTAAAGCAGGCATACTGCAAGGTGCTGTACTGTCTCTGTCCTTTACAATATATTTACCACCTACATCCCAGTACTATTTATTTCTTACTACTATTTGCTATTTATGCTGACGGCACTACAGTAGAAACCGGGTCAGAATCTATTCAGAAAGCATTTCAATTTACAATTTCAGATAAAACAAATCAAGAAACATAACACTGGGAGATTAAAGTAAACCCACAGAAATTAGGTCATGTAACTTTTAGTCTCCGACCAGGAATATGCCCGCCGATAACACTATGGTTTGGTAATCCCAAAAAACGTTTGGTAAATATCTCGGACTGTGACACCTAAAACAGAAACAAATGACTACAACTTGAAAACAGACTCAAACAACTCTACTGCCTTATATATTCACGGTAACATCTTTTATTGCGACAAAAACTATAACTGCACAAATCAATACCACGACCAATTTGGACATACGAACTCCACATTTTTGGAACAGCAGCAAAGAGGATCATCAAAAAATTCAGACCTTCCAATCAAAATTTCTGACTAACGCAACTGGACCTTGATTATGTAAATGTATAATGTTTAAGTAATGTGATGAGCTGACGATGTGGTAAAACCATGAAAATACTGTACTACTCAATTAGTAAGTGTTCTTACTCATATTCGACCGTTTCTGGTGGTTTTAATAATTTTATTCGTAATAAAATAAAAAAATGAGCGGTGGATATATGCTACAATGTTTAACAAATTAATGTCTAAATATATCTAAAATACCAATGTATTACGAACTAAGTTGTTTTGGGCTTCCGTATTTTTTAAACTGTCCGTGTACTAATATAGAATAAATTAAACATCGTTAATAATTAGTAGTAGTTTTAATAATAGATTCGTATTAAATTGTAATAAATTTTATGTTCAAAGGAAACATAAATATTCAAATTCAAAATTGAAAAGACAGGTTATTTCTGATGCAGCGCCTATACTAAAGCGCAGTGTAATTTTTTTGTGGAGTGTAATATTCATTTCTGGTATTATCCTTTTGAGACCATAGGAAATAACGTTGATTACATTCGAAATATTAGGTTGATTACACTGAATTGAATACATGAATAAACAATAGTTTTGGAAGATTAGTACTACCGATGGATGCACTAAAATTACAGGTGTTCATTCATAATAACGGTGTTAACTATGAACTACTATTTTATGTACGTATTAGTCTACAAAGTTGTGTGGCATTTACTTTTATAACAAATGTTTTAGCGAATTTATAAGTAATTATTTTCATAAATTGACAGCACTGATGTTCTAATAATTGTAAAATTATACTTGAATGTGTTTCTGCAATTAACTGAAAAGGGAAGTAGATTATTATTCTAGAGAATTGTACGGTATATTTTAAATAATGTAGTTATTTTGTTGCTAAAACTTAAGAACAAAGAAAAATGTCGGTATATTGAAAGTTTATGTTATTATTTTCTTGCAATTCTATTATTATATAATAAGAGAACACAATTATGTAGAACATAGTGGACATCCTTTATAACTGATCACGTTTATAAATCTACGAACCAAAAACTTGGTTTTAAAAACATAGCTGTCTCTTGTGCTAAAATTCTTTCCTCGTTCACTCGTTTTTGATTCTACCTACATCTAACACTGCTACTTTAATTGGCAATTACAAAATACATTTTTTTCATACCTCCATCCAGCATTAACTTTGTTGTAATCAGACACAGCAAAATAAAATTGAAGAAACTTGACACATCCAAATCAGAAAATTTTCTTTTCCCATCTATAGAAA
The DNA here is from genome assembly GCA_035578175.1 of Catonia carolina. NCBI lineage: Eukaryota > Metazoa > Arthropoda > Insecta > Hemiptera > Achilidae > Catonia > Catonia carolina. The sequence goes on from JAQMRL010000001.1 coordinate 333,984,407, forward strand.
TCTGTGTTAAACTCCATCATCTACTGAACACATGCTGTGTTTAATTAGCTGACATTAATGTTATATGTATTTAAAAAAATTTCCGATAGTTCTATGCAGTAAGCCTTTAAAAATTATAGACTTGCGGTGTATCTTGTACACATATTTACAAAATAAATAACAATAAAAGCTTTTTGTCTTCTTTCCGAACCACTGCGGCTGTAAATTAATACAGCCCAAAGTATTTATATGCTAATTTAAGTTCGCAGTGTTCTAGTTTTGTTCTTGATTGAGACAATCACCCAATGGTAAACGTTCGTCGGTGTTTTTGTTCAGGTAGCCGTTACAACATTAGACCTATATTATTCCTAACCATTTATACACTATATTTCTAACTTTTTTTGGAAATAACCCAACTTAACTATTATTTACATTACATTACATTAATCCTTCTTAATTTTCAGTCCTGCTAGAGAATTCTGGAACAACCACATATTGTTACAATAAGGGTACTAATGTTGTTTCATTTTCTGTTGATTACAGGGTTATTATCAGCAGATACCATAAATAATATTTAATAATGAAGGATATTCCGTAACGAAAAATCAAATTATGTATATGACGTCACATGCGATTTTTGATTGATATGAACTTAAAAAATGATGAAGAGAGTGGTGACGGTGGTGATGAAGATGATGATTATTGTAATCGTCACGAGATTTAATTTGATGAGCTCGCTGCATTGCAATTCGATCACTTCAGCTGTAGTATGTTACGGTATTCTGTCATTTGTGTTTCCAATTGCTACTAGTAATTGGTCAGGTAAGTGATTATTTCTGTATAAATATTATTTAAACATTCTTATTAATTCATACACTGATCTGGTTTTTCATTAGCGTTATTGATTAACTGTTAGATGCTTTTGATTTATTATTTGTTAATCTTTTTAATTTACATATAATTTGAATCTATTTTTTAAATCTCTTTTGATACTGACTACTGAATTAAATATAGTGCTTACTAAGTTTATAAATAAATAAATAAATATATATATATATATATATAAAACATTTTCTGTAGCACGCTTTTTAATACTTTTTGCTATTTTGTCATATAACGCAAACACAATATACAGCACTAGCCAACTTTGTAGATGACACAGCCATTCTTCAAGTATATGACAAACAAAAATTTTACATGCTACATTTACACTTTGTCATGAAAATTGTCCACCAATGTATTTTAACAACATACAAATTCCACACGCAGACATAGCTGTAGAAAACGGTATTGATGTTGTTTTTACTTAAATTGTTTTTGTTAATAAGTTTTCTCTATTTCCGAATCTCTACATTTTTTGCATATCATATTTACACGGAGTTTCTGAGTTTTACCTTTAGAATTCATAAGTTTTATTCATTATTAATTTCGTCGTTTTTTATTCATTTTTTGTTATATCTGCATTTTATTTAGTAGGTTAATTATTTATGTTCTTAAATTACATGTCGTAAGGAATATTGTAGTAAAAAAAGTTGGCCGGATACTAGGAGTGACGATACAAATAAACTTTTTACAAATATTACTCTGCGTGAAGATATGTTTGTATAGATTTGTATTAAATATAATGTAGGTAATAAAGTATTTCTCACGTTAGCAGAACAGGCGGTATATAAATAAATTAACAAAATTAAAAATTCTCCTGATTTGTTAATTTGTTGATTGTTGTTGTTAGGGTTTTTTTACATTCTCTTGCCTATATGAATATATAGGAAGGAAAGTACCTATTGTTTTCATGTCGATTTTTCGAAATCAAAATTTCACCGGATCTACACTTTTCAGACCCCCTGAATCCAAAAAAAAACATGTTTGTAGCGATTGATCTGTGTGTGTGCGTGTGCGTGTGCGTGTGTGTGTGTATGTGTGTGTGTGCATGAGAACAGAATATATCAAGAACGAAACATCGTACGAACTTGTAACTTGAAACTTAAGTTACATACCACTACAAGACCCGACACGAACATTTTCATCAAAATGGGTCATCCAGAAGTAGTAGTTTATTCGTGTAATTTTTCACTTTTTTGTGATTTTCTCAAAAACTGGTCCTACAATTTTTTTAAAAAGTCGCCTGTTTTACTAAATTTTTTATGCTCTACAAGATAAGGGTAGGCGCCATGTTTGCTGAAATTCTTGGTGAGGCTGTTTTCACGTAAAAAAACTGTTTTATTAAGATTACGGCTTTAATATGCATTTTAGCGCAAGAAGCAAGAATTTATATAATAAAAAATGTAGAAAATTTAAAATCCTACAACTTTTATTTCAAACATTTCTTTGTATAACGCTTAGTTTAGCGGTAATTAGCAATTTTCTGTTTTTTTCTTACAAAAACGAGTGAAAAATCGGTTTTTTAAGATTTCGGCCTTAGTATGCATTTAACGACAAAAGTGTATATAATCAAATTTATAGGAAATTAAAAGATCTACAACGTTTTTTTAAAGAATTTTTCTCTACAGAACCTAGTATGAATTATAATTCAAAAAAAAAATAGTGCGTTAAGGTTTAGTAGATTCCTAAGTTGTTCAGTTTGTCCCGATACATTCCTACCATTGTCGTGTAAATCGTTACATAATGTAACATGTTTAGTAGATGTACACTTTGAGGAAAACGCTGGTCGGTAAAGTGCGAGAGAAGACTGTTTTGAGGTTTTATCATATCTTGGTTCTGTCTGTTGTAATATATGGTTGTGTTGGACGCTAACTACTTAGCGGATGTCAAAATAACGTCTGATAAGTTGAAATTGTTAACATCTCAAGCAGGGTTTATAAAGAGTGATTTTCCATGTTTTTAAGCCAAACTGAGGTCGATTTTCATTTTGCGTCTTTTACTCATGATTAAAATAAGGTTATGTTTTTGAGGTTAGTTTTTTGTTTATTTCGTATGTTTTATTACTAATGTTAGGTTATATTGGTCATTATTTGCATTGACAAGAGAAAGTTCTGTGAGTGTTTCACACCAGATTTTTTATTATAATTTTGAAGCTGGATTAGTGTAAGTTTGGTCAAACTTGTATCCGCTGTATGAACCTGTTGCTTTAATAAAGGAAGTGTAAATAATCAACAGATTGCGGGTAAAACGTTAGAAAACGCAAGTTAATAATTTAGTGAACTTACTACATAAATTTATTTGACTCGTCAGTCGTAACTATTCAGTATGATAAATAAATAATTCATCACCCAGATGAAATTACATTACGGATCATTATTTGTTTCTAACTATAAATAATACTATATTATTACTATTTGGGCGCCTACTTTCACCTTATTCTCGTGTATAGTAAGCGACACTGTAATGATTTAATATCTCGGTCTATTTTACCTTGCATTGACATTCAAGTAATGTTTAATACATATCACGTTATGTAAACAGATGACAGTCCAGTTCTGAGAAAAAAAAATATCAACTGAAATCCCTATGATTTAAGTAAAACAACATTTCAGGTTTCCTAATTCAGAAATATATTAGATTTGTTAGAAATTGTTCAAACAAAAATTCCTTTAAGAGTTATAGTTCTTGATTTAATTTATAATAATTGTAATGTATTCTTAAGTAAGGTTGTAAAATTATGTTTATCATTTTATTGAATGTTTTAAATCTGTTAACATAATATATTTGTAACAGTAACTAAATTTGATAAGAGTGTTACCAAAAGTTGATTTACTTTTGGAGCTTCCAGTCCTGTAAATGGCCCTCCCCAAAAAGATCCTTTGGCAAGAGGCGTTTTCAACATCTATGTTAAATACCCAGTATCTCCATAGTATACATGTTTTGTATGACAGGGTTTGCTGCAAATGAAATCTGTCATGAATCTTTTTGTATAGTTTTTGTGACGTGAGTTACGCTTGTATTTACCAACGGTACTTACAAGTACCACGCGTAACTGACTTTATGGTTAATGGTACATTGTGCTCCATTACGTTTGTGTCGTTTGAGGCGTTGCATTATCGCTCGTAAGACTTTCTTTTGTATACTTTAGATACGTCTTGTACGTGAAGGTTTAGTAGATTCCTAAGTTGTTCAGTTTCTCCCGATAATTCCTACCATTGTCATGTAAATCGTCACATAATGTAACACAATTAGTAGATGTACACTTTGAGGAAAACGCTGGTCGGTAAAGTGCGGGAGAAGACCGTTTGGAGGTTTCATCATATCTTGGTTCTGTCTGTTGTATGGTTGTGTTGGACGCTAACTACTTAGCGGATGTCAAAATAACGGCTGGTAAGATGAAATTGTTAACATCTCAAGCAGGGTATCGATTGCTGGATGATGAAAGATATTAAAATAACAGACATGAACTTAATGTGCCAGGGGTGATATCGACATTTCGGAAATATAGGCAAGAATGGTATAGTTATTCATTGCAAAAGCTCAAACACAATACAGCTCGAAGCTCGAAACAGGTGTTTATTTACGAGTCAACCGAATAACGTGGTATTGGACAACCTCGGTAGAGATGGGCTCTTCTTTAGAAATAGCAGTTACTAAGTTTGAAGTTGGAACAAGCCGGGAGGGCTAATCCGCGTATTGTTTATGATGAAGATGAATATTTTGAGTGCCCTTTGAGTTAGCGTTTTAGTTTAAAGAAATATGTTTTTATTCTGTGCCGAATTTTTGTGACACGTGTATTCAATGTGAGTTTTTTTATCAAAGTGTAAGTCGCGTTTTTTGTTATATAAAAAGTGTTTTTAAATTTTAAACAAAAAAATAATTCGTGTGTTTCGCGTATATTGACAACGCCTACATTTATTTATGATATTTAAAGAAAATCTATTTAAAGGGTTTAGTGTATGAATTGTAATTGTATATAAATTTAACACCATATGATTAGTCTGACAAGTTTTTTCTTCCTTCGTAAATTTTATTAGTAGCCTACTATTTTAAAAGGATGGTTGTGTTTGTACTTCTCTATCGCTTATTTTTAAACAAATTCTGTTTTCCGCCCTCTATCCGCTATTTATCTCCTTTATTTTGTGTTGAAAAATACTTCTGACTGGTTTCACTGTATAATTTAACGGACTGGAAAGGAACTGAAAGGCCAAAATATCAAAGAGCCAACAGCATTTGAAAGACATGCAAATCCTCTTAGCAGTCCTGTTTTTACACCCAGAATTTCAAAATAAAACAACCAGAAATATACATGAAACATATACCGGCATATTTTGATGGTCTTTCTCAGCTTTGTGTATACCTTCACATTAATTCACGTGAAAGTATTTACATAATTTATAAGTAACTTTAAAATATTACCTATTCAACAAACTAATCGGTTTGTTATAATATTATTAATATACCATTGATGTCTCAGTAAATTTGTGAACCTCTAATTTATTATAACAGTTTTTTCATTTTTGTTTTTTTTAAACGATTCTAATAATGGCTTGCAGAAGCTTCAGGAATAATAGGATAAGTTAAATAAATATTGGTGAGATAACCTTAAGTTATGTTTTGTTCAATTTATGTTGAATTTCAATTGGGATCGCCTGTTATATATGATAGGAGAACTATAAGATACTTTACATTTTAGTGTTGTAGAAATGCATGGTTCTGTCCGCAAATAAAAACTTTCCTATCTTAACCTAAAGCTGAAATAGCATTTTTGATAATGGTCATATTAAAACAAAATATAGGATTTTACATTCAAAATATTTACTTCGTGGAGAAAACTGTGAACTTGAACGTACGTGAACGCTGATTTTTTAAAACTATTTAGCCTGTAGGAAGTAATGTAAGTTTGAAAAGCTTATTAACTGAAAAACGGCCAAAAATAGTGAACTTTTTATGTGTAGACTTCCGTATATCTTAATTTTTAAATAAAAATAATTCGATCATACGAGTCATAGCAGAAGATAAGGTTTTATTTGGTGTATCGTTTAAATTTTCTCTCATTTTAGTTTCTAAAATACAGTTCTTCAAATAGAACGGACTTCCTCCGTGTTAAACACTACACTATAAAATTACATGTGTTTTTGGTATTTTCCAAAGTAACAAATTAAAGAATTACCGATTCCAACCGGTAATTGAAGACAGGATCTTTGGCTTAGCATTCCTTTAATCGTTTAATATTGGTAAAATAAGATTCAGTACAATCTAAATAAAAAATATACAAATTCATTGGAAGTATTCGAATTTCAACTGCACGTATTTTATGTTAGGCAATTAAAATACGTTGATATCAGTTATAAATTATATTCCCTCGACTTTTTTAAAGTTATTGATTGCATTTGAGTATAGTTTACAAAATAAAGTATTCGAAACAGCCTAGATATTCACAGACTGAAACGTATTAATACGTTGGACTTACCTTAACGATTTTGCAAATCTTTTGACTAATAATTTTATGTTAACTATATAGTTATATTTTAACTATAATTTTGCTACTTCTACTACTAATCATTGTCATCTCATAGTTGGCATCATTGTTGCCTCTAACACGGTCGTCGTCATCTTCAGCTTCATGTACTTCATGTTGCATGATAATTATTTACAGTTTAAAGTCAAGTTTAGTTACGTTTTGTTTAGAGTTAAGTTTGTGAAACACAACCATTCTGAGTGTTGTTTTTCCATTCAAAAACGTTATAATTCAGAATTTTATAGTTTTTGCTTAAAGTTAATTGTTACATTTATATAGAAACTGATTGAAAAGGAATTACAGTAAAAATAATACTACAGACCAACATGTGTTGGAAAACGAATGAAATAATTATGTTTCCAAATTAAGTGTTCTTTTTTATTCAACAAACTTCTTTATTAAAAAAAAAGCTAAAACTAGATACTGAAAGATTTTGGGATATTTTATCCTGTTTTTGGAGTCAGTGAATTCACCCCATACTTAACGTATTTGGGACATTTAAATCAAAATTCTTTGTACAGTTACACTCTGCCTATTTTATGTAAAACCTGTGGGCCTACACTTCAAAAGAGTTCACAACTCCCATACAATTTCAAATCTGACTAATCCGTTTTATACCAATTTACATAAAATCGTCCTATACAAGCTGTGATCACACATTACATACCGGCTAATCTTGTGAGAAGTCATAAAATGCCAACATCCTCGCAAAACAAGGAAGTATGAATGAAGAAGTTGAAATGATAATCGATCATTTAATAAAATGATATTCAAATGATGGACATCTAATAAGATGTCTATTTGTGTAATCAAAATTTCTAATTTGAAAAGCTTTTGCTTCCTAAAACATGTCCATCTAATTTAGTAATTAATTAAATTTAACGGATTATAAATTTTAAATAAGAGTTCAGAGCGTTTTGAAATTTAGACATTCAAGTGTGTTGGAAACGATGAAAGGAAGCTTGATCCTTTGTTGGCAAGGCTTTCAAAGAAAAAAAATCAAATACAACTTATTTCATTACTAGATGACTACTAAGAACTAATTGAGCAATGTTGTCATAACGGTGATGTAAATAGTAATATGTCACAAGTGTATTTCAAACAACTCAAGTGATTCACATTTGAAACAAAGAAATCTAATTGACAGACTAAAGTTTCATTGTTCTGTACTTTCATAGGACTTGATCGGATTATACAGTATAGGTTGAAGACCTGTAACAAGCAGTTCTTTTGACTCCCAGCGAGCAATGTGTAATAAAATGCTTTTCCGTTCTGTTTGACTGGCTGAAAGAATATTCAAATGCTATTGTTATTGCAATTTGATAAATTACTTAGTATTTTAATGGACCCATTAAGAGAAATTTGTAACTGTCTGAAAATAAATTTAAAAAAATAAAAATAAAAAATAATAATTTTTTTGACGAGAAGTCCTCGCTTGTGTTATTTATTTATTAACTGAGCCCGTACAATAGCCATCAACACCTGCGAATATGGTGCGTACCATTCAGATCTCAATTTCAATTTACTCTCTTTGATACTGTTTAAACGATTTAGTAATTGTTCCGTTGATCCTGCAGTTGTGTGTGTGTAACGCTTGTACTACCTAAATTGTTCAACAAAGGACTTATCGTGAGGATTAGATGAACTCACTGTACCGTTCAGTAATATACTCGTATTGAGTGACAAAAATATTTTCAATCTCATATTTTTAAAAATCTACTTAGAAATCAAATATATATTGAAAAAACCTGTGATTGCGAATTTTCACATTAAAATTGTTTTTTTACTTCTAGGTTTATCTAGTAGACTACAGGCCATCTCTAAACGTAATGGTTTATTGGCACGTAAAATAACAAACAATATCAACATAAATGTACATGTCAAAACTTGGGAAAAATTGGGTAGGGTATGCTACTGCACAGAACGCAAAATAGTGGCTGACCACCAAGGTATTTGCTTACATTGGCCAGAAAAAACTGTGCAAAAAAATTAACTACTCGTACGACAGGTACATATTTGTGATGTTCTCAAAACGGCTTCTAGTAAGTAAGTTTCTTTACAAATCGCCTCATATAAATTTTTTATGCTTTAAAATATAGTGCAAAGCGACATGTCTGCTGAAATTTTTGGAGCTGTGCTCTCGTCTAATTTTTTTTAAGATGATGGCCTTAACATGCATTTTACGGCAAAAAAGTAACATAATGCTTTAGAAAACTAATGAAAACCCAAATTTTTTATTTGAAGTCTTCTTTTGTAAAAAGCTTAGTTTAGCGTCAATTTGTATTTTTTGTATTTTTCTCATTGAAATCTGTAAAAAATATTTACTTTTAATTGTGGCCTTAATATGCCATTTTAGGGCAAAAGTGTATACGATATTTTATAATCAAAGGCACAGAAAGTTAAAAATAAACTTACAACTTTTAATTCTACAGTTTTTATGCTGCAGAGCATAGTTTCACATCATACAACAATAAAAGAATTTTTAATTCCAACAACAGAGATTGATTTTAATTTTGCGCCATTCACTCATGGATAAAATTAGGTTATGTTTTACGTTTTACATTAATTTTACTCATGATTATATAGGTTATCATTTGAATTATTTACTTTGGCAAGAGAAAGTCATATGAGTTTAAACACCAGATTTTGGTTTTATGACTTCAATTTTGAATATTGGATGATTTTTGACGTCATTTGTGCCTGATGTATAAGTGTTGTTTATTTGTACGAGTTAGGTTCAAGGAAATCCAATACGTATTCAAAATTAATTCAAGGTTAGATGGAAAAAATACTTTATATAATAAAGTAATGATTTAAAATCATAATTGAATTATTGATATTAGGTACTTTAAATGGTTAGAGTAATATTTCGACCATTACTCAATTGCATTATAACATAAAAGTAATTTCTGGTATCTTACTTAGGAGTTACTCATATTCCATTGGTAAAAAATGAGTAACTTTGTAGAAAGTTCACTTCATTTCATTTGAGAACGAGAATTTGAGTGGAAATGATGTAAAAGGGTAGATGTTGAATATAACACTAATATCAGCCGTGTATATGAGGAGGAAATTGCGGGATGAGAGGAGGAATAGTAGACGGGAGTGAGGTCGAGACAGAAAGAGTATTCTCTTCTCTAGCGGTGTGTATACCGCAGAACACTACCAACAGAAGTACGGAGTAAGATAGCAATTATGTCTTCGTGATCCGTTGCTTCGTTACTTCAAACTTCAAACTTTAAACTTCAAACTTCAACGAACCAACCAACGTCTTGCAAATTACTTTTAAGTTAACTCCTTTGCAACACTACCCTCTCTCCAATTTTCTACGTTTCTCTGTACTCTCCCTATTTCCTTGGTACACACATTTTGCACCCTCCAGCGACTTAACCTGTCTTAATACGTTATGTTATGCAAGGTAAATCATTTTTCGGGCCTTGTTCTTTACTAGAAAATAACGCTAAGTCGTCGGACACATTATCCATGTAAGTGCCTTTCTTACATACCGTAAATATCTAAAATATTCTAATATAGTAGGCCTATGTTGAATGTTTTATACAAGTCACTTGCTTAAGACGATTACGACATTATTTGTAGACCTGTGTGGGCTTTTCTAGAAATAAATAGTAAAATTGAAATTTACGTCCAAGTACGTTTTTATAAAAATACGTTCGTATAACAAAATACGATACGCCCTAGACTTGTACAGACGATTAACCTGGAATACCCACGTAGAAAAACAAGATATAAAAATTGAAACTCGATTTAAGTGTCATAAAGGCTACTTTTGCCCACAACGGGCAGGTGGAGTGTTAAATTAATTGCACTCAATCTGTTGGTTCTAGAGGTACAAAAAATAGTTCTGTTTCTTATCACATAGTCAGCCAATTATATGACTGAACTATTTAAGAACAGAAGAGATAGAGGTGTAAACGACACTAGTCAGAGTTATCTCCTCTGAGAGTTATGAATTTTCCTATACAGCCTGTAGCGTGATCTTTTAAACTAATTATTTATTAAGAGCAAATAAAAAAACTCAACTGCACATACCGGTAACCAGCTACCGACTCCTATTTCTTTATTCTTTTTCTTTTTTTAAACTTTCAATTGTTGTAAAATTTTTTAAATATATTTAATTTATTCGACATAAATATTAGATTTAAATTTTGAATAATAAATAACATTTTTTTTTTATTAATTTAATAATATTTTAATAATTTCAATAACATTTATTTTGAAAATTTTATAATTAATTTTATACTAGAATAAATGTCATGTTTTACAATAATGAAACCTCAAAACTGGCTGCTACAAGCCAGACCCTGTGGTGAATGAAGTGAAGATGTTATTTGCAGGGTGGAAAGTGGGTGCTTTTCGGAGGGCCTGGTATGCTGATAAGTATACTTTTTCACTCAGTGAGGAAGGCAATAATAAACCACCCACTCCTTGTTTTTACTTAGTAAAACATCGAGAGGTTCAAACCAGCCTTTCGGCTGTTGACCTAAACAACAACAAAGGCTAGATATATCTAGCTCATTTCTAATGATCACGTGAAAACTTTTACAAAAAATCATTAAAGAAGCTGAGGTATGACTGTTAGTTTCATCAAGTGAATATGTGTTAATTCCAAATTTAGCGTTTATTCTCATTTCTTTACTCGCTCCAAAAAACAAAACTACTGTATGATCGCATGGAACAATGAATAAATAACTGTACATAAAAAATTTGAAAATCAAAATTGCTTGAAAAAAATTCGATAAAATTTCCTCACGTTTACATAAAATTAAAACGTTTGTATACGTAAAATTGTTGTTTTAATTAAGTGTATCATTTACAAGTAAAAATCATCTCTAAAAAATATCTGTCGGATGAAGTCTTCGAAATCGTCGGATTTCGTCGATGTTGTCTAATAAGTTGATGGCTAAATTGTTTGGATGTTGCTCAAATCTTGACAGGTGTGGGTTCATGTTAGTCACGGTGAAAAGTTTTGTTTGTATTGTAATGTGCAGATATAATATGTCAATAAAAAAAAATTACTTAATGGAAGCTATAAATTTAACTTTTTATGCTGTTTGCGGTACTATGGCAATTAGTAAATAACAATAATTCAACGTATAACACTAGCTAGACCCAACTACAAAGTTACAGGGTTGCGCGTGGCCAGACAGAGAAGGTTGATTAAAAAATGAGAAAGGAAATGTAGTTAAAATGTAAAAGTGTTGTGATTGGTGGAGCTAATTTTGAAAGAAACGTAATGATTGGTTAATTAAAATGTAACGTACGAGATGAAGGTCAAAAGACGCCGTTGTGGTTTGGGTAGGCAGTTATAAGCATACTCGGCAATGAGTACGTAAGGGGCAGGATGTCTAATGTGAAAATTGTATAATGTAAAATGTGAAAATTAAAAAAACGTGTAAACTCTAAAACAAAACAATTAATTAATTTAAAAAAGATTAGGATAATATAATAATGTGAAAGTTTTCGTCAAATCTATAAGCCATCAAGTCTGGAGAATCAGCGCCAAAACAACCTGGACTTACCATCGGAGAACAACGAAGGATAAACGCAGCAAGTACCTAAAACAACAATTTCAAGTTAGCCTATACTTGAATACATCAAAAACTTCTTCATTTTTTCTTATATAAAAGCGCACAATAAATTTAATGATAATAATAATAAAGCACATCTCACTTCACGTACAATAAGAAATCCATGACCATAAGAACAAAAATTAGATACTACAAGACAGTAGTACAACCTAGTGCAACTTATTGTTGTGAAACACTTTTCTCACTAAGACCCAACAAATCTAAAATAAACAATGCGCTTAAAGTCGAAAGGAGGATCCTAAGAACGTGCATAGGAAGAAAACACCAAAGAGAGGGAATTTGAACACTGTTGCCAAGTAAAGAATTCTATAAACAAACTGATAACATGTTAGACACGATGAGAAAAAAAAGGGTATCTTTTTTCGCACATGTACTCAGAACACCAGAAACCAGGATCTTAAGACAGTTAACGGAAAAGTCACTAAAGGAAAAACCCCGTCAAGGTGGATCTCAGTGATTAAAGAAGACATGGACAAGCTTGGGCTTACGTTACTCGACCTAAGAAACAAAACTGAAAAACTCTAACTTCTTCACACCTCTAACACCAGATTTGAAAAACCCCAAAAATCCACTAGAGTCTGTTCAGAGGTCGCAAGACTAGCAAGATCCCAGAATATGAAAAACTACTGGGAAAAAAGGAGACTGCAGCAACAATGCAGAAACTAAGACTACATTTACTTGATTCAAGTGATCTACTAAGGTCTCAAAAGCAAAAAAAAATTAATTGATTTAAAAGTAAATTCATGGCGTATAATTGTATGTTTATAAATGTTTAAAGTAGCAGTAATTTTTAATCAATTTTGTTTAAAAATAAATATTGTAAGGTTCTGGGTTCGAATTCCACTCAGGCACGGCATATTTTCATACGTTACAAATTTCATCCTCATTACGCACAGTTACACCCCAACTCGTCGCTAATGACCGTGCAGTTGATGCGAAATTAAATAAATAAATTTAAGAAAAACACTGTAGTGTTAAAAATATATATTTTCTTTATTTAAGTCAAACAGTTTCAATACTTGCTATTTCCTCGAGAGAACACAACGCCTAATTCTAACTGTTTCAGGAATAAAATTTTGTTGCATCCACTTGGGGAAATTATCTCATTAACAATTAGTTACTACAATATATACCAGGGAGAGTCAGTAATGGTGCGTAAAAATTTAGATTGGAACCTTTATTTAATGTCGATGTTCGACGTTGTTGATGTTCACCATAACTTTAACCATCATAGCGTCACCTAGAGTCATCATAGCGTAATCATAGCGTTCACCAAGAGTGGCGTTTGTCAAAATGTGGTCCGAAAGACTTGGAGGTGCCTGTTTGAGATGGTGAAGTGTTGTCCACCTTCCTTACAGTTTCTCAAATACTTATAAAAAAATTGACATGAGGAATAAGTTGGAATGAAAATTTATATCGTTTGGTGGTTATTCTGGTTTTCGAAATACCATGATCTCTGCAGTTTTCCATTGATCAGGGAAGTACTTAAGGCATTAAATATTAAAAAAATAGATTTTAATGTGTTGTGCAGTAATTCTTATAACACTCGTCCAGTAGACAAGTCATGACATCGTGTTTCTTTGCGCTGAGATTGTTATTTATAATTTCTGAAATATCGTTGATTGAGTACACTCTTACACAGAAAGAGGCATTTGAAATGGTGACGAAAGAAACTCATTTATGTAATTCTCCCTATTTGAATTCGGAGGAAAAGGTGTGAAGACAATTGATCAATGGTAAGCGAACCCATCAGCTTTCTCTTTCACTTTTTACTCAATCACCAATAGTTTGTGTAATTAGTGGGATAGCACTTTTGGTCGTTTTATTCGGCAAAATGGTTTCCATAACAAACGTTTGTGTTGTCATTTGAGGTCAATTTCTGAAGGTATTCTTGCAGGGAATCATTACTATGATATTGTAACAACCGTTTCAAGATCGATCAGCATTGAAATTACTTTTGTCGATAGGACTTCTGGAAATCTGCCATCTTCTTAGTCTCCGTTTTTTAGTAATTGAAACCTTTATTTTCATTGGTAGGTCAGAATCAGTACTATCATTTATTTGGTTTGGTGTAGTAGTTCTCGCAGCATCCTTAATAGCCCTGGTTTGAAAATAGACTGCATTGTCGATGTCGGTTTTATTTTTCAGTCTTATGTCGCACATGATTTTGTCGCTCAAGATTTATCTAAAAATATTTCAGTCAGTGTGATCATAGATCTTAAGATCATAGGAGGATGCAACATTCGTGTATGGCACTTGAATTTACTTTGGTACTAAAATGTCTAAGACATCTGAAAGTTTTCTGGTATCTACATACCAATATGTTGGTTCTCCTGATGAATGGCTAGTTAATCGTTGATCCTCCATCTCTTTTAGTAAGACATGGACTCTGCATTGAAATCTTATTCCATAAGATTACTGTTTATAAAACAATTAAAGTTTTTTAATGTAAAAGTAAAGGAAATTATCTGTTACACTTTGGATTCTAGTCGTCATTGGATTTCGATCGTTTGTGTTTTATCGTACACTAAAATTTACAATATTGGGTCAGAATATTATTTTAAACTGCCTTTTCTTAAACAATTTTTAACGTACTGAGTTGATCAATAGCTAAAGTTTGCAAGCTATAAAATTTAATTTCAAATTCATTCTTATAAAATTATCTTTGAACATATTGTAAAACAACTTAAATATGTTTCTCAAACAAGTTTATTCCTAACCCATAGAATGTTTATAAATACCTTTTCTTGTAAATAAATTAAAATATATTCATTCAAATTTTTCCACATTGCACCAAAATTATATTATTGTCCTTTGTACTATTTTCAAAGAATTGGAATGGCTGAAAACCAATCCCAAGCTTGATTCTCAATTATTTTGATTAGGAATATTTGCCTCGGTTTTATCTTTTAAAATAAGGTGTTACGCATTGTGTACTTCTGCCGATCAGAGATTCTTTCAGATGATAAACCTTAGTTGTAATTGTTCTTGAATTCATGTCCGATCAATGAGCGGATAATTGTGATGTTTTGAGGTCGTTAGTTGACAGTTTGTGGTATAACTACTTAGTGATGGACTTCAGTCTTGATAATTTTAGGCTTTAGCAAAGAAAATTAATCAAGTCGATTTCTTACGCCATGTCTTGCTGATAAATGAACAATAAAAGGTTAGCTACTTTGTACCCAAATTTAAAAAAAATACTTAGCTAATATTTATATTCATTTACATATTTGATAATATCTAACCGAAATAAATGTGAAACTAAGTTTTAAAAATTTATTGAACGATTTCTTTGTTACACTATTGTCAGCTAAAAACCTACCCATTTTTTAATTTTAATTTTCTGAATCATCAGTACTATCATCTTCTGCATCGTATTTAAAACTTTTTTCAGGTGGGTCACTGTGGTCAGACACCTTACGTTCTAACCCTCGTGATCCAGGTGGTTCATTTTGGTTTAAGAACGGCCAGGGTTGTTTCTCGTTTACACGATGATTGATCGTTTGTTTTTCTCCAATATCAGGCAACGAATAACAACGTTTTGTGTACTCATTGTTATTTTCGCTCTCCGAATCGAGTGAACTGGAACTGTCCGTTTTTTTATGTGTTTTAGATTTTTCATTTTTCGTCTGTTTATTTTTGTTACGTTTTTCAAATTCTGATGTCGATGAACGATTACTTACCTTTTTTTCTGTTCCCTTTCTAGAGGAATCTCTTTTTTCCTCTTTGCATTTCTCACGCGGCGTATACCGTCTTCCGCAGATATCACATCTACGTTGACAACATCTCTTTTCTTTAGAGGATGTTCCATGTTTGCTGTCTTTGTTTTCTAATTGTTTCTTCTTATCTGATTTACCACATTCATATCTGTCTTTTGTTGGAATTTTCTTGTTGTAATGTTTTAACCTGTCTAATAAATTAAAAGAAGGGTCTTCATAATCCCTTAATTGTTGAAGCTTATATAAAATTTGTGATGCATTCTGCTGACACAGGTTACTCGTACTTGATATACGTTTTTTTACTACATTTCTTGTTCGTGAATTACTAGATAGCTTGTAATAGCCATCTGAAAGTTTCAGATATCCACTGTTTACTGCTTCGTTTAATATTTTTCGAACTCTTGCCTTGAGTTCGAGTTTTTTGTCACTTGAAACTTTAGTATGATTTCGAACGTAGTCAAAAATATCTTTTTCGGAAGTTCCTTTTCTAGTTTTTAATTCGTCTATGATTTGTAGTACTTTCTCAAGCGTCACTCTGTTCATATCAAAAATCGACAATAAATTTAATAAAACCGTTTAAAATTAATTTTATTTCACCATTTTAAATTATTTTTAAAAAAACCTAGTTATTTCCTTGGTTACATAAATTTCAAATTCTGGCCTGGATTTTTTTCAATTTATAAAATTCCCGAATTTCGTGAATTATTGTTCCCAGTAATCTAAAAAAAATGCGTCAAAAATACATTACCTACTTTTTGTACTTTGACAAATAACTGCTTAACCATGCAGTCCATACGTTTCTAACCCTCGGTACTATTTTCACCGCCAGGAATATGGATATTCGAAACAAATTGCAAGTAGGCTGAGATATCGGCAAAGTGTAGTTCATTGGAACATTTGGAAAGCAAATGCATTTTGGAGGATGGGTTGTGTGCCACCTGCAAAGTTGCGAACTTGATGAGAATACTATGTAAGGACCGCTGTTAAATCTGATGTTTAATTTTCCGCTGCGTCTCCTACTAGAGTTTTATGAGAGTGCTTTTCTTGTGTTGAGCTGAAGATTTAAGTTGAAAATCTGACAATTTAGGTTCATCTCTTATCTAGTACTAAATTCATTGTTGACAAACATGGTAAAAATCAAGTTTGTGCTTCAGTGCTACCAGTTGCTGTACAAAGAAATTTTTAAAAAAGTAAGACATCTTAAGGAGAAATAATTTCTACCAATAAAGACTAACAACGTCAACGTCCTTGAGATCTGTCACACATGGATCTTCAAAGATTCATTATATTGTAAAAAGACCAATCAGAAAGCTTTCATAAACGGGCTCCGTACAAATCAAATGAAAGAAAGGTAAATAAAAATTACTAATCCAACTGCAACTACTTAAATAATGGATATTATTTAGTGGAATGTAAGCTGTTTCTCATCGAGACAATGTAAACGTAATCATATCCTTTTGCTATGGGTTTACACGAACCACTGTTACAGACCGAAAATGTCTGCTCGCTTCCTAATTACGAAAATAATGTTCAGGAAAGATTTCTTTCTTTCTATAAAAATTTCGTCTTTTATATTCTGATTTACATTTCAAATATATTGTGCCATTTTTCTAAATTAAAGCCAAAATTATCTATTGACAAACTGCTCGAAATGTTTTTAAATTGGCTTTCTTTTAAGTGGCCCGAAACTTGTTTCTTTTTTTAAAATATGTACATAACTAATTACGTCTGGCGAGTGGTCTACTGATGTTTGAATCGCAGTAAATTTAGAGTAGCATATCAACTAGTTTAATAAAGATTATCATTATCGTTGCCAATAAATTAAAAGTCCAGGAGAATATGACAAAGACCCGAAGAAGTTTTGATTTGGTAAAATGTATAGGTAGAAATTTTAGAAATTTTGAAGCGATCATTGAACTTTACCAAGTTAACGGCTGTTTGATACTGGAATGTTGTTCCGTGGTTTGGGGCAACGATGGAATGACCACTACAAACTTTATTCAGAGCATTCAGAAAAGTGCACAGTACATTTGCTAACAAAGACAACTACGAAAGTTTACGGAAAAAATGGAAATTGCATTATCTCAGCAAGCGCCGTAGGTTGGCGGGGGTTCGGTATTTGTAAAAAATCATCATTTGTTATATTATGTTGATGATAACATTTCCAGCCTTGGTCTAAAAGTTCCACATGCAGGAGTGTGGAGATTTAGATTATTTGTGACTAGCAGTGGTATTATGGTGTTAAAGGCCTCTACTTTAACAGCGGGTAAAGTTGATTCAAATTTATTGAAAGATTTGGAATCAAGTCATTTTGTTGCGTTGATATTACGAATGACATGGGAAGTGAGGTGGACTTCTTTAACTCTAGAATTATTGTCGTCCTTAAGGTGAAATTACTGAGGAGTGTCTCGTGGTGGTTCTAACTGTGGTAATATGCTTCTAAATTGAGGCCCTTTGTGCCTCCGTGTTGTACGTTAAGTCTATGCGTGTCCATATTTTTCGTGGCTTCTTTTTTGTACGTTATGGATATATGGTTTTATAATATTCAAAATTGTGATAGTCTTCTTACAATCAAGGATTAGGCATCCGCCTATTCGGATTCACAATAGCGACAAACTATTGAATTATTGCCATCTTTTGCGTGATATCCCAACATCTCTCCTCCGCACTGGTCTGCATTGCAAAACACTGAGTGGGATTATTTCCTCAGGCATTCTTTCTACGTGCTCTATCCGTCGATTTCGATATTCTGCAATGTTTCCATTCAGGTTGTAAACATCCAGTTCCTTTCTTATGTCATCATTTCTTTATTAGTCCGTACGATTGCATCCTTTGTTCTTCTCAGAAATCGCATCTCTGCCACCTGTACTCTACTCTCCTGTGGTCTGGTACTAATCCAGGTACCACTTGCATATTCACTTGCCACTGGTGCTCACTTGCATAGAGTAGGACTGGAGCAGCCATCATTTTTTTAAACTTTATCTAGGTTTCTTTTCTTGTTTCCTGTCTAGGGTTCTGCTAATATTGCCACACATATTGCTTGGAATTTTCCAACTTTCTTCTCTTTATGTCCATATCTTTATCAAACCCGATGTCACAACCTAAGTAATTGAATTTTGATACTTGTTTGAGCACTACATCATGTACCACAAATTTAGACCTGGTGGGATATTTACCAGTAAATGCCATTACCTTTGACTTTTTTACAGAAACGTTGAAGTGATATTTTTGCACAATTCATTTAAAACAAAATTGTGATAGTAAAAATAGTAATATAAAAAGGAAGAATTAGATAACGTAAGAGATTCAGCCAGTATATCTAGGCTGTTTGCCGTTCTACTTCCTGACAGACTTCCATAACTGGCTACACACCGCACTGTGAGAGAAGACGGTAGGGTGTAGAGGAGCGGAAACCCTGCAAAAAAAGTTACTTTTTAACTGCTTTAAATGTAATAAAAACGAAAAATTTTCAGGCAAAAATATTTGAACTCTTAATACATTTTTTGAAAATACCTAGTTAACGGATTACGTAAATCCTTGAATGACAACTTGTAGGATCGTCTGCATCCGTAACGGTCAAAATAGATTCATCCTAGTGGGTTTTGACTCATATATCGCATACACGTATGCGTATCAAATTATTCTTGTTTTCTCTTTGAACTATCTCTGCTTTCATAATATTTCATTACGAGTAGTTTCTTTACATTTAATTTAATGAACAATGAAGGCATTCTATACCATATATTACGTTCAAGTTTATTTATTGACCATTTTTCTATGCGATCAATTAATTAAGAAAATTAGCTTTTGTTCGGTCATTTCAAGTTGCGTGGTCATGAACGACTACAGTCGGTTTCCGCGTGTTAAAATTCCCAGACCCGGGGCAGATATCAAACCCTAGATTTTTCGATTTACAGTTAGCCCGCTAACCACTACGTAATATAGGCTGTAAATTAATTGTTATGCAATATTGTAAATTTAAATTCATCGTAATATTGAAGCCGAAAATTACCTTTGTTTCTAAGTGTAAGTTTTTAAATTTTCGGAAACGTTTACTTCAGAGATGTGGAGTAACATTATAAATGTTACCTAACGCACATTGATATAATATATTTAAGTCTTTAAAATTCATCTTTGAATGATTAAAAGTGTCATCAAATCACACGGTAGCAAATGTGATTTTGAAGGTTTATTCAATCAGTCGTTGAAATATATTAAAATTGGTAGAACATACTAACTCATTTTTCTTTACCTACATGTTGTAATTAAAAAAGTTCAGTGAGAGAAGTCCAATCGGAAAGAATTTTCAACAGATTTTCCGGAAGTAAAAATTTGATTAAAGTACAGTTTGAATAATTTCAGGAAAGAACTGATAACTTTAAAGGTTTCGCGCTACTTTTTGTTAGCTGATTTTACCATTTGTTACTAACAGAACCCTCAATAACTTTTGGAAAAGTTAGATTATTTGTAGTGACTCACGTACTTTCTAAATTACTGCGATCAATAACAATCTTTCAGTTTTTAATTTACGCCGGGATTTCACTAAAGAGCTTTTAATTTACCAAAGAATTCTTAATTACACGCAATCGTTTTGGGATATGGAAAAAAGTTTAGTTCTACATTTTAGAAAATGTTGTTCCCTTCCCTCGTCTTATACTAAAGAAACGTACTGCAATACATTGTTTTTCAAATCAGTAATTTTTTAAATATAAGTTGTCCTTGATTTCAAGATTTACCGTTACAACGGGAAAGCTTTAAAATTTATTATTACGCCTATATGGAAAATTGTGAACTTTGTTTACATTTACATCTTGATCGACACTTAACATGGGCACATCACCTAAAAATGAATAGGCTTCAGTTAAAACATTCGTTCAAAATTGTTAAACACAGTTTTTTACAAACGATCCAAACTCTCACTCAAGAACAAACTAACCCTGTCCGAAACACCACAATTTGTAGTGAAATGAAGTAGGTAACCAAAAGTGGCGACCTACACCAATTTGTAGTAGAAAAAAGGTAGTGCATTTACCAAACCACGGCGAACTGCACCAATTTATAAAAGTAGCTGAAAAACGGATGGTCCTGAACAGTTGATTTCAGATACTTATGCAGATGAATAACACAACTTTTGAAGGTACCACCATCCAATTTTTTAATCCAATCAGGAACTGAAATTGGATCCAATTTCCAATCATTTCTTACAATGTAAATATTAATTCCTTTTTGAACACAGTAATTACATTTATTCTACCAAATTTATTATTTTTTAATTCTCTAAAGATTATTAATTTTTAATTTATTTTAATATTTTATCATTATTATTCTATTTCAATGTTGTTATTACCCGATCATTCTTTGTACATAGTTATTGTTTTCATTACATTTATATGCTAAATCAGAGAGAAAATTGCTGGACTGCCGATCTCTTTATTGCAAAGTTTCATGTCAATTTATTTTAGTCTCATTTTCCATTCAGCTGTGGAGTTTGTGTAGTTCTGAATTTAAAAAATAAGTTTACTTTAATAACTTCATTAATCTTATTTACTTATTTTACGTGCTAATTAATTTCACAGTAAAACGATAATGTCGGCTAATTTTAATTTGTTTACGGGTGGTAGTTTAATCAAACTGTTAAAATATGTTATGTAGCCAATAGTAAATTTTTAACCCCCTCCACCACTTTACTCACGTTGGGCAGTGAAGAGAGATCAAGTGGGGCAGTGAAGAGAAACGAAACGAAAACCATTTTATTTATTTATTTATTCTTTACTGGGTCGTCATACCTATGCCTTGCTGATAATAATATCTGGAGATACAAATATGAATATCACCTTACCGTGAATAGAACCTAGACGCCAGCATAGAACCCACTTGCGCTGACCTGTTCACAAACGGTAACTTTATTGCAAATGAATATTTGCTTTCCAAATAACTTCTCCAAAATTTTTTAACGAAACGACTTCTTTCCCTGGTTTAATGCTGTCTTTGTTTCTAAATTTCTAATTTAAAATCAATTTATATTAAGTATTTTCATTAAAATCGTATGGGGTTTACTATGAAAAATTTCTCTGAAATGAATCAGCATTTTACAGCGGTTTTTAATGAATTTTGTAATAGCTCGTTCCCTGAAATTGATCTTGAGGTTTTATGTTATAAAATCCTTAAAAACCCTATGAAACAGCGTTACCGATTTTCTTAAACACTTAAAAAACATTTATATAGTAAATGAGGGATGTTTCATTAAATATATCAGTTATTTTAGTTTTCATATTTTTATCTAACGTAATTTATATTGTTATTAAGAATATGGTTGCAATTATAATTCTAAAACATCTGATTGGAGTCTCGTAAAAGTCCTAAATATTCGGTTTCATAAAAATCATTACTTTCAGCTGAAGATCTCTGGACACTCAGCACGATGTAGAATAATGTTCAAGAAAATGTTTTTTTTTTTTAATTTTGTAAAGTGGTTATGAAGTTTTTATGAAGTGGTTAACGTTAAAATTCGGCGATAAAATAAAAAAAACTCTAATAATTTTTTTAAAGAGTTAATGATTTCCTATTTTTAAATACCTATATTTTTCTATTACTGCAGCGCGGGGAAATGAACACATCATGACTGATACAGTGGAAAAACACATTATGTTCAATTAATGATCAAGTTTTTTTATTGAAAGCTTAATAGTAACAATAATACATCCTGCCAAAACTTTCTCTTTTTGGATTAAATATAAACTCTGCGTTATTAAATATCAATAGATTTACTGACTCAACTGACCTTTTTTTATTTAAAATAATAATCCTCGGAGTAAAAATAAATACGGTAACAATAATAACGTATCATCCCGCCCACAATAGAGGCAACATCCGTACCGGTTTTAATGTAGTTGATCTGCATTTTTTATTTATATTCATCACTTTTAATATAAAAATATAAAAAATGTGTTTATACAAAGGAAAAATCTAACACAAGTCTCTCGTATTTATAAAAACCATCGCTGTGTATACACATGACCTGTTAGGTAAACATTAAAATCGTTACTGCTGTATTTCTCTGTACAATTAAAAAATTAAATAAAAAAATATATCTTTTTCATTTAAATAGATTTATGATTTTTTAATACTGGGTATTTTATAAAATTTTATAGCTAATTACCAGCATTATAGAAATTAAAGACCATTGAAACACTAATATTTGTGCAAAACAAAAACAGCCGACCGCATTGGCGTAGTTGGTAACGTGCTCGTCTCTCATCATGCGGTCGTGGGTTCGAATCCCACTCAGGCACGGCATATTTTTGTACGTTACAAAAAATCATTTCATCCTCACATAGTTACACCCCAACGTCATCGCAAATGACCGTTGCAGTTGATGCGACGTTAAATAAAACCATAAAAAAATGCTTAACGTATTTGTAGTTTATTAAGGGTTGAATTTTTTTTAATAGCCTAGTGTTACGTAAGTGTATGCCATGTAGAATTAAGTGGAAAAGACTACGGCTACAAAGCGCATCTATCTCTTCAGTAGTTTCAAAATACTGGTAAAATTAAGTACTACACAATAGGTACCCAAACAACCATTTGGAATAATGGTACGTTAAGACGAGTCAGACTTCCTATGTTACTCAATCTCAATTTTTTGCCTTGTTTCTCAAGAGCTGTAAAATATTGAACTTTAATGATTTCTTTCTCTTATAGATCTGAAGTAGTTTTTTCTTAGTTGTGTAGTTACTTTAGTTTATTCGTAGTCCCCTTACATGGGATTTATTCATTTGAATAAAAAGGTTTTTAAAAAAAGATCAATGAGGACACAAACATAAAGATGATGCATGTCCTCTGGAAAGCTTTTTCCTCGTATAGGGCCAAATCTAGACCACGTTAGGTGACTTTAGACGTTTCTGAAAGCTCGTTTTACAGCCCACATTCTCAGCATTCGTTCACTGTATGCTTTTCTTCTTTCCACCCGGTGTTCGTTTCGAGTTGTTGTAGATTAGCTCTTGTTCTTTATCCGGGTGGTCCTTTAAATATCCTGTACTCCAGAATTAAAAGTGTTTGAGTTAGTAAAACGCGTCTCTTGTAAAGCGAGTATCAAAACATTTTGTTTCTCCAACTCATCCAGCGTTCGCTTGAATTAATGTGTATGCAGAAGTGTCGGTATGTTGATTGTGCCAAAAAAATGCCGCTCTTTGGTTTGCAAGTTGTTTTTCTTCATTCTCGTCAAGTCTTTCTTAGTTTTTCCTGAAGGCTTCGGCTACTTCGTGCATGTTGGTACAGGCTCCCCCCAGAATCCGAAGGCCTGTTTGCGCCTCATGAAGCGACGGTGGATTCCCACCAGTGAGGGTAGTTACCTTCTGGGGTAGTTTTATTGAAGAGACATTCCAGCATGTTTTTTTTCTACAGTGATCTGAAAAATAAAAACAGTGGAATAGAGTAATATCGCTCCGTCTGATGTTTATTACAGTTAAGAGACATTCCATCATGCGGGCTTAAGTTACCTAAAGAGTAAAAGTGGTGGGATAGAGTAACCTCGCTCTTCCCGATTTAGCACTACGATTGTAAGCCATAGGTTTTCTTCAGTCAGTAGAGCTGATGCTCTTCCTATCTAAGGCCACCACGTGGAGGTAGCACCTCGAAATCTTGACTTTACAGTACATACCTGGCAGAAGCATTTGCTCGTTTTGATCACTCCAAGTTCTTTGCGGTGGAGGAGAACGAGCCCTTTATCCACTAAAAACAGATAAAAAGAATATTTTTCTCAAAATTTACCGTATATATTTTGGTTTTCTTGTGTATGGAACTTGAATTTAACATGTTGAATCTACGCCGAAATTTTGTTACGACATAATATATGTTGTAAAAAAATTTCGCGTTAATTTTGTGGTGAAATTAAGTACTACACAATAGGTAGCCAAGACTAAAAGTGGGTTCTTCGTGTACTTTATCTTTGATAAAGATTCGATTCTCTTTGTAAACTTTTTCTAAGTAGTTTAATTTTTATTAAAGAATTCGTGTAAGATAATAATACTATTATTATTATTATTATTATTATTATTATTATTATTATTATTATTATTATTATTATTATTATTATATAATAATACTATTATTATTTTACACAAATTCTTTAATAAAAATTTAAAAAGGTAATATTCGAAAATGAGAAATGGACAATTTCACAAAAAAAATAACAGAATTACAATATGATTTTTCATTTTTATAGTTAAAATATTTCTTTACGTTTCATAGTAACGTGATTTTTGTTCCATAAACTATAAAAATATAGTCGTAAAATTCGGTGAAAATCATACTGATAAGATGTTCAGATTTAAGGGACAATATCGCTGAACGACTTTTTCTCGAATTTGTTTTCAAAACATTAGTTTTCAACGATTTTGATTGAGTTCAACTGTGTGTATGCGTGTGCACGTTTGTGTACGTGCGTGTGTATTGATTTCTCTTGAATGCTAACATCTTTTAGTATAAAATATTTCCATGGGTTTTACCAGTTCTTATTAGGTTTCTTGATACTTACCATTTAAATTAATACAGCAAAGAACTAAAATTGCGAAGATTTTATAACGTTAAACCGGTTTGTAACAACAGGCTTTGACTTTTTCAACAAAATCAAAAAGGAAGTCAGATCATTATTTATAAACTTCTGTATTTACTGACTGAGTATCATATACTTACTGAGTATAATTTTTATGTAGTTTCTTGGTTATTCATTAATCACTAAGTTTTATTGATCTCTATAATGTACATCAAATCTTGACATGTACATCTTCAATGTTATCTCTTTAACGTCGTCTAGCAAAAATTGTTTTGGAATTCTCTAGTGACTGCAACAAAAGAAAAATTATACATAGCAACAAAATTTATCGTTTTTGGTAATGAGTTACTAGTTACTAACTATCGATAATAAGTTCATTGTTTCTAAACGTGCAGATAAATTGAGTTCACTAAATGAACACTTTTTAAATTAAGAAGCACACCTGCATTACTCCGAAGACATTACATGTTATAAATTTTTTAATTCATTCATCTGCCAATTTTTTTTAGCTAACTGGATAAAATTGTAATCTAGACAAAATACAAAATTACAGTTAAAATAGACAAGTCCTTGTTATGAATTTAGATTAGATTCGGTTTAAAATTTTAAATACTACGTCAAAGTTGGTAAAAGTAACTGTTGTAAATTGTTTTTTTTTCTCTAAAGAATCGGAAATCAATACAGCTTACCTTGTCTTCTTGTTTTAAAATTTATAGAGTTTTTTTTAAAAGGAATCCAATACTTGAAAGAAAATTAGAGAAATAATATCTAAAACTTGGATTATAATTTCGATGGTTGGTTTATTTGAAGAAATCAAGATATTTTATGTTGGTGATAATGTGAAATCCTCATCACATTGTGTTGAAATTGTGTGCAGGTGTGTGTATTTGTGTTAAGTGATATGGGATGGAAGGTTTCAACTCCCGATGTAACCAGCGCGACGGTTCATAAATCTCTATTTGAATAGCGACAGTAACAACAGAGCATGGAGGAGCAAGTGTGCGGATTGCGCTCTAGTAGACGACAAAGAGGATGCGCTAGTGTTGCGTAGAATGGACTTTTGATTAACCCATTCCTTGTTAGTACAGAGGGCTAGGTGGTTAGTTGAGTTGAAACCTCTCTTCAACTCTTCTACGTTGAACTACCCTCCTTCATGGTTGTTCTCTCACTGTAATGTCCTACTTACATTCTTGTTCATCGGTTTACCTGAATGGAGGCTAAATTACTCTGTTCCACAACTACTAAACCTCTACTTACCCCTTCTCATTGTACGCCATCGAACGTTCAGTGTACCGGCTTCAGACAATTTTAACACAATGAAAGAGTATATAAGAGGGGAAGACGCGGTGGAATGCAAAGGGAAATGGGAGAGTTCCTGGCAATAAATGTAGAACAAGATTGTAGCAAGATGTTAGTTACCAGCCTGTTATTACTCTTGGGGAACTTCATTTTATTTACTTCATCGTAAAACTCAAATTAAACAACCTGCGACAAGTCTGGTGCTATTACACAATGATAAATGTAACAAAATTGCGTCTCTTTAAATTAGATAACTAATTTATGTGTAATTTGTTTTCTAAATTTATTTTAATTTTACCAGTTTAACGATGTAACAGTTCCCATAATCGAGTGATAAAAAAATTGTGGTGAAAATCATAACGATTTCATTTTGTTCTTTTTTCTAATGAAGTATACAATAAATTAAAAAGAAAGAATAATAATATTAGTTTACACCCACAATAAATTGTGAACACAGAAAAAACAAATGAAAAACAAATGAAAAACGAATGAAGTTTTTCAAATCAGTCTGTTCGAGTAGAGAATTCTTACAATAAGTTTTTGTGAAGTTTTTGCGTACAATTACTTTAAAGATATTTCCCGTCCTTTACATTCACAGTTGCATTACCTTATGGGTGCAATATTTGTACAGTTGCATTATAATTTGGTTTAAGCGTAATTATCGTTAAAAAATTTCAAACGTATTTTTTTACTTTTTTATTTTTAATGAGTGATGGTGCGTAAATCTTGGACTGTGTGTAAGTAATGATATGATATATGCTTAAGAAAATGTGTGACCTGACCGGGAATAAAACACGGGAGTTTACGTTAATACTTGTACTGTTTCTTTGGTTTCCTTTATTTGATATATTTTACATTTTTTCTTACTCGCAATCTCCCGCTCGCTACACTTCACGCCAAACTAAACTTAAATCGTTCTCAACTTAAAAGTTCTCACATGACACGTTGAAATCCAAATTGCGATTGTAAAAATAAAAACAATTAATCCTGGAAACAGGAATATTGTTGATATCAGTATCACTTGTGGAGGGGAAGAAACACGACCTAATAATAACTGAATGCGTTATAAGAAGAGTGGGTAAAATTTACTTAAAAAACCGGTATGATCTCTTCGATTTTTGGAAGGTTTATACCACTTTCTGTGCAGAAATTGGATGTACCTTTTTTAGATATCTATCTTATAAATTATTTTCAAATGTTTTTTAAAGTAAAGAGTGTGGGATGATTTCAAATTGTAAAACCGTAGTGCACCGTACCTGTTATATGAATAACACAACACATTGTGAATATTATGTAGATGATGTGTACAATGAAATAGATAAAATAATTAACCTTGGCTAACGAAAATATGTTTTCAGTTAACGAATGACAAATGTTTTTAACCAAAGTTTAAATTTTATTTAATGTCTGTTTACTCAGTTAGCATAGCTACTCAGAAAGCTCTAAGCTTCCAACAGTGAAAGGAATTTCGAAGTCAGTTGGGTAGTTTCAGAGATTTAGTATCATACAGACAAATGTTATTTTTTGAAAATGTACAATATCTACTATTTGTTAAAAAAATTAATACAAAACAAATGCATAAATAAAATGAAGTAGAGAACGATACTATTTTTATTTCGAATTATTGTAACTTGTTCAAGATCATCAATCTTAGCTCTACAATCCTTTGCATGTTGCTATTGCTGTCCCGTTCTCTGACACCCATAAAAATTAAATAATTTGTGACATCATCCATGCGCTTCCGAGAACGGCTCTTTCTTCACCTAAATAAAGTGTAACCTTTTCTTCCCTATCACCTTAACCGTCCTTATCGACTCCATTCTCTCAAAATGCTCGAACCAAGTGAGTCTTTGTGAAGTAGATTATGTCTTTACTTTCAGTAAGAGTATTCAGTTGCTCATTTTAACACATACTCCAGTCTACTTCTTTTCTTACCGGTCCCAAAATTCTCACAAAATCTGGCTTTCGAACCTTTTCAATATGTTTACCTTTTCAATTTGTTTTTGACAACGTTCATGTTCGCAGCCATAAGTGGCAAGTGAACGCACAAAACATGTACATTTTAATTTTTGTGTTCCTTCTTATTTATATGTTATAATAATTTTAGATTGGCAAAGTAGGCGATGCTACTATAGTACGTGGCCTACCGCGTTATGTTTAGTGAAATTTGTATTTCTTGATGTGGTAGTCCTGTCCACTAACACTTTTGGCGCGTAAATATTCACATTCGTGAACAACAGTTACGTTGTGTTAAAGTTAAAAATTGGTTTGGTTACAAAATGTTATTAAAAGATTTTTATAGAAACAAAATTGCTAATCAAGAAACAGCCGTGGAATTTTTTTTGAGGGAGCACAACCTACTCGATGTAGCGCAAAATGCTCGCCCATGTGATCAATGTGGGAGTGGTATGGAAGAAAAAAGAAAATGAGACAGGCCAGGGGCATTTATACCAATTTCTCGTTGCCTTCCCAAGGGCTGCCAAAGTCGACGTTCTGTAAGAACAGGTAATATTTTCTATCATTTTACGGACGTAAATAACAGATTGAATTAAGTTCAAATTAAGTTTATGTGAAATTTTAGAATTAGTTTACTTTTTTATTATGGAGGAGGTACTTATGAAAACAACTGTTTCGCTCACTGGAAGGTCCTACAACACAGTCGTCGACTGGTACAACATGGGCCGGGAGGTTTGTACTTCCGTTGTTTCATGGCAAGCACAAGGTAAAATGGTTGGCACAAATCTTAACCCCATACAGATTGACGAGGCTAAATTCGCAGGCCACAGGAAGTAGAATCGTGGAAGATTGTTAAAAGGAGATAATCCTCCTCAGTTTGAAGATGGGGACGCAGAAGTTGACAACAATTGAAACTATGAGCGTAGGATTGATGGGCCATGGGAGTTTGAAACACGGTAGTGACTGCAGGTATTTCTATGTTGAAAGGCGTGACAGAAATACACTTGTACCAATAATCTCCGAGAATGTGAGCAAGGCTCTGTTATACACTCAGAAGAATGGCCAGCGTACGCAACCTCAATGCATTAGGTTACCTACATTTGACGGTTAGCCATCAGCGAAATTATGTAGATCCACAAACAAGAGCCAATACACAAGCAATTGAGAGATCGTGGTTGGACGCAAAAGTAAACATTCTTAAAAAAAAGAGGCGTTCCAAAAGAGTTATTTCGGTCGCACCTCGACCGTATATTATGGAAAATTATGAGAAAAGAAGAACCTGATTTGTTTGTTGCTTTTTCTAATGACATTCACAGTGTGTATCGTATATAGACTGACTAAATATAACGGGGTAAATCCTTATCGTATTATTATTATTATTATTATTATTATTGTATTACTTGCTATTGTAAATTATTGTATGTAATATTATCATTATTATTAAAAACGTTTATTATAATTATTATCGTATGTAATTTTTCCTTTTTTCTTAATATCACATAACCTATAAAATATGTGAATATTTACGCGCCAAAAGTACTAGCGGACAGTGCTACCAATACAAATTTCACTAAACATAACGAGGTAGGCCACGTACTATTATAGTAGCACCAAGCTATTTCCTAATTGAATTCGTTCTAGTATTAAGTCACTTACGGTTTTGTGTTTTAAAGCATTTCGAAAGTACTGAAATTAACGTTATCCAATCTTTTCTGTCACACATGTTCAGCATACAAAATTTAAACATCATAATTTAGAGTTCATGTTATCCAGTGACTTTTTAATATCTAAGACTAGTTTCACGAGTAGTGTTTCATAAGTACTACGCATCCTTAAAGTAAATGCATTTTACTGGTCAAATATTTCCAAAAAAAAGTATTTTTCAAGTTAACGTTTTCTATACAAAATTATTTCTAACGAACTAATGTGTATGAGACGAATTTAGAGGGATGAAAAACCACTTGATTGATTGGATGTTAATTGTTTATGTTATTAGTAATCAAGAATTTTTTTGATAAATATGACAAAGATTTTTTTCTATTGATACGTGCACAAAACAAAGATCCTTCTGTGTAAAACTTATTGCATGTTATTTCCGTCGAGAGTAAATACACAATGTAATAGAAGATGCTAGTTAAAAAGGTCAAGTTATTTTTATTATTTACGTACTAACTGTAATGATAGATTGAACCTGGTTCATTTGAATTTTGTTTATACTAACGGTTTATTTTCATTTATTTACGCATTAAGGGATTAAAAGAATCTCAAAAATTATGTGGTAGGTAATAGAGTACATTTCTCATTAGAGCTTGTAATTATCCATTGTATTGTTGTATTATGGATATTGTTATTCTAGTAGTAATAGGCAATTAACTAGCTATGTAATAGAGGTATGGAGAATAACTGGAAGTAGAGTGGGTGCAAAATAAAGGGGAAATGTTGGGTACCAGCCACTTGCCGTATGAAGTGGTGGTAGTGGCGGTGTAAAGGACTGGACTGGAGCGGCAGGATAACTGGAATGAGGGATAAATTGTTTACTGTGAAATATTAACCTAATAAAAGGATAGATGGTGGGTAACACACCGGGAAATGAGCATTCTAACATTCACTTCGTACCCCGCAATTATTTCGAATTCGCCGCAGGGTAGCAATGCGTTGTTCATACAACTAATATCTGTTATTGTTACAACGTGACATCACGATTGAGTATTCTATTCCGCTATATTTATAACATACTTCAAAATTATCTTCACATGTTCATCAGTATTATCAGTAATAAAATAAACTTCGATTTTAAAATTTACTTTATTCTAAATTATTACTGACAATTAATAAAATTCATCAATAGAATAATTATACAACAACCTAAAGTTTTTCACGATATACATGATTTAGTTTAATCCACTAAATCGACTTCAGGCTTCAAATAATCACATCAATTATCTGCTTCCGGATACCAGTCATAATTAAAGAAGTTTTTGATAATCCGGTACTCTTCCTAGCGTCAGCGTAACTAAAGAGGGTCTGCCAGGCCGATTCGGATAGAGTGATATTAATTTTTAAATAATACAGTGTAATAATACTTTCTAGAGGATTGGTGTTTTTAAGTGTCAATGTCGAAAAAACTGAATGTATGTCACATTTTTATTATCTTGATGAAAGTTCGGTGCGCATATATTTCATGATCATTTATTATTACTTATTTTATTTGTATAATTATCTTATCTATTTTAAGAAAGTGTATTGTTTTTTCATTTATTGTAAATAATTTATGAACTGTATAATATTTATACTACATTTTATTAATTACAACCGGTGGGTTGTAATTTTTTACGGCTATTTCAAAGCTATATGTTTCATTTATTGTTTTCAACTGCTTTTATGCTTTTGAATAAACGTTATACATTAACAAAATCATAGGTCATTAAAGTGATCCTTTACGTAAATACACTTTAAATTAACATTATTATAATAAAAACAGTGACTTACTGGTTGTTTCCTTTTTCTTAAAAGCTTTTTGGAATTTTTTTGTCTATATCACTTTTTC
Organism: Catonia carolina; assembly: GCA_035578175.1. NCBI lineage: Eukaryota > Metazoa > Arthropoda > Insecta > Hemiptera > Achilidae > Catonia > Catonia carolina. Next base: position 334,016,472 of record JAQMRL010000001.1, read on the forward strand.
ATACATCGGAATACATGTTTGAAATATATTTTCTTGACTCGTCTGGAGATCATGTTATTTTTAGACGTTGGTTGATTATATGAATTACGTAAAAAAGGAATGTTTGAATCAAATTGTAGTTGTTAATTTCAGATATGGCTGTACAAGTACTCTGTATGGTAGTGAGTCTTGTGTACTTGGGAGGAAAGATGAAACCCAGATTCAGGCGGCAGTAATACGGTTCTTAAGAAGAGTTCAGCGGTGTAGTTTGATAGATCATATTGAGAATGAGGAAATCGGTGCCCATTTAAATGTCTCCTCTTTGTTAGAACTAGTTGGTGAATACAGACAGAAATAGGAAGATCATTTGATACGCTTAAGTAGGGATCGATAGGTGAATGAGCATTAAACTACATTTCTGATAAGAAAGAGATATCGGCCGCGAAAAGCTGGGCAGTAATGTCGGAAAAGGTTGAAAGGCCTATCGTGACAGGAAGGGAATAGAGAAGAATTTAAGATTTGATCAAACAATCTTTACCCAAAAAATCCATTTTATAACATTAAACTCACTTCAAAATATTCTTTGACATACAAATACTATTTTTCAAAACCACCTAGCCACTTTGTTTCAGCACCGAGAGTACCTCTAGCTATGACCAAAATGAATGTACTAGTAATAGTTATTCTGGTATCCAGAACCACTGAAAAAATTTAATATTTCCAAAAATATCTTGGTAATATTAAAATAACGAGAAGATTTTTACCAATTGCACCAATTTTAATCACAGGTAATTTACTGCAATTTGCTAATTTGTTGGAAACGATCTTTAAAACAGTTTTGTATAGTTGTTTGTACTCACGTTCATGCAGTTTACTTAGTTTAAGAACTGAAACTGAAAATTCGATGGTTGAATATTATAGAGTCCAATATTGAGGAATGTACTTTTACATTACATAGTGAACTTCGATGTGGCAAAGTTATAACTGATGTCTTATTTCCTGTAATGTATAAACGACTGAATCATGAAAGTTTTATGAATTGTGAAAAGTTATCATTTTACGTTTTCTTTAATGTATACTTTAAACGTAATAGATTTTGAGTCCGTATGATTTACTTAAATTATTGAAGAATAAAAATTTTTGAAATAAAATGAATGAAATAAAACAGCTTTGCCTGTATAAAACAGGATTTATTCTCTTTGAACGATTTTGTAGAGATACAACCGGACGAATTATGTTATACAAAATGATATGTACTCATTTTTTACACAAATAGAGTGGAACAGAAGAAATATGGTTTGTCTTGCTTTATTCCATTGAACATTGGTTTATTTCCCAAAGGATGTTAACTTTGAAATATTCCACCCACAGCGTAGTCAAGTCCACCCCTTCCCTAAACCACCCCGCACCCATACCGTATTATTGGAAAAGTTCAACCTCATCCTCTCTAATATTCCTGTGACTCTTCTTCTTTTACCTCACCTCGCTAACCATAACATCGTAATAATCTGCGCAATCTGGAGTACAATGTGCACTTTATTCCGTCAAATAAATTTCATAAAAACACGATCGTCTGTGAAGTTGTTTCCGATACGTTTAGAAAAAGAAAATAAATGAATACTGCTGTAGGTGAAATCAAAGGCATTTTGAGGTACATGAGAGGTGTTCACGCATTCATACAAATGGAGGTGGGTTGATTGGGCGGTTTTTTATGTTCTTTTAATTTCATTAATATACTCAAATCAATGCTTTAGGCTTAACAAAATAAATAACTAATGATTTTTGTGTAACCAAATATTATTTTATTTTTCATTAGTACGACTTTACCAAATATTGTACATTTATAAATACGTCTTGCTTAGTTTACGATTTATTAGATAAACTTGATGAATGCAAAGCACTTATTTAAATAAATAGATTAATAACATACTCTCATATTCTAGAGATCAAAAGATCTATTGTTTACTTTTAAAAACCTCGAACGACATTAATAATATAGCGAGTTTTCAGTAAGAAAACCAGTGCGAGTGTAAGAACAGAAATGAAGTATTCAGTCACTTTAATTTTAATTGGTGTTTATGTAGTCCATTAGGTAAATAACATTTAGTATTAATTTGTTTAATATGTTCTATCGTCACGCCTTCCATTTTTATTTTTGTTATTCTGTGAATTTTTGGTATTACATCTGTAAGTCATCTAGATTTTAAGTTTTTAAAAATTGTAAATAATTTTGTTTTCTTTGGAAGCAATGTCTTTGCGTATTGGCTTTGTTGTATAAATATAGCCTATTATCATGCTTACTTATAGTTAACTCTTAGTCGTAAACTGATTGTAAGAAATCTCGCATGTTTAAAAATATTGAATATCTGTAAATCTTGTCTGTTATTTAAATTTATTTTTATCTTCTTAGTCTCTGAGGTAGAAGTTAAATTGAATTATGGACGTTGTTTGAAGTTTATAATATGTATTATTAGCCTTAGCCAAAACTACGCGCGGACTATTAATTTTAGTTTCAATAAAATACAATTGGTTAAGAAAATATACAAATAATATAGCTAAAAACATAGCTATTCCATTCTAATAAACATGAGTCCTTTTAGTAAATGTAGACGAGCTTATAATTAAAATGGGTGGACAGATAAATAAGATAAATGAATTAGTTAAAATCATTGCGTTATTTAATTTTTTCCGATAACTCTACGGCTTCTGGTAAGAAACACTAGTAGTAGTATAGACTTCGGAATTACATCACACTAAACAAATCTATTCTAGAAAAATATAAGACGTTTTCATGAAAATTACATGTTTTACTCCTGTTTTACTTTATTTTGCTCTGTAAATTTATTGGAAAGGGAATTTATTGTAGAATTAAAATTCACCTTCTATGAAATATTCTATAACAATTTAATTAGTTCAGAGTAATTTTGAAATTACAAAATTTTTTGTTATTTTGTGAAGGAAGTGAAAACAGGTACAACGGTAGGTGAGTTGGTGTAATGGTTAGCGCACCTGGCTTCTATCTCAGGGGTTCTGATTTCAATTCCTGTCAGGATTTGGTTTGGAATTTTGAACCACAATCAATATGAATATAATTATAAATGAACCACAATATATGAATATGAACCACAACCTAATATCACTTAACAATTAATGAGTTTTATTGTTAAAAAAAAATTTAATTGTCTTTAACTTAAGAGCAGAAAAATTACAATTCAATTGCAATATTTCAATTCGGTCTCGTGTATTAAACTGTATTAAAAAAAACACATAGTGAAAACACGCATGCCCAAGCGCCCGCATTGAAAGAGAGGGTAGAGAGAAAGAGAGAGAGAGAGAGAGAAATGTGAAAGCAAGACAGGTGAGACGTATCCTTACATTTTGTTACTTTCAATTTAGCTGCAAACCACTTGCTAAAATTTGGTTTTTGTTCTAAATACATGTAATGATGATCTAAATTTCAATTTATCTGAATGAGTTGTAATACTACAACGCAATTTACTTGACTTAATTGCTAAAAATATAGTTGCTGTTATGCAAGGAAAAGGTAATACCCAATCTTCATTTTATTAATCTACAGCAATATTCTATTTAAATTATTTTTCTAATCGCCGGTTTTCTTTGGTTTTGGGAGAATCATTCATGAATTTTTTTTCGTTTAAATGTTAAAAGGACGCAAAGTTTGACCTATGGTTTTTTGTTCTATGAAGCAAAAAAGTAATTCAATGTTTTTGCTTCACAGAAGACGGCCACTGCTAGTACAGCGGGGATGGATATTAGAAAACTTGAAGGGATAAAAGCAATGACAACCCCATCAGATAACAACCTCTGCTGTTACTACACCCTCCTTCACTAGCTACCCTCAAGCTACTAGAAGAGGACAGCTAGTGACGTAACAAATTAATCATGGTTGAAACACATTTTCGTTTTTTTATTAGTAGAAAAATAACCCAGTAAACAACAAACTAAGAAAAAGAGTTACAAAATACACGTATAGCGTTGGGAAGCACGTGCGCAGTAACGTTCGTTCTCTCACTGCCGCTCTTAATATCTTATCATAATTTTTTATCTTTCATAATTTATTATTTTACTCATAATTAAAAAATTGTGTTTATTTATTAAACGTAGATATATAAAATGGGATTGTTTACAACTTATTTATTGAAGTTATTTTATGCTAGATCAAATGGAAACAATATAAACCTAACTGAAATTGTATTCAACAAAACCGATTGACATTTTCTTATTCGTAGCTCTTTGAGAAAAGTTTTTTTCTACAAACTTAGTGCGGTAAACCATACAAAAATAACAAAATTATATTGATTTTAGATCTAATAATCTATTGTAGACGGGGAATCAGTTTTTCGTACAAGGATTATTTGAAATTTTCTAAAATGATATTTTAGAAATAAAGTAAAGGAAGAGAAAAAATACGAAGCAGTAGGACTTCCAATAAGTAAAAATTTCTCTTCCAATACATGTATTGGTCGGGCAGGCTTACTTTTATTTTATATCTTGAAAGAATTCGCATTGTTTTTGAAGTACAGTTTGGTTTGGTGTGACGAATTTTTGAATGAAAAATAACCATGTGGCACTTGTTTGTGTGATAACAGAGTCGCTAGCGGGTTTTCTGTTCCTTTTGTTAGAAGAAAATAACGAACGTTGTTTTCAATTGTGTGCATGTGTGAGCCATACAGAGAAAAGTGAAGACCGAAAAAGATATTATAGTAAAAGTAATAATATAAAAGCGTGCGTGTGTGATACGAGGTAAAGGTAAGTAGTGTGTATGTGTTTACGTAAGTGTTGAGAAAAATTGGACAATGGTTTATCTCTCATCCACATTTGTATGCAGCTCTCGGTTCATACACTATAAATCTCTAACCGTCAGTTTCCACGATAGAAAGACAGGAGTAGAAAGAATAGAAAGAAAACGAAATACAAGACAGCAGGTGCTGCCCTGCACGCCTTGGATTCACTTCACTACTTCCCTTCTCGTCATTACCATTTTGAGTGGAACCTCGATACTACGGGTAAAGAGGATGAGATGCTGTTGCCTAGATAACAAACTCAAGACGCGTAGAACCTCTTTGTTTGTTTAACGGTTGTGAATCGGGGTCTGACGGTACTTATATATAAAGTAACATAGAATATCATACTGCATAATATAAACCAACACTTGCAACGCTTAATGCATAGAAAGTAACTTTTATAAATATGAAATGAAATCGAAATGACTTATTACGGGCAACATATGTTGAATCCTGAAATAGAATAATGTGAATAAAGAACGAAGTGCTACGATAATATTTTTGCTGTTTCCTTCAATTTATAAATTTCATTAACCAGACAGTAGGATTTTTCAGGTTTTAGCAGCTAGAATTTACAAAGTTGCATCTATGGTCCAAAAGGTAAAATACCTAGCGGATGATTACACTAACAAGTTTTATAAAGCTCTCAGTACACCTGTGAGTAATTGAAGAACAAAATAAATTCCGGTACTGTACGAGTAGGCCTATGTAACTGCATTGTTGTAGGTATAAGTTGCATGTAGAATGATTCTTCCCGTTGTGTGATAAACAATAATTCTACTCTCAATTTTTCTTTCTAACGGGAACCACTCATCCTTATAACCTGTTGTCTTCTTCCATTTATGTGTACAGAAAAATGAGGAATATTTCTAAGCCCAATAAATGCAATCTTACTGCAATATTTTAATAAAATTTCATGGAAAAATTAATAACTCGTAATAAATAACCAGTAATTTTTTTTAAACAGGTATAATATTCAACGAATAATTATATCTAAAACTGATATCCTTCATACCTCTGAAACTTGTGATAGTACCAATGAATAAATTTTTTAAATAATTAAACTTAATTGTATGTATTCAGACTTATCATGACTGATGATTCATGAGAAATGGGTAGCAGTTAGATCAGTTTTCGTTTGAATTGTCTTGAAAGTGCCTGTTTCATTTCATTTAGTACTAGTAAAATACCATACTACTTGTTCTTTTTTACACTGTAAAAAATCTACAATCTGTTCTCATGGAATAATGAACAGATAAGTTGACAGAACACAATTTAACTTGAAGAAACTTCAATAAAATTTCCAAATTACACCGAGTTGGATCTTGCAGTAAATCCGTCACTGCGAGTCAGCTGTTTAACAGGTGATTTAACAGGTGACAGAGATGAAAGTTCTGTGGGTTAAACCAGGGCAGTTGAATAAGAAAAGGGTTGTCTCATTACTATTGTTTTCACTGCCGCTTCGGTTCTCGCTGGCATGGAGGGGCGCAAATTCCATGACGTCACCACTCGGACAACTCAATTGTTACTATCGGTTTTATACAGTATTAGTTTTAGAATGTTTAGTATGTAAAATAACAGAATCAACTAGAATTTGTGAGAAACTTAAACACGGTTATGATACAAATGTAAGATTCGCCTATGTTATGAGAGCAATCGGTAAGGGACAAGCAACCAGTGAAACTTTAAGTGCAATAATGAATTTACCACCACCGTCAATTAAGTTCAGGAAGTTTTATAAACTCTTGAGCAAATTTCTGAAGGTAGCTTTAGGATCCAAGCTCGCAGTCGTAAATGTAACTGTGGAAGCAAATGATGGGGATCACAATCTAGCAGTCTCGACGTAACATGGCAGTGTCGTGACTACAATAGTCTGAATGGTGTTGTATCCGCAACTTAGCTTGCAACAAATAAGATTCTTAAGATAGAAATTCTTAGTAAGTACTGCCTTGTAATTATGAAAAAGATCCTAATAAAAAGGAAAAAATTTGGAAAAGATTAATTTTAGAAAAAAAATACTCAGGTGTCAGCGGTGGAATGGAATCAACAGGAATCAACAGTCTGTTATTTACGCGTTCAGTCCCCCAATATTGAGTAGAATCCTAAACATATTTGGGATGCGGGGATAGTAAGCGGTTTGAAAAAGTGAAAGAGCTGGCACCTGATGGGACAACTAATAATATACAAAAGCTAGAATATTTCGGTCACATTCAGAAGCGGATGGATTCACGACTACGAAGACTTCGCCAAGAATTGAAGAATGTTGTGTTGGACGACGAAAAAATTCAGGAAAGGGTCAACTTACAGATAAATTAATCAATGAAATTCAGGATCTATGGTCGAGCTATAATAAAAAATAAACACTTTAGAAGAGATGAAGCGAGCAATATGGGCAATTTGTTTTTTCATAACCCGCGTCAGATGAAAGACCGTCACATGATATTGGTCCGAATGATAAAAAGATGCGGTGTAAATATAACCTTGCTAAATTAAATAAGAGACAATATTCGCATAAACTTCTTTTGCCTTATTCGATTGGCACAGTATTAAACCAATTTTTCAATCATTAGCTTATCCTGCTCTTCTAAGAAAATATTTTCATGGTCTCACGCAGAACGCTAACGAATCTTTCAACAATGTTTTGTGGTCAAGAGTTCCAAAACGAGTTTTTGTTGAGTGAAGTACTTTGTATTGTGGTGCTTATGATTCAGGATTAACGTAAAATAATGGGAATGCCGAATGTATCAAAGTTATTAAAAAGTTTGGAATGGAACCTGTTAAAAACATAGACTCTTTTAGAATAAAAGATGGTGACAAAGAGGCAAAAGAGTATATTTACATAAAATAAAGAAAAATTAACCAGAACATAATGGTGATGAGGAGGAAGACCCAGAGAATTCAGAATATGGTGTTGGGATGCACTGACTTGTAGTAGGCCTAAGTTAGTAATGTTTTTTCACGTTTTCCGAAAATTGCGTGTTTTTTAGATATAGGTACCATTATCTCATGAAAGGCTTGAAGTAAGAAAGATAAAATATTTACAATGTGTTTGTCTATATGAATTTGAGCTACTGAGGTTTTCTTAAGTCCTTGTTATCTACAATTTTTGAGATATTTAATTTTTTTGCCAAACATTAGCTTCAAAAATAGATACGTAAGAAAAAATTGGAAATGACAAACTTGTCGTTACATTAGGTACTATGAAAAAAAACTCATTAGATAACAAAAGGCCTTAAAAGAACCGTGCAAAATTTTATTGCTGAATTCCTATTGTGTCTTGAGATAATTGTACCTAAATTTATAAAAATAACATTGGGAGATCCGAGTTACCGGTTGCCCTTATACTTTCATTTATTTATGTAATTCAAAGTGAATGTTTGTTAATCACTTCCACTGAATATTAATAGCAGTATTGTAAAAGTAATGTTGCTGGTACGATATTGGTATTGTAATATTAATATTATTGGTATTATATTATTATAATATGCATTAATAATGAATTAATAATAACTTGTGTCTAAAAATATTGCGCTTGCATATGCTACAAATTTTTAAAAGTTTTGTAACTTAGTTCACTCCAAAAAATTGTTAAACTATTATGATGACTGTTTAAAAATCACTTAAACACTATAAGCACTTAAGCACTTAAAACAATTTAAGCGCTGTAAAAATAAAGTAGTACTACGATCTAGCATCAAAATTAGCCAAAATCTAGTTAGTTTAAATATTATTTTTATACTCGGTACCGATCATAGATGAAGTTTTGGTTACAGAAATGAGACAGTTTGTTTTATTATATAATGTAGATTTAAATATGTAAACGTAATATTCAAGTGCCTTGTTGAAAAATTTTATCATAAATCTCTTGTGTGTGATACTACATTTTGCTATAGATAGATAATTATTTTAAGTTCATATATGAATGACGCCATATCCTGTTAATGTATACAAAAATAGGATTGTAAATTATGTCGTGTTTGTTATTCGTAATTATTTACTATCATGTTTGTTTTATAGCAGCAAATAACATCAAATTATTTTTCTTCAGTTATGATGTGTTAATATAGTCGGACTTCCGTACATCGAAATTGTAAGTTCCTTATAAAAAATTTGATATATAGAAACTTCAATAAAGAGAAACGCTGTTTTTTTCTCATTATGACTGCTATTATATTAAGTGAGATTACTCGACCGTGACCATATTGCCTAAAAAACCGTATTTGTTTACAATAAAGTTTGTGAAGACGAATGCGCAGGGAAATTGTCCACAAAAAGAACAACTCTTCTCTTTTGCTTAGGCATGTTTTTATCTCGTAACATTTTTACCCATTTGAAAACTGCTTCGTCCGCATCATTGTATTTACATATTTTTGATCGTACATTATAAAAATATCACACTACTCTTGTACGTTAACCACAGTGGTCAACGTACTAACGTACTGTATTGTCACGTTGCTCTCTCTCAATGTTTTGGATTGACTAGTGTGTGGTGGAAGGGCTATATGGAGTTCTATTTATATTTTCACTAAAATTAAGTTCGATGTATAGAATTTATTTTCGATATATGGAAACATTTTCCATTAAAATTTCACGGGACTCAAGAAGTATTTTGATATATAGAGAATTTCGATATATAGAAGTTTGATAAAATATAGAGGTCCGACTGTAATTTGTCTATTTTAACAATCAGTTTATTATTTTTTTTAAACTTTTGTTATTGGGAACTGTACATTATTGACAACTACCCAATTTGATCGCTGTATTTTTTAAATGAACTAGGCATGAGTTTGAACAGGGACTCCAGTAGAGTTTGTTCATGGATGGCTGTCAGCTGGTCACCATACAAAGTCGGTTGTTCAACCAGTGCTACTTAACTTAACAAATAATAGCGACTTTCTACCAACTGACTGACTGACTGGGCTGGCCCGGAGGCCAGTTTATTATTTGAATTATTGTTTTTATTGATATATATATATTGAACGGCAGGGTAAAGGTCATGAAGATTTATTATTCTAAAGCCTGCGAATTTGTTCCTAAATATTTACAAACATTTTGCTCTTACGTTGGAAATAATTTTTTTTTTTTGGTAATCCCTAATTTGTGTACGTTGCAATCTGTTCAATTCAGAACAATAAGCAACCCCATGAGCCAATGAGATGAGGATGATGTGTATGAAGTGTAAATGAGGTGTAGTCTTGTACAGACTCAGGTCGACCATTCCTGAGAGAGTATGGTTAATTGAACCCCAACCACCAAAGTACACCGGTAACGACTGTCTAGTATTCAAATCCGTATAAAATTAACTACCTTTACTAGGTTTTGAAAAAAGGTAGTTACTTTTATACGGATTTGAATACTAGACATTTGAATACTAGGAAATAAATAACAGAGAAAATGTATATATTTTTACCTTTTCTTGATAGGTTGAACTGGGAATAAACGAAATTGGTAATTTTATTTAATTTTTTTTTCATTGAGTGATGATGCCTACATAAGCCTTGTGCGTAGGTAATGATTTGCGGTGATTTACAGATGAAAAAAAATGCCAGACCTGACCGGGAATCGAACCCGGGACCCCGGCATAGTAGCTAGTTGCGCTGACCACTACACTAAAGATGTGTACATTTTTAGTTATACTATTTTGGAAGTTTAATATGATTGTATTGTTTGTATTAAATTAAATTATTTATCATTATTTGTAAACAATAAATAAATAAATAAAAAATTTAATTAATAGTTAGGTTCATGTCTCTTGTAATGTATCAATTGATGACAAGAAGTTTAAAAATCACGCGCACTTGAGCGTGAGTGTGTTTGTACCTCTCTAACTATAATTAACTAATTCATTTGTTCACGTTAGTAATGTAAACTTTAAATTTTCTCTGCGTTGCGTATGGGCTTACGACTGATGCTAGTTTCTGAGGGTTTGCGTTAAAATTGGGTTTGCGATATTCGGGTAAATAAAAAATTGAAATTAGTTATTAGAATAGCCACGCTGAATTTAGGGGAGCTGCATATATTTGGAAAGGTATAAAATAATGCTTTAAAAATGTCACTCCCTTTTCCACCTTCAGCGCAAGTAATCGAAATATAAATGCTTTAGTTTTCTGTATAACCCCTCAATTGACAAATTTCAGCCCTTAAGATTAACAAGTAGAAAATTAGTAGTGAGTGAGTGAGTCAGTCAGTCAGAGAGGGATATTGCGTTTATTTGTCTTCAGATTATAAACATTTTAATTAGTGAAATCGCAGAATATTTTGGTACATTAACTTTACTATTGTTACTCTGCTTAAAGAGAGTTAAAATTTTTCATTCGCTATTACCAATATTCAGTTGTCTTAACTAACTTGGTGTCATGTTCTGTAACAAGTGACATCGAGTCTCTGTAGTTTGTTACCCGAGGGGAAAATTACGTCATCGTTGATCTGAAATACTGTTCAAACTTTCCGTTTGCAATTTGGAAGTGACGCAACAAAACAATTGGAGAATAGCTGCTACCAAATTTGTCCACCCGGAGTTTTCGCAATCAGTACAACTTGTAGAACAGTATTTCTTTTAGATTGAACTTTCCCTTTCAGATTGAAACAAGCCGTTGTGAAACAATCACAATGTTGACAACAATAATAGTAATAATAATAAATATTATTATTACTATTATTTGTAAAAAAAATTAACAAATCTGTACAATGTACAATCTGTAAACTATCCAATAAACTCAAATCCTCATGATCGATAATCATTTTAAGATGTCATGCAACTAATAAAAGTAATATTGATTATTTGAATGACACAAACTAATTTTAATTTTTATAAAATTTCTTTTATTATATAAATGTATTGTAGATATTTCCTACACAATCATCCCAACGTTTTAACTCCAAACGTATGGTACATTCAAGATAAATCCTGGAAATTTCTGAAAATGAATAACGTACGTAATCTAAACTACATGATCAATCATTAATCCGATCATGAACATCGATCACCCATTAGCCAAGAGAGTATCTTCGTAGTCGCTTAGTGACTAGTTCATGTTTCCAGATGTAGCAATAAGTCTTTGGTATCAAAATGAGTTTATTAGAGAGTACAGTGCCTTGTAAAAAGTTCATAATCAGGAGTGAGGCTACTTGTTTGTAAAATCTGTATTGTACCTTCAAGATGACATAAAAAAAGATTCAAAGTTTTACCTTTAATTCCGTATTTTTCCAATTTAGTTAACAATAGGAAAAATGTCTTAGTAGGTTAATTAGTATTTAAGTAACTAACATGTAGTTGTAATTACTAACACACTAATACACTACCGTAGTAGTTGCAGTAGTTATTAAACAAAGAAGCAATGAATTGATCTACCCTTGAACATCGGAAACCATAGTTGCGTGGATTAATTTTTTCACCACGAATTAAAATAAATAGTTTTAGATTTTCAATGTATAATAAGGGAATAACATTTATATTGTAATAATATTTTTTTTGTAAGTAATGGGAAAATAAAATAAATAAATATACAACGAAAGCACTACATAACTGTAATTTGACAAATTTGATGCACACCTGGAGTTGTTTATTTTTGAGTCTATTGAAATAAAAATAGATATCTCCAGCTGAATAAAATAAATACTTTAAAAATTATTTAATTTACATTAACAGAATATGGTTACTAGGCAACTAAGAAGAAGAAGAAGATAGAATTGTAAATTATTTTAATGGGGGACAGGAGGCCAAACCAAGAGAGTGGGTCCCTCATTCAGTCTTAACAAATAGTGGTAAAATATAATTAATAGTAAATATAAATACATAATCAGGAATATAAGATTCATAATACTAAAAGAGACACAAATCATTCTAATTTAAAACAACTGTGATTATCTGGAAGCTATTGAATAGTAGACGTATTTTTAATACGTCTACTAATCGTGTTGTTTTTAACAACAACAACAACAATAATTCGTTCTTAAGTTTAAAATAAATATATATATGTTTGTTGAAGAATAAATAAGAATAACTATTTTTTAAATGAATTGTCTGTGATTATTATTATTACTTATGATAATTATTATTTAAAACGAGATTCAATTATTACGCTACAAACATAACATACGTGTTTGCATGATGATCATTTAGTAATGTTCAAAGATTTTTTATTACATAACAAAAAGAATGATGATGATGATAAATGTTTTAACTATGCAATATACTATAATTATTTCACAACAAATTTGGCATACCCTCGTGAGGATAATTTAGTTCCTTACATAACATTCTTTTAAGAAATTTTCTTTAAGACTACTTAATTTTCTAAACGCTATCGTCGAAAATGAACATTTTCCATGAACTTTTCAGGATGAGAAACGGGAGCTAATTAAGAACAACGTGCTAAATCAACATAAGTTAGAGGGCTATTGCCTAGAATAACTTGTTTTCGTTATTTAGTAATTAGGTGAATGGTGATCATTGAACAGTCACGCATCATAATATTGATACCAGTGAGAGTATACAGCTGCGCACGTGAAGAATTTCTCATTAAAACTTTACTTTCTTCTGCGTGGTTACTGAAAAATATTTTGTCGTTGAGAACTCGGTCGTGAGTGCAAAAATCTACGGAGGGAACTAACCCAATTTGTATCTATGATTATCCACACGCTTATGTGTTAATGCGTATTGATTCTTTCCTAACCCTCCACTCACTACAAATTAGTCTATTCTGTTGCTTGTGCAATCGAATGACTAAATTTTTAATGTAATTAAATTTCGATCTGCTTTATTTAATATTTACTAGATAAACCACGTACAGGTAGTATGGTGTTGCGTTAATTATTATTGACTTCCCGACCAATACGTTTCTGTATCTTTATATGGAATGGTAGTGTAGTTTTCTTTTTCACTGTTTATTTTTTAGCGAATGAAATGCATGTAAACTGCCCTTGACAGTTATTTGTCCGGAGGATGGTACAAAAGTCTGAAGCAGTGGAGAATAACGTGACAGTAATACTGAATAAAATTAAAACAATTTAATCGGTATAAATCCTTTTCTTCATTATCGTAGTTCGCTAACAACGCAGAGCGGCCCCTCTCTGGCAGTCGTGACTCTAGTTACCCTATCTATGGCATGCTTATAATTGCGACAGTAATATCTACTACAGGACTACTGCTGGTCTAGATTAGTGTGCAATGATTTTATGCACTGGTTAATGGTTGGTATGTTGGAATGGGGCAGCAGCTACTGTATCTCGGTTTACATTTAGCGTATAATTTCACAGCAAAGAACAAACCCGCCTAATTGTACGTGTATTTGTACACACTTGCAAGTAATAATATTTACATGTGCGATGTTTGCGAATGTGCGTGTGTCTGTTTTCATACGTATCAGTGTTTACAATAGTGTAGAGTACGAGAGTCTTGATGAATGTGCCACCCGCACGACCTGTTAATTCTCAAACAATGAATTCAGCCTCCCGTCATCCCTACTTACGGCCATCCCCTACCCTAAGCAATCTTCCACCATCAACCGACCTCAGCACACAATTTACCACGTTCCATCATTGCCCTAGTACACTGCTGAAAATTTTAACTCGACAAACTAACCTAACCAGCCGGTAACTACCATCCTTACACCTTCATTATAATTACAAATATACAAGGGCTGGTATGTTGTCAAATTAAAATTTTCCTGTTGGTTGCTCATCGCATGTTAAAAATTAATATTTCATCTTAATTCACTGCATATAAAGCGTAACTGTTTGCAGTTATTAATTTCAGTTCTTGTAGCAGAATATAAAATATAAACACTTACCGGCAACTGGATATTTGTTTAAACTAGGAAAACTTTTAAAACATTTATTTTATTTTATACTTTTATTATGCGGGTAAACCTTTAGTGATTTTTTATGCTTTATTGTATTAAACAACCATAATATCCTATCACAATTGCTATGATGACTTTCTGATGCTATATTGTCTAAATAATTCTAAATTACATTCAAACAAATCACTGCGTATTAAAGACTAAATTATCATATTGAAAATAGTTGTGATTAGTAAGTCTACTCAAATGCCTGAAACTTTGCTCCAAAATATAAACAAATTTCTATCTTATCGATTTTTTACTTAAATTCACATTTTCCAAAGAGTATAATTTGTTGAATACAGAAGAAATATGTAGATGTTTTAAGTATGATTCATTCCCGGTATTACTATATAATGAGATTAATGTAAATAAATAAAAAAAGTATTAGTTAGGTATTTAACAATTGACGGAGAATATGATAGAAGTTTCTTTCAACTTAAAAAAATACTTTTGTAACTTTGTTTTGATGTTATTTGTGATTGCTTGAATTACATAGTTGTTTTTTAACATTTTAATTGTTAATTCACGTTGTACAACCAACTTGCAACAAGTAAATATGATTGAAATATGTAAAACATGATTTTTCTAAAAACTTAGAGAAGAACACCACTCATCAGAAAATTT
This sequence comes from Catonia carolina, assembly GCA_035578175.1. Taxonomy (NCBI): domain Eukaryota; kingdom Metazoa; phylum Arthropoda; class Insecta; order Hemiptera; family Achilidae; genus Catonia; species Catonia carolina. Next base: position 334,031,725 of record JAQMRL010000001.1, read on the forward strand.
CAGCGAGACTTCTTTTAGACTAGAAAGTCTTCTTCTTCTCACAATTAAGGATTAGGTTTCCATCTATTCCATTCACAACAGCGACAAACTATAAAATTATTGTCATCTTTTGCGTAGCCTCCCAAAATCTCTCCTCCCCTTCGGGCTGTATTGCAAAACACTGAGGGGCTCTTTCCCTCAGTCATTCTTTCTACGTGCTCCCTCCATCGACTTCGATATTTTTTAATTTTTTTTCAGGTAGTTTATACCCTGAATGGTAAGATTGATAATGGGAAGAAGCCAAATTGATAATCCGCCAAACTGTATATCATATAAAAAATACAAAGATTTCAATATAAAGTCCATCAGTACGATTACTGAGATTCCGTTTTATGTATAAAATAAAACTTTGCTTACAGGTTTACACAAATTATTCATTATGTAAATGATATATTTTAAAACCTGCATTGTTTTAACAAACTTCAATTAAAACCTACTTCAAACGTAATATGAATGAACGGAATTCACCAGACAATCCACAAAGAAGGCTCCGTAGAAAATGGAGGAGAAATATAGTTTGATTTAACGCAGATAGATTACAGAATAATCTCAGCGCCAAGTCTAAATTACATAAAAACCTTACAGAAAATTATAGCAAATTAAAGTATCCCTTTTTAAATTACATTAATACTTTCTAGTCCCATTCAGGTTGCCTGAAGATTACCTGAATGGGAATGATTACCTGAATAATTTAAAAAGGGATAATTTAATTTTCTGTAAAGTTTTTATGTAATTTGGACTTGGCGCTGAGATTATTCTGCAATTTATCTGCGTTAAATCAAACTATGTTTCTCCTCCATTTTCTACGGAGTCTTCATTGTGGGTTGTCGGGTGAATTCGGTTCATTCATATTACGTTCAAAGTGGTTTAAATTGAATTGACGTTTGTTAAAACAATACAGATCTAAAAATACATCATTTACATAAAAAGTAATTTTTGTAAATCTGTACGCAAAGTTCTATTTGATACGTAAAACGGACCTCAGTAATCGCCCTGATGTACTTTAGATTGAAATCTTCGTATTTTTTTATGATACACAGTTTTGCGAATTATCAATTTGGCTTCCTTACATCTAATTCGATTTAAAATATTTTCGATAAAAGAACAGAAGTTTCACGTGAATAGTTTTGCTATAAATGCTTAGAATGTATTCTACTTATATATCAACTGTAAAAATGGTTCACTAGTAAAACCAATAATTTTAAGTTTACTTGCTGGTTTGACACAATTCATCAGTTTATATTACCACAGGAACCGCGTAAACCTTAACGTTTCATTGAGAATACAACTCACAAAAATAAAATAAAGTGTACATTATAGAAGTATATTAAGTGCGTAACATTTCCAATTCTTGGAATTCATACATTATTTTATATGTTGCGAAAAAGAAGTTCTTTAAGTGCTCCAACAATTTCTTCCAATATATTATATTTACGAGCACCGTTGTTTCAACTTTGCCGCTTCTAATTTAATGAAATGTGCTACTTCTATTGTTTGTAAAATTAACTACCATTTATTAGTAAATTTATGTATTTTATTTATGGTTATTTTTAAACTTACTTTGGTACTTTACTACGTAATTTACGATTGCAAGTTACTTTGCTTTCTGTAGACGTTATTTAATATTTTCTGCTGAATGTGAGCAAGAGAACTTATAAATTGTTGTGAGAATACAAACGCGAAGCCTCGAACATAATTTTTAATGATTTGTTTTTTTTGGCGTAACATTATTTATTGTTAACATAGTAAATAGTTTAAAAAAATTAGGTACTTAAAATTGAACATCATGATTTAAATAAATCTAGTCTAGTTCTTAAGGTGCAAACTCTGTAAAGGTAGACAATTGTCCATTCTTACCTTTTACTTATTCATCATTATTTGTTCTACGTTCTACAAAACCGTTACTGAATAAGAACTTTGTATATTATACTTCATTGAAAGTAAACTTATTTTGTACATTTTGTCAAAAATGTTTCATATGTTTTGTTTATGCTTTATTTAGTGCTTCCTACGCAAGAAACATTATGCATAAAATACAAAGGAATTTTTTTTAACTTATCAACAGCCCTAAAAATAAGAGTTCTATATTCCGGTCAAAATAATAAAATTAGTTTTTAAATAATAATTTGTCGTGGTTAGCTCATCAAATTTTTGTCACATGGTTAACAGAACATTTGAAAAACCCTTAGGGTTATTTACTGACCATTTTGAAATAAGTTATTTTTTGTCTTTATTTATTAAAGACAAAAAACTGTAAATTTATACAACCAACAGTTGGGATGTACGTGTGTAATGTCCTGTTTTCGTCTTGATTGAGGAAATCATCCCAGGTTGGTGTTTTATTATATCAGATCCCTATTCTAACATCTTGTCAATTTTTTGATAAGTATGATTGGGACAATGCTCATATATTCACATGTTTAATTCATTTTTAATAAAAATAAGTGTATAATTTTACAATGGTCGTGTGTCGGTATCTGTGTTGCGGTCAAATTAAAAGATGGCCGTAGGGTTTATTGTCATCAGCCGGAAAATAAATGAATGGTTCCGGTGAACTGTCACTGCCAAATAGTTTTGGGTTCGGTAAATTGTTTACTTATTTTTACACCATACGTAAAAATCTACTTTGGTAGTTGTTGATTTTTGAAAAGAAAATTACAATAGTTTAAAAATGGTTTTTTAATATTACTCTAACAGTATATTTTAAGAGAGGATAGTTTCTTCACCATGATTTTAGATATGGAGATAGCTAAGTAAAAAATTGGATAGTATTTGCAGTTTATTAATTTTCATAATTTAATATTTAATTAAGAATTTCCTGAATTTAAACACTGAATTATTTTTAGTGAACAATAACTGAATTTTTGTACAGGCGTGTCTTGAAAAACATCTGCTATATTTTCTGGACTAAAATTTAGTAAGCTAAACATATTTCAGCTAAAACATTAAGTAAATTGAAGATTTTGGATGGGAGATTTGAGGAGAAAGTAGGAAAAGAAATCTCAGGCTGAAAAAACTTGAAAAAAGAAGAAAGAAGAGTAAAGAAGGGTTAACCTATACAGACAGTTCTGACTTTCTTTGTTTTTCACAAATTTTATTTTTTTGTGTTTCTTGATGAATTAGTTCTTTTAATATTTTCCGTTAAATATATTTGTCTGATTCTTTCATTTAATTGATCAGAATTCATTCCTCTTTGATTGATAGAATCGATGTGGTGATAGAAAGGGTAAAATTTATTTTTGAATATATAAAGATGTGGTAGGCCATAAATTTATTATTTTTGAATTGTTACTAAATTCTTTTAAAAAATATAGTGAAAATATCTACCAATTTTGAAGTAGGATATTTGGGTCAATCTGAAAGAAAAAGCATGGTAATTGCATTATATGCTATTTAGAAAATTAGAAGCAGTTTTGTAGGCCGCTAATTTCGCCTTTTTCCGCTTAGGCGTATATTAAGGGTTTCGGTAACGTTTATAAAATTAATTGTAATTTATGTAGTTTATTGTAAGACTTTTATGAAGAATGTTCAATTTTTTATTTTTAACTTGATCCTCTTTCATCTTTTTAATCATCTTTTTACGGCTGGTTCGATTCCTGGTTAGACCTGGCATTTTTTCATCAGTCATCTTCATCTATCATCCTTCTCATCGTCTGCATTAGCAGAAATTGCAAAACAGTTGAACGTAAAACAATAAAAAAATCTTTCCCAAGTGCTCTAATTAGTTGATGCTAGGTGATTTTTAGAATATGTAGTTTAGTGATTGAGAGCTGTTTTGTTAGAACTTGTTAAAAATACTAGAGTTAAATTATATTGATACAGTTTTAATTTCGGTTCCATTGACTTGTCGGTAATTCAGTTACTACCCATAATTCTTAACGATTCCATTCGAAAGTTTTTTTTAGAGAAAATTAATATTTAAATTTCATTTTATTTTTGGAGACATCGGTAAAGTAAAAAATAGTTCGGGTAAAGATGATTTATACTTTAACATAATCAGGAATAGTATACTTTAAAAAGTGTATTTTGTTTTAGACTGACTTTACGTTGAAAGATAAAAGCAATTTTACCTGTTTATTAAAAAACATTGGCTGTAAAATAGCAAAGCCATTACTGTTACTTATAATTACGTGTACTTTGTTTTACACTTGTTACCCATTTATTAAAGATTTTATTAGAAAGTTTTTGATTTCATTGAATTTCTTGGGTTACACTCACCTTCTGTACCCTTGATCGTGGAACAAGCTATTAATTAATATGAAGTAAAAGTTTTTAATTAAATTTTCTACCAATATTTATATTTGCAAAATAAATTCTCTTATTAATTAGTTTTGCGATAATATTCATCAACTTTATTAATTAATTTCGATTATTTGAACTTAATTTATTAAACTGCCTTGCAGTATTATTAAATATGTTTATTTTATAGGACCATATGTCTTTGGGAGTGCGCGCCTAAGTATTTTTACTGAGTACTTTATTACAAAATATCGATAAATATAATTCTTTCACGTTTTATTATTTGTTTACCTACAACTAGAATAATAGGTTGACAAATTTTAGAGACTTTTATAATAATTTTACGTTCGTTATTTTAAGTCGGATGCTTTTCGATAAATCTTACTGGACACCACTATTGCTTCTGTTAATATAACATTATCACATAGCTTTGTAATGTATTCGAGACAATTAGAGAATGAATTTTGTAAGATTTTTGTTCACGGCTTCAGCGGACTTATTAACTTATATTTACTGTAATTTGCGTATTATTAAAACACCACAAAATCTTCCAAACTACAAAACATAAATACCCGGAGTTTGGCATGTAGGTTTTCTTGGGTTGTAGAATGAAAGAACTTCATAAAACAGGAAAAATAAGAAGTAGAAATTTGAGGAATTAATTTTTTTTATTGTTTTGTGTGCGTATCGTTTTGGCTTTTTTGCAACAAAAAAGGAAGAAAATGAGACAATTGAAGTATTGAATACTGCAGGAGATGAATCTACACCGAATAATTAAAAAAAAAGCAAGTTTCAGAAATATAGTTCTGAAAATGCTTCGTTAACTTGTTAGGCTAACGAAAGATTTTTCCTGGCTCATCCCATGAAATAAGTTCATAATGACATTTTTAAGAGTTTAATTAAGGTTCAAAAATGGTGGTTGCCTATGGTTTTAGATCTGAGAAAGCGAATAAAACAGGTCTCAGAACCGAGTCTTCAGTAGTTTTTGTAAAACCTAGGTTAAAAGGGAAATAAATAGGGGTAAAAATTCCTGTTTTTTTTTAATTTTTGTCGTACAATAACTTCGTTAAATGGGTAATAAACATACAATGTTTAAAATAGAACTTTTAGAAAATTTAATTCTGAGAAAATTGATGTAAATAAAGTCAAACATAAAAAAATAAGTTGCAAAAAATACATTTTATTAATATAAAATAATTAATAAACTTTACCTTAATAATTAATTACCTTTTCAAGTAATTATGTTTAAATAAAGTGAAAAATGTCAAAAACTTATGCTCAAAGGCACTTACGCAATCTTAAGTGACCCAAAAGAAGTAATAAAAATAAAGATTGCAAATAAGTACTTTCGGAAAACTTTTAGATTCGGAAAAATAAAATTTTGTTCCAGTGCGTAATGAACTAAAACGGAGACCACGTGTACATATTAAATTAGTAGAGTTGAGATAATTTGGTACATTGAAACGACTATTCTACGCAGGGATGGAAAGTGGATAGTAATAATAGCTTGTGTAGTATATAACACTATAGATTGTACACGATTCATTGTGTGTAGATTGTCAGTTGCTCATTAACTGACACTTAATCAAGTTGTTTATTGGAAACCTTTTGTGCCTGTGCCTATGTTTCATCGATTATTCTATTAATAATTAATACGACAAAATTAGGTTGATTTAATACTTTCAATTAGAGCTTACATGTCATCAGTCGTTTAGTATTTTAACTGAAACTTAAATCCTAATTGTCAAAAATGTTTATTCTCTATGGAATTGTCACCGGATGGCGACATTAAGTGGCAACCTTATTAATTTGGTGGCCGTGAAAAGGGCCGTTTAAGCGGTGGTCGTCTGTCGTAGTCGTCGTGGCGGTCGGAGGCTGGGCGACGCGGCGTGTCGTCGTCCAGCGGAGACGTCATCTTCTTCCCTCGCAGTAGTGCGTCGATGGCTGCTTCGTCGGGTCCGGTGGGCGTAAGGCTCGATCGAGGGACCGCTGTGGGCATCGCTCGCGTCAGCGGGCGATGACGGTCCGGTCGACGGCCTACGGTGACGGGACGGCGAGCGGAAGCATCATCTTCTCTCTTGCGGGGTCGTCGATTAGTTCTCGCTGGAGTCCGGCAGCCGTGTGCGGTGGTGGACGTCTCGTCTGCTGTCTGGTGGAAGTGAATCCCTCGGTGTCTTGATTGGAATTGAATTCCTGGCTCAGTGCAGCGCTCTTTATATAGCTGCTGTTGTAGAGAGCGGCTACTGGTTTGGCCTTGATGACAAAGGCAGCCGGAAGGTTTGTCGGGCGCCGCTACAGGGCTTTGCGGTGGGGAGCCGAAAGCCTTGTCGCTATGCCGTCAAAGGCCGGAAGAATTATTGAAGCCGGCAACACAGTAAATGATTAATTAGAAGGGGTGGCGGTGACAATTCCCCCCCACTAAGAACTGTGCTGCCGGGTGAAATTCGAAGGCTGCAGGCAAGAACGAAGCAGTCCAGCCTCGTCCAGCTGCAGGCAGTTGTGTTGTGTTGGGCGCCATATCTTCTGTCATCTCAGGTGCTGGTCCGGTATGAAAAATCCTTTCCATATCCTTGCCCCACGTTGGGCGCCACTTGTCACCGGATGGCGACGTTAAGTGGCAACCTTATTAATTTGGTGGCCCTGAAAAGGGCCGTTTAAGCGGTGGTCGTCTGTCGTAGTCGTCGTGGCGGTCGGAGGCTGGGCGACACGGCGTGTCGTCGTCCAGCGGAGACGTCATCTTCTTCCCTCGCAGTAGTGCGTCGATGGCTGCTTCGTCGGGTCCGGTGGGCGTAAGGCTCGGTCGAGGGACCGCTGTGGGCATCGCTCGCGTCAGCGGGCGATGACGGTCCGGTCGACGGCCTACGGTGACGGGACGGCGAGCGGAAGCAGCATCTTCTCTCTTGCGGGGTCGTTGATTAGTTCTCGCTGGAGTCCGGCAGCCGTGTGCGGTGGTGGACGTCTCGTCGTTGTCTGGATCGAAGTGAAGGTCTCGGTGTCTTGATTGGTAATGATTCCTGGCTCAGTGCAGCGCTCTTTATATAGCTGCTGTTGTAGAGAGCGGCTACTGGTTTGGCCTTGATGACAAAGGCAGCCGGAAGGTTTGTCGGGCGCCGCTACAGGGCTTTGCGGTGGGGAGCCGAAAGCCTTGTCGCTATGCCGTCAAAGGCCGGAAGAATTATTGAAGCCGGCAACACAGTAAATGATTAATTAGAAGGGGTGGCGGTGACAATTCCCCCCCACTAAGAACTGTGCTGCCGGGTGAAATTCGGTGGCTGCAGGCGAGAACGAAGCAGTCCAGCCTCGTCAAGCTGCAGGCAGTTGTGTTGTGTTGGGCGCCATATCTTCTGTTATCTCAGGTGCTGGTCCGGTATGAAAAATCCTTTTCATATCCTTGCCCCACGTTGGGCGCCACTTGTCACCGGATGGCGACATTAAGTGGCAACCTTATTAATTTGGTGGCCCTGAAAAGGGCCGTTTAAGCGGTGGTCGTCTGTCGTAGTCGTCGTGGCGGTCGGAGGCTGGGCGACGCGGCGTGTCGTCGTCCAGCGGAGACGTCATCTTCTTCCCTCGCAGTAGTGCGTCGATGGCTGCTTCGTCGGGTCCGGTGGGCGTAAGGCTCGATCGAGGGACCGCTGTGGGCATCGCTCGCGTCAGCGGGCGATGACGGTCCGGTCGACGGCCTACGGTGACGGGACGGCGAGCGGAAGCATCATCTTCTCTCTTGCGGGGTCGTCGATTAGTTCTCGCTGGAGTCCGGCAGCCGTGTGCGGTGGTGGACGTCTCGTCTGCTGTCTGGTGGAAGTGAATCCCTCGGTGTCTTGATTGGAATTGAATTCCTGGCTCAGTGCAGCGCTCTTTATATAGCTGCTGTTGTAGAGAGCGGCTACTGGTTTGGCCTTGATGACAAAGGCAGCCGGAAGGTTTGTCGGGCGCCGCTACAGGGCTTTGCGGTGGGGAGCCGAAAGCCTTGTCGCTATGCCGTCAAAGGCCGGAAGAATTATTGAAGCCGGCAACACAGTAAATGATTAATTAGAAGGGGTGGCGGTGACAATTAGAAGGGGTGGCGCCCGAACGTGGGGCAAGGATATGGAAAGGATTTTTCATACCGGACCAACACCTGAGATAACGGAAGATATGGCGCCCAACACAACACAACTGCCTGCAGCTTGACGAGGCTGGACTGCTTCGTTCTCGCCTGCAGCCACCGAATTTCACCCGGCAGCACAGTTCTTAGTGGGGGGGAATTGTCACCGCCACCCCTTCTAATTAATCATTTACTGTGTTGCCGGCCTTCAATACTTCTTCCGGCCTTTGTCGGCGCGATGGGCTCTTTAGCGGCGAAGCGACAAAGCCCTGTAGCGGCGCCCGACAAACCTTCCAGCTGCCTTTGTCATCAAGGCCAAGCCAGTCGCCGCTCTCTACAACAGCGCTCTTGGCAGCTATATAAAGAGCGCTGCACTGAGCCGGCGGAATCAATTCCAATCAAGACACCGAGGGATTCACTTCCACCAGACAGCAGACGAGACGTCCACCACCGCACACGGCTGCCGGACTCCAGCGAGAACTAATCGACGACCCCGCAAGAGAGAAGATGCTGCTTCCGCTCGCCGACCCGTCATCGTAGGCCGTCGACCGGACCGTCATCGCCCGCTGACGCGAGCGATGCCCACAGCGGTCCGTCGACCGAGCCTTACGCCCACCGGACCCGACGAAGCAGTCATCGACGCACTACTGCGAGGGAAGGAGATGACGTCTCCGCTGGACGACGACACGCCGTGTCGCCCAGCCTCCGACCGCCACGACGACTACGACAGACGACCACCGCTTAAACGGCCCTTTTCAGGGCCACCAAATTAATAAGGTTGCCACTTAACGTCGCCATCCGGTGACAGAATATTAAAAAAAAATTAATGCTGTTTAAAATACTCAATTTAAAGTAGCATTACGTTTCTAATATTTTTTTATCTCGCAGTATCTCAAACATTTCATTGGTACATTTGTCTCATAACAAAAAAGTCTCATAACAAAAAGATCTAAAAAACAGAGTTGGAGATACTTTTTTACGCTTAAAAATTATTTACTTAACACAAATTCTACCACTTCAGACAGTTTTTTTTGTTTCAATCTCTTAACTTATTTTATGCTGAAAAACTAGTTACTAATAATTCGAGTGTAGGATAGATTTTTAAACGTTTACAAACTCAGAGCTATTTATTACAAATTATTCAGGCTGCTGCAATTAAGTCTTTGACAAGTGCTTATAAACGTGCATTGCTAGAAAAGATTCCGAATCTCAACGTTAGGGAGGAACTTAGAGTATCGTCCTAGTGGGACGACAGGATTAGGCGTCATAGGAGACAGTATTTTAAACACCTGGGTAGAATTAATTCCGACAGGTTTCTGTTTATGGCGATTTAGTATAAGTAAGGTGGCAGGCATAATACTTGAAGTACATAATAGCCATCAATAATAATGGAGACGATCGTGTAGACTTATGGAAAAGGAGTTGTCTGGTTGCAAGTTGGATCTCATGAAGAATGTAGCAATCTCCGAAAAGGTCAGAAGGCCAAACAGTGTAACAGATGGAATCTCAACCTTAGGGAGAAACTTAGAGTATCATCCATGAGGGATGACAGGATTAGGTGTTATAGGAGACAGTATTTTAAGCATCTAGGTAATATTAATTTCGACAGGTTTCCGTTGATGGCAGTTCAGTATAATTAAGGTGCCAGGCATAATACTTGAAGGAGATAATTTTACAAAAGTAAAAGTAGTGCTAAAAAGGGAGATACACAGAGTGACTTAGGAAAGGGTAATGACACATTTTCTAAATTCCATGTTATGGTTAAAAATAATTTGGATCAGACAAAGAAGCAGATTGGAAGAGCAACACATCAAATTACTTTTGTGTATGGTGCAGAAACGTGGGAATTGACAGAAATGCAACACGATTACAGTTGTGCAGACTCTTGGAAAAGAAGTTGTCTGGTCGCAAGTTGGATCATATGAAGAATGTAGCAATCTGCGAAAAGGCAAGAAGGCCAAACAGTGTAATAGATGGAATTAAAAAGACGCTGATGTGATATGAAAGAGACCTGCGTATAATAGATAAAGAAAAGTGGGCCAGAAGAATATGTAACAGGACCTCACGGGAGAGAAGGACAAGAGGGCCCCCAGAAAAATCATGTATGAAGAATAATGGAGACGATGACCAGTAGAGGTATGAAGGAAGATGATTGAATGAATAGAGAGGCTTGGCGTTCGGGATACGAAAATGCAATAATAGCTAAAACAAGTCGCAGAAAGATAGAGCTAAGACGACACACCGCTTCTCTTTTGTCTGTAACAACACCGGTGGTATATTTGGCATGACACATGACAAATATCATCAGTCAGGCAATCTACTTGAAGATACTAACACTGTACCACTAACAGTAAATTATCTGAACATGAGTACAGAAAGCACAGTTTTTTTATTTTTTCCTGAAAGAGATTTGCACTATTGCCGACGATTAGCCTGATGGTTTATTTTTAAAGTCAGGGATTTAAACTTCGACTTTTTGTTTATGTTTGATGAAATACTAAAGACAGTGAAATTGCTTTCTTGCCTGTTTGTAGGAGGATCGCTGAACAGGCTTCTTCCCTAAAGAAGCTCGTGTATTGTAATATTTTGAGGTTTAACTTCTTGTTTCTTTAAATTTATAATTTCCTTTTAACTTAATACTGCAGCCAACTGTCAAAACCGTAAAACAACTAATTTTGTTTATTTATTTTGATTACACATTTTATTTGGGTAATATGTTTACTATAAACAAGTGCAAGAAAGTAATGCATTACACTTCTCTATTTTACATCAAAATATTTAATGCTTAAGTAATAAAGTAGATTAAAAATATTTTTAAGTTTTGTGAAACCAGATAATATGGTGGTACTTGCAGAACATGATTTAAAAATAACGAGATCCCACTAATACTTTTCCAGGGTTTTCTATTACTACATTAGACAACTAGGTTTGAACCTGGAACAGACCAGGAGGCCTAATACAGTGGTATTATTAATGATGATGAAATATTCTTCCTGTGGTAGAAGTAAATAATTATATTCTCGGCACTGAAGAAAATATTTTACATTTATCATTTTTTAAAACTTTATTTTTGTTTAGATTAACCTGTTTTATTGTGATGTGAGCAAATTTGATGTTTAAGTTTAGTATTTGTTGTGCTGAATTGCCTTGCAGAACATTTTATTTGAAAGTAAGTGGTTACTTTTTCTTTAGTAGTAACATCATCTTTTATCTCTTGGTTCAATTCTTTTTCTTATCTCGTCTTCCTCAAAACATTTTCGATTGTTGGGACTCTTCGCTTATTTCTTATTTGTTCGTTACTGAGTTTTCCCTCTACAAGAATAACGTCGAGGGGTGAGACGAAATTAAGTGCCAGGTGGGTCCCACTTTTATTTCCTCCAAAAGTTTCCCATTAAGGTGTTTTGTCTTAAACGCAAAATTTCTTCTTTTTATCTTCTCGTCCTGTTTTATTCTTTATCTCTTCTTCTGACTAGTTCCATTTTATAAGTTACATTTTAAAGAAAAAAGTAATCTACGCTAAAAGTGAAGCGTTTTATTAAAATTTCCGTACTCTATTTTTCATCGTCACTTTGTAGGTGCAGTTTCATTTTTCACAACAGAAATGCTGAATAACGAATTTTAAAATAAAATACCGATTAGGCAATAATATTGATTACATCTTATATAAAATTTTTTTGGGCGACTGAAAAGGGGTGGTTACTGTTACAATCATAATGCGTAGACGACCGCTTTGGTGGCTCAGTCAGACGTGCTAGAGTTCTGAGCTGACACCCTCGGATTCAATTCCCGGCTAAAGTCAGAAAAATTTATCCCTCTACATGTTTATTCAAAGCGTTGATACGACTAAATAAGTTAAGTAAATAAATAAATTACCATGCTTCGATATGGTTTATTTTTCCTTGATCTTCTATTAGACCGGGTTCAACAAATCTAAATTTGTAAATAAATAAAATTCTTTTTGAACTATGTTTTATGCAGTAGACAAAGAAAATCCATTTTTCAGAAAAAAATGTTATGTAAATTAATTATTGATTAATTCAGCAGTATTTACAATACCGTAGTCTTCTGGTAATGATAGAATTTTCCAGGTACGCAGTACATGAATATTACTTACGATTCTCTAAATTGTTTATTTTCCTAAAAACCAATATTTCATCTGTGACATTTAATGTGGTTATTCTTTAATTTCTTTAATCAAATAATCTCCATCAATGTTATTTATAGCAGCTTTTGAATAGTTATGTTGGAAATGCAGAAAACAAGAAAATGATTTCTGCACAATTTTTAGAAACCGAAGAGAATTCCTTCGTTCCTCCGTAGAAAGAAGTACTGAATTTTGGATACACGGTTTCCTGGACTTCTCATTGATTGTAATTGGCTATTAGAAATCGGGGTATAAACATAGAGTATAATAGATGTAAGCCTTCTACGCACTTTTAACAAAAATGTATTTCTTTTCTGAAATTTACGAGTTATGAATAGACTATTCTTTGCTATTAAATGTTGTCGAGTTTATCAATAACTTAAACCGGCTGGGACTATCAACTTTTCTTTAGTATAATATAGCCGAAAATATAATTTCCATTTAATAACAGTGTTTAACAATAGAAATAATAATAATAATATCAATAAAAGCCGTACTGAAAGTACAAACAAGAAGAGGGAACGTTTGTTCACATAAATATTTTCGTAAGCTTTAGGCAAAGTTGCCAAAGTTGAAAACAGATTCACCCATCTAAACTCAAACAACAACTTTTCACTTCTACACAAGATATTCTCTCTTTTTACCTCTTTTCTCTCCCCTTCCGAACAACTCTTACTCGTATCTGTCGTCTCTCTTGTTCTGCTCTAACTTTCTTTCAATCCTAACTCTCATCTGCTCTGTTGCTCCGTCTCTTATTCACTCTGTGTAAGTCCGTCTCACTACTTACCCTCATTTCCTTGTTATATTAGTTATACTTCTTTTACCTTCTATCGTATTCTTCCTCATAGTTCAAAATCTGAGAATATTGTACCCTTCAGCAGGTGGTGTTCTTATATATTCCTTTTAGACTTTGAGTTCTTAAGTACTTTGTTCTCGAAATCTATTATACCGGCTAACAAATACTTAGCTTGTACTTGATATATGTGCGTGTCGTCAGACACTTCTGTAGTACTTCATTTGAACTCCAACACCTACACGATTAGCAAACTTCTGTGAAATTATTATTTCTATACGCACGCGTATAAAGGTACATAATACCATTATTTAAGCAAACTCGTTGATTGTAACACATGGAATTAATGAAACTGTCTCAAACAAGTAATGACAGCATTTTCATCTATCTGTTACAGCATATCTTGTAATAATCCAGTACTATCAGTTCGTCTAACATTAATGAAGTATTCCTATAAAATCTGCTAAAAATTTTTGGTTTTTAATAGGTAAGAATAAATATTCACTTTCTTTAATATTTTTCTCATAAGATTAGTTGAGCTGTAGAACACACAAATGAGTATTGTTTTTCATGTGCCCTCTTCTACAAATTTTCTCTCGTTCAAATGCATAAGCTAATTATTGTATCGGTGGTGCTGTTTCACATGGCTTGTGAATCTGCCCCCACCATTCCCCTGGATTAATACTGCTATTACCCATCTCGCCATAAGTGTACAGTCTGTTTATTGACATAACTTTTGTTGTTATCTTTATAAATTAGTCATCTGCCTTCAACTAGATTTATCACTAATATTAACCATATTACTCACATTCAATATTCATTTGTTTATTATTCTCCATTCAGTAATGATTAGATCACAAGAAATTATAATCTGTATGTGTATTTGTGTTGTTTAAAATGTTAAAATCTAAATTAATTCATACGTAAAAGTAGTAATTTAATAAATCTTTATACTAGTTTAACTTGCAATGCCTATAGGCTACTCTTACTCTCCACAAGCCACATGAAATAGCAGCTTCTATACTTAATGGACATTTTAAATAAAATTCATATTCACTTAATTTTAGTTTATATGGTCTTTCATGTTCTCCCGTACGGCAGTTATTCGGTAAAGGAGTTATGTATCATTTTATTTTCTCCTGGGTTTTGTTTAGTGACGGTTTTCTGATAGAATATCATAATATAATAGGCTATTCTATCTATATTACTACATTGTATTATTATTACTACATTATTTCATCATAAATATATTATAGTTACGGAAGGAGTGTAGCTTCTTTTATTTTCATTTCTACTTACCGAGAACATTTTTAAATGTACACATCTGCTTTTTTTTAATGAACATTAAAGATTAATTTGTTTGTGTAAGCGATACAGTTATTAATAATTGTGAGGAATCATTGAAGTGAAGAATTGTGATAGCGGAGGAATGGGATTAGTGGGTGAATTGGTAGAAACTTTTTGCAGGAAATTTAATTTCCTTTCATTTTTTCGTAGTTTTTCTATAAAACACGTCTACAGCCCTGAGGCAACCGGTAGTGCGTTTTTCTACATTTTTCAGCATTGAAATTAAAACTTTTAAAAGTGAACTTATCATTTTTGATAAATAAATTGTCCTTTTCTCTCTTAATTGTGGTAAATTTGTCGGTGCGAGTTATAATTTCTTATAAAGAGATTAGTAATCCTCAAAGTACAGGGTATTGGGCGCTAAAAATAAAGAAAGAAAACGTATATTTTACGTAGGCCCTATAGACTATTTATTTAGTTCAAATAAAGAAAAATTGGGCTTTCTTACTTTTTTTAGTTGAAGGAAACTTGGAAGTTGTGCTTAACACGAAAAATATGCTACAGCTAAAAAGTGAATATTATACATTTTTAAAAGAAACAAAAACTTGAAAAATGTATGAAACATTAAAATATTCAACAGCTACACAGTTTTATTTACAAAAAATTATTTTCCTAGACTTTTTTCAGCAAAAAGTGTCAAAATTAAGATTTCTAACTGTGTCATACTCTATTTACAGAGTTTCTAGGAAGAATAGTCTTTTTTGTGATGTAGTCGTCCTTAAAAATATTATTATTAATTTTAACCGGAAGAAGTTCCTTTCAGCACTTGCAACAGTGATCGGAACAGTCAACAAAATTCTATTCACAATTTGAAAATTCGGGAGGGGGTTCTTGATTACATTTAGATATTTAAGTACTTTCACTGTATTGTCAATGTTGTCAGCAAGTATGTCTCGAAACACTTTTATTTCTGTTAAGAAATTTGAACTAATGATGTCTTTGGACTTACCTGTTTCCTGATACAATTAAAACATTGTCAGAGATCAAAATGTCAACTCTTTGTCGCTATATATAATGTTGATTTCCACTTTTTCATGTTTTCTGTTGTTAAAGTATTTTGTAATCTTTACATTTTTGCAACGGGAGCAATCGCCCCACTCCCCCCCTACCCAAGGCCGGCCCTGGTTACCTTTTCTTCTTGAAACCTCTTCGTAGCTGAATTCCGAAGAGAACTAACTAGGTATATGTATATCCTCCTTAAACCTCAAAACTGGTTGACCAGCCTTCTGCCTCAGCAACTGTTCAAACAACCTGGAGGACCATAGACAAGAAGAACCACTCCGACAGTTGGCTGAAAGTTAGCAGACGAAAGAAAGGTTGAAAACACAGAGAGGGAACTCACATACCTAAAGAATACCACTCCGTACCAGATAATTGACTGTTGGGTATTATTACTACCTACCTATTATCTACGTACACTATGCTAATGTTACTAATTCCAAGTATGAGTTTTCACTATATATCCGTTGTTTGGATTTTTACCTCTGGAAATTATAGTAATCAGGAATCATCATAATTTCCATTATTATGCTATTTGTACGTTACAACGGTACAAACTTTAAACCATTTTATATAAGCTTAATTTTAGCGAATATATTTGACAGTTTGGTTTTGTATTTCTAAGAAAATTTAACGAATATTATTCTAAAAAAATTATTTTACGTTTGCTGATCCCTGCGAAGAAATAGCTTCAGTAAAAAATAAATTAATAATAATATAATTATTATGTTTATTTATCTGTCGGTGTAATTTGCTGCAATTTCGCTGCCTTTCATAAGGTATGAGCCAGAGGTTATTTTATATTGTTCTTTGACACTAATAGAATAGATATTTTATATTGTTCTTTGACGCTGCTAGACACTCGATACCGTTCTTCTTCTCTACCTGCTGTTAATTGAAGGTGAGTTTTATTCTACTTTAAGCAATCAAATTGAACTTTAAATATTTTTAAATTTTAAAAGACTTTAGCACTTTTATAAAATATGAACTTTGAATCTTTTATAAAAATTAAAACCTAAAATCTGTTTATAAAATTAAGACGTAGAACCTCATACGAATTTAATGATGGGTAATACGTTGTTGGTACAGCAACAACACCAGTTTTAGCCGTTGTTGGTACAGCAACAACAACAACCGTAACAACACCAGTTTTAGCGTTTACTATTATAAATACGGAATAACAATTTCCATACCTAAATTAAATTGTTCTAACTGCATGTCGATAGTTTAGTAACGCGTGTACAACGCTTGTACACTGAATATTTAGTCTGTTGTTTTAATCTGCACCAACAACAACCGTTACTGACTTAAACGTAGAATTAAATAAATTTGAACTTAAAATCTTTTTATAAAATTAAGACTTTGACTAGTTGTAAGTTGAACTTAGAACGTAGTAGTATTAAAACGAGTCTCTAATGCGTGTTTCTGTTTGTGTTCTGTTTTAGTTTAAAATCAACCACCACCAACACCATCAACAACAACCAACAACAACCAACAACAATATCAATTTGAAGATCACCAGCTCTTATTTAAAGGTTGGTCTTATTATAAATACTATACTGGAATAATAATTTACATACTAAAAATAAAGGGATATTTGTTTTAACCGCATGTGATGAGTTTAGCAAAGCGAATTCAAATAAATATTTATTTTATAAACTCTTGACGAGTCTCTAATGCGTGTTTCCGTTTGTGTTCTGTTTCTGTTTAAAATATTAACCATCACCACCACCACCACCACCACCGCTACCGCTACCGCTACCACCGCCATCACTACCGACAACACTAACAACATCAACAACCAGTGTTACGCGCCAGCTCGATCCGCTAGAGCTCCTGCTAGATTTGCCTTCGCCTATTTCGTTCTCCACCTTGACAGATTCGCTCAAAGACTACGTCGACAGCGTTGTGTTCGACATCGATCATGTTTGTAAAAATGGTACTGTTGAGCCGTAGGATGATGGATGCTGATAAACCCGACCTCGAAAGATGCGGTCTGATCCACTGTTCAGACTCCAATCGCGCGACTTGTAAAGAATGCGGATGGTCGAACTCTTCCGATACCACTCTACTACACGGGAGTAAAAATCACATCCTCTCGAGTCCGGAATGTAGTTTAGGCAAAGAAGTAATGGAATGTTACAGATTTTTCCAAGACGTCGCAGAAGTCTCCGAAATAATTTTAAAAGAAACATTTCAGAAGTGGCCTCATGAATCTCCTCGGGTGAACGACCTCGTAAAATCGGGGTTCTACTATACGGGTATACTAGACGTCACTGCATGTATCGAATGCGGCGTAGAGCTATATCAATGGCGAGTCGACGACGATCCAGACACCGAACATAGGAAGGCTTCGCCATATTGTCTGTTAGTAAATAGAAGAAGAAAAACTCGCAAGAGAATAAACCGAAGGTGATCGATCTAGGCTTCTTCATAATTGTCAGTTGTTAAATAAAAAATCGAAGGCTGTAATATTTAATTAATAAATGTATGTATATAAAAATAACGTCTTTTCCTTTCAAAATCCTTATTTAACCCAGATATAAGCAGTGTCGCTCTCAGTGCAACGCACGATGAGCTTGAGAAGTGGTATAGCGCGCGAGCTTCACAAGCAAGCCCGCAGGAACTATCCCACCAGAAACGTAAAGGGTATTGACGACTTGTATCAGGCCGATCTGGTCGAGATGATCCCATACGCCAGAGTCAATAAGGGCTACAGATACATAATGACAGTAATAAATTGTTTTTCTAAATTTGCTATTGCCGTACCGCTCAAGAGCAAGACGGCTGAAGAAGTCGCTAGAGCTCTTGGCCCCATACTGAAAAACACAAGATGCGCCATTTTCATACCGACGAGGGTAAAGACTGGTATAACGCGTCTGTGAGGTCCTTGCTATCCAAGCACGGGATCAACCACTACTCCACTTACTCTCCGAAGAAGAGAGAGACTTCTTGAGAGCGGTGGTGGTGGTGGTGGTGGTGATGGTTAATATTTTAAACAGAAACAGAACACAAACGGAAACACGCATTAGAGACTCGTCAAGAGTTTATAAAATAAATATTTATTTGAATTCGCTTTGCTAAACTCATCACATGCGGTTAAAACAAATATCCCTTTATTTTTAGTATGTAAATTATTATTCCAGTATAGTATTTATAATAAGACCAACCTTTAAATAAGAGCTGGTGATCTTCAAATTGATATTGTTGTTGGTTGTTGTTGGTTGTTGTTGATGGTGTTGGTGGTGGTTGATTTTAAACTAAAACAGAACACAAACAGAAACACGCATTAGAGACTCGTTTTAATACTACTACGTTCTAAGTTCAACTTACAACTAGTCAAAGTCTTAATTTTATAAAAAGATTTTAAGTTCAAATTTATTTAATTCTACGTTTAAGTCAGTAACGGTTGTTGTTGGTGCAGATTAAAACAACAGACTAAATATTCAGTGTACAAGCGTTGTACACGCGTTACTAAACTATCGACATGCAGTTAGAACAATTTAATTTAGGTATGGAAATTGTTATTCCGTATTTATAATAGTAAACGCTAAAACTGGTGTTGTTACGGTTGTTGTTGTTGCTGTACCAACAACGGCTAAAACTGGTGTTGTTGCTGTACCAACAACGTATTACCCATCATTAAATTCGTATGAGGTTCTACGTCTTAATTTTATAAACAGATTTTAGGTTTTAATTTTTATAAAAGATTCAAAGTTCATATTTTATAAAAGTGCTAAAGTCTTTTAAAATTTAAAAATATTTAAAGTTCAATTTGATTGCTTAAAGTAGAATAAAACTCACCTTCAATTAACAGCAGGTAGAGAAGAAGAACGGTATCGAGTGTCTAGGAGCGGAGAGCGGTATACGACTGGTAAGTAGAGTTATGGTACGATGGGAAAATCGGCGGTATTTTATACAGATAATTCCCCTATGCTAATGCATTGGAAACGCTGAGTCTGCGGTTCGTTAATAATGAGAATAACAAGCGGTATGACGTCGATGGTTTTTAAGATTGAAACAAACAACTTATCGCTGACTCGACGGCTCGTGACTTTAACGAATAATATGTTGCATCATCTAGAAAAATTAACTGTAAATTTAAATTTACAATAAACAAGTTGCATCATCCCAATTAATAGTCTGGCGCGTGCATAGATAAAAAACGAATGACGTCAATGCTAATAAAACAAAGCATAGGGTGTCCCAAAACGAAATTTCCTAAATTTATATATTTCGGATCCCGAAAGAACCTAACGGTCGAAACCGGACGTAACGCGTTCTACGAAATGTCCGGCTCCTGCGGGTACCTAAACCTCATTGATCCGACCGACAGGTCACGTGTTACAAGCGATCTCGGGTTCTATCGGGGATACGGCTACAGATTAGGGCTTAACTTGTAGATCTCGATCTCTCGGTCACGTGGGTACCACCCGCATCAAAATCGGTCCAGCCGTCGCGGAGCAAATCGAGTTTGGAACTTTGCCAAATTAAATTTTTTTTTGAGGGAAATTTTTTTTCCCGAGGGAATTTTTTTTTTTTTGGCGGGATTTTTTTTTTGAGTTCAAAGGTCAACTTTTTTTTGGTTCAAAGGTTAACTTTTTTTTTGGCGGTTTTTTTTTTTGGGAGGGGGTCAAAGGCAGCACGTGGTAGGTCAAGGGCAAGGTCAAGCCCAGGGGTCAAAGGTCAAGGTCGTCCCAGAACTCTCATTTCTATACTACGGATCTATAACTTTTACTTCAGACATTTTTCTCTACAGAGCCTAGTTTAGCGTCAAAGTGTGATTTTCCGTATCATTAAGCTGAACTAACGTTGGTTTTCATTTTGCATCATTCACTCATGATTAAAATAAGTTCATGGTTTTTGAGGTTAGTTTTTTGTTTATTTTTAATGTTTTATTGCTAACGTTAGGGTGTATTGTTCATTTTTTGTATTGGCAAGAGAAACTTGTATGACTGTTTCACATCAGATTTTTTTTATTTAATAGCTCGAAGTAAAATTTCATTGAACATAATTAAATCCATGTTTCTCTATGTAAAGGAAGTTATTTACATTCCTGTATTTCCATAATACAGTACTTTATAACAAGTTTTGTAAGAACAAGGAACATTTTGTGTTTTCAAAAGAATGAGAATATTAAAAAAACAACGCAAGATACTTATTTATTTTGATGTACGACACAGAAGAGGGAACACATAATCAAGT
Source organism: Catonia carolina (assembly GCA_035578175.1). Taxonomy (NCBI): domain Eukaryota; kingdom Metazoa; phylum Arthropoda; class Insecta; order Hemiptera; family Achilidae; genus Catonia; species Catonia carolina. The sequence goes on from JAQMRL010000001.1 coordinate 334,052,575, forward strand.
AGCGAAATGTCTCTTCTACCTCGTCGCCACCACCTGTAATGTACTTGTGGATCAAAAGCAATCTGGTACATGTGAAAATAAATTACTAACTACAGTGGGGTATATTCTATATACGCTGGGACCTTACTGCGAAGTGAGAAGTGAGAGTAACGCAGTCTGCGTTTGTTTTTATTTTCACAAGAAATGTAGCTCTCCTGTTACATCCCCATGCCACCTACCCATCTCTGCGATGGTTTATTAATGTTAGGGTAATTTATATCTGGTCACGTGACTTTCCCGTACATATCCAGCAACTCAACAACCCCACAAACCAACAAATATCTTTTACATTTACATCTGTGAATTTTCTCATTTATTTTCAATACATTCATTCATATTTTGTGTAGCATCGAAGTACATCTTCCTTTCTTTAATATTTGTAATACTGTTGACGTTTACCTCAAAGATTGACCACTAGCAGAAAAACAATCTTACTTCGCAGATTAAATCCAATACTTTTCACAATTGTCAAAAGATCATGAAGGCAATATATCTTTTTAAATTTACTTTTGAATTAAAAGGTCCTCTTAAAATATATATCATCATATATCAAAACAACCCACTGGGTTGGTCTAGAGGTGAAGTCGTCACCAAAATCAGCTGTTTAACAGCTGATTTTCGGAGACGAAGGTTCCTGGTTCAAATCCTTGTAAAGGTAGTTACTTTTATACGGATTTGAATACTAGACAGTGGTTACCGGTGTACTTTGATGGTTGGGGTTTAATTAACCATACTCTCTCAGGAATGGTCGGCCTGGGTCTGTACAAGACTACACCTCATTTACACGTCATACACATCATCCTCATTTCATTGGGTCATGGGGTTGCTTATTGTTCTAAATTGAACAGATCGCAACGTACACAAATTAGGAATTAAAAAAAAAGTTATATAATAAAACATATATCGTCTATATTTTCTTTCCACATTTCCCAAACTGCCATTACACACTAACATCACTTTTTTATCTGTACTGTAGTAGAAATAAAAGTAAAACAAACCTGCAGCAATGACGAGAGAGCGCTCGGGGCTCTTAGCATCCAGTGTTGCCGCTATGTGCAGTGTGTTAACAGCACCAGCACTGGCGCTGTGCGCATCTTTTGCGTGCCTCCACTCCCTCTTTCTTCGCTTTGTTTTCTCTCGTTATGAGATGAATTTTACAGAGAAATGGTTTCAAAAATACACTATCAACTTTTTTGTAATTTAAGAAAGTACAGTACATTCTTTATCGCAAGAGCGGAGCACTACGGAAAAATGACAACGCTGTCACGAAAGGTTGTCATGAAAACTGCTCAACGCTGGTTGGCTGAGAACGAGCCGAGCCCCAACCGGCGGCTTCGGCTTCCTTCACCCTCGAAGCTCCAGGTTTGTTTTACTTTTAATTCAACTATAATAAAGAAGGGATGTTTATTTGTTTTTGTGAAGTAATTATTAATCGGAAACTACCTAACCAATTTCAAAAATTCTTTCACTGCTAGAAGGTCAGAGATTCCTGAGTAGTGTAAGATATACAGTATTACCTAATTTTTAAATTTTGGCAAATAATTTTGTGATTGGTAAAATGGATATTTATTTGTTTAGGAAAAATACATAGTTCTTCCAACTATTTGCACACAGTGAATTGTATAATGCAGTCACGGTACAGCAGCGTCCAACTTTTACTTCCTTACTCTTTCCTTTTTTCAAAACGTTTAAAAATTATTTATGACAGATATCAAAAAAAATAATTTCACTTCCGATTTCTGTACAGAAAGTTATGTAAACATTTTCCAAACTTCCAAACTAAATAATATCGTACTTAAAAAATTGATTTTATCTACTTTTACTTCTTTTAACACATATCCAGTTATTCTCGGGTCATTTCTACCCTTCCACTGGCGATTTATACTGATGTCAACAAAATTCCTGTTTCTGCTTCTAATATTTGGTTTTATTTTTACCGCAAACGTGTATGAGAAACGCTTTAAGCCTAGTTTGCCGCGAAGCGCAGCGAAGCGCAGCGAAGTTGGACGGGTAGAGGGTAGCTATTCGTAAAAATAAGACAAACGAGACACATTAAATTGTTTCATTATGAAGGACCTTTTCGTTTTCTTATCATGCCTAACGACTGTTAGATGTCTTTGTATTTCTATAATTAAATAACTTTATAATACCAGCTCCGAGGATAAAAAAAACAATTGTGATGAAGCATACGAGGATGTAATTAAAACTCTCGTAATTATAATGTTCATTTTCTTTATATTTGCTATAAATTTGTTAACTGTATTTGAAGAAACGTTTAGAAATACAAATCAGTCGGATCTTCTCAAGAATAACTGTAGACTACTTGAAAACATCGATTCTTGAAAACAAATTAAAAATTTGCGTTCCTGTAGTATTTGAGTCATATTTTTTTTAACAATCGCATTTATAATTGTTCTTAATAAAAATATGAAGTAATAAAAAAATAGATCTAGGTTTCTAAAAATAAAATCTATTAAACCGTAACTAATGATTCTTTTTAATATTTTTAAATCTTAATTTTTGTATTGTGCGTGAGTATATATATTATATCAGCCTATGTCCTGTTTCATTTCACCATTGGTCGTACGCTTTGAGAACTTGCTCTGGATTGTTTTCTCCCTATTCAAGTTCATTGGTAGCTACATTGTTGTCGGAGATCATAGTGTTTTAAAAGAGAATTAAATCACCAGGCACTTCTTCATTTGACGACTGGAGAGCTATTTCTTTTCAGCGCATTTTTCTTTTATTTTTCACTATTTACTCTTTTATATGAGAATAGATTCGTCGGATTCCATTCTCTCGTACTTTAACTCTCTTTCATTTATCCTTTCATTCCCTATCTTAAATCTGCTTTATTTTAATCCCTTTTCTCTGAACAGTCTGCCACCTTCCAACTAATTAAGTTCTATTTAATGTGTCTCGTTTGTCTTATTTTTACGACAGAGATTTTTCAAATTTATCTTACAAAACAGAAATTGAAAAAAGATAAGTTTAATACTAATTCACACGTTTTTTTAATTGTTAATTTTATTAACTTGTATTTTTTTGCAGAATATATAATTCCTTTGTCGTGTTACAAAGAAGAATACTACGAAAACTCTTTTAATATTCATTCTAGTAGTAATGTGCAGTGTTACCATTGTCGGTATAAAATAAAACATCCTTGAAATGTTTCATTGAAACAAAACCAGTGACGTGATTTACACTGCGTTATTGATTTTTTTATTGATCCAATTTTGCAAGTCCTTCAAGTCAAAATTCCTTATAAACCGATCATATTCTTTTTAATTTATGTTTATGCAAGATTCATTCAGAGACGAACATAATAATGAAGTATCTTCAAAAATGTTACTTTTAAAACGAAAAATTACGGCGGTTATCATTGCGTACTGGCTACAAAAAAATAACAAATTGCAAATTGAAACAAAATCCTACAAATATCAACCGGTTACTTATAGAACTGTCCAAATTAAAAATTATTTATATTATTTTATTAATTAAGATGTTATATAATTTTAAGGACAAAGATGAGGGTAGTTGGTTATAGACTTGGACGAGAAAATGCTTATAGTTGAAAAATATTAGAGCCGGAACGTACATGAGTACACACACTCTTTAAAGGTTCACGATAGAGAGAAATTTACCGGAGTTGTAGCCAATCTTCATTAATCAAGTCGGAATTGCAAAAAGTAGATACTATTTATGAAATTGGGTTTGACTGCTTGTATGCTCGAACTGTGGAAAACCCTGATCGTTTTAAACAAACTGCCAATTCAAAATAATATTTTCAATATTCTATTTTAATTTGTAAAATCTTTATACATTGCACAGTTATTCAGTCCGAATACATTCTTCGTTTCGATTATTGACCATACCGAGCTAAATTTGTAAGGTTTCTAGATTGTTAATTGTTATTTATCTACACTAATATTATTAAGAAATAAACTGTATTAAACTTAAGAAATATACTAAACGAAATACGCTGTTAAAATGTTTTATTTCATTCCATCTTTTATTTCATTTGCTTCGTGTTGTTTGGAAAGTCTAGTTGTTTTATCTACCAGTATTGTAACATCTACTGTATAAAATGTACTATGCAGTCAGACATAATGCCAGTTTGAACATTATTTATCGGAGAGTAATCCGTAACATAATATCACATCCTATTCTGCACAGCAATGTTTGAAAACCTTCCAATAAAATAAACATCTTTTTTAGAAATAGATTTTATTTATTTTTTATAATACATATATATTTATTATTCTCAGATCGTATTTCTCGCCTTCCACTGGGATTATTACTGGTGTCAACCGAATTCCTGTTTCCTGAACTAATTGGTTTTATTTGTACTATCGTGATGTTGCTTTCAATACGGAAAATTGTGTGAGAAGTTAAACGCTTTAACTTTTTTTATAAAAAAGTTTTTAATTAAATTTTAATTTTATTAGAAGCCGTGAAGTGCAGCAAACGGGTGTTTGGCAGTAGCAGTATGTAGTATGTATACGAGGTTCATTCAGAAAATAAAGGATTTTCATTTTAAACTTACTATTGTTAATTTTACAGATTATTGGTCCTTGTTTCCTTTAAAATACTCCCGTCCACTACTCTTACACATATTCTAGCAGAATTTCCAGTTCGCTAAGAAGTCTTGAATAGCTTAATTTTAAATGACTTTTAGGGTCTGTGACAAATTTGTAATTTCATCAATAGTCTCAAATCAGAGTTCTTTCAGTGCTGATTTTAATCTGGGAAATAAAAATAACTCAGTATGAGCTAGGTCTGGCAAGTAATGAGGAAAAGGGAGGGGAATTATATTTTTTGCACAAAACTGACGAACTGAAAAAGCTCAGTGTGCATGGAAGCATTGTCGTGGTGAAGAAGCCATGAAATGTTTCGCCACAACCCTGATCTCTTTGTGCAATATTTTTTACTTAGCCATTCTAAAGCGCTTTCAGAGTGCATAAGGTTCACTGTCTCACCTTGAGGCAATAAATCAAAATGCACAATTCCATTTAAGTCGAAAAAGCAGAGAGCATCCCTGTTCCTGGTCTCGTAAAGAAACATCTTTGATAAAGACGATCTTTTAATCGTAAAAACCAATAACATTGCGTGACCGAAAGTATAATTTCCGTAAGCTCGTTTTAAGATTTGAAACACTTCTGTGAAAGTTTTTGTAGTTTCACGCAAATTTTACGTTGCATCATTACTCGTGAAAACGCAACGAATACTTAAACTCGCTGCATTCAAATACTAAATGGGGTATCTACAATCCACAGACATGAGTTAAAAGGGAGAATTATGCGGAAGGCAGTACAACGAACCGCACGTCACCAAATATCCTCGTTAACGTGTAATTCAAAATGTTTGGTTATTTTCTGTACATACCTCGTATATTGTAGTGATATCTGCATTGCATAAACGGATTGAATATCAAAGTTGTAACGCGACGAAATCACCAAATAATTTATATCTGTAGAACGTAGCCTATGTTTTTAGTATTTACTATCCTTGGCGCTTAATTGAACATATATTTGAACTAAGATGAATAGTTAACAAAATATCGTGAAAATTTGAAATCATTGAACACAAGATTATCAATGACCTGCATTATTTGGTTTAGTATTTATTAATATATAAAAAAATTAGTAGACCTTTCTCGCTTGTAGATCTTAAAATTCGTTTCTTTCTTTCCAAAAAAACTTCAACAATTTGAAACAATGATATAATTCAAACAAAAGTGACATTAAACCTTTCTGTTTTAACATTCTTATCCACTACTGGCTCGCATTCAACCGTTATAGAGATAAATGATTGGTTTTGTTTTATGAATAATGTGTTCGCATGATTGTGTTTATCGGGTAAAAGTTGGTGGATATACGTATAAAGGAAGATGAGAATTTTCGAACGAGAGGGAAAGATGAGCAGAAAGGTTCAGAAATCTCTTCGTACTATACAATTTCCTTACAAATCCTTCTTATAAAGTTTAACCTCGGTCCCGCATATAGAACAAGGGGGTGTTAAGGGAAGGGCGTAAGTAACAACTCCCCATAAGAGTGAGGAGTCTGCCACTTCAACCGTCATCCAATTTCAACCCCTCCTATAGTTATAAAACCCGTATAGTACCACCAACCCTAAACAAATAAATAATCCCTCAAAATTGGGTACACTGTACGAAACCCCTTCCTTTCCCACATAGTGTTCTAAACATTATTCCCATTTTCGCGTGTTTCCTCCTTCTCTCCGCTGTGATTTCTACAACAAACGTCATCAACATACGTTTCAATCCCTTTCATATTTGTTAAACACCTCCCCACAAACCAACATACAGCCTATTTTGTTCATTCTATACTCTCTTACATAGTCACTAAGCTTCAGCAGAAACAAACTAATGTTCAGTTATATTATACACGTAGTCTGCGTAACTCGTCCTTCCCGTGCATCATTCAGAATGTACTCATTTTGCGAGGAAATATATTTAAATTTTGTGAACTAAATGTAACCTATATAATTCTGATTTTACGTGTTGTGAGAACTGTATGTTCAACATTCTTAATTGCTTAACAGCGATAAATCAGTTCCGTACACAAATAAAATGCAATTTTAGAACCACAAATTATTCTACTCTGTACTTAGTTTACTTTTAAAACCGATCGTATTTCCGTGAAAAACTGAAAAATTCATAAAAGTGTGAATCCAGTTTTTTAGGGTTGTAATAAATAATATTATTTTGAACTAGGCTGTAAATTATTATCAAAATCGATATTGAGGAGTCACGAAGATATTTATTACTACACGTCCAAAGAAAATTGATAACTCGAAAAACCGCGGTAACTGTCTTGCCAATCATTAACGGAATTTAAAATTTACTGTTTTGGTTGTGCTTAAATTAAAAAAAAAATGCGACCGAATCAAACACATAGAGAAAGTTACTTTTACAACGATAGTGATTTTACGTACCGAACTATGTTAAACTTTGCTCTGAAACAAATTAAACGATCTTAATGTGTGATCTAATTGGATCTGTAAGGTAATCGTAAATAGCCACTAACTAAGCAAACGGAGAGAATATGATGCACAATTTTATAATTTTGAATTTAATTTGTATTATGTACATTTAACACACTGGTTGGACTAGTGGTAAAGTCGTCACCGCAAGTCAGTTGTTTAACAGCTGATTTTGGAGGCGAGATTCCATGGTTAAAATCTTAGTAAAAGTAGTTACTTTCATACGGATTTGAATACTAGACAGATGTTACAAGTGTGCTTTGATGGTTGGGGTTAAATGAAACATGCTCTCTACGAAATAGTCGGCCTGATTCTGTAAAAGGCTAAGCCTCATTCACACGTCACACACACCGTACTCACCTCATTGGGTCATGGGTTGCTTATTGTTCTTAAATTGAACAAATTGCCACGTACACGCATGAGAGGTGAAAAAATGTACATTTTGTCCCTAAATGCTTTATAAGGCGGTAATTTTGTAAATAATCGTAATTCTACCATCAAAGCAGAAGCCTCTTACCACCTATTCAAAAGACACTTCACTTGATTGAACGTAAAATATAAATTGTGAATAGGGAAACTAGTAAAAATCGATTGAACCAATTGTTAAAATTTTAGTTCGAATTAATGTAATTAATTTTGTGACTGAATACTATTCCCAAGAAATTTCGGGAGTCTAAAAAGATAGACTCGATTTTTAAATTCCAAATGAATTGGTGAAATACGTTTCGCTACTGACAAAAACTTACAACTTTTATCATACAGCTTTTAAAGAATCATATTTTTTTCTTATAGGAGTTATTAAACGTTAAAATTAGATGCATCTGGCTACCGAATTTTTTAAATTTTTCTCTATTTTCTTACTCCACGGTACACAGTCTCGAGAAAATAGAAAGTTATAATTTTTCTCTATATTATAAGCTGATATATAAAAACTGAACTCTATATTGTAATTAAGATTCTAAGTTTCTAAGGTTATATTAATAGCAATTCTAAGATTCTAAGTAATATAACAAGTAATTCTATTTATAGAGTAAAAAAACTCTATATTATAGTTTTGTGGTGAGCTGACCCCACGGTTTCCAGATTAATTACTGAGATTTCAAATTAGTTAGCTACTTCACTACCCGAAAAACTCAGTCTACACTGGTAATTTGTAGTATCGGTACCTACGTGCTAGTAAAATCTTCACAATGTAATATGTACATTGAAATACCAAGAAACAATATTAGATGAAATCTTAATAAATATTGTGTAAATATTTTTGGAAATATTTTCATTCTTTTTACAAATATGTAAGTAATTTTGTACAAATGTTTTCTCAAATATTAATATACGTTACTGAAAGAGATAAGGAAAATCATTTAGGTGCTTATTGTGTTGATCAGGTTTTATGAAGTAAATTAACAATTTTTTTTGAATAGACAGGTTTAGATGACATGTTTAATCAACTTCTTAGCCCATACTTCTTTCATCTTTCTTAAGTGGTGCTCTTTATCCTCTTGAGTCTATAAACAATATATTTTAATAAACACTACTTTATTTTAATTTCTAATGTTATTTAAATGATTTACTGCATAATTGAGTCTTTTTTCCTAACTGTTATGTTTCAAATTAAAAATAAATGTCATACCTTACAATTTTATGATTTCAAATTTATTTTAACTATTGAATTTGAAACCTTACAATTTTATGATTTCAAATTTATTTTAACTATTGAATTTGAAATTATGGTTGTACACTTCGTTTTTCAGTTAATTATTCATTTGTATAGATAAGTTTTAGGGGATGATTTAGAGTCGCCGGTAAATTCTAGTGTGCCCTGAAAATGAAACCAATTTAAAATTGGTTATTTCGAGTAAAAAGAAATCGGATAGTTGTGCGAGTGAACTACAAGAGGTTATTATGTAAGACATTTAATGCGATTACAAATGATTATTTTCGTCTTGTTAATTGATCTTACGAATAATATATTTTTTTTACAAAAACAATAATATTTTATTATTTGCGTAACGCCCATGAAGAAGATATTGTTAGTAAAATATACTGAAGCGGTACCGAGTTGTTTTTTTTTTTTTGTAAGAATCTAATATTTATTTAATTTATAAGTATTTTTTATTGATTGAATTCATACTATCAAGTGTATTAAATAGTTAAGTGAAGGTCTGTTGTTGTATTAGTACTTAATGTTAGATGTTAGAAATACAACTTTAGCCTTTAGTTGTTCTACAGTTCCTCAATTTAGCTCTTAGAGAAGTGCTTTGTAAATACAACTGGGCCTACTTCATGTCGTTGCCAAACTTCTCTCAACCAATATTTAAACAGTTTAAGAGAAGAAAACCTGGCTATACCCAGCCTGTAGACCCGAGTTGTGTCCTCACCAATCTCTATTTAACACAAGACCATGACTCCGATCAGCTAACTTATACAACCGATAACAAAATCAATACAAATATTGTAAGAAGAGCAAACTTATATTTGTATCCTGTTTACTTTACATAAAAGTAAATTTAACAGAGAAATTTAATGGAAAACTTTTGATTTGTAAGTTGTCTATAAAACTGTCATTGTAAATTTTATGTTAGTAAAAATGAAATTATGTCTCCTTTACTATCAAACATACATAACCTAGAAAAATATTTGTGTCCTAAATTGATTCCGTGATTCGATTGAATATTACGTTTGATTTTATGTATTATAAAATCTGGCTGTACAGTGAAAATCATTCCGTTAAAAAGTATACACAGTTGAGAATATTTTTACCTATTCTACCTTGCCATTTTTCCAGTCGCAATAAAACTGAACAGAAAGAATATTAAATACAGTTTTACTAAACATCTGAAGTCCATTATAAGTTACTGATAGCTGTGTTAGTAGTATTCGTACTATATTCGTATCCTACATCTGAGTAGTGTTTAATTTTGAATGTCCGCACAAGTTAGCAATCAGTAAGCTCCTAATTTTTTTGCCATCGGGAACTGGTCATTATTGACAACCACCCAATTGATCGCTGCTTTTTACTGTATTTTTTGACGTGGATTATGCATGAGTGAACAGGGACCATCAGTATATTTTCTTCACGGATGGCTGTCAACTGGTCACCATACAAAGTCATTTACCCAACCGGTGTTACTTAACAAATAATAACGAATTTCTACCAGCTGACTAATTGGGCTGGCTCGAAGGCTAAGCTCCTAATAACATTTATGTTTGTAGTTATTTTATGTTAACTTAGTTGCTTCGTAAAATAATCTTAAGGTTATGTAAGTAATGTTGTTAACGTTCACTAACGTGATTTGTGTGTACTTGCGTAAACGAAATTATTAAACTTTATTTTTTTTAAGTATTCTTTAACTCGTACAAAACTTTAATACATATATTTCATTCTTTTTACGACGAAGGATGCGTCCTGGTGTTTTCCCTCATGGTAAAGAGCTATCTCGATCTGACATAGTTTATTATCTTTGAGTACAGCTTGACAATGAATACCAATGAACCTAACAGGTATAACTAACGAAGTTTTTAAGTAATTTTTAAAGTCTAACTGAATGGATACCAATCAAGTATACATTTTTTTATATACATGCTGGACCCTCTGTATTAAAAACAACCAAAAATATGAGTATAATTTAAAAAAAAAATCTTGTGAGAAACACTCACACGACTTTCTCTTGCCAATGCTAATAATAACTAATATAACCTAACGTTAGCAATAAAACATTAGAAATAAACAAAAAACTAACCTCAAAAAACGTTACTTAATTTTAATCATGAGTGAATGATGCAAAATGAAAAACAACCTTAGTTAGGCTTAATATCACGGAAATTCACTCTTTTACGCTAAACTAGGCTCTATAGAAAAAAATGTTACAAATAACAGTTGTAGAGCTGTTAATTTTCTATAAATTTGATCATATACAATTTTGTCGTAAAATGCATACTACGGCCGAAATCTTAAAAAATCGATTTTTATTTACAGATTTTCATGAAAAAAAAAAAACAGAAAATCATTAATTACCGCTAACCAAAGCGTTATACAAAACATTTTAAAAGTAAGAGCGGCATATTTTTAAATTCTCTACAACTTTTATTATATACACTTTTGAGCTAAAATGCATATTAAGGCTGAAATTCTAAAAAAACCCGTTTTTTCCGCGACAGAGCCTCCCTAATAATTTCAGCACTCATGGCGCCTACCCTATCTTATAGAACATAAAAAATGTAGTAAATTAGGTAATTTTACAAAAAATCGTACGAGCCGTTTTGAGAAAATCGCAAAAAAGTGAAAAATTACACGAATAAACTACTATTTCAGGTTGACCGATTTCGATGAAAATGTTCGTGTCGGGTCTTCTAGCGGTATCTAACTTAAGTTTCAAGTTTCAATTTCGTACAATATTCCGTTCTTGAGATATTCTGTTCACACACAGACACAGACACACACATCTACACACACACACTCACATCAATAGCTGAAAACATATATTTTGGATTCAGGGGGTCTGAAAACGTGTAGGCCTATATCCGGTGAAAACTCAATTTCGATAAACCGACATGAAAACAATACTATCCTTCTTATATATTCATATAGGCAAGAGAAAGTAAAAATTATAGATGATCCTACATTATGTAAATAACGCCGTCCTTCATAATGATCTACAAGTGCCTTTCATAAATATCAGTTTCCTACCATTCTACAGTTTTTTCAAAAACACCATCCTAACATAGTACATGAGACTTACGTAACTTTTCTAATATTCTGCCTAATAACCAATCTCAACATTGCGAGGTTACTGGAGCAGATACCTCGACAGTAAGCGTAAAACCCTAAATATTTTTCTAATTGATTGTTCCAATTAACAGTCTATTTTTGTAAAGTCCATTCAGAATCCAACTATTACGTAACTATCCAAGGAGTATTGTCAATTATTAGTATTCATAATCTTTATCTAACTGATTACTTAATATTGGAAATTTGTGATTGAAATAAAGAACAGTGAACAATAGTTTTATTTTACAGAAGCGTTTCTCAATTAATTTTCAATAGGATAACAAGTTAGTAGTTACGAGTTTACAGTTTCAGTTATCTCGTATTGTACAAGTTAATTACAGAATTGTCGTAAAGTGAGTAGCCTGCGTACAAATGGAAATGACAACAGTTCAGAATTACCTACATTAATTAAATGCTCCTGTTTGTTGTTATGTTAGCAGACAGGTTAGCTATTGTCAGTTTAGTTTATAACAATAAATTTATTGTGATTGTTTGTACCTACTATTTGTCTGTATGTTACCGAGATAGTAAGGTAACATGAGTTTCGTTAAATAATCAAATTTCTTCTTTCATTTTTTTCATTTAATAATTAGCAAGTTAATCTGACCGAACCACTTTAAACTAAAACAGTAGGTATTATTAGTGTGAAACCTTATTCCCTGACAGTGGGTAGCAACTCTGTTAAAATTTGTCTGTAAAATAGTAAGTGGACTTTTAGTTAGCTTTCTAAACGGATATTTTTGTCCTGATTGATTTTCTTTTCTTTTTGGTCAGATTGATGTAGTCTAAAAAATAGGTTGAGTTTTGAACCTGCAGAAAAGACTGGTCATATATGTAGGGGACGAGGGGCAATTGGAACTTATTTGTCAGCCGACGTAGGCAGATCTATTGACATTCAGAGGCGGTATTCTCCGGTCCCATCATTACATAATTGTTTCATGTGTTATGTGTAGAAATTTATGTGTTTTTAAAGAATTTCTCATAGTTTTCGTGCTTTCCCTTTAGTTTTGCATTCAGTGGTTGGGACTTGCTGAGTTTCATATTAATTTTAGTTGGTCGGTAGTTGGAGTTTTCAGATTTTTGAACTCAGTAGCTTTTTTCACTTGAAGGGGAACACTTAGTTTTTTCTTTCTTGCTTCCTTATGAATTGGTTGTATTGTTTTATTTATAGCAGTTGTTGCTTCTTCGCATAGAGCACTTGACATTCCGTGTTCTTCTTGTCCTTACGATCTTGTTTCAGTTGCAGGTTTGGCTGAATCCTGAGGTCGAGGGTTGGTCTCCTTCTAGTGAAACTGTAGTAATTAAAGTATTCTTGCAGGTTAACTGACTCCCGCAGTTGGGATTTGATTCGTATATGTTGTAGGAATTATCAGAGTGATTTTCCGTTTTTGGTTGTAGGTTTGATTGACTTTTATAGTTATATTTAACAGATCTATCATGGGTTTGAGTATGATTAAAAGCTTTTCGGGTTCCTGAAGTTAAAGTAATAACAGCTAGCTCCATTCGATCAAGTTTTGTCTTTTATTTCTGATATTTCAAGTTGTAGAAAGTTAGGAGTTGACTGTATTAATAATATTATCTTTTATAGGAAAGGCTTGTGCAGTATGTAGGCCTAGTATAATTTACAATTGGTTTTTCTTACCTTTTTAATTTGCAGCTTAGTTACAGATTAAATCAAGCTCTTCATAGATATTATGCGCTTTTCAGCAAAACTGTTTCTATGTAGTTAGTTAATTTTCAAGCTCTGTATTCTGATGCAATAGATTTTTTATTTTGTTAATATATCTTGTTTAATTTTTTATTCCTTCCAGTTTCCCCTCCATACTAGTTAGCTGAGTCTGTAGCTTGAGTGCTTTTCTTTTAAGAGATCATTCTCTTTTACTAGCGCTGACCCTATTTTGGTGGCCATATGCAGTTCATCCTCTTGACTGCTTAAGATTTCTAAAACCTTCAATGAAATTACTTTGATTCAAGTTCCTGTATGATGACAACTATTTACTGTAATAGAGTTAATAGGCATGGAGTTAATAGGCCTTGATTTAATAGGCATGGTTGTTGAACTACCCAGAAATTAATGCTTTCCAATTTTTTGATTTCACAAGTAGCACATTTATTTAAACTTTTCTCTAAAATGTTTTGGCAGCCTGTATTTATTTGTCCCGAGGAACTGTCAGAAAATTGTAGTGAGAAAAAATGAAATTATGTTACGCTTGATATAACCAAAAATCAAAGTAATTTGTAAGAAATTAGTCTGTAAGGAATTTATTTCTTTAAATATATCGGTCTCAAAAGTTTAGAAATGCTGTGAAATTCAAAACTACCTTGCCTGATGATAATCATTTCTAATACTAATAAGTTAACATTATGTCATGTAAATTTGATTAATAATAATGAGGGTAATGTATATTAATAAATAGTGAGAGAGATTTTGAATAGAAAGTACTATTAACTTTTAAGTTTATTAAAAGTTTATAATACAATAAGCTAATTGAATCGGTAATTTCAGAAACCATGTAGGGCTACCTATGTCAAAAAATTATCTTTAGTTTTCTTTAATTTAGAGCGTTTACCTTTGATGACTTTTTTAAGTAAGCTACTCAATTTAAAAATTTGACTTTGGTGTTTCTGAAGTAACAGAGTAATCTGCCGATTTACGTTGTTTCTGTGTGAGTCTGTTGTTAAATAACCGTGAAAGTTTATTATCTACAATAATATTCATTTATTTACTACACTAGATAGCTGAAGAACCTTCTTATGTAAAGAAAAATTAAATTTCTCGACTTTCAAGAAGAAAAATGCTGGTTTTGGTCAAAAAAGTTCTTCATCGTCACCAACAGTTTTTATCTTCCATAAAAATAGCTGTTTTACATTGAAAATTTGTGTTTCTTCCTCTGGAATTTCGGCCTTTGCTTCAAAAAAATCATCAATATTCTTTTTTTAGTTGTAAGAAATTATTTTACGATGAAAATATTTTGTAGAAAATGATGTGTTTACATTCAATATTTTTCCAAAAATGCACTAAAGCGGATAAGACAAAATTTTGACTTAAGGGCTTTCTGAAATTATTAATACAATTGGCCTTTATTGTATTTTATTTTATTGAAAATTAGTAGTACATAAAAGAAAATCAATTATAAAAGAGGGGGAGAGTAAATAGAGTACGTTCTAATATATTTGAATGAAAACGTTTTACGTAAAATTTATTTAATAAGGAAAAGTTAAAAGGAGCTGTTTAATTTAATAATATGCCTTTGTGTCGAACAACATATTCTGTATGAAATGTAAAGGTTATTGGATAACAAGAGTAAGACTAAGTAGGATATTATGTTGTAAAATAATAAGCCGGCATCGTAATAAGTAATCCATTTAAGATACGGAGAGTGCCTTCTCATAAATGTCAAATGAAATGTTTATAATGGCAAACGGACTGGAAGATAATATGCTGTATAATCCTCTTCGAAGAGAAGCAGCAACAGGACGAAGTTGCGTTAAGAGAACTGCAGTTGAAAAGTAGGAGAGGTTGGTAGAGGGGGTCGGTGGTGGTCCATCTGATTTGAGCCCTTCCCACGAGTCCCATCTCAAAAGCAAGGAGCGAGAAAGAGGTCGAGTCGAGTAGCAAGCGAGATATATCGAGAAGGAGGTGGTTAGGAAGTGAGACGGCATGATTAAGAGAAAGAGAAATGAGAACGAGCAAAGGACCAAAGCCCACACGCCAGCTGTAGTTCACTCAACAGTTTTAAGCACATCGCCGTTAATTACCTGGTACATAAGTTATTCAGAACCTCCAGTACGTTATCAAATATTTACGGCCGACCAGATATATAAGAGAGAAAGAGATGGAAGAAGGAAGAAGGAATGGCGCAGAAGGGTAAGCGAATGGAAGAGTAAGGAGAGAGTATTTGGATCGCAGATAAGTCTACGAGATGTCGACGGACCCAAGCAGAAGACTATGTTTTACGTAAGAGATCCAATAAATTTCAACTAACAAAACTTCTTATTTTCCTTCCTCTTTTTACTTTTACATTTTTCAGTTCTTTTTTATGTTATCTGTACATTGCTGCACAGTCAGAAAACTTCGGGTAACGCATAAAAGTATATATTTTTCAATCAAAGAATTTACGATCAAATTCATATTGTCTTTCCTTCCACCAAAGTATTATCTTCATCAATTTTACGGCTCAGTTAATGCGAGTGTTATTCAACGTGAAAGGGGTTAAAGTTGGTCGATTTGGGAGACCTTTCGGCACTTTCGGAGTCCTGCCAACTACGTTATAACCATATGGTTACATCCTAGGAAAGACCGTAATATCGTATATCGGGCCAAGATTAAGCTAGTAATTTCCAGTATGTATACGAATCATTACTGTGGTAAATGAATGAAAAAAATTCAACTCATACTATTTTCAGATAAATAGTTAAATAATTTTAAGATAAATTAGTTAAATATAGTAAAATGTGATTTTAATTAAAAATTCACAAAGAATATGAAGACATTTTCAGTGAGTCAGCTGTTTGACAGCTAATGTACGGAGACGAAGGTTCCGTGGTTCAAATTTCATACGGATTTGAATATTAGACTGTGTTTACCGGTGTACTTTAATGATCGGGGTTCAATTAATCGTACTTTATCAGGAATGCTCGGCCTGATTCTGTACAAGACTACACCTCATTTACACGTTATACATATCATTCTTATCTCATTGGATCATGGCGTTGTTTAATGTTCGACACTGAGCACATTGTAACAAGCACACATTAGAGTTAGAAAAATATTTTGATTGAAAGGAATGCAGTGTATTAACAAATAAGTTGTTCATGTAGAAAAAAAGTAATTACATGTTTTAGAAAATAAATAAATAAAATTACGTAACGTTGGAGGTCTACGAAGACTAGTTAAAAGAATTTACCGAAATAATTGAGGTTTGAACTGCTAGTAGAAATATAGAAAGATTATTTTTGTATATATATATATATATATCATTAGTTTTCATGAAGATTCATTTAATTTTTAAGGAATATTTTTTTTAAATATTTCAAGGCAGATTTCTTCTTTTGCAGAGATGTAAGCTAATTATGAATTTTAACAGTCTGATAAAACAAAACAAAAACATTATGAATATAACTGGATTACAGAGCATTTTACCTGTGTAGAGAAAGTAGTTGTAAAACAATTCACATTTCAGAATACAAAAAATTCTATCATACGTTTCCGCAGGCAATTTTTCATGCTCCTCTTTTTAAAAAGTAAAACTTTCATCAATTTCTATGTTCTTTTATAGTAAAAAATAAAATATAGTAAAAATATAATTTTTATAGGAGTATTTAACTAGATTTTCTAGCATTTATATTTTGAAGTACACGGCGTTCGTATTTAAAACAATAACCAGTGTATTGTAAATGTAGATTCTATTTGTCCTTAAATACAGACTTGTACCGAACGGATTTAAATTTTGTTTTACATGATTGTAGATACCTTTCTACAACCATTTTTGAGATTCTATGAAAAATTCTAAAATGAAAACTTGTAGCCGTAACGAGATTTTTCGAAATAAATAACAAAATATTTTTGCATTAGAGATTTTAATAATGTACTATTCTGGCGACGACGTTTCGAAGTTTGAATCGACTACCTGGTTTGTTTTGAAGTGTCGTTATACAGGGTAGTAGCATGGCGTGTTGTTATGAAATTTAAATGCAATTTAATACAACTCTTAAATACCAACAACTGTATTGTATGGTTAACGGAAAATCTAATTTATTGATCCAAAATAAACTCCTATTAATTCATAAAACAGTACTCAAACCTTTGTAGACATACGGGTTACAACTCTGGGGTAGAAGTCACTGTAACATTGAAATAATTCAAAGGTTTCAGTCAAAAATACTTCGAAACCTCACAGACTCACCTTGGTACATATCTAACACTAAAATACACAGACACGAATACTCCCACTATACAGGGATATCGCAAGTTTCCGCTTTAAAATTGTTAAATATCGACTTGGTTGACTTTCTGTTATTCAGTCTGTCATACCATAATTTAAACAACGCGGTTCAACAGGCGTTTGAAGCCACGGTTGACTCTACTGAAATACCGACTTATGCAAGTCTCTTGTCTTATGTCGCATCTAGGATGCGCGCTACAGAATTAGCGACTGTAACGCCCAAATCGCCGACTGTAACAACGAAACCAATTGCACGCCGATCCTTACAATTTCAAAACAATTCGATTAAACGCACGTCCTTGCTTACCGAAACCAAGGATTTTGAACCGTGTGACCCAGATGCTATTGGATGTCACTTTTGTAATTCAATCAGTCATAATATTTACACTTGTACGGATTTTTTGTTGCTTACACTTGATAATCGTTATCAAGCCATCACCGATATGCGCCGTTGTTTTTCCTGTTTTGGAAAACACAATCGAATAAACTGCCGCTCAAGAAAATCTTGCAAAACGTGCGGTGCTAAGGAGCATCACACGCTACTTCATCGAGAACGATCTCTACCTGGTTATAATCGACTTCAACTGGATTCTGAACGCCGAATTCCGTCCAACGTCTCACTCCGAGTTGCTGACACCTCGCACAGTCGACCATCCACCAGTTATCAGCAATGCAGTTCCGCCGAGTCTACGCCTACGAGAATTGCCACCACCGAATATTCTGCATCTGATCGACGGCCTGAAATTCGACGTCCAACTTCGCCGCCGACTAACGATTCTCGCCATTCTACGCCGCCGTCCAACAGCATGGATCGCACTGCGCTTACATGTCAAACTGACAGCACCGCTGTTTTACTTCGTACTGTCAATATTCTGGTTCGTAACGAACACAACGATTATGTACGACTTCGCGCCGTTTTAGATTCCGGATCTGAAACTTGTCTAATGACAAATCGCGCGGCTCAATCGCTTAACGTAGCCATAACGCCCAGCCGCCAAAATTTAGTCGGCATTACTTCAACTGCCGCTACAATTAAGGGCGCTGTTCAATTACAAGTCGCTTCAATTTTAGACAACGATTTTAAAATGTCTGTCACCGCTTTGGTGGTCAATAAAATCACTAATGATTTACCAACTGCTTGCATATCGAAATCTGCCGCGGCCCAGTTTGTCAATAAGCCGCTAGCAGATCCTGAATTTTATCGTGCTGCGCCTGTCGATTTATTACTTGGCGCCAGTGTTTTCGCTGACATCGTGTCGAATGAACAATGCTCATTTATCGCTGGCACACCCTCCGCCCTATCCACTGTTTTTGGATGGGTCATTTTTGGCCAAGTTCCGCTCAACAATTCGCCAGATTACTGCCGAAATTCTACAACGTTATTCACTCAAGTCACCGACGTTCAAGCCGACCTGCAACGATTTTGGGAATCAGAAGAATTAGCCGACCTGCCGATACCTCATCCAGACAACGAATTCTGCGAACATTTGTATACTGATACAACCACAAGGGACAGTAAAGGTCGTTACACTGTCGCCTTACCATTTAAAGGCTATTTCGCTCCTTTAAAATCAAATCGACAAATCGTGTCCCGTTCGGCCGCTAACTTCGCGGCTCGCATCGCTTCCAAGCCAATTGTAGCTGAAAAATACCATCAGTTCATGCACGAGTACCTCGAATTAAGGCATATGACGCTTGCGCCTTCACCATCTCAATATGTTATTCCGCACCATGGAGTTTTTAAAACACATGATCCTAACGGCAAAATACGTGTTGTTTTTAACGCTTCGTTTCCAGATCCCGCCGGCAATACACTTAATAATATTTTATTGCCGGGTCCTAAACTACAAAAGGACATAGTGGATATTCTTAGTTCATTTCGCACTCACCGTTATGTCATTTGTACCGATATATAAATGATGGATCGCCAAATAAATGTGCGCGCTTCTGATCGCCGCTTTCAGCACATTTTTTATCAAAACGCCAATAGCTCGTCGCCTCAAGAATACGAATTGAACACCGTCACGTATGGCCTCGCACCTTCCGCTTACTTGGCCCAGCGCACTCTGCTACAACTTTCCGCCGATGAAGGGGAAAATTATCCGTTAGCCGCCAACTCGATCGTTCAGCACTCCTATGTCGACGACATCATCACCGGTGCTTCAACTTTAAAGGAAGCCAATCAACTTATTACCGAATTAACGGAGCTGTTCGCCCGCGGAGGATTTGAACTTCGCAAGTGGTCCTCTAATTGCGCTCAATTATTAGAACGATTTCCGAACGAATTTTTAGAATCTGCTTTAGATTTCTCTAGCGACTCTGCTATCAAAATTCTCGGTTTGCAGTGGTCTCCTATTAGCGACGCCTTTGCTTACCAAGTCGCGCAATTTACCGATGCGCCTACCAAACGAACTGTTTTATCGTACCTCGCTCGTACTTTCGACCCACTAGGGTTTCTTACTCCAGTGACGTTCTGGATCAAAACATTGATAAAAACGCTTTGGAATAACGAAATGGCATGGGACGATCCATTGCCCAACGATATTAACGAAATATGGCTCAACTTCGCTAGTAAGATGTCATGCTTAAAACCACTTACTATACCTCGCCAAATGACTGTACCGAACGCCGTATACCGATTGCTAGGTTTTTGTGACGCTTCTGAAAAGGTTATGCTGCGTGCCTTTATTTACACGTCCAGCATCACGACTCTGTCTCTGTTCACCTGCTCAAAGCTAAAAGTCGTGTTTCGCCGTCTAAAACTGTTGTCACCATACCACGCCTCGAATTATGTGCCGCATTGCTGCTGGCACGCTTGACCGAGTCTGTGCTTGATCTTCGAACTTCGTTAAACTGCACCGAGATCCGCCTTCACACCGACGCCAGTATTGTCTTAGCGTGGCTCCACACGCCTCCACATCGACTTAAAGTTTACGTCGCCAATCGAGTGCTTCGCATCCTGCAGAAAACTGACATCAGTATGTGGTCGCACATTCCTACTGCCGAAAACGCCGCTGACGTCGCCTCGAGAGGATGTACTCCCGACTGCCTTCTGTCTTCCGAAATCTGGTGGAACGGACCTGCTCGCTATCATCTGCCCTTCAATTCATGGCCAGCTGTTAGCACACCGACTCTGTCTGCCGAACAACTAGATCTTCGCCCGGAAAAACTAAGCTTAATCGCCTCTGCATCCAACGAATTAGCGGATGAAATTTTATTGAAATTTTCCGACTACGCCCGAGCTTTACGAGTAATCGCCTACGTACGTCGATTCATCAAACGAGCCAAATCGAAAGAAGTCACATTTACGCCGTTCATCACCTCGGAGGAACTTGCTCAAGCCCGAGTCGTCTGTGTCAAGCTAACTCAAAAACGGTACTTCTCTAGCCAAATAGACAAGTGCACTTCTAACAAAGTACAAACGCCAAGTTTCGCCGCGCTTCAGCCATTTTTAGACGAAAATGGGGCGCTCAGGGTGGGCGGTCGCCTTTCTCGCGCCAACACCAACTTCAACAGCAAGCATCCTTACTTGCTGCCTAAGCACAGCCACCTTACGCACTTGGTCTGTGATTATTATCATAAAGTTTCGCTGCACTCTGAGCCTCGTACTACTCAATCTTTGGTAGTGCAACAATTTTGGATATTGTCTGCCCGCAGTGTGATTCGTCAGCGAATACATCGGTGCACTCGCTGTGTACGCTTCAGTAAGATAACGACACAACCGCTCATGTCGGATCTTCCGCCTTCAAGAGTCAACCACATTCGCGCCTTCTATTCGACCGGAGTAGACTACGCCGGTCCCTTTGCGGTTAAGGTAAACGGAACCCGCAAAGCCACCACGACAAAAGGTTGTTTATGTTTGTTTGTCTGCATGAGTACTAAGGCCGTGCATCTGGAATTTGTCTCCGACCTCACAACTGACGCCTTTCTCGCCGCATTTGACCGCTTCGCATCACGCCGAGGGCTGCCTGCGGAAATCTTCTCAGACAACGGAACGAACTTTGTCGGAGCCAAGAACGCTTTCAACGAGATTTACCGATCCATCAAGTCATCATCCGCAGTCATCGGAAACGCTCTAGCCGCCAAAAACGTGCGATGGCACCTCAACCCGCCTGCTTCGCCGAACTTCGGAGGCCTCTGGGAAGCCGCCGTAAAATCAGCTAAGCATTGTCTCGCTCGCCTCTTGGGAAAAACCATTCTTACGTACGAGGGCTATGCCACCCTCTTTGCTCGAATCGAAGCTGTGCTCAATAGCCGTCCTCTGTTTGACGCCTCAACTGACCCTGCCGAACTTGACACCAATTTGACTCCAGGTCATTTCTTAATAGGTGTTTCGCTTGTCTAGCCTCCTGAAAAACCGGTTCCTGAAAAGTTGTCTCTCAAGTCCAGATGGTTATTAATAAAAAACTTAACTCAATCATTTTGGAAAATCTGGTCAAAAAATTATTTGCATACTCAAATTCAACGAAATAAGTGGACCAAACCCGGAACCAACGTCTCAATCGGTCAAGTTGTCATTTCCCGGCAAATGGACACCTCGCCGGCGCAGTGGCCGCTTGGTGTAATATCGCAAGTCTTTCCTGGACATGATAGTATTGTTAGAACTGTCGAGATCAAAACTCAGCACGGGCATTACGTACGCCCCGTCTCGTCTTTAGTTTTGCTGCCCGCAAACTAAAGTTCCCGGGCGTCCTGGGACGACGTTAAACTCACCCCCGCGATGGTCGCCTTTCGCGGTATTCTTTTGGGCCTTGTTCGCCTTTTTCGGCCGCATCGCATTTGTATTTGAGTCAGCTTTACTTTGGTTAATTACCATGTTCGACGGGATCTACTAGAACGCCATAGTCTTCATTCCGCTTAAAGGTCGCATGACAATTATCTTCGGCCCTTTCGGGCAACTTCGCCGCGCTGTCCATCGTCTTTTGTTCTCGCCTCGACGCCGTTGACTGCTGCACCTCCTCCTCTTCCTCTGCTGCTGCCGTCTTCTGTGTCTTGTTTGAGTTTGTTACCAACGCCGAGCGCCGACTGCTCTTTCTTCAACGTCTCATCTACGTAATTGATTGTTTCAACGTTTACAAGCTGCCGGGCTGAACGACGCCCGCCTGTTCTGAATAAGCCTTTGGAAGCCTTCAGAATGTGTATCGAGATTTATTCCGTTTCTTTTGTGCCTTTGCTAGGCCTTCAACGACTGCGATTTTCTGAAATTATCGAATTCTTCAGATTCTCGATTCTGCATTCAACGTTTCCGTTCGCCTCTCGTCGCGCTTGCTTTTAAGCCCTCGCTTAGAAGCACAGCAAAATGTCCGTTTACCGTTTGGCTCTCGCGCGAGCCTGTGGAAAATGTTCCGTCTTCTGGCCGCTACAGACCGCGCTCTGTGGACGCCCATCCAGATGTTCCGTTCGTCTTCTTCGTCGTCTCAACGTTTGTTCTCTTCGCTTCGCTCTCAACGATATCTTCGACCTCAACGTTTGTCGCACTTCTCCTGCCTTTTTGGTGGGCGGTGCGCTCTTCGCTTCGTACTCTACGTTTTCATCGAATTGTCTTTACAATTTATTTTTATTATTTTATTTATTATTATTATATTTATATTATATATTATTTTATTTATTTTTTATTAGTCTTAACAAAGTATTTTTCAATAAATTCATCCTGTACAAGAGGAAACTCGAAAGTTTTGCACCAGTTAGGCCTACCAAACACAACCTGAAAACCCTAGAAAACTCATCTCCTAGACAACGGTGAAACTCACAGAGAACTGCACAGACTACAATACAAATGTATTTTAAAACGTTTACGTCAAGAACAATACAACAAAATTTTAATTTATAAAGTGATACCACGGGGTATTAATCACTCATGACTCACACAACACATATAGGTACTCATTGTTTTATGAGAGCAGATCGTAGATTCACAGTAACACAAAAAAAATTACAATATTTCTATAAATTCATTATAAGTGTTACTGTAAACTGTGAAATTGGTTGTTTGTAAAATGTAGAATAAATTTAGTACATCGATCAAAAATATTGTGTGAATCTGTTCACACAGGCCAGCTGGTATATATTAATAATAAAAAAGAACTTTTAGTCTATTGCCTAATCACTATTGTTGTTTAGGTCAACAGCCGAAATTCTGGTTTGAACCTCTAGAGGTTTTACTAAGTGGGAGTAAGGTGGTTTACAATAGCCTTCCTCACTGAGTTAAAAGAGTAACCTTATCAGCATGCCAGGCCCTCCGGAAAGTACCCACTTTCTACCCTGCAAATGACACCTTCACTTCATTCACCACAGGGTCTGGCTGAACAGTGAAATTCATTATACTCTCAGTAAAGATAACTCTGACTAGTGTATTTTAACGCTCTACCTCTTCTGTTATTAAATAGTTCAGTCATATAATTGGCTGACTATGTTATAAAGAAACATAGCTACTTTTTTCCTGAAACCAACGGATAGAGTCCAATTGATTTAACAGTCCACCTACCCGTTATGGGCAATAATAAATTTTATAAAATCACTGATTAGTGAGTAACAAAGAGTATTTTAGTGTTTTATTTATTTTTCACTAGATTGTGAGCATGAATAGCGTGAGGAAACGTTAAATGTCTGGGGCTTTTAAAAGGGCCGTTTAAGCGGTAGTCGTCTAGGTGGGAAGAATCGGTTGGTGAGCGGCTGTGGCTGTCGTAGTCGTTGTGACGGTCGAGGAGAGGACAACATTGCATCTGTCGTTCAGCAGAGAGGTAGTCTTCTTTCCTTGCAGTGGTGCTTCGACGGCTACTTTAACAGGACCCGGTGGGCGCTCACTTGAGGGACCGCTATGGACATTGCTCGTGGCAGCAGGCGATGATGGTCCTGGTCGACGTGGCTACGGTGTCGGTCGGCGATCGGAAGCAGCAACTTTTTTCTTGCTGGGTCGTTGATGGGTCTTCGTCGGAGTCCAGTAGTCGTGTGTCGATGGTTGGTATCTAGTCGGAGTTGTATTGTGGAATAGAATGACGATCGGGCTTAATACAATGTTCTTATATTTAGTAACTAAAGTGGCAGCTACTAGCCCTCTGCATTGCCGACAAAGGTCTGTCTAAAAGTCGGAATCATTGTCGGCATGTCGGAATCTTTATCGGCGGCAGCACAGTACCTAGGTCGACGGCGACATTATCATTAATATTATTATGTTTTTTTCAGGTGGTACAGTTGACAGTAATTGGACGAGAGAACCTGAATTTTCCATCCCCATTGGTAATCTTACTACCCCTGTTGGAAGAGAAGCAGTTCTATCATGTACAGTTGATCACCTTGGAAAGCATAAGGTAATGAAATAATTTCTTATACATTTTAAAGAATTCGTATAACTAATGTTATAGGTATTATAACTGAAGAGAAAAGTATTTTGAGTTTAGTTGATTGATGTAGGTGAGTATAATTTTTTTTTAATTACCAGAAATATTTTTTTTTGTCTTTTATGATCACAATAGATTATTTTAGTCAAATTTAGAAAGCTTCTTCCTTTTCATATTCTTTATCTAGATGTTTTGCTAGTGCATTTTTAATTTAGTGGTTAATTACCAGAAATATTTTGTTAAAGAAACTTCCTTTAAAAAATTAAACATAAAATCTTATTTTTAAATTATTGTGTTTTGTTTAATTTAAAAACTAAAAGTAATTTCAAAAATTGAAGGTATGTTATTATCGAAACACAAAATAAATAAATATTTGACACGGCTTATAAATTCATTCTTTTTATGTCGACTTTTTCATTTGAGATATAG
The DNA here is from genome assembly GCA_035578175.1 of Catonia carolina. NCBI lineage: Eukaryota > Metazoa > Arthropoda > Insecta > Hemiptera > Achilidae > Catonia > Catonia carolina. The sequence goes on from JAQMRL010000001.1 coordinate 334,078,098, forward strand.
AGTTATTCCTATAATTCTGTACAGCACTGTTCAGTAATTTTGTTGCCAACTCCTTTCCCAGAGGAGTGTTCCATTGAAGCGTAGAGACAGAAATGGTGGTTGGTTGAGTTTACAAATTTTTCAGTGTCCCTTTGGAAATCTCCCATTTGTAGGAGCAACAAACTACTTTATTTTGTCAAGCAAGTTTCGTAAAAACATCTCAGATTAATGTCACCTGTTAATATAATAATATAGCATTATTCAAAACATTTTAAATTTATTTCCTTATAAAGTTATATTTAGAACAATATCGTAGTTTTTCCAGGTTATTTTAAGTTTTATTAACATCCGTGCATAATCTGGTTAGAATGAATAATTTTAACTGCTGTAGAAGTATTTCTGAGCATTTTTATTACTTTATTTTCATGATTTCTTAATTGGTATGCCATGTCAATTGCCACTCTCTTGTTGTTTTTACTGTTCGAAGAATTTTTAGCTAACACGAGGAAAATTTTGGTTCTAGTAGAAAATGAGATAGATAAATTAAAATTTCTGATTTTCGAGCTTTAAGTTAGTACTGTATATTGGATATTACAAATGTTATGATCTTAATAACTATACAAAATATTGTGGTGCAGTCGTACAGCACAATAGAATTAGCTTGATTAGAAAGCAAACGGTCCGTTTATTATTTCCAGGTAGGGGTGGAAGTTTTTAACACGTTAAACTGTTAGCGTTCCCACTGATACCCTTCCTTAACCCAAAAGAATAATTATTGATAATGACCGATTTATTGATGCGACAGGTAATCTTTCGGAAACGTCAAAAATATTATATTAATCCACGTGTACAGTACGTAAAGCCGATTTCGTAATATAAAATTTTAATAATTATAGAATTATATGTTTACATTATTCAAAATATGTTATATTCTTTAAATCACCCGTAATACGTTAAACAGTAAAAACTTACCAATTATAGCGCTTTCGTGCATAAAATGCACAGCTTCAGTAATTTTCTATAGGCCTACTATTTAAAATTTAAAAACATCCTACTTTCACCATGGTAGATAAGGGAAATAGTTCTGTTTCTTATCACATAGTCAGCCAATTGTATGACTAAACTATTTAAGAACAGAAAGTTGTAAAAGCCACTAGTCAGAGTTATCGCCTCTGAGAGTAATGAATGCTCACTATACAGCCAGACCCTGTGGTGAACGAAGTGAAGGTGTCATTTGCAGGGTAGAAAGTAGGTGCTTCTCAGAGGGCCTGGCATGCTGATAAGCATACTCAGTGAGAAACGCAATAGTAAACCACTTCACTCCTCATTTGGGTTCTTCGCCGAGGTCCCAGGTTCGATTCCCGGTCAGGTCTGGCATTTTTTCATCACTCATTTTTCATATTTTACCCTTCTCACCGTCTGCATTAGCAGAAATTGCAAAACAGTCAGACGTAAACCCCCCAAAAATAATCCTCATTTACTTATTAAAACCTCTAGATTCAAACCAGCCTTTCGGCTGCTGACCTAAAAAACAACAAAATAAAAATAAAAACCAGTTGATACACAATAGATGATTATCACCTGATTAAAAATGGCATTAGCTTCTTTTGGATGTTATTTATCCATCTTCAGTTGCATGCACACTTTCGTCAGTTTGTCATGACAACTGATTTCCGATAGGACTTATAGCCTTTTATAATCAGGTGTGGTCATCTATTGTGTATTTGTTTGTTTTTAATATTATATAATAAATTTAATTATGTTTGACTTTATCCCGAATTCAAATATCAAAATTTTCTTTCTTGTGGGCATTTTGATAGTATCTACATATAATGGAATAATCAAGTTTGGAAAATAGTAAATATCGTGGCCTATTAAGCAATTTTTATTTTTTTGCCAATGTGAAAACTATTATAAAGCTTTCATTCAAAGATTGGTACAAAAAATGTTAATAGTTTGTTCGTTCTGTTTTTAAAAAGTTTTTAACTAACCTCCCTGTTTTCAATTAGGCCTACTTTATGAAGCAAGATATTTCTTCTTTTCACTGCTGGATTTAACATGACCGTGTCTTAGATAATCATTAAATACTCTTGGTCCCAATTTATTACATTTTACGAAGCACATTCTGGCTGATTTCCAACAAAACAATGAAACAAACATCTTGCAATATGTACTATGTAGTGTATCAGTTTATTCTCCTATTTGTCGTCAATTTGTGTCCTTTTATTCTTAAGCTCTCGCCATTATTTCTTACATAATGCCTGTCTGTAACTTACGCTTTATTAAACAAAAATAGGTTCACTGAATCGAAACAGCGTATAGAAATTTGCTTTATCAAATTTAATCTGTAATTGATTTTCAATACAACAGATTTTATTAATACAGTTCTTTAGGTAATCTTTCGAATTTTTTGCTTATGATTTATAAAAACTTTTTTGTAGCGTATAATTGAATGAAATATTTTATTTTAACTTTTATTACCTTGAAAAAGAAAGCTGAAAATAATGGCATCACTTTTATCAGCAAATTCCAAAATGTTTCATTACATGTTGTTTTGTTTTAAAGTTCACCTGCGATTTCGAGGGTTATAATTTTGTAGGTTTCTTCCTTATTACTTAGTTTAAATTATGCTGTTTTGTTAATTTTTTATTGAAGGTAATGTTTTAGTCTTCAGTATTACATGTTGTAATGAATTAATTAATTTGAAATAATTGCAATACAGAGTTTCCAACACTTATAGTAATTTAAATTATAATTAGTGCAAAATTAATTACGTTAAGAGCTAAATGACGTAAGGTTACCAAAACCAAATTATTACTTAAAAAACTAAAGTTCGACTCCTTATTCCGTAATACCACCTCAACTGACCACCGTTATTGCTGTGTCCACACTCGTGTCTCACTTCTGTTGTGTTTTCAAGATGGATAAAAATGATTTTCTTCTGTTAGGAGAAATCAATGCGGCATATTTAGTGACTAGACAGGCAAATAAACGTAGGAAATTGAGGTTTACCTGCTGTTGTAAAAATTTATGGTTCAGTTAAATAATAATTTCCCTATCTTTACGTGAAGCCAAAATATCACTTTTGTTAGAGAAAATGACTGCCGTATTAAAAGTGAACATCAGATTTTACTTTTCAAATATTCCTAATATAGAGCAAATGCTGATCTTCAACATACTTAAACTCCGATTTTGTTATATAAAGCCTGGACGGAGTAACATACGTTTAAAACGTACATTAACGGAAAACAGGCTAATCGGAGCTAATCGGTAACATAGCCTACTTGCTAAAGCCTACTTCGGTAAAAACGTACTGCAACGTAATTATGTTCTGAAAATGTTCAAACACCTCAGCAGTTCTTATATACAAGCTTACTTCTTGAAACTTCCAACAGTAAAAATTTGTTAATTATCCGGTACTGATTTAGTGTCTCAATTTCCGTTCAATACCACTATCTACATTTATTAGTTAATAGGAACGGTAACTTTTGCTATTTTATAGTTTCTGTGATTAAATTGGCTATGTAAAATTAAAAATACAATTGTTCGTACACAATCGATTACGAACAAAACCCGTACAGTTTATAGAATTATAAGCTTCTTACAGCCAAAACTTTATTTGTATGTTTCGAAGACTGGCTAGAATCTATTTGGTTGGGTTTTTAATATTTTGGGCATGATTAGAAATAACTTGAGTATTTTATGAATACCTTCTTTGTCTTCTTTTTCAACAAAGAAGACAAAGGTAATGGCATTCAGGGGGAAGGAGTCAGTCAAAAGCAAAATTTTTATAGAGAATGTTATTTTAGAACAGCTATCCCACGTTCTGTATCTAGGTTGCAACATTACATATCAACAGGATAAAGATGCTTGCAGTAAGATGCACCGATTTCAGTATATGTGCGTAACTATCCACAGAACCTTAAAAATAGCACCACCAAAAACATGAGGTTGATATTTTATAAAACGGTATCAGTCCCAACCCTACTCTATGGCAGGGAAACTTGGGTGTTATCAAAGCGAGAGGAGAGTACATTGCAAGCATCTGAAATTAAATTAATGTGACATACGTATTGGTGTAGTAGAGAAGATCATTACAGGAATACCGGATAAGGAAGTAACTCAAAACCTTCTCTATATACGGCGGGTATCTATATACGGCAGTGGTTGGAGCATGTGAGCAGAATGAGGGAGGATAGGATATCTAAGCAAACAATAGGTTTTAAATTGGAGGGAAAGAGAGAATGAGTATGCCCGAGAACGAGACAGGCAGATTTGAGAAGTTTGGAACATGCAGAGATTCTAATCCTTGAAAGGCAGAAGAAGAAGATTTTATGAATTTGACTGTTGCATGATCGTAGGACCATAGGACGGAAGTATTCCTGTAACGTTAAAAATTGTTGACAAACTATTTTACCGCGCATCAGAATTATTACTGGAAGCCCAGATGAATAGAACTATAGATGAATCTCATTTGTTTATATGGTTACTTAATGAGATTTGGTTGGCGTGCAATAAATAATGTTAACAATATAACGCACGTATGCTTTTGCCGGCCTGTGAAGAAGAGAGGAAGTTCTCTTTGGAAATTTATATTTTGAATGCGGTTTATTAGATTCATACGACCTTTTAGTATTATTTACGTAAGAACCCTACTGGTAAAGTAATTAAATTCACTGCCACCCGTTAATTTTCTACTTAATATAGAAGGTGTTATTGAGTATGAAGTAATTTATGAATCGTCTTAAGGTAGTTACCTCGACACGGAAAGAAGTGGTCCGTAGAAAGCAGTAAATTCAATGCTCTTCATCTATGATCATACGATACACACAAATCAATTTTAAGACTAGTTTTTGATTTATTTTACTCCGTTGTTTTTTTGTTAATTGTCTCAAAAAATTATAATTGTTTTTAGATGTTTATCTAAAAAATTGTAACTGTTGTCATCATTAAGTTTGGTATTATGTTTCAATTAGATAGTTTAATTCAATTCCGGCGTACTTTAAGGTAGTGTTTCTGGGTCGCGATTGTATGTTATTTACTTCAGATTTACCAACAGCAGAAAATACAGTTTTAGCAACTTTTGCTGATAATATGGGTGTTCTGCCTGTGAATGAAGATCCGACTGTAGCTTTACGGTAGTTACAAGATTTTGTTATAAGAATGGTTACAGAAGTGGAGGGTTAAGGTTGTCACATACATAAAATGGAAACAATATTTTTATGTATACGAAATAGTTAGTCAAGTGTGCTGATTTGTTTTAGATTGGGATAAATGATAAGGTCAAGAACATGGTAGAAATTTTCAGATCAAATAATAATAATATAATAATATTTTATTTTTATTCCACTTTATACAAATACAAAATTATATCTTATCTACTAGGAATAAATAACCACCAACTCAAGTAAACGGTGGTTATATAAAAAAATACATAAAAACAAGTTTACAAATGAATTACAAATCAAATGAATTATAAATAAATTACAAATCAAATGTCATCATCCACTACAAATGACAATTCAAATCGTAGCGGCAGCTACAGTGCATGTTAACTACATTTTTTTAAACAACAATATTAACCAAGCCGTCAGTGTTCAGAGCAGATATTCACCTGTACATGACTAACACTAAACTCAGTTATTATTGTTATATTATTTACCAAGATCAGTAAATTCCTACAAGGACTGAATAGCAAGCACTGCAAGTCAGTAACGGTAAAACACCAACGCTAACCAACAATTCTTACAAGTGAATCAACATCAGTTATGTCATTGAGCCAATCTTTAACCTTTCTTGAAAATATTAACATGTTTAAGCTATTTTTAGTTTCAATAGGTAGCAGATTAAATGATAAGTTGCTGTAAATATGTAACGGTTGAGAGTGAGAAAAAAAAGTTAAACAAAGAGGAAAATACATAACAGATTCGAGGGATTTCCGGAAGTTTCGTTGAAACGAGAGAGTAGAAGTGAGATGGAAAATAATTCTGATTTCTGATTGACTAATTAGTGTGTGACTTAAATGAGGTGAACTGTGATTATGGAAAAGAATAAAAGGAAATAGGAGTCAAACAGAGTTAGTTTGACTAACTCTAACTAACTTTTTTATTGATTTAGATCCTAAAAACGGTAACATTGATGAGATATATAAAATTAATTCATTATTGCACACCATCGTTCGTGTTGAAGAACTACGTCGACATAGAAATGTGGTACAGTGTACCAGATGCCAGCGCTTCAACCACACCAAAGCGTACTGCAACCGTCCGGCGCGTTGCGTTAAATGCTCCGGGCCCCATCTCTCGACTGACTGTAAAAAGAGTAGAGATGCAGCTCCTACTTGCGCTCTGTGCAGACAACAGCACACGGCAAATTACAGAGGTTGCACTGTGTTGTGTATGAAGAGTTACAAAATCAGCGGAAACGCCAGTCGACTACCGGCACGGAGAGACCTTCACCAGAGACACATAATAATGGAGTAACTTTTAAGCCTGATGACAAGAACATGTTCTCGAAAATCCCAGCAGTTAGCCGACGAGTGAGTGAGCAAGAAACCAAAACCATTTCTGAACCTATTTCTTCAAATGAACGCAAAAACGATACAAATAATTCTAAATCTTATGTTTGTCATTCTAATTCTCGTTCTTATGTTTCAGCTGTAAAAGGAGACCGCCAAATAGTAGATCATTCCGTTAATTTAAATAATATAATGCAATCATTTTTAACAGATATAAAAAATGTCATCATGCCTTTGATATCTCTAATGACACAACTGACACAAGTCTTACTGAACACTTATGGCCCAAAACCCTAATTCTTCTGATTCTCTTCTTGTCCTCCTTTGGAATAGTAACGGGATATTGCAGCATAAAAGTTTACTGGAATTTACTCTTAATACTCGTCGAGTAGACGTTGCATTGCTTTGTGAGACTCATTTAACAGCAAAACACACCTTCTTCGTCCCTAATTATACAACATATCGTTCCGATCACCCGGACGGAACAGCCCACGGTGGTACCGCTGTTCTTGTTCGTTCGAATCTGTTGCATTATCGTTGCCCTTTGGATCAACAAAATTTTCTCCAAGCTACAGCTATATCGCTTTTGTCGAATAACTTTCCCTTCACACTAGCTGCAGTGTATTGTTCTCCTCGATTTTCAGTTTCGGCTCAAACATTTACTTCATTCTTTCAATCTCTTGGCCCTAAGTTTGTGGCAGGAGGTGATTTCAATTCAAAACACCACCATTGGGGCTCTCGTCTCAATAATCCCAATGGTCGTAACTTGTATTCCTGTCTTCTTTCCAATAACTATTCTTTCATTGCTCCTCCTGAGTTTACATATTGGCCGTCTTCTATAAATAATCAACCGGTCCTTCTTGACTTTTTTGTTACTAAAAATATTAACAATTTTTCAAGAATAGAGTTTGCCGATGAACTTTCATCGGACCATTCCAGTATTCTTTTGACGCTAAGTTTAGTACCTCTTATTCGACCTTCTCCCCCATCACTTACCCGTGGAGTCGTTAATTGGCACACTTTTCGTAATTACATCGACGATAAGATAAATTTACGAATCCCCTTAAAAACTTCTGAAGACATTGAAATGGCTGTTGAACATTTTGTCTCTACCGTGCAACAAGCCGCTTGGTCAGCTTGCGATTCAATACAACCAAGACCGCATAACGTCCCTTGTTACCCAATCTATATCCGTAATCTAATACGAGACAAACGACGCGCTAGAAAAGTCTGGCAAGTTTCTAGACGACCTGCTGACAAGATTACTTATAATAGGTTAAACAATGAATTGAAGAGGCTTATACGTGAATTCAAGCAACATGCGTTTGAGTCAAGTATTAGTTCTCTTACTGTTAAAGATGGATCGTTATGGTCCAAAATTAGACGGATACTAAAGTATCACACTCCTTCTCCTCCTCTTCGACGTAGCGATGGTAGTTGTGTGATCTCTGATGAAAGTAAAGCCTCTGAATTTGCTTTGCATCTGTCTCAAGTTTTCCAACCTCATCCGGATGTTCAGAACCCTCTCTTCGTCTCTGAAATTGATTGTTTGATATCAAACCCCCTACAACTTTCCCTTCCCCCTAACCCGTTTAAGCCATCTGAAGTCTTTAATCTTATTAAGCACCTTCCTAAACGCAAATCCCCGGGCTACGACCTCATAACTGCTGAGGTTCTTCAAGAACTCCCTAGAAAAGGTATATTATGTTTGACCTTCATCTTTAACAGCATATTACGAACCACCAAAATTCCAATTCAGTGGAAATCTTCTGTTATTAAAATGATTCATAAGTCTGATAAACCTCCAGGAAACATAGCTTCATATCGTCCTATAAGTCTACTTCCTCTATGTTCTAAAATTTTTGTGAAACTACTTTTCGCCAGGATTTTACCGATTGTAGAAAACCTGAAAATACTACCATCACATCAGTTCGGGTTTAGATCAGACACTCAACTATTCATCAGCTACACAGGGTTGTAGATTTCCTTGCCTCTGCCTTAGAAAGAAAACATTACGCTAGTGGAATATTTCTCGATATTAGTCAAGCTTTTGATCGAGTATGGATTGAGGGGTTATTATCTAAACTTCGCTTTTTGCCCTCCACCTACTATCTCATATTAAGGTCTTTTCTCACTGATCGATATTTTTGTGTCTCTCAAGGTAATGCAAGGTCTGCTTATTACAAAATTCTTGCAGGAGTTCCTCAGGGATCTATCCTTGCACCTCTCCTCTACAACATTTACACTTCTGACATGCCTACTACCAGAATAACAACAATAGCCACATACGCAGATGATACTGTCATTTTAGCAGCTTCAAAAAGTTTCATTGAAACTACCCAAAATTTACAACACCATGTGAACATTCTTGACACATGGTTTAATAATTGGCGTATAAAGGTGAATGCTTCAAAAACAATGCAGAGTACTTTTACTCTCATGAAACAAAGATGTCCCGCTGTTTTCTTGCGCGGTCAACCGCTTCCACAAACCGATTCAATTCGATATCTCGGCCTGTACATTGACAGACGCTTGACCTGGAAAAAACACGTTCAAATAAAACGGCAGACTCTGGATAACAGACGAAAACAACTATTTTCCTTGATATCGCGACGATCAAAACTTCCACTTCATTTAAAACTACAAGTATACAAATATTTTCTGAAACCGATTTAGACTTACGGTGGCCAAATTTACGACGCAGCAAAACATTCAACTCTACAACGAATTCAACGATTTCAATCCAAATTGCTTAGACAAATAACTGACGCACCCTTTTATGTTACTAATCACACATTGCACAACGACTTACGTGTTCCATACATTAACGACACATTTTATCACATCTATTCTCGGTTCAAACGCAAACTTGATTATCATAAAAATCATCTCATTAGAACACTGGCATCCCCAAACTTACCCGGAAATCTGCAACGCAGACTTAAACGACGATGGAGTAGAGATATCATAGCGCAGATGTAAATTCTATCAATTTATTATCCAAGATTAATCCAACGTTGGGGTGGCACTATTGAGTGGTGGTCTCCTTAATGTCTTAACGCCATTTGTGTTTTTGTTAATAACATCACATTCACTGGTTGTATTTTGTACAGTTGTGAATAAATAAACTAAGTTAAAAAAAAAAAAAACAGAGTTAGTTGGACAACACAAGTGAACACATCATGTAGTCTGCGGTAGTTAGTGTGAGATCAGTAAGAAGTGATTATTTAGAATTTAGAATTTTTTTTACTTTAAAAATTGTACTAGAATCGATAAATAAAATTTTCATAATGTTGAAATAATGAAATAAATTTATAAAATCAAACTTTAATTCCTTATAAACGTAGGCCCCTTATGTCAAAGACCAAAATAATAAGTAAGGCTTTGTAATTTTAAAATTATGTAATCTTGAAACCATCAAATTGAGTATTATTATTATTATTATTATTATTATTATTATTTTCATAACCAGGTTTTATTAAAAGAATATTTGATAACATCAAATATTTTTTTTATCAAATGTTTTATACTCGCGGATACGGTAAGATTTACCGTATACACTCCATAAAATTATTTAAAATGATAGTACACTGTAATCTTAATTTGAAATTAAAAGAATATTTAATTTACAAGCGGTAAAAGTTTTCAAAATTTATACCAGTTTACTTCAATAATTCTTTGATAACAATAATATCCGTCCTTTTCAGAACTCTTTAATATTACTTTTGGTTACAAATACTTGAAATAAACGAAGGATTTCTTCATACCTCCGAAACACTTTTGAAGCTTTTTTTGCTTCAAACCACGGCTAATTAAAGAAAAAATTTTCTTCAAATCATTAAAGTTTTAAAAATATGTATAAATATACATTTTTACAGAATATATTGCAAAAATAGTCAGTTATTGTCATGGGGTAGTTTACCAATTTAATATACAGTATGGTTAGCTCCATTGTACTGTGGAAACCATATTGTTATCGATATAACAGGATTCAGAACAGTTCGCAATTTGTGTTTAGTGTTCATGAATAGACATGAGTGAGAGAACGTTAGTGAGTCTCCTGCATTTCAACAGTTTGATAGAAGAGAAACAGCCAGGATCTCCCAAGAGGAAGTAGCATTTGCATTTGATGACGTTACCCTGTCACACATATTAGGAGTACTGCGATTGCAATGCATTACATTGTACTATTTTATTCTGAAATTCCTATTGTTTGCTTTGTGGCTACGCACTAATCCTTCTAAACCTATCTGAGTATTGAATAATTAGGTGCTTGCATAACTTCTGCGTCTAATAAAGGTCTAATAAAGTCTAATAAAGGTTGGATTTGTGTGTCTAATATTAAGATTTGTTAACTAATATTAATTAATAGAACCACAGATGTTTTAAAAACTTCACATAAAAAGTTTCCGACTAGAATATTTTTATTTTATTATTAACGTGGTACACCTATAATCTTTATTGCTTAAGGTGATAAATTTACTAATAATTTAAATACGTTAAGGTAAACTTTACTAAGAAATTAATACTCAAAATTATTTTTACCGAATATTTATATAATCCGGAAAAAAAGGATAATATTTCAAATCCGGATATGAAATATGATTGTACAGTAGTTCGTTTTCTACTTATTTTCTTGTAAGAACAGTTTAGTTTCACTTTTACTTTTACTTTCAGTTTTACTTTCCTTTTCCTGGAAATCATAAAATAAACGATGCATTCTTGTTGGTTTGACATCTCTAATCATGTGTTGTGTATTTTACGGTTTTCAAAGAAATCTGTTTTGTATATCAGTGATAAGACTGTTAGATATTGTTTTATAAAACTTTATTCTTGTTTTCTTTTATTTTGCAAAAAAATTGCGAAAAGGAACCATGAACTGATTATTAAAAACAACTTCATTAAACCAAGATTGTGAAACTAGAAGTCGTAGTGAATTCCAAATCGAGATTATCAGAATTTAAGTTCTCACAAGTAATTCATTAATTTATTTCATTTAAAAAAATAAAACATCAAAAAATGTAATATGTTTACCCGTTAAATTTTTGGATCGAGAAGTTAAAGTCTTTTAATAAAGTACGCTTTCTATTCTAAAAAGGAGTTCTTAGATTTTTTAACTAGATTTTTAAAATCACAGTAATTTGTCGGTTTTATAATATAAATTTTTTTAGAGTTTACTGTAATAACTTATTATAATTAAAGTAGGCGTAGCTGTAAATTTAAGTAGTTAGGTTATAAGTAAATACCAAATCTTAAAAATGTACAAACATTTTGAAATAAAAATAATTAATGGAACTATCACTTAGATTAATTTTCTAGTGTTAATCTATAGGTGGTATAATTTAGTGAATATTGTACTTTAACTTTTTTTGTTAATTCTGAATGTACACAACAAACCCGCTGATCCTATTAACTGGGAGTTGGACCTATTCGGATATCATCATGTTCGGTTTATCCAAAAAAGTGTGCATAATAACAAAAGAATAATCCAAAAATAGGTAAATATGTAAAACAGAGCGGCTTATTTCACATTCGGAAGAACCAAAAGCACTGCAGTACGTAAATCAGCAAACGCACAATAACGCAATAACTTACAAAAACATAATTTTTTTGCTGCGTTGGAAAAATAATGCGTTATCATCAAGGTTTTCGTCATTACGACAAACAATTAGTTATTTTATGGAGCCAGGCAAATGTAAAATTTCTTGTAATTGCTAATGTATTAGTTTTACCAGTACCAATTTATATTTTATTTATCTTGCAATAAAAACTTGGTTATGTTCTTTTTATATTCTTAACAATATAGTTTATCATTTCTAAAATTTAATTTTTATATTTTAAAATATTTTTCCTGTTATAAAATTACTTAACTTTTATTTTAAAGCACACTACCAGCGTGTTAATAAAACTTGGAGCCCTGTTTGGATTATCCGAAATATTAGATGAAGTTTATTCTTGAAAGGGTCGCTGACAAATAAATATTTATTTTGTTTTATTTTCCTTCTTTGGTTTATTTAATGATCTGTCAGATTGATTGAAATCTGTTGATATCATTATAGGCTTATACTTAATATAAGTCCGCGTTCTTATAGATCTTGTTGAGGTGGCACCGAAGCAGTTAAAGTAAGTGTCTGCTTTGAAAGAGCCTTGCCAGACATTATAATTAACTACTGATTACTTTCCTCATATTTTACGTTTAACTATTGAATAGTTATTTTTTAGTTCAATTAAGTCGCTTTAACATTCTGGTTATTAGCGACTATTTTGAGAATCTAACACGAGACCTTCCGTTGGTAGGCCAGCGCGCTAACCATGACGCCTTAAAGAATACCAGCAAAAATTTTAATTATTAATGGGAAAAAATGAAGAGGATTTAGACATTAATAATAAGTTGAACAAGTTTCAGTCTTTATGTGGTACCATCCGACGCACCTTAAACAAGAAAACAAGGAAAGACACCAATTGAAATTTTATAGGGTAATGGCTGTACCATCTTTGTTATATGGCTCTGAGACATGGACAACGAATAAGAGGCACCTTAGCAAAATACAAGCTTCAGAAATGAGATACCTCAGGTCCGTTAAAGGTTGTACATTGCTGGACAGGTTGTACAACGAAGATGTTCGCAAGGATCTGGCAGTATTTAAACTAGAAGACAAGATCTTTGAAAATAGACAACGGTGGATGGAACATCTAGAAAAGATGAATGATGAAAGAATTCCCAAAAAAGTTTGGCAATATAAGCCAGTTGGTCGAAGAGATGTTGGAAGACCAAGGAAGCGATGGTCATGTAACAACATTTAACAAATAAACCCTTTGAGATCGGAACAGGCGTTTCGCCTATACCCTGAAGGAAGAAGAAGAAGAAGAAGAATGGGAAAAAATTAAACTGTAATATTTAGTCAGATTCCTTTTATAATGTTTTTGCGTATTACGTAAATTATTCATAAACACAAGGATATTTGTCTAGGTAGTATTTCAAAATCAGAATACTTCAGTTAGTAATTTTCTAAGTAATTAAAAGGGAGAGGTTAAATTCTTGTATAGTTTCAAGTTGTTTTGAAGCCTCTTAGTTGCTTACTAATTTCTAGCTAAGCTTAGATAAGCTATACGAAATACTTATCCACATGAATGTAATATTAGTTAATTATCAAAGTGATGACCCAGAAATTATATTCACAGCTTTAATGTCCTAATAATCGTTTAACGGATATGAAGGCCATTGAACTTCTATCTAAAAACATTGTTGTATTCTAATGATAGTAGGTAATTTAATTTCTGTTGCTTATTCAGAATAGATTCATTTTTATTAAGTTTTAAAAAATGAAGATAATTACATTCGTTCATAGAATATTTTCATCTTGTACTGACAAATTAGTGTAATTATTGGTATTTTGATCAAGAATTCTATTAATTTTTAATTCTTTTTCAAAATCAGAAAATATGGTAATGGGTTCATAAGAAATTGTATTAGAACTGCTAAAGTTACATAATAGATGTAGTTAAAGCACAAAATGTACATTTTCATATTTTAAACTTTTAGAAATGAAATGTGGTAATGTTGTAAATGTATAAGAGAGTGAATACAAACGTAAAATGTTAAGTAGAATTGTAGAATAATAAGAAGCAGAGAGAACAAATTGAGGTAAGAGTGAAATGACATTTTTGTTAATTGTCAAGTAAGATTTGAAAATACCTGCATCAGCTTTTACTCAGTTACAACTCATACAGACGAAGTGATGTACTTCATTAAGAAAACTGGAAAATGTCTCCACTCAGATGCTCACTTCTTCGCCAAGACGTTTCGTTAGTGTGACTGAGAGGAAAAGAGGTAAAGGAATTGAATATTTTTACAAAGTTCTTGGAGAAGTTTACTTCTCTGTCTTCTTATCATTTGAACATCGTTCACATCTAACTTATTCCACTGTTTGCTGAAATATTCAGAACAAAGTTTGAACTCGCTGTGCTGAAGATCTTCACTAATTCAGGTATTACTTCACTTGTTAGATGTCCTTGCTCATTGTCACTTCATCCTCGCGTATGTGTCTTCTCATGCCAAATAAGAGCGAGAAGGAAGAGTTCGATTGGAAAAAATTTCTCGCACGTTGAAAAAAGTTTTTTTTATGGGATATTGAACAAAGTAAACATTGTGTAACGAAAAATAAACAAAATCTGACCTATTGAATGCAGAAAAACTTTTCTTGCATTGATTGATCACAAAGGATAGTTCAAGATAAGAAGTTAAAGGTGAATATTTAAAAACTTACTGAAAAGTAAACAAGCCGTAAAACATAATTTTCCTAAATTAATTTAATAAAAAAAATAAAATAAATAAATCTTTATCAGCGACCAAAAAAAAAAATAGTAGATATTGACAAATACGCGTACAATATATTCGTACGTTTAAATCTATTCTAACAAACAATTATTATTATTGTTTACAATTTACTATAAGTATTTACTAAAAGAAAAAAATAATTTTAAATTAAATTACTATTTAAATTTTATTAAAATTGTACAGTGAAATTCTAGGTTTGTCATTTACATTAACAATGTTTCATAAGTCTAAATTCTACACAGTACATTTAAAGAGCATTCCTTGTTAGATATTTAAAAACTTCTGATCAGAATGAAATGCATTTTTAGTTATAAAACCTTCTATTTTACGTTCAAAGTTTATTAAATTGAGTAGTCTTATTTTAAATGGTAATTTGTTGAAAAACCGAACGGAATTGTAGTGAATTCCTTTCGAGAACTTTGAAGTTCTATATTTTTCAATTCTGAAGTCATCGTTGTATCGAGTTTCATAAATTATGATTGCACTTATTTTTTGCAAATAATACGGTGTTCCGTTTTGCGAATTTAAAAATTTCATGTACCGGGTGTCCCACAAAGAGGTTGCTATTTTTGAATGTATATGCCGGACGTATTGCACACTCTACAGACTGGAAACTTTACAGTTATAATAAATATATTTAAAAAAAGTACCCTCGAGTTTCATTTGCTTATGGTTAATCAAAACAAAATAGCGGAATAAGAAAATAATATCAAAAATGAACCTAAATGCAGTTTTGTGTATCTTGTGAATAAAAATCTTCCTAACCGTTGGATAGGTCGTGGCAGCGGCCTCATGGACTGGCCTCCAAGATCGCCAGACTTGTCTGTTTACAAGTTCTTATTATGGTGTTTTTAGAAGGAAAAGTTTATTCCCACACCATTGCAACAGACGATGAATTAATGAGGCTGATTGAAGATGAACTGTTGTTGATAACTCGGCAATTTTTAAAAAACGCATATGACTCACTTTTGTTTCGCTGCTATCAGTGTATAACTACTGATGGACATTAGTTCGAATAAAGGTTATTAAAACAATTGTATTCATTAATAATTTATCACTTTTATATTTCTTTCAGTTTATTACTTAAGTAACATTGTAACAATCACAATTTGAAATGTTTATGCAAATAAACTTACTCTCCGCCATTTTGTTTTGATTAATCATAAGCAAATGAAACTCGAGGGTAGGCCTACAATTTTACCTATCTATTTATTATAACTGTAAAGTTTCCCGTTTGTAGAGTGTGTGATACGTCTGGCATATTAATTCAAAAATAGCAACCTCTTCGTGGGACACCGGTGTATGAAATTTTAAAGTTCGCGAAAAGGAACACTGCGTTATTTACAAAAAATAAGTACAATCATAATTTATGAAACTCAAGACAACAATGACTTCAGAATTGAAAAATGTAGAATTTCAAAGTTCTCGAAAGGAATTCACAACAATTCCGTTCAGTTTTTCAACAAAAGAGACGGTAAAGGGAGATATTGTAATTAACAAACAATCCTTTGCAAGAATAATGCCTTTGAATGTTTACAATAATTATTTTAATCGCGTGTCAAACATAAAATTTAATTGAAATATTAGGTCTAACTATTTCTGAAATTAAAATTTGAGCTGTGGTAAAGTGCTAGACTGCAAAGTTGAAAGTTTTAGCATTCGCTACTTTTCAATAAATAATAAATATACTTTCTATTTAGACTCTTCAAATATTTCTTTAATTAATTCTTGACTTATGTTTTCTTTACGGTAATATGATGGTCTGGCGCAAGACACTCTCTTTCCTTCCGGTTAAAATAGCATTACTAAAGAGCTAATAATACTTTTGAGTACTAGACTATATAGAAGAATATTAAAATTTCAAACCAAATTTAAGCAGTTTTTAAAATAAAATATATTATTTTCGACATTGTGCTTCGGGCCAGCCCAGTCAATCAGCTGATAGAAAGTCGCTATTAATTGTTAAGCAACACTGGTTGGACAAGCGACTTATGGTGACCAGCTTACAACCATTCCTGAACAAACTCCACGGTGAGTTCTTGTTCAAAAATTAATTTCGAATCGCGTCAAAAATACAGGGAAAAGCAGTTTTCAAATTAAATTGGGTGATTGTCAATGAAGTACAGATCCCGATAACAAAAAAGAAAAATTTACATTCTAAACATATTTTCAACATAAAAATTAAACTACGACTTTGTTTGAAAAATAACCATTGTACTAAATTCAAAATATGTATATGTTGGTATGTATGTATTGTATTCAAAATATGAACATATACATATATAATTTTCAATTACCAAGAGCCAAAACAAGACACACACCTGACATTATTATCACATCTACTCTGTGAGACCATACCAATCCTCTACAAAATACCATGTTCGATTTCCAGTTACTGTCTCAAATCTTTTAACGTGTGTTCTTTCTTTTACTTTTCATAACCAACTGTAGTTACTGAAGAATAAACTGTTTATACTTATTTAAATAAATTTAATAAAACAACTTTACCAATTAATATCAAGGTACCTAATATTACACCCTGTAATATTTATTTAATAATTATATTTAATTTGTAATATTGGCTGGCTGTTAATATGCAGTAGAACGAAAAGAATTTTATCGTATTAGTGAATAAAACTTTTACAAACATGTAATTTTGTACTAACTATTTTAATAATTCACGTAAGTCTATTTCAAAGCAGAGATTTCGTTATAAACTTTTAAAGAATACAACTTAGAGAAAGAGTCTCTTAAGACGCGAGATAAAGTAATGAACTGTAATTTTTCGAATTTTTGTAAGAAAACACCTGTTGAAATTGTGCTGATGTAGTCATCATCTGAAATGTAAAGTAACAAGCTTGTCTACAAAAATCGCTACATTAAACTTCCTTGACAACCTTACGCGCTGTGAATATATCCTGTCATTAAAGTCAGGACGACTTCAGGGATGTACAAATTAGAACCATTTACTTCAAATCTTTAAGCAATTATAATACAATTAAAGATTTGTCTACACCTCTTTTAAAAGATGTCGTATATGTAGATGATGTACAATAACATTGTATTTAACAAACTAATTGTTATTGTTGGGATGACATTGTTATTGTAGACAGCAGCAATGATGTTTATAGACTAAAACGTGCTGCAATACTGGATCTCCCATGGCGATTCTGATAGTGTGATTTTACATTATAAATAATACGAGGTGTGGCTATTAAAGTAAAAACCACGTTTCACTACATGTTATTATCGTTACCAAAAAATTTGGGTCATTTTCAATCGCGTACAAAGTGTCAGTACGAACATTTTTGCGAGCTTCATTTCAAACATTTTTGAGCGGCACTTGTCCTGAAGGAGCTGACAGAAGATGACTTCCAGCACTGTTTTCAACAATGGAAAATTCGCATGGAGTGTTGTAGGGATGGAGACGGAGTGTATATTTTTGTAGGGATGCTGTATTTACATTCAGTTATAAAATATACTAAAAAAAATGTAAAATTCTGACTTTGTTTTTGTCAAGGTCAGTACTTATAGGAATAATTTTTTCCCACCCAGTTAGATAATGTTGTATTTTATCGAGGCTTGATTGGTATGAAAAAGTAATGTAATTTTAAAAGAGTTGGAGCCCGATAAACTTCCGCAGTGTCAATTTTACCTGGGCATGTAAGTTTCTGCTTAAACGTCTTCTCCTGTATATAAGCACGTAAGACATATTTGCGGAGGCTGTTATTCTTCCAGTAGTACTAAATGTAAACGATGATCGGTCTCAATAGCCACAACATTTTTATAGCACTGGAGAACTACAGGAAATTATAAAGTATTATATATTACTCTCAGGCATATTGTATACCTCATAAATAGGATACGTACAGATCTAACCTAAAATATAGTTTGCAAGCTTTTACGAGCGATCTGGTTAGTTTTGACGAGGTTCGCTGTTACTAAAAAATTGTTATTGAAATCAAGCCAATTGTATCACAGTTAGTTAGCTTAGCATTATATCCGTAATTAATTGTTTTTTTACACTTCTGGTTAATTTGTTGTTGACTCTCGTAGCACTAAAATTTTTAGTAATTCACTTCAAAAGTACATGTAGAATGTTTTAAAAGCAGTTGTCTTTTCAATCGTAGCCCTCAAAATTACTACAGTTGTCTATTATTGTTACTTAAATTTATTGCGGACTATCATGAACAATAATTTTTGTACATTTTACAACTCTGTACAGCTATTAATGCCGTTTTACACATTCCAAACGGCAAGCCTCTCTATTTATTTAATCATGCTTTTTTAGACTTCTACTTGTCATCGCCTCCAATACTGCACTCTTCCATTACTTTTCTTGGTGTTCTCTGTTTTTTTTATTCTTGGGGGTCCAGTTCTTTACTCTGCTGAGCCATTTGCCTTATTCATCCTATATACGGCGTCTGTATCACAGCTGCTGTGTACTTCTTCACCTTATACTTTGTTTTGTCTGCTTACCGTTTACCAGATTGCTTCATATCTTATATGGTCTAACTTTCAGATCCGATAACTACTTTCCAGAAATCCATCTGCACTACTGAAATCATCTTTTTACTCCTTTCTGATAATTATCGTTTTTCTGCGGCCCATTCCAAATTTCCTTGAATCACGAAACAAAATTTATCCTCTGTGTCGCTACCTTTCTCTGTACCGCTCTGCTTATTATTTTGCTATGGCTGTTCCTCTCATTATACAGCATCACACCAAGGTTCTTGTACCCATCGCTAACTTCAACCTTTTACCCTTCTATTTGCAGATCTCGTACAACCACTCCAATTGGTAAATACTTCGTCCTTGAATAGTTAACTTTTAGAGCCCACTTCCTTAAAAACTACGTCAGTTTTTCATCTTACAATCTATGTCAAAATCGTCAGTTGCTGTAACTACTTGATCGTCCGGAAATAGAAGTGTATTGTAACCTATATTACCCATCTATGATTACGCCCATACTTTGCAGTCCATTCCTTTAATGTTTTATTCACATATACATTGAAAAAAGCAGGGGAAGGCCAACATCACAGACTGTCCTCTTGTAAGACAAAAAGCGGTAGAAGGAAAGTTTTTTGCCTTTTTAGTGGCTGAAAATAACATTGTAAATAAAAATGTAGATAATGTCATATTATTTTGTGGATTTTTTATATTGTTATACTGTAACGAAAAAGGATTTGATTTTATTTATATGGGTATTTTATTAAGAAATCATTAAACTACTGTATGGATATCGTTTTCGAATATCAGCATTATTTATGTAATATAAAACAAATATAGAGCTGTGCTTTAACTAGTAGTTATCTGGTGTTTCAGCTAGTACTAAAATGATGGAAAAATATAAATTAAACTTCTAATCTTCATAAAATGACGATAAAAAATATACGAGAAATTCTCAATAAATCATATATTAATGTTGAAAGTTTTAACGTTTAGTTGCTAAAGTGGCGTTGGCACATATAATCAGAGCGTATCATCAGCTACCCTCTTTCAACGTTATAGTGTTGACCATTATAGAGTTTTAATGACAGTAAAAAGTTATGAGGGTGGTTTCTTTTTGACACATCATCCCCTATGGCAAAATCGAACACCCGCTATAATAACACCACCGCCACTTTCAACCGCCAGAAGAGGGTTGAAATCGATCTGATGATGCTGATGTCGCCTCTTTAACCTGTAATCATTCATATTCCTGAACCTTGACTCTACATTAAAATACTGTCTCGATCAAAGAACCATAAACATCGTGTATCTTATCTCGTTAAATCAAAATCAAAGAAAATTACTATTTGCATTTACTAACTACTTGGGATTTAATTAAGATAGGTGAAACAAATTTCACCCTTTAGTATGCTGATTAGGCCATCAGCCAAAAGGCTGGTTTGGACCTGTAAAGGTTTTACTAAGCAAAACGAGGAGTGAGGTTGTTTACCATGCCTTCCTCAATGAGTGGAAAAGTACGCTTATCATCATGCCGGGCCCTCTGAAAAGCACATATTTACCCACTCTGCAAATGACACCTTTTTTTCATTCACCACAGGGTCTGGCTGTATAATGAAATTCATTACTTTCAGAAGAGATAACTCTGACTAGAGTCTTTTATACCTTTATCTCTCCTATTCTTAAATGATTCAGTCATTTAATTGGCTGACCATGTGATAAGAAACAGAACTATTTATTTTAGCCCTGCAACGAACTGATTGAGTGTAAATAATTTGACACTCCTCCTGTATGTTGAGGGCAGCCTTTAGTATATTGAGCTATTTAAAAAAATATTTGTAAAGATACTTTTAATAAACAATGACAACTTAATTCAAGCTTTTGTAAGTCATTAAATATCAAGTTATCATAATGTGAAGTATAAAATTTTGGGTCTTTTAAGGGGGGTCGCAATGTCTATCTTATTAATGTTAACATGTGACCCCCGTTTTCAGCAGCATGTCAATGAAGGTATTGGCTTCAAATTTTTAACTCGTATTTAGTGTTATACTAAAACTACGTAAGACGAAAGAGTTTTGTAAACTAATAACTTTAATGCAGAGAAAGTTTCATCATTACCGATGTGGAGTCACCCAAAGTAACAAAATAAAAAAACAGCCCAGATGTAACAGACTCATTATCGAAATTTCACATCGAAATTTTGACAGAAAATTTGTTGATTAAATTAAATTTCGAGTATTATGGCATTAACAACTGTGGTGAATATTGTACACTTTCGAAGAGTGACAATAAAACTTTTTGAATTTAACAACAAAATAAATGACCCTGGGACCGTCAAGTCATCTGTAAAGTACGGTACCAATTTTACCAATTTAATTCCGTCTTGTAATAAATAGAATATTTTATTAATAATACTTTAAATATACTAAAGGGTAAAATGTGTTTCAACTAAATTAATTGAATCCCAGGTGGTTAGTAAATGAAAAAAGTAATTTTGTTTAAACTTACTTAATTAGTAAAATATTAAAATTTAAAACAATGAAGATAATATTATATCTTTTTTCGTTATGAGTTGAGAAACTACCTGTTAATTTTTGCGAGCAAATGACTACCTGGTTTTTTTATTTCCTTTTATAGAAAAAATTTAAGTACAATGATCACTGTGGTTAGTTCATAAGCAACTGACTACAGAATTAAACCGAGATTTGACTAAATTGAAGTAGTATTGTTCTATAGAAAATGGATGTTGAACAAATTTCATTGATTTTTAAAGTAATTATTTGGAATATTCTTTTGCAATAAGTGATTCAAAACAGAATTTGACTCCTCTGGTAATAGGATGTCAACAAAATTCGTAATGATTGGGCTCGATTTCCTTGCTACAGAGGTATCGGTTAAATACATAAATTGTTTTGAAGTGAAGCAGCAAAGAGCTTCTGATGTCTATTCTCAAATTTCTCTTTGTAATATCATTCCAGTCGCATAATAATTACTAAACTTTGTAATAATAGTATGAGAATCGAATATTGTAGTCAATATGCCTTTTCGCATAAATTGATATATATATTTTATTATAATATTTTATAAGTCTTTAGTAATATACTGTGCAAATTATACGTCAGAGTATTGTTCAAACAACATATTCTTGTTTCGTTGTTGAAAGAAAAACAGTAATTATAATTTTTTTATACGATCCAATCTCCATTCTAGAAAAAGCAAAGGTAAAGAGTACTGTTACTCTTAAAATGGCAACGTACACAGGTCAAAAAGATAATTCATTTTTTTGTATGTATTATTTGTTTTAAAACTGTATCAAATTACTAAAGCAATAATTTTTTTCACCATGTAAAAATAAAAACTAAAACGGTTAATCAGTATTTTACAAAGGAACGTATAATCAATTGGAAAAACATAAACTAAAAAGAACAGTCAAAACACAAATATAAAAAACAATAATTAAAAAACTCGAGGGAAAAAAGCAACGCGAAAACTATATCAAAAGCTATATGTTTTGGGTTTACAAAATAGAAAACAACACACAAAAACAAATGAGACGGCTATTCCCTTTATAAATAAAACTAAAGCACACAACGATTACCACACATGCGGGCTTTAGCAGTCAGTACCCATAGCAACTTCCCCTGTAAACACTTTTGTGCAACACACAAATCTATCCTCTCAGGCAGTCTTTTATGTAAGCTTTTCTATCACCATCATAAAGCGCGAACTTTATAAGATTAATAATATTTTTACAAAATAATCGTATTGCAATTTCATAGTGGAATAAAATTAAAATTCCTTTCATAGTACCTATTGTACAATAGAAAGGCCAGTTAATCTCATATGTCCGTAGTAAATATAGACTTGACTATTTAAGTACACTTCGAAAAATATCAATTGGTTCTTTGAAATTTACATTTTTTATAGTGTGCCTTGTTATTTGACATAACAATGTCAAATAATATGTTATAATAATATGTTATATAGTTCTTCAATTTTAATTAAATTGTTCAACCATTTTGACTAAGAACGTTTGTTATTTTTAATTTAGTTAAAAAAGTACTGATTTTATGATTGACTCATAAGTTTGACAACACAGCTAAAGAGCAGAAACTAACAATTGTATCATAATTTTTATTTCATAACCGCAATTATCAGATTATGTGAAATACCTTAATTTTAGTTACCTTAGAAGTTTTTGACTGTTTCTGATTTTGATATCGGGATTGCTGAATTCCCAAATTGTAATTCATGTTTTCAATGAACTTCAAATTTTAATATAATTGGAACATTTTTGTGAAAAATGATGACACTAGAGCCTTTTAAACAACAGTGACCAATTATGTAAAATGAATCGGTTACATTTATTTATAAAGTAAACAAAGTTTACGTTTCAACTATTTTAACAAAGTAATTCGAACACAAAACTTAGATTTCCTTAAGATCCTTTAATACGTTTTCTATGGTATTTTAATGTCATGACAAACTACTACATTCACAAAGATATTGTAACATTTGCGGGTTGGACTTTTGTGGTTTGACTTCGCAGCGCTTGTGTGTGAGTGGCTGTTGTAACTATACTACTTTACAGTAATTATACTGTCATATTTTGGCACTGTAATTAGTTGCCTCCCTGTCGCCGCCAGTCTTCTTGTTTTTCTAGTATATAGTTGAATGTTTTATTGTTTATTTATCCTCTATTATGTTTTGTTATATTCTTTATCCTTTGAGAAACTTCAGTAATTGTTTACAATAAAAGCAGCTGCTTTTAATGGTGAGTCAGTGTTGACTGAACAGTGGTGACGTGAGTTAAAAATGATACATACATAACTAGTCGCGTACTGAAGCAGTTTCTTAGTTACGGACAGTTAGTGTACAATTGTTATCAGGTTATAATAAAAATCATTAATTATTTAAATGTAAACGGCAAGATTTCACTTTAGTTAAAACTCGTTTGTCTTGATTAATTTTTTGAATTGTTTTTATTAAATTTAGTTTATTATTACGTTTAGTGATTTAATGTAATTCTTACTTGATGTAATTGTAACAATTAATAATAATTGGTAAATATTGTATTATACCTGAACTAAAAAAGAATCTTTATCATTTAGAAATAAGCAGATTCTGAAGGAACCCGTTATTAAACGTTCAATTAAATTTATTTTAACAGTTAAGGAAAAATTTTAAAATATAATATTGTAAAGAACGAAAAAACTTGGCTTACACGAAAATTACGTATTTGGTAATCAAATTTATTGTACAACATGTTGTCCAATAAATTAGTTGTCTTCCGTACAATACAAATACTAAAACAGACGCAATTTTTGGATTATTAAGTTAAATTACCACTTTTTTCCTAATGTGTGTACGCTACAATCTGTTCAATTCAGAACAATAAGCAACCCTAGGACCCAATAAGATAAGGATGATGTGTAGGACGTGTAAATGAGATGTAGTCTTACACAGACCCAGGCCGACCATTCCTGAGGGATAATCGTCAATTGAACCCCAACGATCAAAGTACATCGGTAACCACTGTCTAGTACTCCAATCCGTGTAAAAGTTACTAGGATTTGAACCAAGAACCTTCATGTCTGAAAATCAGCTGTTAAATAATTGACTCGCAATGACGACTTCACCTCTAGACCTCAACCCGGTAGGCCAAATTATTACTTTTAATTTCCTAAATGTAGCTTTTTTTGTTTAGTCCTATTAAGAACGCACTGGTTATGTAGGTAAAGTCAGTTTCTCTTTAAGTTGACTCAGCAGACTGGAAATTCCCAAAAGTTTTGATTTTGTGTCTAAATATGTCTCCACTCATAATATCGTCGCCTGAGATTTCCAGTGTTATTAAGTCCTCTTCTATTTCCTTTAGCCATCTGTCTCTAGTTTTAAGTCCTTCTTGGCACGTGATCAGTTTTTAAGTCTCGTTATTTTTGTCCTTATATCTCATTAAGTGTCCGTAATATTGTAGTCGTCTCTTTTTTAATTTTGTAGCCAAAGATTCTTCCAGGAAATTCATCACTATTTCATTTGATCGTTTGTTGTGTATTTTAGTTTCCGGGTCGTAAACCATTCCTAATATTGTTTGGGCGAATCTTCTGTGTAATTTGTCTAGTTCGCAATAATTACTCCTTTTCTGTGGGATGTCGAGGTTTCCGCAACGTATAAAACTTGGGGAAGGACTACTGTATTTAGGTGTCTTAACTTAGTGTTGCGGGAGGTACATTTTTTGTAGAAACCTTTCAAGTGTGTGTAGGCCATCTCCAGTCACCCAATTCTTTTTCGTAGTGCTAGAGCGTCTGACCCGTTTTTCTGGAAGATTTCACCCTAATAGTTGAATTGATCTACTTTGTTTAATTTGCCATACTTAGTTTTCAGTGTTTGTGGACAATCTTTATCACTGGTCATGAACATGGATTTTTCAAAGGAGATATTCAATCCAGTTCCACTAGCTATCTCTTTAAGTGAGTCTATTTGGAACATTGCTTGATCTCTAGTTTTTGCGACTAAAGCCAGGTCATCTGCAAAAGCCAGTACATCGATCAAGAATTTAGTGGCATGACTTTTCCTCCGTGGTAAGTTTCTTTGATTTTGTTCTTCCTGTTGTATTCTTGGCATTTCTGTTTCCACTCTGTTATTACTTTGTGTAGTACGCAGTTGAAAAATATGGTGGAAAGTCCGTCGCCTTGTCTTACCCCAGTTCAAATTTCGAACGGTTCTGAGAGTTCTCCTGTTAACCGGGCTCTAGAGAAATGTAGCTTTATTTATATAAGTAATAATTATATAACACTAAACAGTATTCATTTTTTAAAGGTATTATCTTTGCTGAGTGATACCTTTTCATGATAATTAACTTCTAAACAAATCTAATTATAATTCAATAAAGAAAATAATATAGACCAATCTATAATAAAAAAGTATTTTTGACTCTACTATAAGCATACCTTTTTATTTATACGTTAAATAGGTTTCTGGTTATTCAACACTGATCTTCATGATCATATTCCTTTCAATTAGTCAAGTATTATTATGAAATTAATACACTCAAATAGTCATCAGATTCAAAGTGTTGTTGTTTTGATCTGTAAAAATGTTAATGATGTTTACTGTAAGAAATTGTATGAGTGTGCGATAACTTTTGTAGAATTATTCTGCTGTATGATTTTCCACCCCTTTTGAAAAGCATTTCGAGTACATTTTTGTACGCGGTGATTTACAAAAAAAAAGAAAAAAATTGATCTTCCGTGATTCCCCGTAGAACGATGTTATATCTTCATTTTTAAGAAAGGGTCGAAGCACAAGGAGAAAAAATACAGATTGTTTGGAAGAGAGATTGTTATGTGATGTGATAGGGGTGAGTCAAAGGAGGGGGTCATCCAATATCGTTCTATCACAGACAATAACTCCATTACACCATCTTACCATCCTCTGCACCCCTTCCCATCTTGCGCCAACTACTACAACACGACCAGCTAGGGTTGTTTCGACAGGACGACATTCCAATAATGGTACCAAGTACACTACTATTATTACGTGTTATTTCTACATCTAACATGGCCCTACGCTTTGATTTATTTTCATTCTTGTATTTTACCTTTTTTCCCATTCTCTATTTTCTGTTGTTTCTTTTTTATTATATGGTTTGTCCCGTAATAATGGCTTTGAAAATCGAGAGATTTCGATTACTACTTCATAAAACATTTACATTTATGACCATTTCAGTGTATAAGGGTTTTAAAGCTTGCTCTTGTTCCTTTTAAACAGTTGAACTTTAAAACAAAAATACAATGGTGACATATAAACAAGTAATAAATATTTGTTATTCGCATTATAACGCCGAGGTTATATGTATGATATTAGTATGCATTGTAATCAGGATTATATTCAAACTTAAGCTTGGTGGAGTTATAGCAGTGTACTGGATTACATAAAGGACTGCCTGGGTTCAATTTTCTGCTAAAATCTGACAAAATCTTTGCAGAAACAATTATTATTCCTTAATTTCCTATCTGACCAAAAGGTTTTTGATACTTTCAAAAGAGGCTAGAATATGTTTAAATACGAGCTCCAATAATATGAAAAGATATACTATTATCATACCTGGAAATACCTTCTTCGGAAGTTTCGTCCAAAGAAAATTTCAAATTTTTTAAAATATATCTATTTTTTTATTTGTTTATTTAACGTCGCATCATCTACTGTGGACATTATCGACGACGTTGGGTTGAATTGTGAAGGATGAAATGATTTTTAGTAACGTATGAAAATATGCCGTGGCTGAGTGGGATTCGAACCCAAGACCGCATGAGCACGTTACCAACTACGCCAATGCGGCCGGATAAAATATATTTTCATTACTACAAATTGAGTATAAAAATTCCGCTGTCAACTGGGCGTTGCGTCGGTTAGGAACCGGTTTAAATTAAAAAAATGAATTCGTTTCTGGCACATCAGTCTTTTCATAGTCTTTCATAGTTGCTCAGCCAGAGTGAACAGATAATAAGAACCAAGAAAAACAGTTAGTAAAAATGTGTTGTGGCTTGGAAACTTGATCTGTGATTTTCGTAAGAATTTTTGTATGTGTTTGGTGCAACGTTTATTTACGTTAATCAATCTTTAATATATTTTTTTGTTATTGTCAATATTGTACAATATTCTATGCATTGATGAAGAGATAATATAACACCAACCAACAATAAACTGGAATATTACGAGAAAGTGCTAGCTACTAGTTTATCGGAAGTCCACATCATCCAAAAGTGTTGTATTACTCTTTTTAATGGAGTTTCTTTCAGTAAAACATAAAATTTTGCAGATAATTTTTTTTGTGTAAATTATTTTAACCCCGTACACCGAATTATTTTCACCAACGGCTTAATACTGTGTACTACAGTGCATGCCAAGAAAGAAGTCCGCTGTGAAGACCGGTTGCCCCTTAACCAATTTAAAAAAATTTTCTATTTATATCACACGTCCATTATGTTTTATTTATTTATTTGTTTATTTGCAACAATATAATTGCTAACAGAACTTATTCATATAAGCCTTGACATAACAAATTTATATGTTTACAAAACAATCTTTTCTTATAACTATTTTATTTACATAATATACATGCTAATACACTTTTTGTTAATTTTGCTCATAAAAATAAAATAATGTTTCAATAAAATTATTTACTGTAATAAAAATTAATAAGAAAAAAAATTCCTACGAAAAATAGTTTAGCAAAACTTGATCAAAAATAATAATATTTATTATTAAATTAAAAAAGGAACAGGAAAAAGAAACAGCAGAAGAAAGAACGAAAATAAGAAAGAAAAGAAGATGTGAGTCTGCTCTGTGAATTTATGACATTTATTGGTTGGTGAGCGCCTGATAACATTTTGATGAGATTTGTTCGCAATTATCAAAAAAAGGATCGAGATCCAGATAAAATTTATTGAAAAAGGATAATGTCCGAATTAAGAAAGTATTACTGTATTGCATAGTGTTCACTTTAGGCAAATAAAACAGATTAAAAGCCCTGAATCTGACAAAATACATAATAAAAAATGTTTTTAACAATATCATCTAGGTCAACCTTATTATTTAATAATTTATATAAAAATTGCAACACATCGCATTTCGTCTGAGTTCAAGGGATTTTACTCGTATGTTAGAATTTATTCTTATTGTCTCCGTAGAAAACCCTAAAGGGCGTGACATACCATATTTTTTGAAATAGAGGAGAAACAATAATCTATTTTGAATTTGTTCAATCGAGTCTATGTAATTCAGATAATGGGGATTCCACACGATTGCAGCAGATTCTAACCTGCTTCTAACTAGAGCTTCAAAAAGCCTTATCGGGACCTCGATTCCATCAAACTGCTTGTTTTGTTTGTAAATATGTATGCAAAAGGCTTGGCACAATACTGTTGTAAAAATGCATGGTTCTGTCGAAAAATCATTTCTCTTACTTATGTGGAGTTAAAATAGCACTTTTAAAAACAATGGCTCATATTAAACGGAATATCAAATTTTATTTTTAAAATATTCATATTTTTGAGAAAACTGTTATTTTTAACAAACGTTATTTAGTACTAACAATATATTTCTTTTGCAATCAGTTTATAAATACAAAAACTTTAAGCAAGGATGAGACGTACTTAAACCCTGATTTTTTATGTAAAGCCTGGATGAATTAACAAACGTTTAAAAAGCATATTAACAGAAAACCGGGTAAGAACTGGATTATTTTAAGAACAAGTTTTAATTTGCCGTAGCGTTAAAAATTTTCCGTTTGATCGTTTTTTAAAAATAGAGCTCTTCAAACACAACGGACTTCTTTCTTGGCGGACATTATAAGAAAGAAACCTGTACTTTTTCCTCCACCTAGTTTGTGACCGTGTTAGAAAAGTTTTTGGTAAAACTGATCCAATTAAAGAAGTTAAGAATTAAAAGAATCTCCAGTGCATAAATCAGAATAGAGGCGTGATATTATGTGATGAAGAGGTACTTGCCCTCAGGACGCGCGGTTGTCGACACCTAGCATGGTTCTTACTACTGTCTTCTGCGCTTTTAGAGGAGTTTTGTGTTTGAGACGCCTTAAGCTGTCATCCGATAACAAATTACAGGCATGATAAACAGGTTGACATGTTTCAAAAGAAGTGGAAATTTGAAAGATATGGCTTTACGTGTTGTACTGTGGTGAGTAAGAAGGATCTTGTATGCAACCTACTCAAATCAAATATTGTATGCAAATACAACCTACTAGTAAATTAAAATGCAAATTTTAAAATAAATTCAGTGTCTCAATAATTGCTTCAACAAAGTATCTAGTGACGAGTTAAATCTTTTAAACATTTATCAAAAATTCATTTTAGTTTTCGTAACTCTGTTTAGTCTTCCTACAGTGTCTTTCCTTATTTCATTATAAAGGAATCTTTCATAAGATAAATTCTTTGTATAGAATTCTGGCTATCTTATGGCAGCATCCTTGTAACGTCGTCCGTTGGTCTAATAAAAAGAAATCAAAAGTGTTAAATTCTTGCCTTCCACATATTACCTCGATTTAACACTTAGTTTAGACCTACACCTGCTTTAATATATGTATTTGTAGAAGCTTTTCAATTATTCGTGTTCTATCAATCTAACCAGGCACTAAATCCCACAACCCCGTTATTTTGTTTAATCTAACACTTCACCAGGATTATGAAGTGTCTGGGAAATATTATTACTGTTTAATTTTGGTTTGACAGTTCTTTTTGACAGGTTTGAATGTCGTAGGTTATAATTCTTTACCCGGACAAAAGTTTTTGTTTTAAACAATTAATTACATACAAACTAAATTTGAATCAATAAAATTTTATTTTCATAACCTCAATATTTTTACTATTCGAGTCATGTATTTGTATGCATAATAGATAAAAAACTGAATTCAGTAGGGCAGATTTTTTAACAGAGGTAGCCTACTCCAGATTTTTCAAGTGAATAATTTTTCACTTGATATTCTTTAAATTCCAATTTTTCAGTTTAACAAAATAGCATTAAATAAAAACGATTTTTGTTAGTTTTTACCAGATTTGTTCTATTTGAGAAATTATTTTCGGTTCACTGGAAATACCAACAAACATTTCTACAAAAAAATCCAACAGAAATAGTACACGCTTTACTAAGTGAAATATTTCTGTTGGATTTTTTCCCATTACTATTTTTAAAATTGTAATAAATTGTAATATACAGTTATTGCCGATTTTCTATTGGAGTCAGTCGTGAGTTCAAAAATCAGAAATACGTACCTTCGTTAACGAGAAGACCTTTAATTAATAATTTAAGCCGGATTTTAATTTAATATAATTAAATTTTAATTTAATTCGATTTCCGGCTATGATCTGGAAATTATATCGAGTCAAAACCCACTGTTCCAGTTGTATAACCCACCGTAGTCACTAATAACCAAGTTGTTGATGCGACTTAAAAAAACCTAATTTAAGCTTTTAAATTGTATAAGCGTACGTTTTAAAACCCATTTTTGTATTTTACAAGACATTTAACGAATGTTAGTGACATTAAAAGCAAACACTTGCTTTCCAATGCAAAGTAACAAGTCACGGTTTCTTGATTTCTTGGGTAATAATTTGAAATAAGAAATTTAGGTTATTGTTCATCTCGAGTACCTTACAACAATAATCTTATAGGCGTTTACTAGTGCGGCAATAAAATTGGTTAGCAATAACTACACTAACAGTTTTTTCTTATTATTTTCATGCACCGGATAGTTTAAAAAAAACTGTTAGTACAAATATTGTATTTGTTATTATCGTTGATTAACTAGTTTTCATTATGTCTATTTTTTCAGGTTGGCTGGATAAGAGCAGAAGATCAAACAGTTTTAAGCCTCCATACCAGTATGGTAACTCACAATCCTCGTATATCACTGACACATGATAATTACAGATCATGGCAACTTCATATAAGACAAGTTAAGGAATCTGATCGAGGCTGTTATATGTGCCAAGTTAATACAAGAATAATGAAGAAACAAATTGGATGTCTAGATGTACATGGTAAGGAAACATTACCATAGATAATAAATATTTGAGTTATAATATTTAGTTGCAACTCTATTTATTAGTATTTGGTAAAGTGAATCAACAAATTAAACGAAACTTAACTCAGGCAGATAACTGAACTGGTCAGCCAAATGCTGTGAACTCGATTACCCTCTGGTGTTTGGAAGTAATATGTACAATGTTTTTTAATGTCGTTCCGAATCCAAAGAATTCGGCAATTGCCATAGCAGTTGATGAGTATGAGATATATGTACAGAAGTGAATAAAGCTTTTAACTATCATGAAAATTAAATTTATTCAGTTCGATGGTGGTGGCGAACGGCATCTTCTCAACTAGTGGAAAAACTAAAGTCATCTCTTCTATATATTTTTAACTTTTTTTAACTTCTGGCGTGAGGGAGACATTCGCAAAATTTTCAATTAATTTTTATTTAAAACAGCAATTGTTATTCTACTTCTGTTACGTAGGGCTTTCAAATGTCACTGTTATTGTAGCTAGAGCACTTATTTACTAATCCATTCACTTAACAAGATGCTGAATAAGCTTTTGACAAAATTTGGCATGTCGGCTTATTATACAAAGTTAAAAGAACGTTAAGCCAACCTTTGTTTTTGATTTTACGGTCTTATCTTGAAAATCGGTTTTTACAAGTGAAATACCAAGATGAGCTGTCATGTTATAGGTACATTACCTCTGGTGTACCTCAGGGTTCTGTTCTAGGCCCGTATTTGTACTCATTGTATAAAGCAGACTTACCAACAACTGAAGGGGTAGTTCAAGCTTCATTCGCTGACGATGAGGCATTGCTTGCTGAAAGTGGAGATCTTATAGTTCCTTCAAACAAATTTCAGGAATATTTAGACCAAATCCAACCATGGCTTCAAAAACGGAGAGTGAAGATCAATACTGTAAAATCGCAGCATTTTACATTTATAATGCGGGGAAATACTTGTCCACCAGTAAAATTTGGAGATTTTGATTTACCACAAAGTGAAGTTGTGAAGTACCTGGGTATGCATCTTGACAGGCGGTTAACTTGGAAAACCCACGTGAAAATGAAGAGGAATGAATTAAATCTAAAATACAAAAATAATGTACTGGCTGGTTGGCGGGAACTCTTCACTCTCTCTTGAGAATAAATTGCTCCTTTACAAAATGTTACTTGAACCAGTTTGGTAGTACGGCGTTCAACTTTGGGGAACTACCAGCAGAAGTAACATACTGTAGAGGTAATCCAAAGGTTCCAGAATGAGGTTCTTCGGGCTATAACAAGGGCGCCATGGTTTGCAAGTAATGAAGAAATACAACATTATTGCAACCTTCCTGATGTAATGGACGAGGTCAGACGTTTTAATAGAAAATATCAGGCTGGGCTCGAAAGTCACGAAAACGAATTTGCCATAAATCTTCTAAACAATGCAGAAGAAGTTAGGAGCCTGAAACGTTACCATGTTTTGGACTTTTCTGAAAGAGTTTAAATGTACATAAAATTATGGTGAAAAGTATTCCATAATGTAAAATGTAAATATCTTTGCACATAGCAATTTTCTCTTTTAACATATTAATAATTGTTATAATGAGAGGTACTCAGGGTAATGAGGCCTCAACTTGTGTTTATAAATTCAAAAGATTTATTTATAGTTTATTTTTATAATCTGATTGCAAATAATGTTATTTAAAAAAAATCACTTAAAGACATTGCAGATAGAAGGGTTATATAATTGAAAAATAGTTAAATACTATTATACTGGTTCGAAAGAACTAACCATTCACTTTGTTCTACCTGTATTATGCCAGTGGGATTTTAATTTCTACACGCATATTTTAATTTTTATTAAACTGGACAACGTACTATAGTATTCCGTGTACAGTGACATTTTCTTATCTTTAAGGCGCTCTACAACTCAAGGGATGTAAAACCTGCTAAACAGAAAAGTTTTAGGGTTATAACTGCCACTCGTTTTATTGACTTTTAGTTTTATCTGTATCTAAATGGGTATGGTTTAGATTTCGCATGTCTGTTGTACAGTTGGTAGTGGTTACTACTGAATCAAAGATTCGAGATTCGATTTCCGGCCATTTAAAATATTCAATGGGTTTCATTATATTGTAGTTTCTACTGAACCTATTGAAGTGACAAACAACATAAGTCTGGCAGATGATTTTTTTGTTATGGATTACGACTTTCCACGTGATATCCTGTCAGTGTATTATGTTACGCTTTACAGTTGACTGTGCATAATAAATTACATGAAATACGTTCATTACGATCCAAATTCTCATAAAATAATTACGTTATAAATTGTTTTAGGAAGTGAGAGTACGTATACAATAATAAAAGGCAATAAGAATCTAAAGGAAAGACTCCGGAGCGTATGGAGTTAGGGAGTGGGAGTGGGTAAAAACAGTAAAAGGAAGAAGAGGGCAACACAATTAAATGATAGCTTATTCGAGCAAGATTAAAGGGGCTGAGGGTTAAAATGAAGAAGATGATGCTGGGGCACGTCTCAACGCTAAATATAGGCTACACGGTTTAAAGCTACCCCTAGTCGTGTGCCAAGACACCCCTACAGATAATCTCGATAAATCCGCCCTAACTGCTGGCCTCTCTACTACGCATTTTTCTACAATCCTCTTGTTAAATTTCTCTTGTTCTACTCATCCCCCTGTCCTTCCTGTGAGAGCCTATCCTTGTCTTTATTACTTTACTACCACTACGTTTACGGAAAAAATATGGCAGATTAGCGACTGGCTTTAAATTCATGTAGAAATTACAAACATATTAATGCAGTTCAGAATAATATATATAGGTGCACAAAAGATGATAATTAATTACTGTTACATAAAGAATCTTGAGCTGGATTTCCTAAAACTTAAAACCACCCATTCCGCCCATCGTTTAATAGTGTTGTAAACTCATTATAGACTCATACATTTCTTTTTAAATTTTTCAAACGTATTATGTATTTTAGAATTCTTCACAGATCGTAAAAATGTTGCTTATGATACTTTTGATAAAAATACGTTGAATATAATCTGTAAAAATATAAAATGATAAACTTATACTAACATAAAATATTACGGTGTCCTACTTTATTTACCTACATAAAAGTATCAAAATAAAAATAAAGAAACACATCTCTTCTGTTCTGATTGAGATTTTATCTTAATCGTAGTTCAAAAACGGAAGTATAGTTTTTATATATGTTTAAATAAAACTGATTTTGAATGCACAACTGTTCAAAATGTTCAACATATTTTTCTGTTTCGGATTTACCAAGAAAACACTAAAAGGAAATTCATCTGAATTTTTTCTTTTTGTAATTTAGTCTATTACTTTTTAATTATTTTCAAAAGATGGGGGCTTTTAGACGACTTGGTAGCAAAAAGCTAAGTTTATGTCCGTTATTAGTCGTAATAAAACACTGCCAAAATAAAAGTTATGAAACTTTAAGAGGTAGATGAATTTTGTTGTGACTTTTTTATTCTCACGTATAATAACGGAGGTTTTTCCGTTTTTATTCTTTGTAAATGTAAACAAAACATGACATTTACCATAGGTAACTGATTGACTTATCTTTCATTTCCAAAAAGCAAGACGTATTTTTGAAAAATCAGAAATAATTTTGTTTATAAACTCTAATATTACCCTATGTAGAGTAAAACTAAGAATTCAATTCAATTTCTTTAACGCATCTTTATAAGGCTAGCCTACCCGAAGACGGAAAATAAAAAGAAACCGAAAATATCCTCTAAATATTTAATCTATAAAAATATTAATTTTTATTGCACATTTTGCAAAAACATAAAATTTATTTAACTTTGTGGATACACAAGTGAGTTCGACTGAGCCAATGAATGAGTGTTTGACGGATGAGTTCGACCGTGGTCCAGTTTTATCAAAATTGTTATTTTGTGTCCCTGCATTGAACTGAAAATTAAAAAATTACTAAAAATTTATGTTAAAATCTTTACTAGTAAAATTCTTAACGTTAAAAAGTTTTTTTTTTAATTTATTTAACGTCGCATCAACTACAACGGTCATTAGCGACGGCGTTGGAGTGTAACCTTTTACAATTGAGGATGAAATGATTTTTTTGTAACGTATGAAAATATGCCGTGCCTTAGTGGGATTCGAACCCAGGACCGCATGATGAGAGGCGAGCACGTTACCAACTGCGCCAATGCGGCCGGCAAAAAAAAGTTTTTTGTATTCTTCTTCTTCTTCTTCCACTTTACGGATTAGGCAAATTGCCTGTTCCCACATCACACCATCTTTTTCTTGGCCTTCCCAAGCTTCTTACACCATCTGGTTTGTAATTTAGGGCTTGGAAAGGGGTCCTTTCAGGAGCCATTCTGTATACATGTTGCTGCCACCTTTGTCTATATATCCACATCTTATCCAAGACTGACTCCTTCCTTTCTAGTTCTTGCAAGATGACACTATTTCTAATATGGTCTCTCCGACTGCAACCTTTCACCGCCCTCATGTATCTCATCTCAGCTGCTGCAATACGACTTAAGTCTCTCTTTCTTGGCACCCAGGTCTCACAACCATATAATAGGATCGGCACAGCCATCACATCATACATTCTAAGCTGTGTGTCTTTCCTGGCCCGATGTTTAAATGTCCTGTTGATGTAGCCACAAACCAGTTGGAATCTACTTATTCTATTATTTATTTCCTCATCATAGCTATATGTTATGTCCACCCCAACGTACGAGAAACGTGACACTTGTTCCAATACTTTATCTTGCAGGACTATTTTAGTTCTTATTGGAACCTTACCCCGAAAGCCCATTACTTTGGTTTTCCTGACTGACACGGCCATGTTATATTCTGTACATATATTACTAAGAATATTTATAGAACGCTGCAATTCGTCTTCCGATTTTTGAATGATTACTTGATCATCCGCGTATAGTAAAGTGTTAACAAAGAAGCTGCCACTCAACTCAAGACCTTCATTTGCATACTGTTTCCACTGCCTACAAATATCATCCATGTAAATGTTAAAAAGAGTTGGTGAGAGGCCACAACCTTGTCGTACCCCCGGTTAATATTTTTAAAACCTGTTGTCCTGTTATTTAGTTTTACTGCTATTGCTGAACTCTTATACATATTAGCAATTACATCTGTTATATGCTGCGGGTAACCTCTCTTTTCCATTATTTGCCATAGTTTGGCTCTGTTCACTCTGTCAAAAGCCTTATCATAGTCTACAAAGGCCACATGTGTTTCTTTATTAAACTCAACTCTTTTCTCAAATATCTGTTTTAATGAGAAAACTCCATCTATGGTCGTTCTGCCTTTCCTAAATCCATTCTGCTCCTCTCCTATAATGCAGTCCGCAATTGGAGCCAGTCTTCCATTTACTATTTTAGCATATACCTTATACATACTGTTCAGGAAACTGATCCCTCTGTAATTGTCACATTGAGACCGATCACCTTTCTTAAAAAATGGGAGTACTAACGACTGTGTCCATTCACTAGGAATCACGACTTGGAGCCAGCATTCATTCACCAGATGTAATAGTTTTAACTCCAATAACGTGCCACCATATTTCAAAAGTTCTGGATTTATTCCATCTTGACCGCATGCTTTACGATTCTTCAACATCCCGAGAGCATCCTTCAATTCTTTATATGGAATTGGGTCAACTTGTCTTCTACAGAAACCCTCTCCTGTAGCCTCTGCCGAGATTGATTTCTATTGATTTCTGCCGAGATTGTGATTTCTATTGAAAGTTTTTTGTATTGTTTATTTAAATAAATAAAAATTTTGTTGTTGATGCGGCAACGAATTACTTTATAGAAATATATAACGTTAAATATATCTAACTTACTTAATTATATATTTATAACAATTACTTATACAAAATATATCGCAAAAATAAAACAAAAATTATCAACAATTTACGGAAAACTTATTAATAAACTAATAAGTACGGAAATATAATAATTTCAGACAATAGGTGAGCAATATGAACAAGAACGTTTTAGAAAAATAAAAAATTATACAAAATGAATAAAAAATTAACTGTAACTGAACATTAGTATGAATTAACTATAAAAAAGAAAAACTAAGAGAAACTGAACAATACATGAGAAATAGTCTTAAATAAAATAACAGAATTTTTTTTAAAAAACTAAACCTAATGTACAAAATAACAAATAATTAAACAAACAAGAGAAAAACCCGATATTGAACATTACATAAGTGAAAATTAAATATTTGAATTTTTGTTATTAAAATAGCTTGTGTAACTAAGTCTCGGAGGTACAAAAAATATGTCATGTCATTCTACCCTTGATTTCTATTAACATAATTTTGTCACCCTTAATGATTGTTTTTTAATAAAACAAATTAACAAGAAGATCTGTTAAAAGAACGATTTATTTCTTTTAAAAATTATAACCAATGCTAAGCCATATCATTCAAACAAAAATGACCCTCTCCTGAACCAATTAAACAAACTTATTACCTAGCAACAAAACTAACAAAAACTGCAGCTGTATTATTTTATGAAAACTGAATGTAAAAATAATGCAGTGTATTAATAAAGTATGACAAATTATTACAGTAGACTCTCAAAAATCCGGATCGCGCTAGTCCGGACTCCGGATAGTCCGGACGATGATTTTTTTAACCTTATTTTCTGAAAATTTACAACTTTTAAATTAACAACCAGTAAAAAGTTTTCATGGGATTGGCCCGATGAACGATCATGCGATTAGCACTATAATTTGTGTGTA
Source organism: Catonia carolina (assembly GCA_035578175.1). Classification (NCBI taxonomy): domain Eukaryota; kingdom Metazoa; phylum Arthropoda; class Insecta; order Hemiptera; family Achilidae; genus Catonia; species Catonia carolina. Next base: position 334,116,701 of record JAQMRL010000001.1, read on the forward strand.
TGTACTTTTTAATAATAATTGCGTATATAAAATGTATGTAAATGACATTTTTTGTCATTTAGGGCCCACAGTAGTTTGCGTCGTCGGGAGCTCTGTGTTTCAGTAAAATCTATGTTTATGATTTTACGAGGCATTTTATTTAATCCCAGAACCGTACTTCACTAAGCACAGTACCGTACTACAGTACATTTAGATTTTATTTAGTTGATCGTGTAATTACTCTATAATTGAGACATATATGACATTCATTGTTACATGTTTGAAATCCGTAACTTGCAAATCTTACAAAGAGCGCAATCGAATCTTATTACGGTACAGTAGCGTTAAGTTTAGTCAATGTTTGTGCTTCGTATATTGAATAATTACAGTACCAGTAGCCTACTGTAATTTATTAGGCCTACAGTGTTTTAAAGTTTTTTCAGAAGCTCACTCTTATATAAGCAGATAAACGTTAATGCTTATTGTCATAATTATTCGCCATAAAGACTAAATTGCCAACCTCCGGGAAATCCGGATTTTTCGAAATCCGGACCGGCCGTCCGCCACATTAGTCCGGATTTCTGAGAGTCTACTGTATTTTTAACTAAAATTTGGGAAATATATTATTATTATTATTTGTGTCGGTATTTATTTAAGAGAAAGTAGTTATCATTAATAAATAGGATATGTACAAAAAAGGTCACACGGGTAATCCGTTAAAAATATAATACATGCTATTTTATTTTGAAACAAACTATTCCTTTTGAATAGCTTATTATAGTGTTTATATTCGGAAAATCTGTCCATAACAGACATTTGGAGTGTCAAATTATTTACACTCAATCTGTTCGTTGCAGGGATAAAATAAATAGTTCTGTTTCTTATCACATGGTCAGCTAATTAAATCACTGAATCATTTAAGAACAGAAGAGGTAGAGGTGTAAAACACACTAATCAGAGTTTTCTCCTCTGAAAGTAATGAATTTAATTATACACCCAGACCCTGTGGTAAATGAAGTGAAGGTGTCATTTGCAGAGTGTAAAATATGTGCTTTTCAGAGGGCCCGGCATGATGAGGGAGGCATGGTAAACCACCTCACTCCTCGTTTTACTTAGTAAAACCTCTACAGGTTCAAACCAGCCTTTCAGCTGATGACCTGAACAACATTCGGAAAATTAGAAAATACAAATTACTCAGAGTACATTTCATTTCAGTAATTGTTACATCAATACCATAACATTGCATGAAAATATTGTCTAACATTTTATCGATACGAGTGTTATTTTGTTTCTCTTATCTCTCGTTGCTACGGAAAGAACAGAATTTTGTGCGCAAACGGGAGATTGGTTAATTAAAGTAATGGTTAATGGTTGAGAACAATTTCTTTACCTCAAAGCACTTTAACAAAAGGCTAAGGATAATTGAACCATATTCTCTCTATACAGTTCTAGTGGAAACAGTCCTCTTCATTAACAGAAATAAACTGCGATACTTCGGCAATATCGGAATTTAACGTCAAATCACCCAACTCTAATTAATTTATGAGATGAGATTAATTAGTCCTTAATTGCTTGAAAGTAAAACAAATTTTGTTATCGACCTTATCTTAAATTACAATTTCATTTCTATTATACCGCCTTTGATATTCTGGGAAACAAGTAATTTTCGGCAAATCTAATCATACTTATCTAACTTCCATTGTGCATATTCTTGTCACTAGCAATTGAATATTAATCACCACTTTATCTTTTAAATTCGTCCGACCGTTTTTTAGCTGGTAGATGACAGGCTTCAACATTATTATATCTCATAGTCCATTTACCATTATTTTCCCCCACGTTTTTGGTATGTCCGTTTTAGTGATTAAAACCGATATAAATTTATTTTACATTTATCAAGAGTCTTTTATTGTAAGATACTTTCCTGTTTAATGTAATGTATATAAAATTATTTTCAAATAAAATAAAGATTTCTGGTATTAAGGTTATCAGCCGAAATACTGGTTTAAACCTCTAGAGGTTTTGCTAAGTAAAACGAGGCGTGAGGTATTTTACCTTTGCCTTCCTCATTGAGTTTAAAAGTAGGCCCTATACTTATCACCATGCCAGGCTTTCTGAAAAACACTATTTTCCACCCTGCAAACGACACCTTCACTTCATTCACCTCAGGGTCTGCGTGTTAAGCTAATGAAATTCATTAAGTACTTTCAGATGAGATAAATCTGATTATTAACAGAGATTTCTATAATTTATTAACCTCTTTATTTACTCATTTTATTACCGATAATTAACGGAATAGTTTTGACCGAAGCTGAAATAAATCATAGTTTCCATTCAAAACGAGCTTCCTAGTTTTAGGGAAATAAATCCTATACTATTTTCAAGAAATTACTCATAAAATAATGAAACACTAGATAAAACTGTTTGATTTCGTTGGTGCGTGCTACTTTTTAAACCAACTTTATAAAAAGTGAGAAAGGGTTTTGATAACACTTAGTTAAAATCAAGCTAATTTATTTTTTTGTGTTGCCCTGTATATCTCTCCTTTTATGTCAACCCGTTAGACTCCACCGAAAATATCGGCCGTTCCTTGAGAAACAGTATAGCAGAACAGTCAAGCCAAGCTTTAGCTGGCTTGAAAAATGGAGGTGTCACGTCTATTTTTTTTGTCACGGTTAAAAATTGTATATCAGAGAAAAAATTCAGATAAGATAAAGAGGCCTAACATAGATTTCAGCCAAACATAGTAGTACTGAAAAAGAAATATATACTATTTTGCAGCATAAATTAAAGTAAAACATTAATATCCTTCTAATAGTAAACCTATTAAAAAAATAGGTAGATTTATAGAAATTGGTAGATGAAAATAGATTTCAACCAAACATAGTAGTACTGAAAAAGAAAAATATACTATTTTGCGGCAGAAATCAAAGTAAAACATTAATATCCTTTCTAATAGTAAACCACTAAAATTAGATGTTATGTCAATTTCCAAATATTTATTTATAATAGCTGATTTCTACATTTTATTAACTGCAGGCAAATATTTTGAGTTATATAACATTTAATTTTCCAGACTTTTCGATTTAACCAGTTAATTTATTTGAAGAACAAATTTATTTACTTCATATTAAATGTTTTTATTTGAAAATTCTTAAAAACTTTAAATAATTATTAATTATTATTTTTTAACTTCAATAATTACTTAAGAACATAAAAATTTTGATTAAGTAGGTCTGTAAATTATAATCTCAAAACCCACAGTATTTAATTTTTTTTTAATTAACCATTTATAAGTAAGTATTAATACAAAATAATTATTTATCCAAATTTGTTTTAACATCATTAATAATACAAAATTGTTTCTTTTATCTTATATTATTGATACAAATTTTTTAATTTACAATACCAAATAAATGGTAGCCTTATACTAAATATCAAACAGAACACTTGGTTAATTTTATTTCTTGTGTTATAATTTTAATAAATAATAAAAATACATGTTAGCTGAGTTATTTAGTAAGGAGGTAACCGCTACAAACTAAAATAAAAGTTACAACTTCCTGTCCATTTTAAGTTAGTTTTCATGGCGACTCACTTTCGCGTGGAATCGTTCAGACTCAATTTTCATTTTTGTAAGATGAATTACAAAAGTTACGTATAATAGCGCTGTAAAACTACACAATCTTATTTTTAATAGTTTTACTCTAAGAAAAGAAAAATATAAGTTCACTACGGAATAAATGTAGTAGAAACTTAGTGACCAGCCGGCCTTTTTTATAGCTTTCTTAGTACATTTCAGACCATATCTACTCACAGAGTAAGTAGTGTAGCATTTTATTCGTACTTGCATCAGACTACCGAAAGTAACACAAAGAAAATATTTGCTTTTTTTCCAGTTCCACCAGATATAATTTATCAAGAAACAAGTGGAGATCTTGCAGTATTAGAAGGGGATAATGCAACTTTAGTATGCCAAGCCACTGGTCATCCCACTCCCAGAGTGACATGGAGGCGAGAAGACGGAGTATCTATTTTATTAAAACAAACATCTCGAGAAGCGATCAAAGGTAACATCAATTTCCTACCACTGTTTAATCGATTAATGGTAGAACTCCTACATTAATAAAATGTAAAATAAATTAATTATAAATTAAAATCAGATTGTAATTGAATGTGAATTTATCGCTGAATCTATATTTAATTGCTCAGTTAATTTTCTTTAACGCCTGAGTTTATTTATAATAACTTTTAAAATAAGTGTAAGTAAATATGATGAATGTGTACTTTACATGATGAAGACAATAACAAATAATATTACTTCCAAAAGTAAAACTTAATTATTCACGATTTTCTAAAACATTAACTCTGGGCAAAATATAGGAAAAATATCAAGCAAACAACAGAAGAAGGAAAAAATTAACAAAATATCAAAGATGTAAATAGGAGGTGTAAATAGGAGGTATGGTAACGCTGATATGAGTGAATAATATGAATTCTAATAATAAACGGTTATACAAACGTTATATATATTTTTTTTCATATAACTTTTTTTAAATGCATAATCTGTTATAAATAACAATAAATGCAACTTATCAAATAGATACAACTCATGAAAAAATTACAACCCACTGGTGTAATTAACAAATTATAACATGAAAACATATTATACTGTTCTTAATTAATATTAGCAATCAAAATTATATAGTGATTTTTAAAATAAATAAATAAAAAAACAAGAAAAATAGAAAAACAAATAAAAAATAACAAAAACCTCCTTTAAAACGAAAAAACAAATAAGAAGTAATAAATAATAAGCACATGATTCCGAAATATATGTACACCCTACTTTTCTGGAGATAATTTAAAACGTTCATTCAGCTAACGGGTGATTCAAAAAGAGCGCCGGTTTTTAAACGGCTGGTAAATTTTTGTTTATCGGTTGGCAACATTGTTAGACCTCATTTCTATTTCGGAGAACATTCCGATTGACGATTCAGTTGTAGTTTCTCTTGTTCGCAGTGTAGTACTCTCGCAGTCTGTGTCTAACCATGGAGAAGTTTACTAATGCACGAGTGTTAATCGTCAAAACATTTTACCAGAGTGGAGAGAGTTATGCGGCTACTGTCAGGCGACTTCGCGGTACTCTAGGACGTAATGAAGCACCGAATGAATCAACAGTTCGCAGGCTCATGAAAAAGTTTTTTGAGACGGGTTCAACAGTCGACCTTAAAAGTTCTGGACGTCGTCGTTCTGGCCGAACTGAGCAGAACGTTGCGTTGGTTAGTGACAGTGTGGCTGTTAGCCCAGCAAAATCAATACGTTGCCGTTCTCAACAATTGGGTTTACGATGTTCTTCTGTACGGAGAATTCTTCGGTACGATCTCCAATATCACCCGTATAAAATTCAGTTGCTGCACGAGAAACAATGTTGTTGCTCCGTGAACGGTTCCAGGATCGCATCATTTCTCGTAATTCCGACCATCAATGGCCACCAAGGTCGTGTGACTTGACGCCTTGTGACTTTCATCTTTGGGGTCATCTGAAGTCATTGGTGTATGCCAATAAACCCCGAAACATCAATGACTTGAAGGAGGAAATTCGACGGGTTATCGGGCAAATGGAAGTCGAAACTTGTCGTGCAGTAATATCCAATTTCATGGACAGAGTTGATGCGTGCCAGCGCAGTAGAGGAGGACACATGCATGACATCATTTTTCATACATGAAATCGGAAGGTAAAATGAACTTGTTGATGTATTTATTTTCAGTTTTTCAATAAAATAAATCTCTTAATTTGATATATCAAAACCGACGCTCTTTTTGAATCACCCTATATTTACAACATACACACTCAAACACGACAGTCATCTACAGAATACTAACATTATAATATTTACAACTTTAAAATCACACTATTAGAATCGCCCTGGGAGATCCAGTACTGTAGCACGTTTTAACCTATTGACATCATTACTGTTGTCTAAGAGATTCAGTGCTAAGTGATTTACGTGGTTGTTTAGACGTTCGATGTATTTACAACTGAAACTTCGTATTTCTTCTCGTACCGTCTGCACATCCATATCGCGATGTATATCGGCATTGGTAATATACCACGGTGCATTCAGTATTGTCCGCAGAACTTTTGATTGAAACCGTTGCAGAATCTCGATGTTTGAAGTTGATGCTGTCCCCCATAACTGAATTCCGTAGGTCCAAATCGGCTTCAGCATAGATTTGTACAAAAGTAGTTTGTTGTCAATCGAAAGCTGAGAACGTCTACCAACGAGCCAATACATCTTCCTAAATGTTAAATCCAGCTGTTTTCTTTTCATCTGAATGTGTTTGCGCCAAGTCAGACCTCTGTCTAAGTACATTCCTAAATATTTTACATCTTTTGCCTGTGGAATATTCTTGCCATTCAGTTGGACAGGAGGACAAGTTGCCCTTCTGGTAGTAAACGTTACATGCGTAGATTTGCCCTCGTTCACCTTGATCTTCCACTTTGTCAGCCAGATTTCCAGCTCACTTAGATACATCTGCACTCTGCGTGTTGCAGTAGTTGGGTCTGCATCACATGACATTATTGCTGTATCGTCAGCAAAGGTGGCAATGATTACATTTTCAAGAACAGGCAAATCAGCTGTGAACAGAACATATAAAATTGGTCCCAGAACGCTTCCTTGCGGAACACCAGCCTTGATCTCTTTCAAACCCGTTAAGTGATTTCCAACCCGAACTTGAAACGTTATATAACGGTATAAAGTAAATAATAACGGTTTTTCAGTAAATCTGAATGTAAGACCAAGACGTTTTTTTGTAAATGTTGGTAAGTTTTTACTATTATCAATTAGGAAACGCTGGAAGTTCGGGTGATCTTCTAGTTTTGATTAAAAAGTTTTTTATTTTTATTTTATTTAGTTAAGTATTCGTTACAATTTATTACTATACTAAGCTGTAAACAATATTTTTAACTAAATATATTTATACGCAAAAACTCTTATTCACGAAGAGCATAGGAGTTTACAAAATAAATTATTAAAACAATTTCATAAATACTCTAAACAATACTAATATAACATTTAAAAAGGATACAAGAATTACGTTAAACAGTTTTTTTAAACATTGAATATAAATGATAAATACCTTTAAATTTACATAAATATCAATAGAAATAAAAATAAAAATTTTAAAAAATTACCTTAAGATTGTGTACTTTTGAAATATAGAGAAAAAAAATATTATTAAATAACTAAAACTACCCGTACTTCACAGTAAATTATATTTCTGCGAATCTAATGTAAATATTTTTACTTTTTGGGAATTAATTCAATTAATGAACACAGAACCAGAAAAATTAACGCAAAGAGGAAAGTAATAACTAACCAAAGAACAGTTATTTTAAAACCTGGAAAAGTTTCTCAAGTTCTTGCTTGTAGATTAATGGGATATGATATTTAAATGCACAATATTAGACAGTGGTGTTTTATTTTATTACTAATCGGCCTGAGACAAGACTACACCTCATTTACACGTCATACACAACATTCTCATCTCATTGGATTATGTGGTTGTTATTGTAGGTACTTTAATTGGACAGATCGCTACGCAAACATATTAGGAACAAAACATGCACAATTTCTTCCTTCACAGTATAGACACGTCAGGCTTTATTTGGTGTATTATTTATTACGTATCATGGAGCATTCTTTAACATTCGTAGAAGTTTTGATTAAAATTATTAAATGATGGTAAGGATCGACTAATTAGCTAATTCCTGAAGCTGTACATAAGTCCACAGTGGTTTCATTACGGCTTTATTATTTGACTTTATTGGTTATAATTAGTAAAAAATTTCATGCTTGATCCAAGCTTATATTTTTATTTAATATAAATTTTATTTAATTGAGAATGAGAGAAATTCTAAAAATAGAAAAAGAATCTTCATGGCTTCCTTAAAACTAATAACGGAAACCCAACGATATCTGGATCTTAATGTTTAATTCTAAACTCTACCATGAAATCGAGCCAATTACAGACATCATGTGGAAGAAACGATTTTTTTTTCGGGACTTTACTTAGAATAGGCCTACCGGACAATCAAGTAACTAAACAACTCAATTCTATATTTAACTTGTTGAAAAATTCTCTAAGGTGGTTGGCCGAAATAAAGAAAGGTACGCAAGAACTTAACAGTGCAGATTAAGATCTTTCAGAAAAATCTGAACAGCTTAAGTTGCTTAAAGATAAAGATACAAGATTCGTCGAAAAACTCGAGCTCCGTCGTCAATGATTTGTACAGATAAAATCAGACAGATCGGATCACAAAATTTGAAGAATTATTGGGAAAAACGTAAGAATCCTAAAACCAAACCGAGCAGAATTTCTAAATTTGATTTAAGTGGTCCAATGAGGTCGTAAAAGCAAAAGAAAAATTTTTGATTGCTTCTGTCATTGTCGCCCCCTTTGATTAGGTACTGCGCTCCCGGCTATTAGAGCTTCCGACTTAGCCTCAGAGGGAAGCCGCCAATAATTCCGACGGGGGCAGTAGGCCTGTGTCGGCACTGCAGTTGCTTCGGAGAAGATAATGCTTTTGCTCGCCGACCCGACACCGTAAGCCGTCAACCGGGATTGTCATCGCTCGATGCCAACAGCGGTCCCTCTACTGAGCCTTGCGGCCACCGGATCCCGACGAAGCAGCCATCGACGCACCACTGCGAGAGAAGAGGATGACGCCTTCGCTGGACGACGATATGCCGTGTCGCCCACCTCCTCGTCTATCACGACGATTACGACCGACTCTTCCCGCCCAGACGACCACCGCTTAAACGGCCCTTTTCAGGGTTCAAAAATTTAAGGTTCCCCACGACGCATAATGTTACCATTCAATAACATTTTTTTACATGAAGTAATTGCTCCCCAAATAAATTTTCTCAAAAATGTCTGGCGGGAGATTTCATTTCATTTCTAGTCTAATATTTGTTAAATTAAAGACAAAGCGTTATTAAAATGTTTTATTTTATGTTTTTTAAAACAAAAACATTAAAGCACATTTGAATTTTCCTTATTGAGGGAAATTTCGTCTTATTAGTATTAGCGTTTCCATATAAATAACAGGAACGGATATGTGTATTCATCTGTTAGTATTTAATAAATGATGGTAAGCAATGTATTTCTCAGAACCTCGTTTTTCATCGCTTGGTTGCAAAATCGAATTAACCCGAAAAAATATTTTGCTACAGATTTACAAAAAGAGTTGTTTTAACATTTCATATCCCTTTCTACCGCCGATGTAATCCCTTCCAGCTTTTGAATTATTCTTTTTAGTTTAGAAAACTCTTTTAGCAATTTGAAAAGGTTTCGTAATTCTAATTTCAACTCTAGATTTTTTTATAGCTAAATATTAATCATTTCAATACAAAATATTTTTTAGAGCGCAGCTGTAATTAGTGATACGACCGAACGAATTCATGAATGAATAATAATAATAATAGTAATAGTAATAATAATAATAATAATTCATTTATACCCGTTTGTGAATTTAAAAGGCCGTGTGAAGTTTGCTTTCTCACTTGTGTGCAAAGCTACAAACACGTACGTTTAAGCGTTTGTAGAAAAGGTTATTAACTTAACCAACTTAGCCTGCTACATTGTAATCAATGTGTACGTTTAACTGAGTCGGCTTTGCTGTCACAGAACGACAAATTTGCTATGAGAGAGAGAAATATATGAGAACAAAATTGGGTATGTCAGTTACGCAGTGGTAGCAATTTACCAAATATCCAACCCCATCCATAAACAACGTGGTTATGCAGCCAGGTGAGAAATTACCTCTGTAAACACAGGAAGTAAATAACACAAAGCGCAAACACAACATGCAGCTAGAGAAGTATATGTTACATGAATGTGAGGAAAGCTACAGAATGAAAGTGTAAATAGTGAATTACGGGAAGAGATGTATCCATTGCGTATGAACTTGGATGACAAAAGTATTAAAAAAAAAAACAATAAATATGTTTATTGTAAAAAATAAATTAAAAATGACTGTTGAACAGGAAAGTTACTTTCTCGTTAATATACTACCATCTGAATTTTAATATTTCTGTAGTTAGTTCTATCTTTAATCCAAATAGATATTATTTACGCGAAAATAAATAACTTTTTGAAGAAAATTAAAGGAATAATTATAATTAGTTAGGCTTATCGAAGTAAATGCCAAATTAATTCTTGTTTTGTTTTCAAAGTTGTGTTACGGGTATCTACTTTGTTTATTTACATGTTAATTTTTTTATTAAATCTGTTTTTTTCTTAGAATTTGCCTGGAATATTTTCTTGTACCACCGTTTTTCTAATAGTTTTCTCCCAAACAAGAAAATTTCTTCAACGTCTCTTTACATGTAGCTTGTTCCAGTATCAAAATCAAAATTTTATTTATCGTTAGGAAGCTGTACCTAATTAAAATATTTTACTCCTAGTGTTGTAGAGGTCTTTCCTAACTTTTTTTTGGCTCAGGTCTGTCTCCCAGAACCTGTTTTGGTATTCTATCTCCCTTTATTTTTGAAGATCCTTTATCATTTTATTGCGATAATAACCGATTTTCTTGTTTACACTGGTTGTCTGCAACTCTTTCCTTATATCGCAATTTCGAATTCTGTACGCCCACGTACAACTCTTGACCTTTTGTAGAAAATGAGTCTCTGCCGCTTCCAGTTTCTGTTCTCTTCACCCTTAATAGCTTAGGTTTCGCGGGCATACGAAAGAATCGGAACTGCCATTACTTTATGCAATATCGTAAATGTAAGTTTGTGAGCTCTATTTCTCAGTGTAGTTAAAAATATTCCACATATTTTCTGAAAATTATGGATAATTTCGTCGATATCATGCTCTCCATCAAAACCAATGTGCTTACAAGGTCCTTTCCCTCAAAAGCCATCATTCTAGATTTTGCGCTAGTTATGCACATATTGTACGAACTGCATAAATTTTGGGAAAAATGGCTTTTCGAAGCTTTTGTTCTGACTCGGGTATTAAAACGGCTTGATCGTAAGCAAACAAAATGGTACTCAGGGAGAGACCATGACTTGTATCGATGGTAAATTGATGAACTTTTTTCTCTCTTAAAAGAGTGGTAATACATCAAAAGTCGTAGGTAGTATACCACGTCCTTGTCTGACATACTATTACTATTTATTACTATTTTATCTGATAAAACTTTTCCTGTGTCAATTATCATCACAGTGTCTATATACAAACTTTGAATAATATGAATGAGACGGGTAGAAGATCTTTTCTCTAAACTCTTTCAAAGAATTAATACTCTCTCAAATGTTCAAGTCCAAAAATGCTATGTCAGTCCACTTTATTCCCTTTTGTTGTTCTACTAACATCTTCAGTAAAATAAAAATAATTTCATTTCATAATTTAAAAGCAAAATATCTCTGATCCAACTACGACCTACTTTTTGTAACACTAAAAGATAAGCAGAATATTCGTTTAAAACTGATCACTTGCATCTTTTCACTGTGATAGTTTGTAGCTTTAACTGTTTTTATTTACTGTATTCCCTTGCTGTTTTAAATTTTTGAGAATGTGCGAAAGTTTTTATTTTATATTGCGCGTAATGGACGGTTTATTTACCCTTAAAGTAAAAAACCCTTTTTTGAAAGATTTTCCCCGTATTCCATTTTTAAAATTAAGGTTTAATTTTTTTGTACCGGGAGTAATTTAGTATAATTTAGCAAGGGATTTAGTGACGTTTGGAAATAGCCATGTTACTGAGAAAAAGATAGTTTACGCCATTTCGAAATTTTAAAAAAGGTCTTGTTTGTTAAAAAATCAGGGTTAATTGAATTATTAATATTCTCACCTTTACTACAATTTTTAATGCTAGTACTAAAAAGGAGGGATGAGTTATATCTGAAAAATTGGTAAAAATACTCGTCCTTTTCGCAAAAATATCTGGGTTTTTTATTACAGGCAAGCGTTATTTTGATAATAGATACATAGATCATTAAGTAACACATTTTTAATATTGTACGATGCCTGATGCTTAATTTAGAATTCAAGATGATAAATTATTTTCATAAAAATCTGTTAATTTAAAAATACAGTTGACCTATTTCATAAAAAAAATCATCAACAAATAGAACAGAACCAGATATGTAGTTTCGGTTGAAAATTCGCGAGAATACTACTGAGATTTTGCGCCTATTGTATTTTTTTTATGTAAGACTACTTGAACTTCACTCACTCGTAGCCATTCTTTTGAAAGGTTATTAAATCATATCAGAAGATTTAGCAAAATTTTTTCAGTGGTTGTATGAGGCTAAACTAGATAGCCTATTATATTAATTTTAGAAAATTGTTTTTTTTTTTTTTAATTTAAAGCGCATCGACTTCTTGGGTATTAACATCGTTTATTGCGTAGGTCAGTGGGTTTTATTCTGATATAATTTTTCAGACCTGATCCAGGATCAAATCCAGTATCTTCTTTCCGCCTTTATTTTAGTTTAGTCGCATTAACAACATCTTGGTTATTAGGGACTACTTTTGGGTTTTAGCACGTAAAAATTTCCAGACCCTAGTCGAAAATCGAACCCGGTACTTGGAACTCCACTCGATAGACTATTGCGCTTACACTACACTACACAAAATAAAAGGGTTTACGCCTTTTATTTTGATAGAATCTTACCTGGTAAACTGCTGCGCCACAATGTCGGCTATTTGTGAAATCTGTTACGTTTGTAAAATTAATTGTTCGAAAAATAAGGCGTCTTCATTTATTGGAGAACATAATTTTTAATTTACCCGAATAATAATTTTTAGATTTTGAAAGGAAATTTGTAAAAGCTTTTATTTGAGTTAGTTAAGATTCAGTCAGTGTAGTGACCTTACGCCCCTGTTGTACGTAAATATGTTAATTTATTATACGTATAGCCTACATGCATATTTACGTACGTATATTCATTTTTTATACTTCCGTGGTGTTAAATTTCAGGTGAAATGTTCAAATGTACTCTGCTTGTTACTGTTGGGAATACGAACGTACCAACAGAGCACCAAAGCAATGATGGCATCCGTTGAATTTGCATTCGAAATTCGCTCGCTCATCACCCTCTGCTCTTTTCGCTAGGTAGAGTGGGGCGTAATCTGACTGCTGATAAAATTCTGCACCCCTCTTTATCACCCACCTCATTCATGGTATTCCCGCGGGAGTCCGAAAACCTAATTAATCAATTATCCCTTCCACTCGCTTCAGCTTTCATCCACAAATACCCTCCCTACATGATAGCTGTTTCAACATAACTCAGAACGTTGGCAGCACTGCTGGAAATATTCAAAACTTGCAATACTCGCAATTATTTTGTGCCAGAATCATCTGTCACGTTCAATTGCTTTAATTTATTGTGTGTACATAGATTATCAATTCATAAAATAAATAGTTTTGTAAAGTTTCTCAAGATTTATTACCTGTCATATTTTATTATATATTTATATATATATATATATATATATATATATATATATACACACACATATAAATATATATATATATATATTTTAGGATAAGACAGTCAGTATTAAAAGGCTACATTAAAAAACTTTTTATTTTCGGGCTTTCGGCCTATTCAAAATGACTTCAGTTAAAAATACGTTTTGATTATCTTCTGTAATAAACAAAAATTATTTCAGAAGTCCTGAGTTTGATTCCAATGTTAGGTTATTTAAAATACAATGAATATTTTTTCATATTATTTTCTTTTAAGTTGCATGAACAACTTTATTAGCGATAACTATGGATTGTTAAACGGTTTCGGTGGGTTCTTTAACTTGTTGAGATTTTATTCCAGCCAGAAATTGAACCCGTGACAATCTGGTTTTTGATCTAGTTGGCTGACAACACCGCTATAGATAAAACAGAATCGCATGTTTAACTTTTAGTAATAGTTGTGATAAAATATAATAACACTGACGTGAGTAGGGAAGTGCCTAGTGACCCTTCTCTACAAATTTAAGAGTTTTCATACCTAATTACTACCTGGGGTAGTTATGAAATGAAATAAAACATTAAAATTTAAATTACTAATTAAATAACAACTCAATAACTAAAAACAAAGATTGACCACCTACGTAGCGTACTGGTAGCGCGGTAGCCTACCATGTGAAGGTCCCGGGTTCGATTTTCGGCCAGGGTCTGAAAATTTTCGCAAGTTAAAACCCACCGTTACATATCCAACTGTAGTCGCTAATGACCGAGCTGTTGATCCGACTTTAAATAAATTAAGAAAAACAGAAAAAAGATTATTTACCTTATAACGGTAACTAGGAAAATAATTTATAGCCTACTTATAGTTAATTAAAAACAATTATGGTTTATGATGGTATAATTACATTATAATACCACATACAACTTTTATTAGTTATTAAGAGTGTACCATTACTTTATAAAATTATATTCACAAATTTTCACATAGGCCCAAAGTAGCAAAACATCTTTAATCTCTCTCGACTAAATCTAATACATGGGTTCTTTGCAGTCTCCTTTTATTATTATTATTATTTAACAAGTCTAAAGCCAATGGATTGTTATGGTTGTAAAGACGATTTTAGTAACTTTAGTTAAATCGTCTGATTTCTTCTTTAATTTTGTTGACATATTTAGATAATCGTGAATATCCTTATTTTTTTATAGGAGAGAAAACCGAATTTACCGGTACCCAGGTAAGTCTTCACCTATCGGTATGCGGAGCTCTGCCGACGGCAACTATCCGCCAAAACCTCTCGGTTCCTTTTTATCCCATCCCGACTTGCCGCGGGATCACTGTTAGGCATAATTATTAGCTGGATAACGTTATCTCAGCAAACATTTTCTTCTTACCTTTAGTAACAAACCAGTTTGGGTTGCTGTTGTTTCGCAAAACTTTATTTTTAAACCGCTGAAGGATTTTTAAGTTACTTAGAAGTATTCAAGTATTAATATACTCTCTGGTATTCATGTGTTTGGTAGTATACTTTACTTAGCATACTTAAAGTATTCTGGTATTCTTTCGTTGTTCAAAAATACTGGAGGACACGTTTTCTTCCGTATGATAAAAGTTACGTAGTTAGATTTACCCGGGTTGATCTTTACTTTCCACTTGTTTTACCATCTTCAAAGACGAATATTAGACAATTTTTAACGGTATCGGAAGCAGTGTCAGGGTCTTCACTGGTCGATAAGATTGCTGTATCATCAGCAAACGTTGCAATAATCGTAGCAGGAGTTTCAGGTGTATCAGATGTATACAATGTGTACAGAACAGGTCCTAAAACCGACCCTTGAGGAACGCCTGTCTTAGTATCAAAAAAATTAGATAATTTTTCTTTAAACTTTAGGTTCTACAGTTACGAAGCTCATATACTTTTGCTAACACTGATTGTAAGAATTACCATGTAATGTCATTTTAAAAATTAAATCTAGAAATAATCTGTAATCACACAATAAATTAACATTTAATCCCAACTTATTTAATCATATTATTTTATGTTGTTAACATTTGGCATTGTTCATTAGTTAGTAAATGATAGTTTTTAATTCTATTCTGATTATTTTCGTTTTCTATTCATAAATTACAATCAGTTTTAAATGTCTCATATATTAAGTACAGGTTTCTTAAGTTTTAAACTTAAGTGGTAAAACATATATAGGAATTTATGAATCATTTTGAGTAATTTGATAGTTTTTATAGTAATTATTATACTATTTACTGTGTAATTTATATTTAAGGCAATTGTAAACTTTAGCGTAATAATTGTACTAACTATAGCATATTCCCAATAAAAATGATCAACGGCCGAATAAATAACCAAATAACTTTTTTAATGATCGTAATATTGTACGAGTATATCAATCTATTTAAAAAATTTAATTTTCAGGCAGCACCAAAATCTAGGAGAAAATACGTGTTACTTTAATTTTTTATTGGTAGTGGTATATAACTTACTTGTATTAAATTTAGTTGTATTTTTATGGTTTAGTGTAATATAAAACGGTGAACTATTGCTTGTACTTTATGTAATTATTATAAAGGATTACTTTTTCGTAATTTATATTCTTATAAATGGCAATGAACATTAATTTGTACCGTGCGATGAAGCAATGAATACTAAACTTTACAACCTTATTAAGCAATATGTAAGTGGGTAGGCCCTTAGTAAATGAAGTGTTCTTTATTTTTAAGGTTTATGTCTTTTAGTATTTTAAGTGCTATAGGGTGCTTTGTAGACCTATTACAGAATGTTCCAAAATAAGCTTGGCTGAAATTTACACAATTCATAACCCTAGGGTACAAAAAGTTGTCCACAATGGGAAAAGTTTTCTACGGTTTTACTAAATTTATGACCTACCGTCTATTAGGGAAATGAAGAGGAGTAAGACGAAGGAGATGGGACAGGGAAGAAAAGGGAGCAGTTCTTTTGCTATTACAAAGTCGACTATTTCATTCTCATGGATAAATTTTTTCGACTTGCAACGATTTGGCTTTAGAACGATATGTAAGTCAACGTCGATACATCATTTAATTTTTGTTAAAAATGTTGCATATTAGGTGATAAAGAACACCGCTAGTCTTACTACCAAACGTTGCACTAAGTTATTTTATTATTTACACTTACCTTGTTTTTATGGATTTTGGTCTGCTAGTTTCATATACCGATTTTGTACTGTGGTTTTTTTTGCTACAGTCAACTACGTATTATTACTATTATAATTATTAGTAGTGCACTAATTTTTGTTCTTTTTTATCTTTATTTAGTTCTTGTGAAAAAATAAACACGTTCAAATATATTAGGGAAAATTATTTTGGATGTTTGACGTTTTTATTAATTTTTCACCTGATATTTCTCTTAACCCACATTGATTTTCTTGAAGTTGAGTTGAGTCAGGGTATCTAATAAACCTCTAATACAATTAAATAACGCTCAAAATTACTTACTGAGAGAAGTGTGGGAAATACAGGGAAAGACTAACTGATTAACTGGTTTTTTCTTTAAAAATTTAATCCTAAGATTCCATCCCATTCTGCCCGTTTATTTGGTATTAAAACACGTATTCGCCAACTAAACGTTTTAGAATGACGAAAGAAGTAAAATTCTTTTATTAAATCTTGAATACAAATGTTTAAATGTCTGTAATAACAAGAGTCTTTCATATTTTTACAAAACTATAAATAAGTAAGTAGCGTACTTTACTATAGTACTCAATTATAAATTAAGAGTATTACGTAGGAGGAAGACTGGACATAATAAATTGAAGCATTACGTGATATTTGTTATTGTAGTTATTTGTTGATAAGAAATTTTTCGCAGCAGAGATTTAATTATGTCTGACTTAGCAATCTTAGTGTTTCTTAGATCTTAATTCAACTATAAGTTTTTATGACTTCTTTGACCCTTAAGAACGTAAACTTTTGAGTTGGTACTTGAAAGTGTACTGTATCGGTTTTTTAATACACTTTTTAGTTTTTCTACTTTTATTCCAGCATTAATCTCTTGCCAGTAGCTTCGTACTGACAGAATGTTTATTTGTACGTTTCTGTGAACGAAACTAAAAGTTGTATTAATTTTTACACTGCTTTTATAATTTTCCAGTGCATTCTTTGTCAAAATCATGGTCGTTGTACAAATTATAAACTATTCGAAAAATAAGGTATTTTTATTTGTTAAATTTATTACTAATTCCCAAATTAAACTTTATACTCCCTACTTCATAAATTGTCAAAATTATTAGTAGCACAAAAACTATGCATGGATTATATTAAAATTAAACTTTTATTATATTATAGACGTTTGAAACCTAAATGGATTTACGGCTCCCAAATTTACGGTTCAACCAAACATTCTAATTTACTGCACATTCAAAACATTATGTCTTATCGAATAAGTATCCCTTTACGTTAATAAAAAAGCATTATACAGATTTGCAAATACCTTTCGTCCAAAATTCCATCTAACACCTCTGCAAACGTTTTCATAACAACTCACAAGAACTCCATAACCCACTTGTACGTTTGCTTTCCATCTTACATCTACCTTGCAACAAGCAAGACGCCTAACAAGATGCTGGAGTCCTGCGAATTAATTAAATATTTTATTCAGAATTAAGAAAATTTTAATAGCAAATCTTAAGGTGCACTAATGGGGCCCTACCTTTCTAATGACTATCATTTAAGTCATTTTAACACAATTATCATCATCACACTAACTATATAATTATTACAGTCGTAAATAAAGCGATAAAGAGAAAAAATTGTTTGGTGAAGAACGTCAGAAAAGTAGCGAATTATGTCTATACAGATAAAAACCATATTTTACAATCAAGTAAAATAACGAAGTGAAAGTCATGTTTTTTCAATATGTTAATTCAGTACATATTATGTACTATTAAAGCCTTCTACTTAATGTATGATTTAAATACACGGTATAATTCGTAAAACAAGAAATCAAATAAATATATACTAAATCAAATAATAATATATAAATATAGCAGGTCCAGGGTACGATTTCCAACTAGGATCTAAAACATTAAAATGTACCACAGCGCAATGTAGTCACTAATAACCCAGCAGTTTATGCTACGTTAAATAAACTAAAAACAAAAATTATATAAGAACCATTAACCTAATTAAAAATATTACGCACTAAAACTTTATTTCGATAACCAGTATTTACAAACGTTCATTCTTTTTGATAAGTACGTAATATTAAAATACCATACTGAATTATTTATAAAAATGTTTTACGCTTTTAACCTTCAAAAAGTTTAAAAAAAAAAATTTATTATTACATAACAAGTAAACTTATTCTTGCTTTAATATTGCCACTTTTTTAATTTGTTTTTATTTTTATTCATTTCACGTCGCATCAACTGTAACGGTCGTTAGCGACGACGTTGGGGTGTAACAGTGTACAATGGAGAATGAAATGATGTTCTGTAACGTATGAAAATATGCCGTGCCTGAGTGGGATTCGAACCCACGACCGCATGATGAAAGGCGAGCACGTTACCAACTACACCAATGTGGCCGGCAATATTGTCACTTATTGGTAATGTGACAACTTTAAGAGGGTAGTCAACTCAAGAAGATAATTTTTTTTAAATTTTGATCGTTTTTTGCGATCATTTGAAGTTTATCATTTTCTAAATCACAGCATGTGTTTACTTTGTTTGTACGTTGACAAAAAGGTTATAAAAAAATCTGTTTAAAATAAAGCTCACTAGCAAGGCGAGTGAAATTATTCCTTAATTTTTTAATTAAGTTTTCCGGAAATGTGTTTTTGCATGATTGTACATTCTTAGGAATTAAATATTTTGGTTTGTACTGTAGGTATTTGGATGGTTTTTTATAACGTTTATAATTTCTTGCTGTATTATCTGTTGAATGATTATTACAAAAAATTTAGTTAAAAAACAATTTGTGAATACATACACATAATATGAATGTTTTTGAAAATATGGTTTTTCTTCAATTAATTTCTTGTAAGAAAAAATACATACAATAGCTTACAACAGATAATAAACAACAATTTTATGTATTTTTTAACACAAGAATCATGCTGATATCTTTCTTGGTTCCTGAAATATTTTATTCCCCGTAAAAGACCGCTTTTCCAACCCCACACTTATATTAGGGGCTGTAATTTTTTTTTTTAGGCCTGGTTCAAGTGGTAGATCATTACTAGTAAATTACTCTTTCATTTAAAATATAATATAATAAATTATAGACTGTAGTTTTTATTTTCATTTTCGGGGTTGACTACCCCCTTAAAGGAATTACTACAACTGTGTTATTAGTGTATAGTAGTGATTACAAGTGTCATTCTTCCCTTTTCTTAATAGTGGATTTTACTTTCTCAATTATTTGTTCTTATACATAAAAGATTTTTTTTTTGTTTCTATTATCCTATGATTTCTCTTATTTTTATTGATTCTTTTTTCGGTCTTGCTCGATTTTTTACGAAATTATTAAATTGTTGTATAGAAGTTGGTCCTTGATCAGACCGAATAGTACGGTGCGTGGGTGCCAGCCGTTGAGAAAGTGCCAATCGGTCGTGATTTGTTTGACTAATGTGTGATGAAAGTACATGTATAAGGTTAATATTGATCGATTGTATTCAGATAAAAACATATTTGGCGTTATAGCCACCTTTTATGTATAGTTAAGTTTACTTAAGCATTATGTTTGTAATAACGTTTTTGTAATTAATCTCGTTGAGTAATTTATTTGTAATTCACAGGAGGGATAAGCGTAGTAATTTATTGTATGTAATTTTATTATGTTAATAAATAGTAGTTATGTCAAAAATAAGTCTTACTAACATTTATTATTACCAGATTTCAAATGAACCTGGTTAAGTGTTATAATATTTTACATGTAATCTAAATTACATGTAATAGGCCTACTCTTTAATATTTGTTATTTTATTTATACTAGTTTAAAATGCCCGTAACAGGCATTAAATTTGGAGTGTTAAATTAATTGCGCTCGATCTGTTGGTTCCAGGGCTATAAAAAAATAGTTCTGTTTCTTATCGCATAGTCAGCCAATTATATGACTGAACTATTTAAGAACAGAAGAGGTAGAGGTGTAAAAGACACTGGTCAGAGTTATCTCCTCTGAAAGTAATGAATTTCACTATACAGCAAGACTCTTTGTTGAATGAAGTGAAGGTATCATTTGCAGGGTGGAACGTGGGTGCTTTTTGGAGGGTTTGGCATGCTGATAAGCATACTCTTTCAAATCTGTGAGGAAGGCATAGTAAACCACCTTACTCCTCGTTTTTATATAGTAAAACCTCTAGAGGTTCAAACCAACCTTTCGGCTGTTGACTTAAACAACAACTAGTTTAAAGTTACTGTAGTTCCTAACGACCAAGCAGTGATGTGACGTTTATAAATTAGTCCTGTGCCTGTATTTTTGAACAACCGCGTTTTTGTCATTGTCTAGTTTTTAAACTAATTAATTTCAGAATAGGCTATTTATTTTTACTTTTTTTAATTTCAGTTGAAAGTTACAACGGTAGCCGATTGTCTTTATATAAAGTTGATAGAAGACAAATGGGAACCTATTTATGCATAGCAAGTAATGATATACCACCAGCCGTGAGCAAAAGAATCACGTTACAAGTAAACTGTAAGTATTTAAATTTAAGTTAAATTTCATGTATTAATTATCTATAAATATAGAATAAGATCTGAAATTTTTAATAAAAAATAGAGAATTTTATCATAAATGTTTTATACGTTGAATAGTTTTACATTGATATTTTTAAAATTATGGATTCTTTCTGACAACAGAATTTGATTAGTCTTGTCAATTCCATTTATTCGTGTTTTATATGTTTCCTTTTTTGAGATTGCGGTCCGTCTGAAATGTTAATTTTTCATATCTTCCTAACTTTAAATTCAAAATTTTATACATTGTATTTAAACTTACAATACTAAAACATTTAATATCATAACATAGACCCGTAGTTAGGTTTTATTCTTCGTGACGCCTGTCCGCAACAATTGAATAAAATTATCACGCTTGTTCTCATTTGTATTTTTCTCTATTAATTACAAATATACAATCCTAAATATTATTATCCTGTTAAACAATTCGTCTCTCACCATGAATTTGTAACTTGTTTAAACTGCAATACAAATCTGAAAATACCTATATCTAAATCAGTTAAAATTTATATGTAATCATCTGATATGACGGGGGGGGGGTATGAATCTACAGTGTCTATCGTACTTTAAAATTCCAGTCTAGTATTTACAATAATATGTTTTCCAAAACGATATTAACTACAGTTAATATTATTTGCTTATCACATGATGCAAAATATATTTGTTCTGTTTTGTATGATTTCATTCTTACGGCATACAAAACGTTTTATTAATTAGTTCTGACCTGTACTTCATGCAGCATTATGTCAATATTGCTAACCAAACATTAAGTTTTCAAACATTTCTGGGATTTTTTCACATGAAATCTAGTTTTAAACTTATAAATTTTTAAAGGTTTATTGTGAATTACGCTAATTGAACATTCTGGTAACTGATAACTATTAACAGTTGTAGAATATAAAATAGGTTATACTCGTATTAAAATAATAGTTGATTCAAATATAATAATTCTCATTAAATATTATTCCAATAAAATAAATTAGGAAGTCAGCCGTTTTGTACTGTAATGATAATTACGTAACAAGGCAAACAAATCAATTTTAATTATAATTTAGCGACTAAATATTTCTGTACGTAATTAAATGAGTTAAAAATATTTTATTTTGTTAAACAATTTCAATTTAATTTTTAATTATTAACGAAAACAAACACTTTGGTTTATTGTAAATGGTTTTTTTATATTCGGTATATTGCTTTATTAGATTTGAAACTTAATTTTAAAAGGCCTGCACTCGCCCGTACTCTCTACGTGTCAGATCAGATGCCTGCATCTATAAAGTTTAACATGTTATTTATTAAATACATATAACATTGTATCATAGACTCTTTAACAAAACATTCTTGTAGACAAAGAAGCAGAAAGAAATTATTAGTAAAAATTAACCGAAGATTATTGTAAGGTAATTAAATTAGAACTCGAATAGCTCCGGTGTTTTATAAATGTCAGTACATTTATCGTGTGTTAGCATTCTTTCCTATTACATCATCAATTCTTGACCAAACGCATGTAGAAATATATTTCGTTTTCGCATTCATTTTATTTTACGATAAATATCTATTTATTTATAAAAAAATACTCCATTTTGATCTATTAAGTTAGCGACCTTTGTACTTTTGATGAATGTTTTTTAGAGCATTAGGAACACACACGAAATTTTAGTCATTTCAAAAACCATTATTTTGACTCGGTTATTTACTGTAATATAAGTTAGTTTTACATTCGTACTAAAATTATTGTTTGAAAATTTATTTTAATCATTAAAAAAATATTCATATAATTTTAAAAACTAATTTCGAATTAGCTATTTATTTCATACTTTATGATAACTCGATTAACGAATGTTATTAAAAACGAGTTCATTTCTTGTTTCTTATAAATAAGTTTATTATAAATTTAAGTAACGCCAAGGAAGGTTTCCTGAAATAAAACTTGCAATTTCCCGAAACTTTAATAATGAAACAAGTTCTAGTACGGGTTATTTTTACTAAGTTAAAGTAGATGATTATTTATGTATAAAAAAAGAAAGGAATTTTTTAAAAAAATTAGTATTCATTTAGTTCTATTTCATAATTAAAATTTACACTGAGTTTTAACTAAGTATAAATAGGTAACAGGAAATAAAATTTTAGGTCTTATTTTGTGTTGAAATTGGGCTGGGTGCGCTCTCACGTTTCTATTATAACAAAATATTCCTATGATTGGTACCAGAGGCGATCTATTCAAAAAATAAAAAGAATAGTAA
Organism: Catonia carolina; assembly: GCA_035578175.1. NCBI lineage: Eukaryota > Metazoa > Arthropoda > Insecta > Hemiptera > Achilidae > Catonia > Catonia carolina. The sequence goes on from JAQMRL010000001.1 coordinate 334,140,133, forward strand.
GGATATTGCGTTTCAGTTTACACTTTCTGGACATATACGAAATTTAGATGTTTGTGTTTTGTCCTATTCGGTTCTATATCTGAAACGAGAATGTGTACCTATCTAGTTGATCTTTATCTATCGATATATTTGTATTTTTTTAGAGAAAGCGATATCGAAGTGTGTACGTATATATATGTTATATAACTGGAGGATATACTATAACACCTTATTCAATTTCATTTCACATCAACTGCTTGAATAAATTTAATGGAAATTTCAAATACTATCGACAGTCGTATCTGATGTTCTATTCTTATAAATAGTATACAAATCGAAAATTGATTTAAAAGTAGTCTTGAAACAAACTGTTTGCAAAAATAAAATCTAATCACGAGATTAGATCTTCGTATCGGAGATAAAAGTTCAAAATCGTGAAAATTATTTATTATGAGTTACAATAATTGTGTTATAGGTAGTCGTTAGATTTACATGACGTTCACGTTAACGAGTGCTTATTGTATTTTCCTCCATCGTTCTTTAGAAATAATAAGAGGTGCAATGAGAGAAAGAATTCAATGATCCGAATCGATTACAGGAAATATAATATGTTTTGGTGGCATAAACTAGCCTATATATAAGTATTAAATAGTATAGTGGTCAGCGCAACTGGCTTCTATGCCGGAGTCCCGGATTCGATTCCCGGTCACGTTTGGCATATTTTCATTTGTATATAAGCGAGGCTTATGTAGGCATCATCACTTAAAAAATGTATGTTTAATAAAATTTATTTATCGATGGGTATTCTCATATCGCTGTGTTTTAAGTAAACGTGAACGATAAAAATCTCGCATTACCGGATAAAACACTAGACAACACGAACAATTGGTTACAGAGGCGTTTGACAGATCTTAGATTTCAGATTATGAGAGTTGATGAAATTATTTGAAGCGAAATAAACGAATCTAGGCAGTTCGATGTAGAACTGACATTGCTTCAGTCAACCCGGTGACAGGCTCTATTCTGAGCGAAGCATCCACTTGTGTAGATACTACTTATATAAATGAATGACATATGAATGGAAGGTACAGTACTTAAGGATTATTTTTCTTTAAGACGCCATTTAAATAATCTGCAACTTTGCAAAGAAATTTTGTATTCTTTTCATATATTTCTAATAAATTTTTAATACGTACAAATTAGAATAAATTTTTTATACATTTTAATAATTAACTCACTTGGAAAAGAAAGCGAAAATAAACTAAAGGAACTCAAACATTCATTGATTTTTAACTTCTGTGATATTCTTAAAACCATTAAAAAATGAAATACAAAAAAATATTTTACTATTATTTCGATTACAATATCTATAGGGCAAGTTCAAAATCATATCTCTTCAACTATGAACCAACCTGATGAACATCAACAGATTTTAACATCCCTTACAAAAGTGAAAAAATAAGTGTTACCCAAGCGATTTAAGTCTAAAATTAGAAAACAATGAGAACCCACTAATCTGCGTTCTGAATGGCCACATTTATCAGACGTAACCTCAATCGTCGGCTCCGCAGAAGGTGGAGAAGTGGAGCACAGATTTGGGATAAATTTCACTAATCATCTCCTCTTATCCTCTTATGTTTTCTCCTCTTATTGTACATAAATTTAAACTAACCAGATCTTTAATTTTTAAACTTTAATTTTGTTAATGCCATGGCATTGAAACATAAGGGTCTTACCAAATTAGTGGTGTTCTTCTCAAAAGTGGTAAAATGGTGTAAAATAACGCACTTACTATAAAATATTTACTGAAGAAATTTAAGTAAATAAAGTGAACAAAAACAACCTTGAATCGTGATTTAAACTATTGCCTAATAAACTATTGATGTTAAATATTAAGATATTTTTGAAATAAAAATGAAATATAATAAATGTTAGTGCAATTTCGCATTCTAATTAACAATAAAACATTTATCATTTTCGTTCCGGTCATCCGGATTTGTGCATTTCGTGATTGTATACAGTATTCATAATCTACACATTTGGAGTCAAACCAAGTTTGTAAATTATGTACTAGTTTTCCGTTATCAAGACAATAAAAAATACATTTTCATTTTTTTTTCAGTTCCTCCGTATATTCATGTACCAAATCAATTGCTGGGAGCACCACTTGGAACGGACGTCTTATTGGAATGCCACGTTGAAGCATTTCCAAATACGATAACCTATTGGGTTAGAAATAGATCTGACATGATCATGAACGGAGGGTGAGTACAATTTTTTTATTAAATTTTACTGAGTTATTTGTGGTTATTTCCCTACAATATTTAGTAAAACAGTTTTGTAGATCATGCATCTGCTGATAATATCATTGATATTTGCCAATTTATGAATTTTCCTTTTTTTAAATTCTTCCTAAATCTTAAATACCGGTTTAAGAAGTAAAAGTATCTGTCAATAATTAAACATTTATTTATTATTTAATCATTTAATTATTTATCATTTAATTACCTTTATATAGAGTTACTTATAAGGTTAAAAGAAGCTCACCAATTACAAAAAAAATCATTGCCGTTGTAGAAAGTCGAGTAAAAAAGGAACCCTTATTTTGAGGAATTGCCTACAAAGATTCAAAGTAAATTCCGTTTACAAATCAGAATTGTTTGTATAGTGCTACGCATAATTCTACTTGACATTTTACGTGAATAACCGACCAAAGGAACCATCCTTTGGTTCTGCGTAGAGGTTTACCCAAGTATATAAGGAGCGATGTGGTTTACCACAGCTGCCTTTCTCACTCGGTTGAGTGTGAACTTGCATATCGTTATTACAAGCCCAATGAAATGCACTTAAACCGTCCCTACAACCGCCCTTGTATATTCGGACTCCTTTACTTTATTTACCACAAGTTTTGCCTGTATAGAGTTCTGCATTATAAAAGAAATGCTCTCCGAACGTAACTGACAAATATGTTTTAATATTATGTTTATGTTATTTCTTTCAATTTATGTTTTCTGTTTACGGAAAGCGAATAAAGTACAGTAGAATACCGATTATCCGAATTAACCAAAACAAGCTTGGATTCGGATAGTAGGGAATTCGGATAATTAAACAAACCATTGCGTGTGAACAAAATATCTCAAGAACGGAATATTGTGTACTTTGTTCACAATATTCCGTTATACACAATAATTTCGGCCGGCCCGTGGTGTAGTGGTCAGCGCAACTGGCTACTATGCCGGGGTCCCGGGTTCGATTCCCGGTCAGGTCTGGCATTTTTTCATCTGTAAATCACCACATATCATTACCTACGCACAAGCCCAAGGTTTATGTAGGCATCATCACTCAATAAAAAAAATAAGTTAAAACTTGGAACTTGAATTAGGTACCACTAGAGGACGCGACACAAACATTTTCATCAAAGTCGGTCTACCGGAAGTAGTAGTTTATTCAAGTAATTTTTCACTGTTTTGCGATTTTCTCAAAAACGGCTCCTACGATTTTTTTTAAATCGTCTTATTTACTAAATTTTTTATGCTCTTCAAGATAGGGTAAAACCATGTTTGCTGAAATTCTTGGAGAGGCTGTGCCCTCGTTCAAAAAAATGTTGTTTTTTTTAAGATTGCGGCCGTAATATGCATTTTAGGGCAAAAATATGGTAATCAAAGTTGTAGAACATATAAAAACCTACAACTTTTATTTGTATTGTTTTTTTGTGTAACGCTTAGTTTAGCAGTAATTTTCTGTTTTTTTTCAAAAACATCTATAAAAAAATCGATTTTTAAAGATTTTGGCTTTAGTGCGCATTTTACGACAAAATTGTATATAATAAAATTTACAGGAAATAAAAAACCTACAACTTTTATTTGAGGATTTTACTCTACAGACTCTAGTAGTGTCAAAGAGTGGTTTTCCGTATTATTAAGCCAAACTGAGGTTGGTTTTTGCAACATTCACGCATGATTAAAATTAGAATATGTTTTTTGAGGTTAGTTTTTTGTTTATTCAAGTCACATCAGTAGCTTAATCATTAGCGACTACGGTGGGTTAAGAAACTAGTGGCGGGTTTTGGCACATAGTAATTTCCAGACCCTAGCCGAGAATCGAACCTGGGACCTCCGCTTAGTAGCTAGCGCGCTATTTACTACGCCACGGAGGTGGCCATTTTCCCATTTTTTACGTTGTTTCCTGATGTTAGGTTATATTGTTCATTATTTACATTGGCAAGAGAAAGTCATATGTGTTTAACACCAGAATTTTATGTAATGTAACTTAATTTCTCTATTTTTACAATAATACCAACCCATGTGCATTCTTTCTAAAAACTATAGTATATAAACAGAAATTTACATTATACGAGGTATGGAAAGTGACCTGCCCAACTATGGCTAAAAGCCATGTCCTCAGTTAGGTGTTATGTTCTTTTACCCCGTAAGATAGTCCGATATAAGATTATGGCGGAAACCACGTGTTTTTAAAAATTATACAATTATTTGATAAACTATAATCTGAAAATACTAAAAATCTCTTGACAATATATTCTAACAAACTAAGTAAATGTAAATGATCCAATGTTTATTTTGTAAGCATAATTTTTATGTTTCCTCTTTCTAAATTTTTTATCCATTCCTGTGCCCTAATTCTGAACTGCAAACCGTTTATTTTATTTTTTTGTACCTATAAAGAAAGTAAATAATAATTATAGTATACATTTTATATGCTTAATAGCTGCGGTGACGCTCGTAAAAAGACTTTTTGCCAATGTGTATGTGTTAACATTATATTTAGCATATAATATAAATAAATTTTAATGTGTAACAGTTATAATTAAATACATAATTTACATTAAATATACATAAAATAAAATTGATAATTGTGTAGTCTAAGTTATAATATTCGTGGTTTGAAAAATAAAATTATTATTGGTACATATAGGACCAACGTTATACAAAAGTTTTATGTGATGCTTTTCGGTTTCTTTTAACGAGTAAATGAATAGAGAAAATTATTTACACTAAATCTGTAGTGGTTAACGTTCGATGAATACTTGAATAGAAAAGGTTTTTTCCGAAATTAAAATTCGTATATTAAACTCATTGTGATTCGAAATTGTTTTACGTGTGATATACGATTTGTTTTTGTTTTTTTACTTTCTATTCTTTCTCGCGTTTTATTTGTATTTTAATGGGTGATGTCCTCAAAGTTACAGTAAATGAACTAGGAAAAACTGTGATACTGATTGTTACATGAATCGAACCTGTGGAATGAGTAGCGTATTCTTTACGAATAGGCTAGGCTTCATTTTTATAAATATCTATCTCATGAAAAAAACATGTGGTAGAATCTCATTAAAACGGAGCCGTGACATTCGACACATTCGTTTTACTTAACAATGAAAAACCCATACTCGCTTCTAAACCTTTTAGAAAAACCTGGTCGCAGTGCAGTCATCTACTGTTAATGTTTCATTTTAATGGTGATTATTTAAATTTAAATTTACTTTGCATGGTTTTTATTTAAATTGTAGTAAACTCAGTAAAAATAAGTTTGAAATCGATTACATTCAGTATGAATTTTTACTTTTGAGGTACTTAAGAAAACTTTTCTTGATTATATTAAAAAATATTTCTTTAAAATGGGATTTGTGATTCATTAAAAGAAATGCATATAACAGACAGGTGGAGTATCAAATTATTTACACTCAATCTGTTCATTGCAGGACTAAAATAAATAGTTCTATTTCTTATCATATGGTCAGCCAATAAAATGACTGAATAATTTAAGAACAGTAGAGGTAGAGGTGCAAAAGACACTAATCAGAGTTTTCTCCTCTGAAAGTAATGAATTTCATTATTCAGCCAAACCCTGTGGTAAATGAAGTGAAGGTGCCATTTGCAGAGTGGAAAATATGTGCTTTTCAGAGAGCCCGGCATACTGATAAGCGTACTTTTTGACTCAGTGAAAAAGACAAAGGTAAACCACCTCACGTCTCGTTTTACTTAGTAAAACCTCTACAGGTTCAAACCAGCCTTTCGGCTGATGACCTAAACAACAAAATAAGAGATGGCGTTATAATTACACTCGTTTTATTTTATAGTGTATGACTGATGTTATATTTTACCCAATAATATGTAAGCGTGGTAATAAATAATAATATAAACAAAAGTATAATGTCTTTCAGCTTGGTTGGCAGCAGGTTCCCTATTCTTATCGCTTTACCGCTTTCCTCTTTAGTTCCAAGCATGAACAGCAGTTCATACTGCGTTCTTGTAAGACTTCTTTGACTATACTCTTATTGAGGGCTTCCTTGTTGATTTTTACTGCATTATTCCATGAAAATTAATAGTTCTGGTTCACAGATAATGTTATCTTAGTAGAGTCGGATTAGGTAGTTCTAAAGTTGCCTGAAATAATATAATTTATTTTGTGGATAAATGGAAATACATTGGGTAAAATAAGAAGGTATTCAAATTGAAAAATAAATAAAACTTGTGAAATTCATAATCACTTATAAGTATAACATAATAACTCATTTTAAGTCCCAACGACCTAACGATGATTGTTAGCTAAAAGTGTGGTTTATGGAATAGTGCATTTTGCGTGTTACAGTTATCAAATTTTGTAAACCGGTAATTAAACCCGGTACTTTTTGCCCTGAATCCTAGCACGCTCAATTAGAGACAGTCTTTTTAAAGAATTTTCTTGTTATTTAAATATTGATTCTTAGTTACTATGATTTTCGACTATTATATCAAGTGTTAAATTTAGGAATGAGTTCTAAGAAATTAATTTAAATTAAGAATATTTGTCTAATATATTCTTCTACTATACGCGCGCCAGCTCATGATCTCTGTCGCCTGGTGAAGTGGGGCGGGTGGCGTAATAGAATGTGAGTAATATATTTGTCCTATCGGGCAGTACAAAAACATTTAGTCATCATGTAAATATTATTATTATGTCTATGTATTTATTTATTATAAGCCTACATATTATTGCTTTTCACAACGGATACACGTGTAACAATATACAGTTGTACATTTGTGCTAATGCGTCTCGGATGTGTTAATCATTATTCATGATTTTTGATCACTGAAGTGATTTTTATTTTGAAATTAAAGTGTGTTAACCTGCCAAAAGTTATTTGTTTTGTGTGTTTTGTGTTAGGTAAATTTCAACGTGTATTTTTCATATCTTTTGTTTTATTTTAATATGTCTTCCCGAAAAAATAAAGCGGTAATTCATTCGGAAGTGCGACAAATTATTGCATCAGTTATAAAAAAAACTGTGATGAAGAATCGCGTAAAGGACTCTAAATTGGCTTAACCACTTGACTGAGGTAAAAAAAATCATAATCATAATTTGCTACTAATTATTTAGACCTATAAATTAATGTTATGAAATATATATTTTTTAATTTCCTTATATTCTACGCTACGTGCATATTTTAATTCCTGAGGACTGCCTGACTCAAACTGTAAATAATTACTAAATATTAATAAATACAATGAAAGAAAAGTAAAAGAGTTACTATATTACAGAATAAATTGAAATAATAAAACAAAAGGTTACTTTATAATGACAAGAACATTATGATAAATGTTTTTTTTATGAATAGTATAATCTTTCACTGCATACCGTAACAGAAATTCCTCACACGGATCACGAGCTGACGCGCTTATAGTAACTAAACGTAAATTAGTTTACATTTACAATTCATGGATGATAAGAGTTCCGTTAAGATCAGTTTAGAAATTTGGTGTTGATGTTCGTACAACTGTATAACCTAGCCAAAATTATTGACTTTGATAGATTATTTCTTAGCATTGTTTAAGTAATCTACTCTCATAGTGTATTTATAAAACTATTAAAAATTTTAATAAGAGTTTTTAAAAAATGAGTTATTAAAAACAAGCGCCCATCTATGTTACTCTACAAACTTGGTTGATTAGACATTTCATACAAATGGAATTTCACTGAAACGCAATAATCCATGTAAATGTATTTTAGATCTTCTATAATTGCATCCTCGTTTTGACAGGTGGTTGATTTAATACGAGAATCGTTATTGGTTTCTAAATTCTCCGGATATACGTTTTAATTTCTTGATAAAATAAATTATAATTCTCCTGTTTCTCCTCCTGTTTCTATAAATTGGGAAAAATTTGTTATTTTGTACAATTTACTTCATCAGTAGTTAAAGTTTTTCTTTGAAAATTAATTTTTCTGTTCTTTGGTTAATTTTTAAGTTTACTTTTTAGTAATTTATACTTAAATTGTTATAGAGCTTAAAATTAATTTTTTCCAATAGAAATAAAATGAAAGACTATTATTTTTAATAGTTACAACGAACTTGCGATTATGCTGTGACCCAAATTGTGGCAGATGACTTAGATGTAATGCTGGGAGGATGAGCTTTCGGCTTGGGCTCAGCTTTGAACAATTTTATTCACAGTTTGATAGTGTGTATACTGTACTCCAACTTAACTGCTGATGACCCAGATGAAAATATTAACTTAAGAAAAAGCGTTTAACATTTTCAGTAGTACGATCAGTGTATTAATCAGAGTTTCAGTCGAGGAGCTTGTATATCTTTTACGTTTTTTAATGTATTCTGACAATCTTTCAACAGAATGGAAATCCGTTTATTAATCGGCTATTGATATTAATCGTAGTCTCCATGAGTATTATTTTGTTTCCTGACCATAAAGGTTTAATATGAGTCAAAAGAGTCGCTCCAAAAAGCTTTTCTTTAGTTTTTTTAGGTCACATCAACAGCTCGGTTATTAGCGACTAGAGTGGTTTATGTAACAGTTGGTTTAAAATTGCGAATTTTTCCCCCTAACCGGGAATCGAACCCAGGAACTCTGCATTATAGGCTAGCGCGCTACAACTATGCTACGGACGGGGGCCAAACAGCTTTATTTTTCAGAATTTATAAAGTTTCTACAACCTGTAGATATCAGGCACAAAAACTAAAGTGATTAATTTTGTATGAAAGGATCCTGTAAGACCTAAGATTGTGATGATAACTATTATTGAGCAAGTCAGAATATATGTAATTACTTGGGTTGCCTAATTGAGTTTAAAGAAGAGTTTATGCTGATAAAAAAAACATCGTTTTAAAAGAATCTGTAGAACTATTGCTAGTGCTCTTAGAAGCAGGGCTCTAAAAGGTGCATTGACGAGAATATTTATAACGTAATGGCAGTTCCGACTCTTTTGTACCGCAGTGAAATTTGGGCTTTTTATTAAAGAAGGAAACAGAAATTGGAAGCGATGGTGATGCGTTTACGAAGACTAAAAGATTGAATAAGAATGTGAGACTTCGAAATTTTGAAGTAAGAATAGTGCTTCAAAATCAACTGAGAATGAGAGGTGCAATTCCAAAACAGGTTCTGGGATACAGGCTTGAAGAATGAAGAAGCTTGAGAAGACCTCTAGAACGCTGTGTTCAATTAATTTTAATTACAGTTTTCTAATGAAAGATAAAAATTTTGATATTGGAACAGTCTAGGTTGTCAATTCCGAGAAGAGAAGAAGTTATTGAATCCACTTGTTCGTGGCGAAATGTAGAAATGTGGAAAATTATAGAACGCAAATTTTTAAACTAAAATCGATGTATAATTTAAATGTGAATAAAGTAAATGTATAGCAACATATTAGACAGTTCAGTAAATGGACTTTTACAAAGAAAATATACCATTTAGAGTAGTAGAAAATTAATTATTCTTTAACTGGTTCAATGATTCCAATTTTCAATGATATTGGCACAATAATAATAATAATATTAATAATATTTTCACCCTAATGTGTGTACGTTGTAATCAGTTCAATTTAGAACAATAAGCAACCCCATGACCCAATGAGATGAGGGTATGTATGACAGTGTAAATGAGGTGTAGTATTGTGCAGACTCAGACCGATGATTCCTAAGAAAGTATAGTTAAATGAACCCCAATCATCAAAGTACACCGGTAACCATTGTCTAGTATCTGTATAAAAAACTACCTTTACTAAGATTTGAACCACGAAAATTTCTCCTTCGTACATCAGCTTTCAAACAGCTGACTCACAGTGATGACTTTACCACTAGGTAAGCGGTGCGTAATAATTATTAATAATATTTTGATGAATGTGTTCGTGTTTTTTGGAAAATACTTGTTTTATACTTTTTACATCAAATAGACTACGATTCTAATTTAAATCAGCTGGATGCAAATTTTAACAAAATTTCCACCAGTGAAGAGAAAGAAAGGGCCTCCAGACTGCCCCGAAATATCCAACAGTACCCGTTACAAAAGGATCTCCAAGATTTCTGTAGAAAATAATCATTACTTTCTTATAATCAATTGACAAACATTTACTATACAGGAGTATGATATTTTTTAGGTTTCAGTAGAAGTTGAGTCACAGAAATATAAATATAAACAGAAATCTTTTTGTTTTGGTAACATTTATCCAGATAACTTCTTACTGAGAATTTAACTGTATGTTTAATCAGAATTGTGTTGTATTTTCTTGATATACTAAACAATCTTGATTATAACCAATGTTATTATATACAGGCATTCACGGCTTCTTAAAAAATGCAGCTGTTTAATTGTGTAATTACATACATAGAAGTACTATTAGAGAAAAAAACTTGTAATTTAAACCTGTGGAATTATTAGTTACACCAATATTTTAATTGACACCTCAGACACTACATATACTTAAAATTATATACAAGCGTATTCACTATCAGAATGTAGTTACAGGTTACCCTCTTACAGCTGAATTAGGGTAATATCCGTCAGTGACACCTAATAACATGTAGCGTTATTATTACTACAGCACTACATACACACTACAGTACTAATCTTTGTTTACGTGTCCTCATTATACCCTTGATATATAATAACACAGATCGTAAAGTTAGTGGAATCAAACAACAGTTTAAATATAATCAATATTGGCCGCATCTAATTAATCCAAAAATTACAGTAGTTGACGATGAAATTTATAGGATTTTTATTTTATCATTTTGAAATCTAATAACTACTAGGTATTTGTTACTCCCTTTTAGTTGGTTTGTAGTAATAAATATGCAGTATTGGTAGTGCATATTTACGAGTTTCTGTTCGTTCTTATAAATTTTGACGACTGCAAACCAAGATTTTTATGTTTCAGGGAGGTAGGTCCTACAACCCATTGCCTCCTATCTTCCTTGTCTTAGATTTATCGCTACCCAAAAGTCTTGGTTCCCTCTATCCATGTTTTTCATGGGTGACATCTCGTTCTATTTTCTGAACGGAAAATAAACCGCTTGTTGAGGCCATCTATCCGCGATCATTCTTTAGACATTCCCTACCATACCAACGGTCTGGTTTCTGTATTGTCTAAAAACGTGAGAACTGATCCGTTGCTTTACTTCTTTCTCTTTTTCTGGGAATCTACACCTGCTAAGAACTACCTTACAAGACAGCAATTTTGTCCTGAAAATGTCCGAGAAAGAATTTCTGAAAAATGATGACTGAGACGCATTGGGCATAATACAAAACACCACGACGATAAAAGATGATTTAAAGCGTCGAGGAGACTAACGAGTATCGAAATTAAAAACGCGTCCTCCCAAGTGAGACTATCTAATCTTTCTCCGTCCAGTGCAACATATTACTCACTCTGGAAGGGTAAACAATTTTTGAAATAGCAAAAAAAAAAACGGTTGCATCATTAGGGCCTAAATACCGGAGACGTAAGCTGGACAAAAACTCCAACAGAAAGGCATTTTATTTGCTTGGTATCTTGTGGAAGTCTTCAAGCCAAACGAACTTCATGATCAAAATTTTACTGATGAAATTATGGAATACCTGGAGGCGCCCTTTCAGAAGTCTCCACTCATTAAACCAATCAGCCTTGTTGAAAGTGAGAGGATCATTAAAAATAATCCTAACCGGAAGAAATCACCAGGATACGGCATTATACTGTAACAGAGTGAAATTTTAAAACAACTCCCAAGTATAGCGTTGATGTTACAACGAATTTTAATGCTGTTATACGCATTGGATGCTTTCCTGCTCAGTGGAAATTTGCTCAGGCGGTTATGGTCCTTAAACCAGGCAAAGATCCATTACAATCAAGTTCCTATAGACAGCCTGCTTCCACTTATCTTTAAAGTATTTGGGAAAATATTGTTGTCATTTAAAATGTTTTATAGAACAGTATAAATTGATTCCAGATCATCAGTTTGGGTTTCGAGAACGGCACTCGGCTGTAGAACAAGTTCACTAAACAAACTAATTCAGAAGAGCTTAGATAAAAGTTTACTTCTGTGCTGTATCTTTTGACATTCAACAGAAATTTGACAAAAATTCCAACATTTTTCTTCAACTTCAACAACTTTGTTTTTCAAGATGTCAATTCTCAGTTTATCAAGTTTAGTTTTGTATATTTTTTTCTTCACGGTTTAGTCTTTTTAAAACACACTACTGAGTGTAGTTTATATTTTAATTTTAAGGACATTACTCAGATATTCTCATCTTTGCTTAAAATTTATAATAATATTTATAAAAAACTGATTGCAAAAGAAATACACTGTTAAAAAACAATAATAAAAACTTTTTTATTTCTTACAAGCTCCTTTTAGGCAACCCTGCATACCCTCGCAAATATTTAATCTCTAAAATCAAGAGACTTCATTTATATTCTAGAATCGCATTTGCCAGCCTTAACTATTTTCTGTAATATAAATTTCATCACAAATGTAGCTAATAATTTTTTTGTCTCTTCTGTGTTTTACGAATGCAGAGAATTTAATCTTTGAAGAGTATATCTACCCTGAATTATTAGATCATTGATATCTCAGAATGTTTAAAAAAATTTTCCCATTTAAAATTATTCAAGAATCTTACTAATCTTAAAGATTTAAAAATCAACCTCAAATCAGGGCAGGTTTAGTAGGAGAAACCAATGGAAATAAACTGTATTTATGAGTACATAGACCAAGAAATTACATTATGATATTTTTACCAGGAAGAAAAAATTAGCCCTTATTCAGTATGAAGGTTTCATTATATCGCACTTATGGATTGTCTTAATTTGACGTATTCGTTCAAAAGTATTTTAATCATGAATGAGTTTACAAATCTATTTGAGAAACAGTTTTTCAAATGAAAAATGCACAAATTATACTTTAAAATAAAGAAAGATATAATTTTGTGAAAAATATTTAATTAACGACGGTCTAATTAGATGTTAGGGTTATTACGAATACGAAGAAAAAGCAGTTGCTGGTCAGACTGAAGAAATCTTAAATTTAGTAGGTTTCACAGAATCAGAAAATTATAATAGTTCCTTAATTTAACTAGAAATACGATTTCATTAATGATAAAATAGTTACTTTTTTATTGGATGATGATGCCTACATAACCCTTGGCTTGTGCGTAGGTAATTTATATGATGAGGTGACACTATAAAAATGAAAATATGCCAGACCTGACCGGAAATTGAGCTCAAAACCCCGGCATAGAAGCCAGTTGTGTTGACCACTACACCACCACTAACTTATTATTTGATGAATATAGTAATGAGTTAACGCCTCAAACATTCATTGGACTATAGTTTTTCTTTTTAATATTTGATTAAATGAACTGATGAATTTTAATTTAAAGACTATGTAAAATTCATGAATATATTGTTGACTTTTTTGTGTTAATTGTATGACTACATACTAAGTACAATTACTAAAAGCAAAATAATAATGTAGAGACTGCCACTGCTGTGATTTAGCAACCTAATTACTAATTTGCGTTCAGTGGTTGTTTTAAAATAATTCCGTACCGGTACCTCACTCTTTTTCGTAATCAAAATTGCTTTATAAAGCAAGCTAAGCGTTCAACAAAACAACAAACCACAACCACAATCACCATTTACATAACCAACATTGAAATTTTAAACATTTTATATAAAATAAAATATTTCTGACAAAACTCATTTGCAAAAAATTATAATGAAAAACTATAATTAACTAGTAATGAAAATTATATTTTTTATGACCTCAATATAGAGATGCATTGTAGATAAGTTGATGTCATTAATCAAGTTAATTTAATAGTTGATATTTATGTTTGTTATAATTAAATTTTGTTTAATTATTTCTCAGTAAATTATATGAATTTAAATTGGTAAACTCATCGCATACAGAAAAGAGTAATTATGTTCTTCTGGGTTTCAGAGAGAGCTGAAACCCGTCCCCCCAAATACCCTCACCATTAGAAACAGTGGGTCCTAGACAACTATTACTAATTGTTGTTACAGATCTTACTGAGAGCATCAAAATAAAACAATGTTCCTTTTTCGTTACAAACTACATTACATTAAAAGCTTCGGACGTCATTATTTTCGACATCTGGCGTGAAAAACTCACACAGCTTTCTTTCTTTTGTAAAAATGTGTAATTATTTTTTTTTAAATACGTAAATTTAAATCTTTATAATAACGTTCTTACAAGAATTCAAAAGAATTCAGAATTCAAAATGAAAATTTCGACCCAAAAATCCAAAGTAATGGCATTCCATGGCAAATGGCCAGTGCGATCGAAAATTGTGTTAGATAATGTGATTATGGAGCAGGTGAGTAGTTTCAAATATCTAGGTTGCAATGTATCCTTCGATTGTGAGAGTGACATACCTCTGAAGCTGAATAAATTCAATGCGATATGTGGAACCATACATCGTACATTGAAGGGAAAAGCCAGAAAAGAAACAGAGTTGAAATTTTATAAGACAATGGCGATTCCACTAGTTACATATGGAAGCGAGGTATGGACCACAACAAAGAGAGACGACTCGCGCATACAAGCTTCAGAGATGAGGTTCTTGAGATACATTCAGGGATATACAAGGCTGGATCACATTAGAAACGAAGTGATAAGAGAATAATGCAATGTACAGCCACTTGTAGATGTGATCAAGCAATATAGAAAAAGATGGGCAGATCACCTGGTCCGAATGCCACACAACCGTTTACCACTTCAAGCCTGGATGTCCAAACCAGATGGTAGAAGGGATGTGGGTCGACCGAAGAAGAGGTGGAAACCGGAACAGGCTCAATAGCCTAAACCATGACGGATGATGATGATGATGAACGTTCTTACAACAAAAGAATAAAAAATACTGAGTAGTGTATTTAAAAAAAAGACTGAACTCTTAACAAAAAAATTAAATTAAACTTGTCGTTGATCCTGCATTCACATCTTGAAACAGGAAGTAGTTGAAGCTGTAGATGACGATGACCATGATGGAGATTGTAATAATGCCGACTAAACGATGACGATGATTAGTAGTAGAAGTAGAAAAAAATTAAATGATTAACGTAACGGTACATCCAATGTTCCGTCTGTTATTATCTCTATCTTACCAATATGAAAATTGAACCAATTTTAGTGACCAGGAAAGTACATATGAAATTTATTTCGAAAACGTGATATGAAAACATAACTTTAATCTATATCTCTTGTAGGGCATGAGAAAGTAATTACAAAAAATATAACCTACCTCTATTCACAAGTGGATGTACTATAATGAAAAACAACCTCTGTCAAACTTTATTTTGAAGAGAAAAATACGGAAAATACTACTAAAATATTAATACAATAAAATACTTATTGACGCTAAACTAAGAAACCAGAAAAAAACCTGATTCATTCTGACCTTCGTATTCCCTACGTAAAAGACGTTGCACGACGACTTTATCAAAGTTTCTTTGATAAATTGCAAAATCATCCAAATGACCTCGCTCGACAAATGGCCATTCAAAATTTTCCAAATTTTCGACGTCTTCGCCGTTTTTGGTGTAGGGATCTTTTTCGATAACACTCTGTTACCGTTCTTCTATTATCTTCATTTCATTATCTTCAACATCACATCTTCTTAAGTTCGTCACCGTTAAGTTTTCATTTTCATTTCCATCAAGATCATCTCCATCATAGCATGATTACGTCATCCTGGAGGATACACTGCTGGGTGTGACCCCTCCTTCCACGCCTAAGAATAACTCTCATCAAATCTAGTGATTGTGCTTTAATGTATAGTATAGTGTTATAGATTTTTAAAATTAAAGACAAAAAAAAAAGAAAAAAACGCTTGAATCGAAAGTTGTATGTTTTTAATTTTCTATAGCTTTGATTATAATATACGCTTTTGCCTTAAAATTTATACGACTGCATTCTTAAAACAACCATTTTTTACCACATTTACCATTTTTACCATTTTACAACCATTTTTTACCACATTTACCATTTTTTACCATTTCTTTTAGCGAGTACAGCCGCTCACGAATTTTCCAGATATACATTTTTTTAAAGGTGAAAAACCAGGGCGGTTATCATCTTCTGTTATTACACACAAGGTTGTAGAGGACATAAGTGTGAAACGCACTTTTTTATTATAACATTATAACCTTATTAACTAGTATATTATTAAAGAAACCCAACCCTGGAACAAACCTGAATTTGAGCTGAAGTGATCCTATGGGGTCTCAAAAGTTAAAAAAAAAAAAAAATATATATTAATAATAAATTTCAGATATGCCATTTACCACATCTTATAGAGAGAAAATAATTTAATAAATTAGACGTTTTTAATCTAAATTTTAAGAGCCGTTTTGAGACTTTTGAAGAATTTCGAAAATCTCGTGAGTAAACTGCTACTTCTGGTTCTCCGATTTTAATGAAAATAAATGTTCGTGTCAAGTCTCCTTGTGGTATCTAACTTAATACTGTTTATTTTTATACAACCAGCAGTTTTTATGTTGTACGTATGTAATGTCCGGTTTTCGTCTTGATTGAGGAAATTACTCAGTAACAAATCCTCGTCGCTGTTTTATAACAATTAGATCTCTATTCCAGCATCCTTTTAATCTTTCTCGTGGATTTTGTGAAAAGTGTGGGTGTGACAATGTTTGTGTCTGTGGATTCGTGTGATTTCATTAATTTCGAATGGAAACGAGTGTACAGCTTGTAATGGTTAAGTATAATGTGTCCACATGAAGGTCTCTATGTGCGATAGGCACGTACGTAGTACGTAGTAGAGACTACATGTGATTAAACGTTAAAATTTGTTTTTAAAAGTTTGTACCTAGCCTTGGACCTTCTTGATAATAGCTCACGTGTCAATTTAAGAATAAAACGAACTGATTTTCTAAAGTTAAGTGAGGGATTTTAAATGTGTTATTATTTGTTAATTCCAATTTCTCTCAACTTGTACGTATAAGGTATTCACTATGTTTAACTATGTCATATAATAATTTTTATTTTGTGATTCAGTAAAGATGTGTGTGTGTGTGTGCTGTTCGTTATTTGTAAACATTTAAGTTGGTAATTAGTGGGTTAGAAATTTATCCACTGATAAATTTTCAATATTTAGCTGTATTACTTATTGTTCATACATGAACAGATTGTAATTCTTTTCATTTATGTTAAAATAAAAAAATAAAAAAGTTTGTATCCTGCTTATGTTTTTAGGCGAACAATAGATGAAGGCTTCATACATCCATATCGGACGAATTAGATAGTTGCAACAACTTAGTTTTTGATGGATAACTGCAATCTACTGTGGATTGTATAAATAAACTAAGTTAAAAAATATGTTAAACACATAGTGGCGACATCAATTTTTATGTTGGTGAATTTTACGGTTTTTTTAATTCTTTATATCTCAAAAGTTATCCTCAATATTTTTATAGATTTCATCTTAAATGTTTTTTTTTAATTTCTATTTAGGAAATTCACAATCTGTTGGAAACAATCAGCGAATGTGATAACGCAAAATTTGGAAAAAATTAACATGGTAAATAAACGTGAGTGGAGACACAGTCCAGTGACAAAACTCCGTTGTGAATAGATAAGTGTAGCATTAAGTGCAGCATTTAGATCACTGTAATGGATAGTCGATGACAGTACTACGTTAATAAATGAAGTCCCAGCTCCATCGACGTTTTAGACGTCTTATTGGATTGTTTGGGAGAGTCTGCGTAACCAGATTTGATATCAATGGGTTATGGTGTTTCACGAGTTTCATAATAGGGTTACATAATAGGGGTGTTAACTATCCTCCATAAAAGCTTTGATTGGAAACGCTGAATTTTTGCTAATAGCGATGGTTTTGCACAGCAGTAAAGCTGACAGGCATAACTCCATATTGGTCCAAGGTAGGAGTTGTAAATGATTAATTTGGATGTAGTTGGTAACTTGGATTTGCGTGAAAGAAGTCTGTACAACTGTTTGAACCTGTCCTGGAATGCCTTTCTCGTTTTATTCACGTGTACATTCCATGTGAGCCTCTTATCTAGATATAAACATAGATAACGGATAGATTCAGAAGTGTGAAGTTGGGTGTCATAAAGATACAAAGGAGGACTGACTCGTTTACCCAGGATAAATATAACGTGACACGTTTTTGTAGGGTTAACTTTGATCCGCCATTTGGTAAGCCATGATTCTAGGCGAGAAATATGCTGTTGAAGGACATACGATGCTTGAGCGGGGTTATCGGCAGGGTACAATATTACAGTATCATCCGCGTACGAAGCAAGGAGTGTATGTGGATGAGACGGTATATCAGAAGTGTAAATAGAATATAAAAGTGGTGCCAAGATAGATCCCTGAGGTACTCCAGCTAGTAGTGGGCAGTAATGAGAATCAGCATTTTTTTCAGAGACATAGACGAAACGTTTTATCAAAAAGGACTGAATTATTAAGTAATAATGGGAAGGAAGAACTTTGAATTTAGTGAGCAGGCCCCTGTGCCAAACCCGATCAAAGGCTTGGCTTATATCGAGAAAACACCTGCGGCATACTATTTACGTTTGAAAGCTTCAGCAACATAATCCACCACAATATGAAATTGGTGAATTGTAGAATGGTTTGAACGGAAGCCAAACTGTTGATTAGGAATTATATGATCAGTTAATGGCAGTAGTCGTTACAGAAGTAGTTTTTCGAAAATTTTGGAGCAAACCGTTTTTTTTTTTTGGGCGAAAAACCAGGACGGTTATCATCGCCCGTTATTCTACACACGGGTGTAAAGGGCCTAAGTGTAGAAAGTAATTTTCTTATTATAATATAAACGTCTTACAAACTAGAAATATCACAGAAAAATAAATAAAATTTACATAAAAAAGAAAATTTATATTAAAAACTTATAGGATAAACATACAAACATAAACTTAAATCTAATATCACAGTTGGAATAAATAAAACGTGTAACTTAAATAAAAATCTTACAAACTAGTATCACAGCAAACAAAGTATAATTTACATTTAAAGGTAATATCACAGACCTGACGGGTAAACAAAAGGCTGTAAAGGGGCCACGAAAATAAAAAACATACACGAATACACATATAAAATTAAACTAATATTGCTATTTCCCTATCAGACACTGTAATATACACTAATGGATCTAAGAAATCTTAACGTTAAATGGTTTTCTGGCATTTCTCCCACCACCTCCCCTCCAATTGGTCGCCGGAAGGCATAGACCTGGAGGCCGTTCCTAAGAACTCTTAATGAACGTTGTGACGGCGACAGTCACCTTGAATTTGAATATAAAAACTAGTTATAGATAGTAAAATTTTCGAGGCCGAGTCGGAGCCAGGTCGGCCGACCTGGGGAGTGTGTTCAATACTCGCCCTCTTGTCAAGATGCCTCTTCGGGCTCAAGGCCCGCGTCAGAAACATGTGGGTCCTAACAGTCAAGTGAAATTGAATGTCTAAGAAGTAAAATAATATAACTAACAATAAAATATTAGTTAGGACCTAGTCGCCTTTAAATTCGCCAGAAAGTGTTTGTACACCATTGTAAATTTTGACTTCAGAGTCAACGACAGTTGCCGGGACGCAACCCTTAATTAAACTACATGACGACGGTAGAACGTAGCTACCTCGTCAAGGAACCCCCACACCGCCCGGGCATGCACCTCGCGGTACAAGCTCGAACGTTCCGTGAGAGGCCAATTTTCCCCTTGGCCTTGAAGCTCCAGGGCCAATTGTCGTCTGGACCCCCCAAGAGCGGGGCAATCGTACAGCAAGTGTGTATTCGATTGGACCTCCCCACAGACGCAAGAATCATCAGCCAGTAGGCGGAACCGCTTTAGATAAGCTGCAAACTCACCGTGACCAGTTAGGACTCGGACAACCGATGTCCTTAATGAAACACTAGAGGCGTACCATCCCCCCAGGTCCTGGATGAAATCATACAGAGACCTTCCCTTCTGTGCGGTGTCCCACTCGCGCTGCCATGCTTCAAGAGCGAGAGCTTCAACTCTCTTCTTAAGAGCAGGGTAGGGCAACCTTATAACATCATCGGCATTAACATTACCCGGTCCCCCCGGATCCTGATCCCGACCCGCCGGAGCGACTCGGAACCTCTCACCGAAGATCTCGGCTCCCTGCCCCCTTCGCAATCTCCACATTGCAGAACGCACTCGCACTTTCAAATCCGCCGGGAGAGCCTTTCCCGCTACGGTGGTAGCCTCATAGGAGCATGTACTAAAATCTCCAGTGCAAACCAACAGGGCTCTGCGCTGGGCGCTCCTTAAATTTAGAACTAGTCCTCTATTAAGGTCCAAACGGTGAGCCCATACTGCAGCCGCGTAGGTCACCATGCTCTCGAACACCCCTTTGTAAATCATACTGAGACTGTCCGCAGACAGACCCCAGTCCTTCCGAGCAATTCGCCGCAGTTTATGCATTACACCAGCGGCGTCAGTCGCAACTTGCGCGACGTGGTTGCTAAATAGCAATTAGTCGTCGAGCAGAACGCCAAGGTACTTATGGACTCTGACTCTACTTACTGTGGCCCCTTTATATTTAACTACAGGGTTCCGACTGAAAGACAATTTTGCAGTGTTCCTCAGAAGCATATACTTCGTTTTGGCAACACTCAATTTTAAATTATGCTCCTCCATCCATCCCTCGACCAGGGTCATTACCGACCCGCAACGTTCCTCCAGCTGTGGACGCGACCAACCGCGTACTAGAATGAGTAAGTCATCAGCGAAAGCAAGGGCCGTGACAGACTCGGGGAACGGTAGCCCCAAAAGTCCGGCAAACACAGGATTCCACAACAGAGGCCCAAGAATAGACCCCTGCGGGCAACCCCGCGTCACCGGCTTCTTCACAGACTGGAAGCTGGTCATAAACAAAGCCTCGCGGTTAGACAAATAGTCCCCCACGATAGCCCGGAGATGGATGGGTATGTTGCGACTTACTAACTCATCGAGGATGTCTCCCCAACACAAGGAAGGGAATGCAGCCTCGATGTCTATAAAGATACCCATAACATAGGTACAGTCGGTGCCTTCCACCTCGGACAGGGCCCTCAAAATACAGTCCTCGGTGCCTACCCCTCTTTGAAAGCCGTATTGGCCTTGTACTTTAAATTGAGCCATATCAACGCTTTCCTTGAGACGTTCCTCAATCAATCGCTCCAAAAGCTTACCGAATACCGGTAGCAGGCTAATTGGCCTATAGCTCTTTACTTCACCCGGATCCTTGCCTTCTTTTAGGAGCACCCTCACCAGAGCCACCTTCCAGCAAGCTGGGAAGCAGCCCCAGTCCAGGCACCCCTGGAACAGCCGACGCAACGGCTCCCGAATGGCCGGCCACAGAACCATCACTGTGTCCGGGTCAAGCCGGTCGAGCCCTGGCGCACGCCTAAGGGCCATCCTTGAAACCGCCTTGTCTAGATCCTCCAGCTCAACACGCCTCACGGCGAGGTAAAGGGGCTCCTCGCCCTCCCCGATCCGCAATATCTCGCCTTCGGGGGCGTCTGGGAAAAGAGTGTCCAAGAACGAACGGTAGGTCTCTTCAGGGGTTCTAGTGAACCCACCGTCACCGCATCGGACACTGGACAGAACTGATCGGATGTTTGGCCAATATAAAAGCTGGGCAACCCGCCACGGCTCTGTCTGAAGCTTCCGCATGGACTCCTCAAAATGGTGTTTCTTGGCCGCTTTTAGTGAAGCGGTGTAGTCTCGTCGTGCGTGGAGGTAGCGTATCCGCCGCTCAGCCCTGTAATCGTCGAGACGACGACAACGCTGGAGCCGCTTCAACGCAGACCTCACCCTTCCACGCAGGACAGTCAAATCTGTAGACCACCACGGGACACTGGGTCTGGAACGTTTTCCAGCGACCAGCGCCCGGGGGCCCGGCCCGCCTGCTAACGGAGCAACCATTAGCCTTTCGGGCCGCCGGAGTACTCTTTCACAGACGGCCTGGACTGCCGTCGAAAATCTCGCCGGTGTTGCCTCAACATCAACCTTTGAGTCCATCTTCCACTCCAAGTCGGCCATGGTCCGGGTGCAATCGGCTGTTAGCCTGCCATGGTCAGTGTCCCTAGGCTTGTAGCGTCTTGGAATAACTAGGCATTCCCCGGGGCCTACGAAGCCGTGCGATATTTTACAGGTGATCAGTCTGTGATCGCTAAGGCTAAGCCCTGGCCAGACCGTCCATCCACTGGTGTTACGCAGGAGGTTACCGGTGACAATGGTAACATCAATGTAGCTCTGACCCAACTCAGATGAATAGGTTGGGCCCTGTTCAGCTACATTGACACAGTGGAGGCGCCTGGCTTCGATGAACTGAGCTAGGGCCGCCCCTCGGAGGTCATTTATTGGAGACCCCCAGAGGTTCGACTTCGCATTAGCGTCCAGGGCAACTAGTACTCTGACGCCCCGTAAGCTGTCCAGGATCCGCCCCAGCTTGGTGAGCACAGAGTCTATTTCCTTCGCGGGTTGAAAGTATCCCGCCACAAGTACGACGCTGAGCGTACCTTTTCTTACACGCACCACAACGAAATGCTCGTCCGTCAGGTCGGACAGCCAGAAAATATCTACGCCAGTGTTCACCACCACCGCCGAGAGAGGCCGGGCACTCCGGGTATCCACCACCGCACACCCATCGACGAACCCGACAACCCTTTGACCGACGGTGTATGGCTCCTGGGTCAGGAGAACGTCAAGACGCCGCTCCTGCATTAACTGAGAGGCCTCCTGAGTGGCCGCCCGGGAGTGGTGCAGATTTAACTGTCCCAGGCGCAGGCGTTCGATGCAGTCACCTCCACGGTCTTCCGTCTGCTCAGCGTTGACCATATTGGGTAGCGTCAATTACCCGTCTCCGCGCGAGGCTCACGGCTTCGCACTGCCTGCTACCAGCTCGGTGCCCGGAGTCTGCTCCCCGGACAGCCTTGCAAAGCACACAGGTAGGCTTGCCGGCCTTCTTGGGGCACCCGGCTAGACGATGCCCCTCGCCAGCGCAGTGGCCACACACCTCAGCACTGCTGCGGCAGTGAAGAGTTGTGTGTCCAAAGCGCTGACACTTGAAGCAGCGAGTGACAAGTACGTGGTCAACCACTTTACAAGACTTCTAGCCGAGGAAAATCCTGCCGTTGGCCACCAGTTTGAGCCGGTACTCCGGCGAGACCTCTAGCACCCAGTGGCTTGTAGAGG
The DNA here is from genome assembly GCA_035578175.1 of Catonia carolina. NCBI lineage: Eukaryota > Metazoa > Arthropoda > Insecta > Hemiptera > Achilidae > Catonia > Catonia carolina. Next base: position 334,163,595 of record JAQMRL010000001.1, read on the forward strand.
CCTCCTGCTTGCCCAATTGTTTTATGACCTTACAATTCCTCAGGAAGTGTTCTTTATCAGCCCCAAGAAGGGGTTCTGTTCAAGCATGGCTTCCATTAACTGAGCTTCTTCTGCTCTGGTTGCCCTCGGTAAATCATAAACTAAAACTTGCGGCTTCCGCTCGGCTACCAGCTGAGCCTTCAGTCCAGCACCTTGCAGTGACTGGGCCTCCAGCATTCTTTTTGCCTGCTGCTCATTTGTCACCTCGACTATGACAGACGCGTCCCTTGATTTCGTGACCCTAGCGATTTGGATAATTTCTCGCCGAGGATCCAGGACGCGCTGCAGGGCTAAGTTAGTGGCATCACTCGAAGCGCCCTTACCAGGATTTACGGGCTGGACCCGAACCACTACCCGTTTCGGCTTAGCAACCGGTTCGGCCGGAGGGGGAGGCATAACCTTCCTCCGGGGAGCCGCCGCCGCCACCGCTGCAAAGGGCGGAGCACGGGAAACCCCCTGCTCGACCTTTTTAGCGACACTCGGAGGGCGTCCACAGACTTCTCCGTCGCCGGATTCATCTTGTCCACTCTCTTCGCGACCTGGTCCATCTTGGAATCAACTTTGGACAAGGCGAACCTCATACCCTCATTGACCCCAAGGAGGTGTTTTAAATCGAAACCCAGACCGACAACTGATTTTGAAATCGTGATGAAACAGGTGTAGACGAAACGCCGCCGAACATCCGCAATCACCTTGTTATCCCGTTTGGAGGACATGTCGGCCCAAGCGGACTGCATGGCCTCGATCTCCTCCACGATCGCCCCCGGGGAACCCTTGTTGGCCCCCGCCTTGGCGGTAACCTCCTTGGGGACTCTTTTGGTCTTCGTGGTCTTGAACTTTTGCCTATTGATTTCAGGCATGCAACTGTCATTGCCTACTGACTCCGCTCCGCCGTTGTCAGATTTTCCCTTTCGCCCCGTATCCCGCTTTTTCTTCTCGGACACAACGGGGACGAACCCTTCGCTGCTGTCCGAGTCCGGGTCATCTGAACTCAAGCGCACCACGCCTCCTCCGAGACAAGACCCTTTGGAGGGCGGTGACCGACCCAGAGAGGACCGCGGCTTAAAGGGATCGATCAGGTCGTCCTTCGCCGGCGGATTGGGAAATACCTCCGGGAACAAGCCCGATCTATTATTATTTGCCATTTCCAAAACACCACCACGCCTGGCCAAACACTACCAAGGCGGGTTGTATGAAAAAAAAGTTGCGAAATGCAACAGTCAGGGGTACTAGATACTGGGCGCAGGACCGTATCTGAAAATCCTGCGTTGCCAGTAAGTCAACGCTTAAAAGCTCCCAAAATGCCCCACTGGCTCAGGCGGGAGCGAATCGCTCCTCGAACCTGCCAGAGGATCAGATAAATACTTGGCCTCGCGAACTACGATGGAAGGTGTCCACACTCTCTGGAAACGTGCTTTTGGCCGATCAAGGCTCTACGACGGCACACCGTGTCGGCCGGCGCAGGCGTGCAAATAGGGGCTTCCACGCCAGTCGGGTGCAATGACACTGGCCGACTTACTGCCTCTCTTCGTTTACCAGCACCACGACGTGGACGTAGCACACTGTTGTTGCAGAATGGGGAACCAGCGATGTGATTTTGCAACTTTACAGCAGGGGCCAGAGGCCGAGAAGCGATCTTAACGTTAAGTCCAAAACATGGCTATCGTCGCCGAGTACATCTCGTAACTCGAAGGGTATCTTGAATCGCCAACGCAGAGCTGCGTAGCAGACGCAATCTACCAACACATGTTTAATTGTCAAAGGACAATCACATCTACCACACATTGGAGCATTACCAGCCGTCATGAGATACCCATGCGTTAAGCTGATGTGCCGAATTCTAAGCCGTGCGATGACAACCTCTTCCCTTCTGTTCTTCCTCAGTGACGTAGGCCAAGGCTTAACGTCATGTTTTATCTCACGTAGCTTGTTGCCACGAGAGTCAGTCCATTCTACCTGCCAGGAATCAGTAATGACACGCTTCACCAGCCCCACAAAATCTGACACAGTCAGATATTGCGTGAAGGCCGGTTGGCGTGCCGCCTCCTTAGCGGCCAGATTAGCAGCCTCATTTTCCGAGATTCCAGCATGACCCAAAACCCAGCAGAAAAGAACGCTTACTCCTCTATCATTCAGCTCCTTCACAGTGCCAAGGACGTCCACAAATAGCGGGTGGCGTGAATACACATCACTAATCGACTGGAGAGCACTGAGAAATGAGAAAGAAAACTTTTCAACATTTAATTACGGAAATACAATTTATTGCTCAACTATATGCATTTAATAGTTTTTCAAATATTTTATGCAATTTTTAAAATATATCTCTTAAATCTTGAAAACAAAAACAAAAAGCGTGGCTTTCCTGGTTTAAGAATCATTTTGACTTCAGCAAGCTTCCACTGAGCAGGAAACACTTTCCCTTTTAAACACTTTCCCGAAAATTGTAACAAATTTCGTGTACCTATTAAATAAGAATTCGGTTTAATTAGATAAATGACAAACTCATTGATTTATTAAAAGTTTACCTAAATCAATGTAATGATTGTATCGGTACTGCTGTTGTATAATATATTCGTAACGATTATCTTAATTTTTAAATATAAAAGAAACAAGGAAACTTACTCATTATACGCTTGTTAGTGCAAAGTTTTTGTTTTCAAGATTTAAGAGATATATTTATATACTGCATATAATATTTGAAAAACTTTTAAATGCATATAGTTGAGCAATAAATTGTATTTCCGTAATTAAATGTTGAAAAGTTTTCTTTCTCATTTTGTATGTACATCTTAGAGTTTTAAACTTTCCTTGAAAAGTTTAAAATTGAAACTCTTTTAAGAGCTATTGTAATGAGGTATTCTGTATTTAATACCACCTATTGTGAATAAATTTTGCTGGAAATCAATAGTTTAAAAACGATTATTACTATACCAGAGGTACCTAGTATCATTAGAATGCACTGCGATGCGCTAACCTTTCACTAACGGGGCTTGTACGAACATGGAATAGCAAGGATAACGCAGGCAATAAGATTTACACAAAAGTAAATCAATTGCATACCTTACTCCTACGATACAAGTTGTTCAAGTTTATCTCTTTAATAAAATATTCCGTAAGTTAATTTATTCTCAAGCTGAAAATTTTAATTATGATTTTAAAATAAAAATGAAAAGTACATTAACAGAAAAATGGTAAATTTCTACATTGCAGTGTATTTTTATTTTTATTATCATCATCTCCAGCTTCAACAACTTTGTGTTTCAAGATGTTGATTCACAGTTCATCAAGTTTAGTTTTGTACATATATATATATTTTTTTTTCTTTACATTTAGTCTTGTTGAAACACACAACTGAGTGTGGTTTTTATTTTAACTCTAAGGACATTACTCAGATTTTCTCGTCTTTGCTTAAAGTTTTTGTATTTATAAACTGATTGTAAAAGAAATATACTGTTATAAAAAAAAATACTACAGAAATCACTAAAGTCAATTTTTCGTTCAATGAAAATTATTTATTTCTTTATATTAGTTTTATAGTTTTATTTTCTGAATATACTGTAAGTACGTGTCAGTTTGTACATATAATTGTGTATTGATTGAGACGTACCATGGGGATTGTGTAACTGTTCAGAACATATTTTTAGGTTGGTATTTTTATGCAAAATGGTTTAATACAGCAAATTCTAGTTTAATTTTGGGAGTGAACTTTTATAATAATGAAAAGTAACTCATTGATTTATATACTCCTTAATAAACTTTTTTATATGAAGAAAAAGACAGAATGTTGAACATTAGAAAATTCATAGAAATACGAAAAGACCTTCTCTGAAAGTTAATCAAGATACATATTCAAAATATGAAAACTCACTTCTACATGTAATGAGCACAAGAGTATACATTACGTATTTACTCACAAAGTACCTTTATATCAAACTCAGTTCAGAATAGATGAAATAGTTTTGCTGATTTTGTTGCTATTTAAAATAGATGAAATGTAATAGAAAATACACCATGAATAGAATAAGTAGTTATTTAAAGGATATTCAAAAATAAAACGATTTCAGCTAGAGTCCACTTTATAGTCTTTGCAGTCAGCCGGTTACTGGGTTACTCGGTATAATGAGTAGAAGTTTCATGTCGGTGCAGATCTACAGGGACAGGAAATTTCTATTTAAGACTATTTGTAGCGTAGAATGAACCAACCTATACAGTGTACGGAAATCGTTCGGAAAAGACAAATTCCATTCGTTACAAGATGTATTTCCGATATTAAGTTATCGGAACGTATAGATACATGTGTAACAAAAAACAGCAATAATTGAAGAGCTGTGTGAGCGAAGGTGTTTCTAACATTTTCCAGAAATTTTTCAGTGTTTAGTGAAGATCTGAAGGTGGTAACTGCATATTTAGTGATGTTTTGTGTACTGTTAAGATAGATTTCTCTATCCATACAGTTTAAGTAAATATCAGTAGTTGAAGGGTCTATGTGTTGCGTAATCTTGTGTTTTGTTTTAGATAAAGATGTTAAAATTACTTGACACCTTCCACCAGAATGCACTGCAATCTCATAAACATTATCTTTGTATAATGTTAGTTGATTATTAAAAATATTTATCTTCATTTCTAAAAATTTTTCTTATAAAAATTGTTATTAAGTTTATTATCGAAATATATCAATTCTTAGAGAATACAAAGTACTGTACAGATATTTTGGTGGGTGAAGGTGTTACAAGCAAGAGAAAATATAAGAAAAGTTATACTGAAAATTAACGTGAAAAAGTTAAAAACAAAAACAAAACAAATTATTCAATAACAAAATAAATAAATAGTATTGTATCCTCAGTAACATATTGTGTATTATTAATAAATGAAATTGTTACCTAACAACAAGTTTCTTTTGACCACTTTTAAAAGTGAGGTTATGTTTCGGTAACATAAAAAATGCAATATTTCAGCTATTTCGCATCCGATTGATCTGAACTAGTTGTTACTGGATTCATCGTTTAAACACCATTTTTTTTGTTTTTTCAGCTATGTTTTTAACAAAACCATACGTTTTCGAAAAAAATTAAATTAAAACTTTTAGAAAGCTGCCATTTTGAAATTTATTAAGATTGGTTTTATTCTTCTTCCTATAGTGCATCTCCTATCGGAGGTTTGCTATCATCACAGCAATCCGGACCTTGTCGACTGCAGCTCTGAACAGTTGAACACTGCCACAGTCAAACCAATCCCTCAGGTTCTTCAGCCAGGACACACGGCGTCTTCCGATGCTCCGCCCTCCACTAATTTTTCCCTGGACTATCAGTTGAAGAAGCTTGTATTTCTGTCCTCTCATTATATGACCCAGATATTGAAGCTTTCTTCTTTTTATGGTGTTAATGATTTCGCATTTCTTCTGCATCCGGATCAGCACTTCGGCATTACTAACTTTATCCGTCCAGAGAATACGCCACATTCTACGGTAACACCACATCTCGAATGCTTGTAGTTTGTCGATGTGGTTCTTCTTGAGGGTCCATGCTTCAACCCCATACAAGAGCGTGGAAAAAACGTAACAACGCAGCATCCTCATCTTAAGTTCCATGTTGATATCCCGACTTGCAAATAACTTCTTCATCCTTACAAATGTTGATCTGGCTATCTCTATCCTCGTTCTTATTTCTCTTGTTTGGTCCCCCGATTGTTCTATCCATGTTCCCAAATATCTATATGCCGATACATTCTCTATTGGGGTGCCTGCCACTGTCAGGTTCACATGGTTCAGATCTTGAGGGAATTTTGTAATTATCATTAACTTGGTCTTCCTAAAGTTAATTTTTAGCCCATATTCATTACATCGATCATTTAATTTTTCTAATAGGTGTTGTGTGTCTTCAAGGTTGCTCGTTAACAAGACGGTATCATCAGCATACCTCATATTATTAATTACTTCTCCATTTATTACTATTCCCACCAACTCATCTTCTAGGGTTTCCCTAAAAATAGCTTCACTATAGAGGTTAAATAGAAGCGGTGATAGGATGAAACCCTGTCTCACACCACGACGAATCTCCATTTCTTCTGTTGGTTGGTTTTCTACCATTGTTTTGGCTTTTTGTCCCCAATATAGGTTAATTATTATTCTAACGTCGTCGGAGTCGATGTTTTTGCTGATGAGCAGCTGATGTAATCTGTTATGTTTCACCTTGTCAAAGGCTTTCTCGAAATCGATGTAACATGCATACACCTCTTGGTTTATATCCAGACAGCGCTGAAAAAGAACGTTAATCCCGAACAGCGCCTCTCGTGTACCAAGTCCTTCGCGGAATCCAAATTGTGTGTTGCTTATGTCTTCCTCCAGTCTTCTGTAAATTCTTTTGTGAATGATCCTTAAGAACAACTTCAAGGTGTGGCTCATAAGTGCGATGGTCCTGTAATCTGAGCATTCTCTTGGATTTGGTTTCTTAGGTATGAGCACAAATGTGGATGACAGCCATTGTTTAGGAATTTCTCCCTTTTCATAAATGCGGTTAAAGAGGCCCAGAATAATACCAATCACATCATCGTCAAAGAGTTTGATAAGCTCTATGGGTATCCGATCCGGACCAACAGCCTTACCGGGTTTCATAGTTTCCAAGGAATATACTATTTCCGATCTTAATATTTTCAAGTGCACATTACTTGATTCTAAGATCGGTTTTGGAGGTCTTTCGTCATCGAACAGTTCTGACAGGTATTTTTTCCACCTTTCAAGTTTGTCCCCCACGTCAGTTATTATACACCCATTTATATCCTTGATAGTATTACCAGCTGCCTTGATCCTGTTACATCCAGCCATTTCCTTTATCCTTTTGTGCATGTGAAAGCTGTCAAATTTCTTTTCTAGTACCTCTATTTCCGCACATTCAGCTGCTAGGTATTCCTCTTTTGCCTCCCTTATTTTTCTCCGTACTGCCCCATTCAGTGTCCCGTACTCATCTTTGTTGCCTTTGCTCTTTCTCCTTTCTTCCATAAGATCCAGAATTTCCGATGTCATCCAGGGCTTTTTCTTGGCTCTTTTGCTTCTTAGATGTTTTTCAGCTATTGTTTCTAACTCTGTTTGCACTTGGTTCCACCTTACATCCACATTAACTTCATCAGATGCACCAATATCTCTCATACATTTGTTAACCTCTTTCCTAACTGTGTCATGGATTGTAGAGTTCTTAAGGAGTTTTGGGTCTATATAGTTGTTTAAACGTTTTGTTATCCTTTTTATCCTTATACTGAGCTTGGCTATAACTGCCAAGCAGTTAGCTTGGCTATAACTGCTTGGGGTTGTGGTCGGAATTAATGTCAGCACCTGGGTAGGTTTTTGCAGCTTTGACTGAGTTCTTATAGCGATTGTTAACGAGGATGTAATCTATGTGGTTTCTAACTCTATTTCCTTGGTTATCCTTAGGTGATTTCCAGGTGTACAATCTACGATCTGGTAGTTTAAAAAACGTATTTGCTATCATAAGATCTCTAACTTGACAGAACTCTACCAGCCGATCCCCCCTACTATTCCTTTTTCCCAGGCCAAAACTCCCTGTGTGTGCTTCGACTTTTTCTTTGCCTACTTTGGCGTTGAAATCTCCCATAACCACTGTGATATCATTATTCTTTATGCTTCTAAAGATATCATCAAGCTCAGCATAAAATTCTTCAACTTCATCGTCCTCTTTATCCGCTGTTGGCGCATACACCTGAATTATGTTCATAACTCCCGTATGTGTTTTAAGTTGAAGCATCATGACTCTGTCTGAGCAAGGTGTAAAATTCAAAACCGACCCTGTAAACGTTCTATTCACAAACACTCCAACTCCATACAAATGCTTTGGGTCACTATTCCCAGAGTAATAGAAAGTGCCGTTCTCCGTTGCGCATTTGCCACTCCCCGGCCATCTCACATCACTAACCCCCAAAACATCCACATTCAGTCTCAACATTTCCTTCACAATGTTGTCCAGTTTTCCTGGTGCAAAAACACTTCTTGCATTCCACGTTCCGATCTTCATATTCTTCACTGCTGCTTTCATAAACTTGTTCGCCACTGTTCCCCCCGGAGATCCGATTGGGGAACTATTAACTCCAGAACATTTTGTTTTGAACATTGCCATGATTGCTGTGAACGATCGTACTAGGGATATCATATTGATCTTTAATACCCTGGTTTCCCGTTGCCTTGGGTATCCTTATGCCGTTGATTACCTTAGTAATTCCTCCGCCTTTGAGGCCGATTTTCAACCTCAGGACAAAAAAGTGCCCTTTCTTTAACTTGTTCATCCGCCCATAGCCGTTGACAAGTGGTTGACAATTGGTTTTATTAAGCTTGTACAATTTCAATAAAGTGTCTTTAATACATCTTATACCAGTTTTCACGTTTTATCGTTAACGATTATTGAAATATGAAACCATTAGTAAAAAAAGGCAAACAGACGCACAGACACCTGAGACCTAAGAGTTTATGTGGTAATTTCGGTTTGTCTGACCCAAGGAATAATGTTACAAAGTGGTTCCAGAGAGTTCCGAAACACCCAGTATAATATTTTATGTCCAATTTCAATGTTTTGGTTATTATTATTAGTTGTAAAGCTCCCAAAGTGGAAGACGCTAAGTAAATCTGGTTTGTTTTTGGGATTTCTTGTCCTTTTTATCTGCCCACCAGTTTTTCATTCTTTGTGAGAATTCAGCTTTTCTATGTTCACTCCATTTTGTTCCGGTTCATGGAGCTTTTGTCTCTGGTTTAACCTCCCATTTTTTAACTTTTGTTCTAAAATTGACGTATGAGAATTTCTTCTTTGGTGATTTTGGCCAATTCTAAATCTTTTTTAACACTTTGTATCCATTCCCCTCCATTAACAAGTGATGATACATATTTTACAATTCTCTTTGTGAGTCTATTGTCAGGAAGCCTCATTATGTGGCCATAAAATTGAAGTCGTCTTTTCCTCATGTCTGTCTCTATGTTGGAATATTCTTCAATTTTAGACGTTCTCTGTAATCTGTACCCGTTTTTGGTCCATCTAGGTCCAAACATTTTCCTAATTATTTTCCTATTATTATTAACTTATTATTATTAATATTATTTACTAGAACTTTAATATTTTACTTATAGATTTAGAATGATTATTTTGTGTTTAAAATTCACATTTATAGGTAGCGGACAAAAGAGTTATGGCTCATGATACCAATACATAAAAAGAATAAAAAAGAAAAGATAATAAAAAAGAATAAAAAGAATTTCCGAGTTGCTGCAGACAAGATGAAGATTGCCATGATGATCGCCAACATTCGTAACGGATAGGCACATCAAGAAGAAGAAAAAGAATAGGAGGGGTATTTTATGAGAGATACTCATTATATTGAATGTATTGTTGTTTGCCGCCACAGTTTAGTAACTATTTTTTCTTAAAAAAAGGCTGCTCCTCAAAATCTGAATTTGCTTACAAGTGAAAGCAGAACATCGTAATGTTTTTCCTCCTCGTTTCAATTTCTTAAGTTTGAAGCTACGAAAATTCATTAGTTGGTTACTAGTACATTTTTGTATTAAGGAAATTATTAAATTGTGTGTGTTTACTTTTAGTATTCTGTTAGGATTACTTTTGTTGTGAAGGTATTGTGTTTTTAAAAATATAACATTAAGCCTTAACCATAGTTTAATTAAATTCTGTATTTTTAAATATAATATTAAATAAGAGATTATTGAGACAAAAAAAAACAATGCAATAAAAGTGAGGAGTAATCAAGAGTATAATAAAAGACAACAGTGGAAGGAGAAAGGGAAAATAAGATTTAGGTTGGAAGAGATCGTAAAGGAAAACTAAGAGAGAAAAGGTATTGTATGAGCCGACTCCTACTGTGGCGTTATTTCCATGCTGTTCGACAAGCCTGATTAAATCAGTTCTCTTATAAAACAGCAACAGCACCAACAAAGTCTGGAAGTCAACGGTGGGAGGGCAAAGAGGAGGTATGTCAGTGTTTGGATTTAAGAGGAAAAGAAAGAGATACCAACGATAAGAAAGGAAACAAAGAGAGAACGAGAAAGTACGAGAGGTATGTCGTAAGGGGATGAAGATAATCTAAACTGAAAGATTTAGAGATGCGACGTCTCACAAGTATTCTGCCCCGCTTTTCCAAGTACTAAGCCTTGGAATTATTTCTATTTAGATCTGTCTCGGATCGTCCCTTGTATACTGCCTGCGCTTTGATTTATATCCAGGTGAAAAATTTCACGTTTGAACTAGGGGACAACCTTCTTCCTGTATTTCAATTTAGAATAAAATGAAAAGATTCAATCAATTTTTAATTTATGAACACTTTACGAATAAAGAAGACTATTGCAGTTTATTGATAGTGGTTTATAAACGGACCGTTTAGAGTCTATTTTTTAAAATAGTGTTGAAATTTAATTATTTTTGTAATAATTTTATTATTACAAATGTACGAGGTGACACAATCTCTTCGTTAAATAAATAGTAACCAGTACTTAAAACCCAGTACCCAGTACTTACGTAACCAGTACTTAATGTAGTATGTAAGAATTACAACTTTTTAGCAGCGCAAAACCAACCAATTTAAGAAATAATTCAATCCTTCCAGTTTAAACGCCTTTGATTAAACACTAATGCACCGTACTACTACTCAAATTTAACTTTAAAACCCATCGTTACATCTCATTTATGGTGGACACTGTTAAACACGTATACAACAAATTCAGTAAAAACTTGCATTATTAAAATCCGTTAGTTCAAGATAGGCATGCGAGGAAGATTTTTACACACTGAAGACTAAAATGAAGATAGAGTGTGAGCCTGTAACAAAAGCATAATAATTTTTAGAAATGAATCATTTGTATGTTTTAAATCTATAATGTTTGAATCCGGTCTTTTCTATAACATTTTTCATAAAAGTAGCCTATGTTTATGAAATAATTTTTATTTCATTTGTCTCGTTTGTAAATAGCACAACTGTGTCAGTAGACTTTAGTTTTAATTACTGTATATCATGTCATATTGTACATTCAGTTCATTGTTTTTCAAAAATTTGGCCGTTGTGTCAATATTTTTACAGTTTCAAATAAAGAATTGAAATTAAAAAAAAAATTATTATTTTTTTGATACAATACAATATTCTTGTGTAAAAAGTAGACCAGAGTTATTTTCAAATAAGCATCAATATTTAAGTAATAATAATTTATGTTCAAAGTAAAATTAAATCGCTAGATTTCCATGGATTAGGACTTTAGCTACTCATGCGTGCACGATAGTTCTTCCAAACTCCAAAATTTCATCTTGACATCTTAATAACTGAAATGGTACGTTCTTTAATAAAAGAGTCCTGAATTAAGCGTACCAAACATAAAATAAGTCTGTTTAAAAAAAAAAAGAATACTTTTTAGTATAATTTAACTGACGTTTTATCAGGATTTTTTGGTCAAAAAGATGCTGTTTAAAACTTTTTAACGTATGAATGTAGAATCTTTTTCACTATATTTATTTATATTCAGAAACCAAAATCGAGACGACATGTCAGAGAAACGTTCTTGTTCAAACACGACTGGCCAATATTTCCATTTTATTACACTATTTTTGTTATGCTGGTGTTAACCGTAACAAGCATTTATAAATATCAGTTAAGCAAATATCCATGTGAACGATTTAATTTCTTTATTTCAGAGTAAAAAACATAAAATTGCCAAATTTTGGGAAATAAAAATTACTATTATTAAAGTTGTACTGTATTGTGAAAGAATTAATTATGGAAATTGAACTTTAAGGTTTTATTTGTGGTGAAATTCCGTAATGATTTCGTCTCTTGCAAAGTAAAGCAGTGCCATTATTAAAGAAATAATTCTTAAGAAAAGTAAAAAAAGTATGCATCGGGTGTTATAGTCGGAAATTTATTGTAATGTTTTAAGTTTTATAAAATTACAACCAGGTAATAAACATCGAATTAGGATTTCTTGAATAAAAAAATGTATATTTCTTTGTCTTGAGTTACAAAATTTACTAATTTAGTACATTACAGTGCAATCCAAAAGTACAAGTGTTTATGAAACGTAAATAGCGCTGTTTTAACATTTTTTAAACATCTGCTTTACAGTTAGTGAATCAGTTTGCCGATTAAAGAATTATTTTAATGTTTCAATATTTTGTGTTTCTTTTCAAATAAGCACACTTCTTCAAACTGCAACCAAATGCAATTACAAAAACTTTGTATAAATATAGTGGTGTGTAAGGGGTGTTGCAAAGTGGTGTGGTTAGGGTCAGTCCTCGCCATCCCCTAAAATGTGGCCAGAGGTTCATTAGGAGATCCTATCTTCTCTCAACCCTACAACCTTGTTTGTTGCGGTTAATTCCCGCACCACATTGAGGGAAGTATGTGCGTGTGTTTGTATGTGTATTTTGTTGAAATAGGCCTTTGGAGTGAGAATCAGGGTGGTTTGAGAAAGAGTGGGAGTATGAGGTTATTTGGGGTTTCAAGTGAAGTGGGGGAGAAAGTTGCGGCTCAATCGTCTCCCTATTGCCCACAGGATACAACATTGTAGAGAAGATACTCGTGGTACAATTTATTTCGTAGTTGTAGCCGAGGCGCTCCCGCATGTCTTAACTACTACACAGTAGCACTGCAATAGAAAGCAAGATAAAACAATTAGCAACTCATTCTCTTGCTGGGAACCTCTCTTCTTTCATTCACTACTCTCTTTATCTCACTCGGTTACACGCAACTGTTAAATGTACATCTGTAAATAGAAGAAACAAAGCACACACACGAATACATCCACCCACCAGTACGAATACACAAGGGAGTACGCTTTGCTTTGAAGTGGTACTTTACTAAAACAAAGTGTACAATATTATGGAAAGTACAACAAAGGAAAGATGTACAGACGGTAGATGAATTAGTTCACAAGAATTTAGTAACAGTATCATATAAACACTTCGTTATTTTATTGTCACTATCTGGATATGAAATAAACGGTACATCGTAATACAACAATCATGTCATTGTTGCAAATTATATTAATACTTAAATTTGTATCTTAAATCTTTGAAATAATTGGTCTAACTTGAAGCAGTGAGGATTTTAATAGAAACAAACGAATTTGGGGATGTTTTTATCATTTGTCAGGGATAGTTATTTTATCTATCTCATTATAGTAATTCTGAAGTGATGTACACATTTTCTTTGAACATGTGGAGACTATTATATTTTATTAACTTTAATTTTGTACTAAATAAATAAATCTTTATTTGTCAGCGACCAAAAAAGGAATAGATATCGTAAAATATAGTATATACGTACGTTTAAATCTATTTTAACAAACAATTTTTGTTTAGAATTTTCCATAAGTATTCACTAAAACAAAAAAATTAATTTGTACATTAAATCTGCCAAAATCAGTTTGACTTTTAGTGCCCTGATTTTAGAACAAACAAGAGAAAATCTTTTAAAAGGTTTAAAGGACTGTAGATTTTTCTTTATCATTAGCAACCGAGTATAAACAAGAATGATCGACTATGAAACGTTGTTGATTCCTCGAGACTGAGTTTCGCTGCATGCAAAGCAGACTACGAGGGCGGAGCTTCGAAGCTCTCATTTATCATTGCCAGGAAGTGAACTTGGTTGAAGTGATAAAATTGTCTTTGTGGTAAAATAAAATTATTAGTAATTAAACTTAATAACAAAGTTATTATTATGCTCAGATACGCATAAAATTATACTTTTTATCTGAACGCAGGTATTACAATGGTGACGGCAGCAAAGAATATGATATGATTACAGCGTATTTTGAATACTGAAGTAATTTTCTCAGGTCGTTCATTCAGTACAGTAAGAAACAGCGGTACAGAAAACTTTTAACGGTTGGGAAAATACAAATTTTAACATTTCAATTTAGCTAGAACAACATAATGGGAAAATATGAAATAGACTCAAAAAATTAATTTCGTACGTTAGTGAAACTATTTAATAAATAAAGGGTGCAATAAATACTAAAAATAGCTGTTGTTTCAGTTAAAAAATATATGATTTAGGGAATTAGAACAAATGTCCTGATAAGGTCGGCAGTTAAGGGAGAACGGTGTGCGTACGTGTCTTGGTTAGAACAATGGGTTTTTATGAACAAGCAGTCGTGAAATTTCTTCCAGACAGGACGACAGCGTCTTTAGAAAGACTGCAGAGACTGCTTTGTTATGTTGAATTATTCATAAAGTGCAACACTGCAGTTTAAAAGGAGGCTGGATATTTACAGTTACTTTTCAATAAAACCAAGAAAAGTGTTTCAATCTTTGCAGAGTTTTTTCACTAAACGTGATAACTGAAGTTATTGTAATAACAATTAGTGTGAACAGATGAATCTTAAAATATCTACCTATAAAATAAATTTTTATAAAGCATATAAAAGTAATATTTTATAAAAATAATTTTATCTCAAAATTTTAATTTATACAATTATTTTTTTAACAAGTTATTGCCATTACGTTTGGAATAATTTATGAGAGTGACTTGAATCTTTATAATCTTAACAACAATTTAGTCTGTAGCTGAACTAAGTAATCTGGAAACAAGTACAGTAGGCTATTTTTTGTTCTACATGTTTGTCCCATTGTATAAAACTTTTAATGAATTTTCCAATATATACACACTGTCTTGCTCATTAGAAAAATAAAATATTTCCTGTGTTCTTTAAAGGGTGTAATAAACTTTTATTAACAATTGAAGAGGTGAGTGGATGAATGTGCTATGTCACATATTTTCAAAAACTTAGTTTTTATGATAAAGGTGTTGAGTGCACAATTAGTTATGTAGATGACATAGAATGTTCTATATCTACAGTTTAAGGAAATATTAGTGGATGTAGAGATATTCTGTTTAATTTTAGGTTTTTTTTTAATGGATAAAGGTGTTAAAATTACTTGACACCTTCTACCGGAATGTTAAACATTATCTTTTAAAAGTAATAACTGTTATTAACTGGTGTGGTATTAAACATCTATCTCCATTAGTAAAGGTGTTATTAAGATTTTCTTAAGATAAACTTCGTCTTATTTAAACATTCATTCTCGGCAAAGTTTACAGAACAAATTTTTAGTGAATGAAGGTGTTACAGGCATAAAGAAAGTGATATTGAGATATAAAGTTTGATGCACTTTTAATTACATAGAATGAATCTTCGTGAAAGGGTATTTATGCTGGTATAAAAATTAAATAAATCAGATAATTTACAAAAAGATGTGACCGTTTGGACTTTTATCACATTTTTCTTAAAACTACACTTTTGTTACATAGCATCTTCATCCATTTACCTCGTCAATTGTTACTCAAATCGTCAGTCGAACTATCTCAAATAAACTTCTTTCGGAGTTTTGACTTTAAATTTTGTTATAAAAGATCGTGCATAGACGAACTACAAAGTAAAAACTGAATTAAGTTGTAAGCTTTCTATAGGCACTTTTACGAAAACAATTTACTTTCCTTTGGGTTATCATTCATTGGTTTTCATACACATTAGTTATCGTAAAAAAATCAGCTAAAATAATGAACCCTACCAAAGAAACTTACTGCAACCAGATGAACCGGTGTTGTTAACTTTTCTTCAAATATACGCGCTTAAAACGTAAAGCGTTACAGTCTCACGTTTTATTAGCCAATTATAAATTTAACATCTACACAGCTGCTAAGGGTGTAAATTGCCCTTAACAGTTTAAGGACGAATGATATTCAAGTTCTAAAAAGAAGTCCGTCAAATTCAAAATTTATAGACCATATGACGGGTGTAATTTCCCCGCCGCATTTGTGACAACCACGCAATAAACATTTTTAACAGAAAATACATAAAGCTTAAACATTGAAAAGAATTCTATCACATGTTATCAACTCTACACGGGTCGTTAATCCTCTTTAATACATCTTTTTATTTTTATATTCTTCTGAGATTTCAATAGTTTGTGAAATCTAACAGTGAGGAGTGTATCAGAGTTTCCTACCATTATTTGGAGTAAAACTTAACTAAAAACCTTAACTAGGGGCATCAACTGATGATAATCGTTGTAGGTTT
The DNA here is from genome assembly GCA_035578175.1 of Catonia carolina. NCBI lineage: Eukaryota > Metazoa > Arthropoda > Insecta > Hemiptera > Achilidae > Catonia > Catonia carolina. The sequence goes on from JAQMRL010000001.1 coordinate 334,179,700, forward strand.
TCGTCTTAAAAAATTGTTTTCTCACATTGGTTATCAGTTTACCGATTAATATGAATCCTGAAGTTACCATGGTATGTTCAATTCGTAATTTTGTTAAAACCAATGTTTCTGAATTTTTTTCATATATCTATCAAAATGGAAAATTTTGATAGATTTCCCTTATTTTGTTTAATTTCGTTTTCAATATCCGTTATGGATCATTCCATCTCCTTTTCACAAGAGCGGATACAAAACTTGTAATGTTACTAAATTACATTTTAAAATTTATTTCATTAAGGTATAGAGATAATAAACTTAGTAAAAGTGAGATGCATAAAAAATGTTTTATATATTGTATGACGACCATAGACTACACGAAATGATTAAGGTATTTATAATTAGAGCTCGATTAAGAATTGGAAATAACAGAGAGGGTTTTGTGTACAGGATAATATGAAATGGGTAAGATCAGAAAGAAAATTTTGGAATTATCAGATGGACTGTCATCAATCGGGGCCGACGACACGTGGCGAAATTTTTCTTGTGAGTTTGATGGCCCAGAAAACGGCAGTTGTTGGTGATCGGAAGCGGTGAGCCGGCGTGTTTGAAGCGGAGCCCGAAGAGTGACGGCTTGACTACCAGGTTCAGGCCTAGCCTTTTCCAGCGGTAGGGGCCCCACTGCAGCGTGCAGTGGTGGCGTCCAGAGCCCGCAGTGTCATATAGGCGTGGGCCGTCGGCCGATAGCAGTTCTGCCCGAGTCGGCGATGGCTGACCGGTGCGGAAATGTGCGTCCGCCACCGGTAGCGTAGACCAGGAATGGTAGGCCTACGTCCGGTTTCGGCTGGGCTCTTCTTGCTTCCTTGCTCTTCTTTTCCGTTCGGGTGTTGGTAGGTAAATGTCACTCGCGGTTCAGTGCGGCTGCTTAAATACCCTTCCAACGAGTCCGGTTCATAGTAGAGGGGAGGCACTGCTGGCTGCGCTCCCCGCAGCAGGCAGGTTCTGGGACCGTCTGCAAGCGCTGATAATGGAAAGGGATTTCGGTGACAGGACATAACAGAACTGTGGGGAAAACTGGATTAAATCACACATACCGGAAACCATAACACTAAAATTTTTAAGGGTGAGCCCTTAAAATGATAAAAAGACAGTTGGTCATCAGTGTCACATAAAGTATAACTTGACAGATTAAAATCATATTCATGTTTCAAAGAAGAAGAAAACGTATAAAAATATTATACCCAGAGAAACATTCTTATGTAGTGGAAATTATCTAATTAATAACAGTGATACGTTGTTAATTTTAGTTAAAATAATATATAATGTTACTGCAAACGTAAGATAATTGGTCAATGCTACAATTTACCGGTGAAACCTAACATTTATCATCGCGAACTCGTAAAACTGTATTCACTAAAAAAAGGATATTTTATTAAAATTTCAATGTGATTGTAATGAACAATATTCCGTATTAAAATTAGTGAAAACTATTATGGTTATATGCAAACAAATATGTCTGAACATGGACGACGAGGGTGGGAGTCTCCGATCCGGTTTTTATCAGTTAGCATTTGTGTGAATCCTAAAATTTTCAAACGTCTATTGGAAGAAATTCGAAATCTGTGCATTGTTATACAATAAGAAATTTCAGACTTTTTCCACAGAGCGACGGTAAATGTTAGTTTTTACCGGTAAATTTTAGGATTGACCAATCTTCTTATTTTTACAGTAACATATAATTTTGTTGACTACCATGACGGAAATTGTTTTAATACTGTAATGGACATTTTTAAGTGTACATTAACCAAGCTGATGAGATTAGTTTGAAATATTGCACAGCAATAAATCTAGGCTATATCTTATTGGCTTTATTCCTTTTTTTAGATTTTTGTGATATTTTTACTGCATTGTTTGATTAAACATTAATTTTCAACTGTTTATGAATTTTTAATTTGACAACAATACCATCGGATTAACACCATTAGAAATATTGCTATCACGAATGCAGTAGTTTAAAAGTTTTTAAATATTTCAGTATTCTTACTCTTCACGTAAATGTCAGTATGAATAATAAAGCAAACGAAAGCGTAAATATATGTAAAAAAAGATGAACACAAATTTCAGCTGCAATGAAAGTGTTGTATATCAAACTGATTATTATGAGTTTTGACTTTTATAGTTCTGTATTGCATAAATTTTTACGCAGCTGCTCACTAGCAGTTAATAATGAAAATTTCAATGAACCAAAAACACTACTTTAATATTTTTTCTTGAAGCAATAGTAAACGTCATTATTTTTTTGCTTCAGCTTTGGAGAAATTCTGCAAATAAAGTACAAAAAAAAGTACAAATAAAGTACTCTATTGTTCTTCGTATTTTCACTAATATTTCTACTAATGTTTCTTCAGTGAAAAAATTTAATTTATCGAAATGATAATTCCTATGGAATAAAATAAATTATTATATTTTTGATAAATTATATATCCTATTTTAAACCACCTAATTAATAAAATGAAGTTTTTATTACATCAGTAATGGAGTTCTGTTATGTTCGGTACATATAAAAATATACTGTAAAACCTAGAAATTCTTTCAAGTTTTTCAAGCGCAGTAAAGAGTATTTTGATTATTGTAATTTTTTTTTAATTTATATTTAGCAATCTCTTTCTTTATAAGTTTCCCCGAGTTTATAATAAAAATTCATAATAATTTTTAAAATTATGAATTACATAAACTTCATATTTCGACGAAGTAAATTAATGTACTAACTGCTTCGTCATTAGCACGTAAGTAACGAAATATTATACATTTTGGTGTGGTACAAAAATATTCAATTAGAAAGAGAGTTATGTAAAGAAAAACCGACAATAAGAGATGTGAGGAAAATATAAATGGTTCAAAACAATGAAATTCAGAATATAGGTTAAAAAGTATGACGAGAGATGGAAATATAAAAATGACAGGTTCTATGGGAAAAAGAAAAATATAGTTGGTAACAGGTAGGACTGAGGATAGAAGTGAATTTAGAAAAAACGTTAGAATTAGAATGGTTCCAGGAGAAAGAGAAATGATCAGAAGAAATGAAGAAAATTTTCAGTCGGAAAATAAAAAAGGCTTTAAAAAGACGAAAAATATAGGTATAGGAAAAAAGAGAAAATATCAAACGTGAGACAAAATCATTAAATGTGGTTCTAAATAGTACGAAGCGATAAAAGAAGAATGCGTTGTGTAAAATGTTTTTAGACCGTAACGGGATCGAACCGGGTTCGTTGGTTTAAGAGTCCGTTGCCCTACACACTGAACCACCGAGCCGGTACTTTAGTGTACCAGTGCCCAACTATGAAGCCGTACATTTTGATACAAACGGTTTTATTTTTAACAATCAATAGCCTATTTTTATTTAAAATATCCTTTCTTAGTCGGCAGTTAGAACTACAGTACAGTTTTTAGTTACGTAAAGAAAAATATTTCCAGAATTTTTTAATAAGCTAGCTTGTAATTGCCGATTAGTCAGATTATGATTATACTTTTTACACATGAGACAGTTTCTGAACAGGTCTCATACCATTGAACTGGTTCATTATTCAGTGTAACGAAGGCTTATCATTACTTGTTATATAATCGCTAGAATATATTCGTTCTCGTATCATATTAAATGATGTTACTGCAACATTCAAGATTAAGGATTTTTAATCATAAAACTGTAAGGTATTATTAATAAATCTCTTTTTTACGTAACGTGATTTACTTCGGCATTTAAGACTAATGCCACAAAATTGAAAAATTATTATTGCTGCAGATGGTTTTCTTTATAAAAAAAATCATAAATGATTTATTACATTTATGTCGTTCTGAAACAAGTAGAGTATCTCTGAAAGATTATTTATTCGTTATCCATCGTTAAAGATTTATATTGACAATCAATTTCACGGTTTTCAATTCGTTTTGTTCTCGGTGGAGTGATGCAACAGGATGAGGAATGAAGCAAAAAACGATCTTGTTAAAATAAATAGAATTTAGAGCAAAGAAACCTGTGGAAACTACATCATTCACATTTTATTGAAACATGCCGGAAATTCTTCAAACCTGAATTAAAATACATTGAACAAAATTTATGATTGGTTTTTATTTGCTTTTTAAAACAATACGTACGTAACTCTTTCTCTCTTCCTCCAAAAGAAATATACGAAGGAATAAGGATGGCATTGTGTCGTATCCATATTCCAAAGGCTTCTGCCTTTGGAATCCATATTCTTGCCTTGCTACTGCCACTGTGATTTCATTCATCAACCCCTTAAAGTTCCGATTCCTCGGCCTTCCCTATCCTCTCCTACCCAGCATATTATTGAGAATATTCACCATGAAATCAGTTTGTGTTGAATTCTAATTTTATCAATGCCATCAAACGTTTTTATTCACTGTATTCTAAAAATATGATTCTTTAAAATAAATGATTGACTAACAAAGTAATAAGAAAAACTACAAAATTATTTCTTGGCATTTTCAGTGTAGGTAAACAACAAAACCTTTTGTCCCCCGATTAATAAAATATTAAGTAAAACTTTAAAAATATTTTTGGCATTTTCAGTATCGATAAACAACAAAAGTTTTTGTCCCCAGTTTTTTTTAACTGAATTTAAAGAAAATTTAATTATAATTTTTCTACACAAAAAATCGTTTTGTATTTACTACAGTATACTCTCATACTTTTTTGTTTTAAATGTTGTACAAATCTAGAACCTTTACGTATGCATGTATCATGTTTCGTCGCTCACTATCTTTGTTTTTTATGTCAAAACTTCCGAAGTCGCTTTGGTGGATTTCCATGAATAGAAGGGATCGGGAGAAGACAGTTCTAACCCTCATCAACATAATTTTATGCAATTTCATTTTAAAAGTTTACAGCAATCTACAAATCATGTTTTTGAACTTTTGTTAAACATTTGTTATTTTCTTTTAATCTAGGTTCTTAAGATCGTAAATATAGCATCCTTTTTAAAACGTGCTGAATATTTTATTTTTACAGAATATTTTAGAAAAATCATGCTGGAAATTTTGTGGGTTAGCACTTTCTTCTACCGACCCCTTCATATTATTATTTTGGTCGTGCAATGTGTCGTATTAACTCGTATAAAAGTAAAACAAGTTAATAGAATCGTGCGAAACTTGTGTTGTGAACTTATTTTGTTTCTACTTTGTATTACACTTAAACGTAACAGTTTTAATATTTTCAATAAGAAACTGTAATCCTGAGCTCTGGATTTCTGCAGTGTACCTGTTTTCGTTTAATTTTCATTACGATGTTAAAAACATTAATAATAGAAAGTTATATAATTTTTTTTATCCGAGGCGGCGAGGAAAACTCATGCTCACTCCCTCACGATGGGGGAAGTAGTGTTGGACTCAATTGAGGCGTCCTCGTCCAGCCCCAACGAGGCCGCAACCGCCTTACCAACCAAAAAAACCCGCCGCCTGGCCACTTGATCCGACATCAGCAAACAACCCTCCAACTCCCTCAGAACTGTTTATATAATACTACAAGGGAAATATCGGGTTAAAAAAATGTACATACTGTCTGTGGGGCGTGGAAGGGAACCGTAGCCTAATTCCCCTCTCGCTGTCACCGACCAACACTTACTCTCTTACTTTCATCACCAGCTCAGGAAATTAGTGTACCTACCTTACCTCTCTGTGCAACGCCTATCTTCTCAGATGTCTCCATCCATCGAAGCCAACATAGGGATATATTTAAAAAATATGCGCAATGGACTCCTCCTCTTCACTGTCGCACAGTCGACATTTCGGTTTTTCATGAAGTTTGAACCTCGTCAAATATGCCTCAAAACAACCCAGTCCTATTAGCAACTGCTTCAGCTCGTGGGTGGTATCACCAAATGTCCTCCTTATCCACACCTCGACATTTGGAATGAACCTCCTTGTCCACTCCCCGACCTTGTCGCTCCATCTCCTCTGCCACCTGCTGAGTAATCGACTCCAACATTCCTCTTTATCAGCACCAGCACGCTGCTCTTCCCTCCCGCACGCCACTAGATCCCATGGAGGCACCCCCGAAATTACCAGGGATGCCTCCGTAGATACAGTTCTATAAGCACTACATATTTTCAGAGCCAGTTTCCGCTGCGTCCTTCGAAGCCTACCGCTATAACTTTTAAATCTTAGGGCTCTACTTCACACATGTACCCCATACAATACCACTGATGTTGCCACTGCTGCCAACATCAATCTTTTTGCTTGCCTTGGACCCCCAATATTAGGCATTAATCTATTTAAGGTGCTGTAGATTCTTTGGGTTTTAACCAACACCTCAATAGTATGCAAGCGAAAGTTTCTTCCAGAGTCCAACCACACTCCGAGGTTCTTCAATCTCTTTCCAGGCACTACCTCGACATCACCTACCTTGAACTTAATAGGGGTAAGCTTCCGATTTATGGCCATTATCACTGATTCCGTCTCTTCAGGGGCTATGTTATATAATACATTTATTTATTGGATTTTTAAATAGCCTAATATCTGAGATTTAAGTTTAAATTATAAATTTGTATTACATTCGTTCCATATTCTATCAACTTATTCATGATTCAATATCTCAACCTGATTTGCTTATTCTTATCGTCTACTTCACTTTTCACTCATATTGCGGACCGGACTTCTACGCTACACTGTGAGCTAAACTGAAGTGAAATATTTGTTGCTTAGTAAAGTCCGCTATTATAAACATTGTTCATACGGAAAGAATAAAATTGCGTTTTCTCTTGTAAAAATTTTCATGTAATATTTGTAGACAATGTAAGTAACGTTTTATTTCGCTTCTGAAATTTTGGTTTGAATGAATAAAATTATTATTATTTACTTTGTTCCCTGTTTAAAGAGCGTAAGAACTCGAATGCGTTCATGTTTTCCTTGTGTTTCTTCCAGCCGCCTGTTGTTTCTCCCGCATCCTTTTCATGCCGTTCGCTGTGTTGCCTCCGTTGTTACTCTGTCAATTTGCGTCCTCTTCTCACTGTGATATCTTACTCAAATCTGTGTTGTTTGATGTTACTTATTAATTTCCTGGATTGTTCATGTCGATTTCTGTTAGGCTGTCTGTAGTTGTTTGAGGTCTTCAGTTTCAGTTATTGATTTCGATTTATTATTGCTGATATTTGTGATATCGAAGTTTTGTGATTTTATTCTTGTTTATTCTGTGTGTGTCCCCGTAAAACCTTGATCACCTTCTGATAGTATCTGTGATTGTTTTATTGAATGATATATTATGTACAAAAGTTTATAAATTAGTAAGATATACATTTTATTCATCATTGTGATAAAAAATACTTAGGCCTCTTGTCCTGTTCCAACTTCAAACCTTGTAATCGGCTATTTCTCAAATAAACTGCGACGCCCGTCTTTGCCGTGTTCGTCCAATACCACGTTGTTCGGTTGGCTTATAAGTAAACATTTGTTTACTTACATTGGCTGTTTGTTTGCTTGGCATCCGCAACAAATTACCACTCTTGATTGTATTTTCGAATAGCTGATATTATCCCTGGAACAATACGTTCATGACTAATATATTTTCAGTTATTTTTAGGCTTAGCAATATATACTGACGGGCTTAATATATTAACACCTCAATAGACTCTGTTCTTTACATTTGTTGAGTCTGCATCCAACAGTCTGGACCATACATGAAAACTGCTGCAATCACAATATGATAAAACCTTAAAACAGTGTACTTTAACCGACCAGCGTTTTCCTCCGAGTGTATATAAGCCTTTGAAACTTTTACAATTTAATTTGTGCATAAACTTTTCAGGCGTTTTAAGTAACGAATGTACCGTGATTTCCATGTCTTAATTTACATCTTCCGCTGATGTATTTTAGCAACTCGTAAACAATTTGACTGCTCCGTTCACCACATGTAGGGAGACAAATTAATATTTTATGTTCATTATATTATTAATAGATGTAGTTTAACAGATTGGTTTATCGCTCAATCTTACAAATCTAGACATGACATAAAGATTTGGTTACGTCTGGATCGTTACGCCTTCTATTCCATAAATTTTTAATTTAAACTTTGCTTTGTGTTTTACTTCACGTAGGTACTTTCGTTGAGTAATACATTAACATTTCCATTTTAATCTAAGTTGTATTAAAAAATACTTCATACTTCTATTTTGTGGATAACTAAAAGTTTGTATACAATGCATAACGAGTAAATCTACATAAACCTTTCTTCGTATTACTAGGCAAATGAATGTATCTGTTACATTTATACTCAAAATGTTTTATAAGCAATTCGTGGAAATAAACTTGGAATGGGATTATTTTGTATTAAAACATTTCCTGATAAGCTTAACTAAATGTAGTGAGTGGTTTAATAAATTCCTTTTAAGTAAACGTTAATTACGCAACTATTTCTAAGCGTTTGTAAGTATCTAAAATGCATTATAAGCAGCACTTTCGTGTACATCTGATTATGAATGATGCTGATTGGTGTACAGTAGACTCTATCATTACTTACCACTTTAATGTTAAAGTACTTCTTTAGCTCAAACGAAAGTTATTTTTTTCAGATTTCTGTGTTACCTGCAGTAATTCTTGAATTTACTAAAATATTCATCGAGGAAAACATGCTTATACAACCTTTCCATTTTGTAACCTTAAACTTAATAGCGTATTCTGTTTGATAATAACGGATTTAAATCATCTCAGTTTCTTACCCGAATGGTGTCTGATATGGGATATAAAACTTAATACGACCGAATCTCTTCAGGTAACTTTCACACTCCGTCATAATGAGTTGCTATTGTATAAATACAATCAACCTCTCACAAAAACAAAGACTGGCAAAGTAAATCGGTTTGACTTTTCACAAAGGACTGATTTGGAGCACTCATACCAAACAAAAACGTTTATACTAAATTTTAGGCTTAAACTAATAAATTCCCTACTTCATAAACGATAAAAAACACTAGTAAATATAAATTGAACATCAAGGTTCCTACCCTTGTATTGAACAAATTTAACAAGGTTTCCAATCTTGTATAAACACAAATCAATTTCTCACTGAGACAAAGCTTGTCAAGTAAATCGGTCTGACTTTTGACAAAGAATTCAATTGGAGCACTCATACCAACAAAACGTTTATACAAAATTGTAGGCTTAACTTTTATAATTCCCTGCTTCATAAACGATAAAAATCACGAGTAGTTCATAAATTGAACATATATTATTTTACAAATTAAAAAAATATACTTGGAAGATGTGGTTTGCTCTGCTTGTATTAATTTTGCCTCTACCACTCCTTCGCATCAATACTAGTTTCCTACTGTCGATCCAGCGGTTAATTATCACTGATTGTGCTCCCACTATCACAAAGAGGCAGTTAGAAAGGTAACTCTTCCCCAGTGTCCAGTTGGTGCATGCGCATAGGAATTTTTTTTAAATGTATGGTTCAACTAAATATTCTATTTTACAAAGAATTCAGATATTTGATTCAATTAAATACGCCTTGTAACCCCTTTGTATTAGTAAAAACCTTACACACATATTTTCAAATACCTTTCAACCAAAATTCTATCGAACACCTGTACAAATGCTTTACCAAAACGTCACAAGAACATGATAACCCACCTGTACGTTCACTTTTCACCTTAAAACTTCTCGACGGCTGCGCAAGTCACCTTAAAAGACAGTAGACTAAAGAACTGCTAGTTTATTCAAAATAAAGAAGGATTTTAATCACAGTTCTTGGAAAGACGCCAATCGGGGCTCTTCCTCTCTCATACACATCATATCACTTAAACACAATCATCATCGTATTTTAATTAAATTTTTTTTAATTTTAACAGTTGTAAATAAATCATTTCAGAAAATAGAAAATTGTTGATGACTGCAACCTCCAGCAAGTAATTCAAGTTTTCAATCGTTAGCGTTATGTTTAAAAATTGTTATAATATTGTAATAACAGATACTAAATTTTTAATAAAAAATATTTTTATATACAATTTTAACAAATAGAGTTATTTGAACTGAAAAATATTTAGTGAATAAAACCATAATATTCCCTAAATTAATTAATTGCATAAACTATTGCATAATGTCCTGTAATCTGATTAGTCTATAAAATGCATAGAAATTTTTCAATATGAAACAGGATATTATATTACAAAGTGGTTTATTTCGTTTGAAAATGATAACGATCGTAGTTTCATATTATGCTTTTATCCTATGAAATTTCAATATAATTGCAATCATACCACGCCTCATTGAAGCTGGAAAATTCTGTTCTGCATTTATGCACTGTAATGGACCGTGCCTGACTATATCAATTGTGCAATTATTATAGCTGAAACACTGAACATATTATGAAAACCAGCGGTTTAGATAATTAAACTTTTTACGTTTAGTTGTATGATTCATATTTTCAACATCACCGTTATAAATAAAAAAGAGAACTAGTAGATTAACATTTGATGTGATTGTATATTAATAAATAAATCCTTTTTTTAGGTAAGTTTGTATTGGATTATTTTAATAAAAGTTGTTTGGTTTCACAATATCGGTTCCTGAAAATTCCTTCACATACTTTTAATAGAAATATTGACATGGAGGGTTCTTCTACTTGACAGGTTTTTCGGCCAGCATAAAATATTATGAAAGAAGTAAAAGACCGTCATTTTCTGTTTACATATTTATATTCTAGCTAAAATTTAAATATACATTATCGGTATTCAGAGAAAACCTCTGATTAATGTTTTTCTCACAGGAAAAATATTTACATTAAAATTAGACATTTTGTTGAAATTAATATTTGAATGTATAGTTTCATTTGGTAACATTATTTAAATTTTGATTCTCATGTGATTGGTTTAAATTATAAATGGAGCGTCATTTTATTGAGATTGCATGAGAATGAACAAAAATCAATTAATTACTTCGGTTATTTATCCTGACCCCCTCAATAAGCACTTCTTTTACCGAGAAGCTCCGGGCTAATTAACAATTAGTGAGTTGACTAGATTGTTCCTTCAACTTTGGACAGCAATATCGTAACTATGGATTATATTGTGTGACATCACCGCTGTAAATACAATGAAGTAAGAAATGAATGTTACTGCATGGTTTTTATTAGTCAATTTAATTTTGAAAATAAAAAGTGATATTGTGTTTAAATTTAGCTTCAAATAAACAGTTTAAGAACTAACTTAAAATATATAGGCATTTTATAGTAGAGTATAACCAGTATAAACCAAATATAAAACCAATAATAACGAAAATAATCTTCACAAAATTCTTAATACGAGAAGGGTAAACTTGTAGAGACAACATTCGATGTCCTTAGAATAATGTAAAGAGAATACAAATTATTTAATTACTAAACCCAATTTCGCAAGAGATAAACACAGACAAAAGTCCTTGTTTGATTTGCTTAATTCTGTAAATAACAGATTACTGAGAATTAATAAAACATCAATAATAACTTTAGTCAGTAATTATCCTAAGTCCCTTAATAAGCATTTATTTTATTTTATTTATTTATGCGTTTAAATGAGTATTTCTTTCATTATAAGTATTAATGGCAGTTTAATACTTCTGAAGAAATGGATAATATTACTTTACCACCTGTAAATTTGATCAAAATTTTAATTTACTATTGTTTATCTGATGTAAAATGTTTTTCAATAATCATCTCACTTCTAAGATTGTGATAATCAAATTTTGATGCATTTCAGTAAGGAATAGAATATACTTACTGACTATTGGTATATTTCTGTCGTCGAAATATTTTATAACACTTGACCATACTCTTAAAATATTTTACCATTAAATACACTGCAGCGCTTCCAATCAAAGTGCCTTGAACTAATCACTGCAGCCCCGTGGTACGTAACCAATGAAATACTACACAATGACCTAAACCTGCCCTCCATAAAAGAAGAAATTAAACAACATAGCAAAAAACATTTGCAAAAACTAGAAGACCATCAGAATCCATTAGCGATTAACCTCCTCGACAACAGCGAAGATACTCACAGACTGGAACGTTTTAAAACACTAGACTCACTTCTACGATTTTGTTAATAATTTAAACTTTTGTTTTTCTATTCCAACTACTAAACATCGTCATCTCATAATGGCATCGATATCATCTCAATCATCGTCATCATCTCCAGCTTCAACAACTGTGTTTCAAGATGTTGATTCGCAGTTTATCAAGTTTAGTTTTATACATATATATATTTTTCTTCACATTTAGTCTCGTTGAAACACACTACTGAGTATGGTTTTTATTTTAATTCTAAGGACATTACTCAGATTTTCTCGTCGTTGATTAAAATTTTTGTATTATAAACTGATTGTAAAAGAAATACGCTGTTAAAAAAAAATATATATATATATACCGTATTAAAACTGGCCTAAAACTACGTTTATTCAGTTATGGACCGCATCCAGTAATCAAGTAATAAATTTATTCAGATTTTCCGTCGATAGTAGTTTGAGCTCAAACAACTGTGCACGACAAACAACCGCATTCAAAACGATCTATTTCCAACAGTTAAAGAAATTTCAAAATTCAGTGTAACGTATAAGAAAAAGGGTTGAATCGCACTTTAATATTTGGCTAATAACTAAATGACCGGGCAACGGTGGTACGATGCGGAAGCTAAAGCGGGAGAATTCAATAGACTTAGTTATTCAGTAAATTAAATTTTTATCTTTTCTTTTTTAAATTTAGCTACATTTCGTTATGTGAACTTTTTTATTTGTAAATTTATTATTACAAGCAGTTATTTGTTCATGTTATTTTCTTGTTCTTTAAATGAGAGATCGTTGATAAGTTATGTCAATGAAAATATGTACTTAGAATTTATGTAACTGCAATTATTTTAAAAAGGAGTGTTGCAGTGGGACTATTTAACAGGAGGATGTGTAATCTGTAAAATGGTGCTGATTTTATTCAACAAACGTTTAGCAAAATAAATGAAATTATCTATGCATAGCTTTAGAAATCGTTGGATTATAATTATTTCTTTTGGTTACTTGCAGATCGTTAAATAAAATACAAATTTAAAGAGATCAGGGGTCCTAAATTATTTATTGAGTTTTATTTTATTATTTGTACCAATCTCTCCATTCATGCTGTAAACATCTAGGTTTATAATCTGAATGAGAAGCTTGCAGAATATTGAAATCGATGGAGGGAGCATGCAGAGAAAATGCCTGAGGGAAGGATCCCCTTTAATGTTCTGCAATACAGACCGGTGAGGAGGAGAGATGTTGGGAGGCCACGCAAAAGATGACAATATTCAATAATTTTGCTGCTGCTGTGAGTCGGAACAGGCGGAAGCCTAATCCTTGATTGTGAGAAGAAGAGACCAATCCCTATGTCTACCAGACTACTTCAAATCCCATCCTACAAAAAGTTTTTTTTTTTGTTAACTCAAATTTAATCTAGGTAATCTAATATTGAAGCAATGGTTATTCTCAATCTATTCACGAATAAAGTTGTGTAATTTACAAAACGTATAAAGAAAGTTTGTTTTTACATTCTTATATTCATGTATGTGTACACGTCGTCTCTGCGTAACCGCCAGTGGTAGAAATGTAATCTTGTTTAAGAATTGAAAATATAATAAAAACACGTTGTAGGTCTGAATACAAAAGAACCAGGCCTATTGAACAATTTAAGAAATACAAGAGAATTGTTTAAAACAATAGGCAATGTTTTCTAAAAATAATCATCTCGCGGATCATTCATCCGTGCAGTGGTACGTTCATAGAAGTATGAAATAATTAAATTTACATTCAATAGGCTTACAATTCTACAACACAATAAGTTATTATTCTAACAGTTGTCAATAAGACATTGTAGAATATTTGACAGTCTTCTTCAGTTATTTATTTAGGTTACTTCAATAGTATTTTGTTGAAATACAATTTAATTGGACTGATTTATATGAAAAGTTTCCTTCAGTTTCGTATTTTAAGCCAATTTTTAGAGCAACTTATTGGAACAAATTGGAAAGTATCCTTACAGACTGTTTATTTACGTAGCATGTTATACTGTTTTTGATTACTTAGAAACGGTAATTACTTGCGCATTAAATGATTAGAAAGTTCTGTAAGAAATATATTGTGACACTAATGATAGTAGTACTTAGTGATATTCTAGAAATAGTTTAGGTGTGAGAATGTTATTACATGAAATTGTTTAAAGTGTATTATTATGTGGCTCGCATTGCTACTTAGGAGGGTGAAGTGGTGGTATATATATGAATAGTAGGCTCTTATTGTCATTTATTGTATCCTTTTGTTATTTTTATTATAGTTCTAGAGTTTTCTAAAAATTGTTGTATTTGCGTATACCCTTTTATGATGTATTTACAAAATTTCTGAGAACCCCTTTCATTTCCTCTTTTTTTCGTACAATCAACCTCTTTACAATTGCTTTCAGAATTCGGAAAAATCCTTTGTATTTCTATTATGTGTTTATTACTTCGTCTTTCCATTCCTATCTAGAGCCCTAAAATAGAAAAAGTTATAAAAAGAGTTAGCTCCTCTTTCAGTAGTTCAGCCAGTTCAAGTTGCCACACGATCATGAATAAGTGCTAGACAGTGTTAAACCAGTATGGATACATTATTTACATTGTTCTTTAAGAAGAAAAGTCTGCGGGGTATACACTTTGTAATGGCGTGGGTTAAGAGGTAGCCTAATGTCAAATGTGAAATAATTTCTATTCTTAGTTAAATTACGTACTTTAAGCTGTAAATGTTGTAATTAATTTAACTGGAGTAATTTAATTAACAATTTTTAGTAGTCTATGCTTAATATAATCAGTTGTAATTTATAATTTTTATAAATAAATAATGTTATAAGTTTAAAGAATTTTTTTATTATTTATTACACCCAGATCTCGAAAGTACCTAAGGTGTTACAATATCTAGGAGTTTCTCCCCTAATTGAGAAAGTCAGAATCTATGATTTCACGAACTTTTATTCTAAAAGCCATCTTATTACTGAACCCGTTTTTATCTAACATTTTCTTAAAAATATTTTATTTATATCAAGGTGCTCTTTGATCAGATAATACTGGGCATACTGTATTTCATGACTGTAATAATTAATCTGCTTCTATCCAGATTGTTGTGGAAATATTTTATCAATAATCCTGAAGTACCGTATATTTTGTCAAAAAGCATGAGAAAAATTATAAGTTGTACAGTTGTTTCTAACGTCTAAAGTCTGGAGATATGCTTATAATTGTTACATTTTTGAATAGAAAATAAAATTAGTTGTTTTTCGTTGAAAATCTAACGGTAGATTTTGAATTATAACTGAGAAAGAGTAAATGGTATTTATTGAAAGTTGTACGTTATGTATTATAGTAGCATTTACTTGAAGACGTTGGACTAAAAGAGTTGAAATATATGAATTATATTTTTTTCAAAAACTATCTTCTCTTAACACTGACAATTCCCGATAAAACAAACCTTAGTTTATTTTTACATTGCAACCATTAAAAAATTCACCTGTTTTCTTAAATTTACTGGAATTTTTCTATCTTAAGATTTTCCCTTACAAGTGGTAAACGATATCTATATTTAACAAAATATTTACACCTCGAATAGGGTCTTTTTTTGTTGGGGACACTTTTTAAGTAAACACAATATTCTAAGAAGGTGATAAATTTTTAATGAAATATTTGTTTAGTCCCATATAAGACGTTCTCACATGCTTCGGGCTTCTCTGAGAATGTGCACCTGTTGTACCAACCAATATTTCAACAGCTGGTTTGAACTCCTAGAGACTTTACTAAATAAAACGAGAATCGATATGGTTTAAAAAAGATCTTTCAGTCATATTTTAACTGCTTATCAGTATTCCAAGCCTTCTGAAACCACATAATTTTGCACTTCTAATGACAGCTTCACTTCATTCACCACAAAAAATACATGTAGGCCTAAATGAAATTTTACTATATTTGATGAACAGATCATTTGTGATTCCTCTCTAAAAAATACACATGTAGCAGATTACTATTTCTGTACAATTCATAGTAGTCACTAATAACCAAGAAATTAATGCAAAGTTGAGACAAATTTAGAAAAAATGTAAGGTGTAATCATCTAGCGAAATTAACTAATGATCTACAAATAAATAAATAATTTTCGTCTTAAAGCTACACTTTCTCATTATCGGTTATTTAAAAATAAATTTAATCGTCTACCATACGGTTTTTAAAAGTTGCTACCAAGAGCCACAATCACGAAAATCAACCTAAACTATTTTTTATCCATCATCTGTATTTAGAAATCGTTTGTTCTCTTGGCTATCTTTTTACTACGATTTCTTTTTGAATGTACATCGTTTGTTAAGGAGCGACATAAATATGGTATTAATATATATTCATTAGTGTATGATTACCTTTCAACATTCTTTAAATCCCATCTTTCCAGAGTTTTTTGACCATCTTTACCTTGCTGTAAAGAGATATAACTAATTTATTCTGCATTAGTGACATCAGTTCAATGAATTAAACTAGTTCAAGTAATGCCATGTATTAATAACTTAAAACAAAAGTCTTTTCGAGGTATTTTGTACGTTCAACTTTGAATTAGAAAAATACATCCACAATATTTAAAAATTCGTTACAAAAGTAATCATTTGTGATCGTGACAAAGATAAAGTTAAGAACTGGATAATTTATTGTAAAATTCATATACGTACTAATCAGTTAATTAAAGGAAAATTAAGGAAATATTTTCAAACTTTTATAAAACGGAGCAGATTGTACGTTTTTCCAAATAAAATTAAAGCAAATAAATCAATCAGGTGGGTTTTAATTAATGTTTTCATGTCAACATAATGAATTTCATTTAATCAATTTTTCATCCACCTTACGCTTTTCTAACGGGTTGCTTCAATGTTGGGTTGGGTTAGGGGCTTTTAGCACTTAGTGGGTGGTACAACTGATGGAACCTCACTTAAAGCTTGTAAAAAGAGACTCCCACCCGTCTTTTACCTAACAGAAACTATGGATCGTTGTAGCCAACTAACAATCTAGAAAACTAAGTTACATTGATTACCGTGGGAAATGAAACTGTACGTTTCTTTTATTTCTGTTGTATAGCACTTAATCATCGTGTGCTTTCTACATCAAATATTTATCTAAGAATCGAAACTGAAAATCAATTAGTATTGTAATAAATAACTTGCATTTGCAACTAAATAATCCATTCATAGATTTCCATAACATTTTATTTAATACTTTTTAAAGTGCTCATTTTATATAACTTTTTAAAATAACCTAAGCCTGAAACATTTTGCTTCATAAACATTTTAGTAGCAACTATTTGTTAAAGCTACCGGTCATCTTTACAGACCTCTTGCTGAATCCTAAGGTCTCCTGACGAAAGGAGTTGTAGTCATCATTACTGAATATCGGGTTTTCTCTTAGTGAGCTGGTTTCATGTGAATGAATTAAGCTGATTCACAAGAATTTCACATTATTTATTTTGTTCAATTGTTTTAGAGTCATTTCAACAATAATGATTATTAGTGATTAGAAAAATTTTTGACACGTAATATAGAACAACTTATTACCCCGAATCAACAGAAAAAATACAATTTTTAAAGTTTATAAACACAGAGAAGCTTAAAGCTTTACAGTTACTTGAAATTCAACAAACATTAAAAAATATTTACTGAGATTATTAGAGTTTTTAAAGTAATTAATTTAAAAAAGAAAAAATTGTTTGATACATGGAAGTCGGTTCATTTAGGCACTTTTGTATATCATTAGGAATTTTCAATGTAGATTCCAAAGTTTGTACACCATTGCGTTCCATCAGTAGACGTCTTATCGAAAGATTACAGTTATAAAAATTACATTTTGTAGAGTCTATTTTAGTTAAAAGATTACTATCACTTAAACGTGAATGTCCTATGCGTATCCTTGTGAGGCTAACTTCGTGCTTTCTTGTACCGGGTAATGTCGGTTGTTGTTCAAAAATACTATGTCGTGATCGATGTAATTTTGTTGGTATACTATTCAACCTCTAGGTGTTCCAGAGCTGTTTTAATTTGGTTTTAAGTAAATTTGTTAGATCTCTGTGTGATGTGGTGTAAATCTCTGGTGTAAGTGCAGTGATTGCTTGTTTAGCTAAATTGTCTATTCGTTCATTGCCCTGGATACCTTCAGGAGATGGTATCCAAGCTATAGTTTTATGTTTTCTGTCTTCATATAGTTAGAAAAGAATATAGATGATGATTTCATCAGTTTTTAACCCATTAATACTTTCTATAACGCAGTTTGAGTCAGTAAATATAACATTTTTATTTTCAGCTGAAATTTTCAAAAATCATCAAAATTGTATTGTTATGTAGAATGCAGTACAAATCATTACAGAACATTATTTTTACTTTCTCTTGCCTATATGAATGAGAGTATAGCTTTCATGTCGATTTTTTGAAATCGATTTTTCACCGGATATGCAAGTTTTCAGACCCCTCAACCCAAAAACATGTTTTTAGCAATTGGTCTGTGTGCGTGTGTGCGTGTGTGTAAACAAAATATCTCAATAACGGAACATTGTACGAAGTTGAAACTTAAGTTAGGTACCACTAGAGGACCCGACACGAACATTTTCATCAAAATCGGTCAACCAGAAGTAGTAGTTTATTCGTGTACTTTTCACTTTCTTGCGATTTCATCAAAAACGGCTTCTAGAATTTTTTTAAAAATCGGTTCATTTACTACATTTTTTAAGGTCTACAAGTTAGGGTAGGCGCCATGTCTGCTGAAATTCTTGGAGAGACTGTGCTTTCGAAGAAAAAATGGATGTTTTAAGATTGCGGCCTTAGCAAATTTTAGCGCAAAAACGTGTATAATCAAATTTGTAGAAAATTTAAAAACCTAAAAATTTTATTTCTTTGTATAACGCATAGTTTAGCGGTAATTAGTGATTTTCTGTTTTTCTTTCATGAGAATCTGTAAAAAATAGACTTTTTAAGATTTCGGACTTAGTATACACTTTACGACAAAAGTGTATATAATCAAATTTATAAAAAATTAAGAAACCTACAACTTTTATTTCAAGTATTTTTCTCTATAGAGCCTGGTTTAGCGTCGAAGAGTGATTTTCCGTATTATTTAGCCAAACTAAGTATGGTTTTAATTTTGCATCATTCACTCATGATGAACCTAAGTTTATATTTTTTGTTGGTTTCTTAAGTTTTATTAATAATGTTAGGTTATATTGTGCATTTTTTGCATTGACAGGATAAAGTCGTGTGAATGTTTTTCACCAGATTCTTTTTATTTACAAGTCCCATGTAGCTTACTGAATATTATTAATAAAACAATACTTTTAAAACATTTTTTTCAGCTTAGATTATATGTGTTCCTTTAGTTCTATTTCCTAAGTTAGTTTATACATTTTCTATCAGTAGTCTATCTACTGCGCTGAAAAATAATTAAAGTAGTAGTAAAAGATTTATAATTATAGTCTAATATTATCACTGATTAGCTTAAGGTTTATTACTTCAATTTTTTTTTTTTTTAATAAAAATTGATTATATTTTTATAATTTTGGTTTGTTTTTCAGAAGGAAATACTGGATGGAAGAAAAGAAGGATCACTACAAAGTTATAATGCAACTTGTTATACATGGTTTCAAAGAAGCTGATATAGGTACATATAATTGTGTAGCTACCAACTCTCTCGGTAGGGCTGAGGGAACGCTACGACTTTATGGTTAGTTACTAAGTTTTAATACTGTTTTACTAGCTCCGACCACATCCCTTTTCAGTATTAAATATTAAATTCATTCATAGTATTATGAATTTTTTGTGGTAGCACGAGATTATTAGCAATAAGAACTGTGTTCATTATTGAGTTACAGCGCATTTGGTTTAAATAGATGTGCATGTAATGACTTGCACTAATAAATGTTCATTTATTAGTTTTTGGTTATGTAAAGATTTTTATTAACAGTCAAAATAATCTGGATGATAATCAAAAATGAAGTTCTAATTGTATAAATGTAATCTCAAATGGTTACTAATTTCCCTAGAGACTCATTGTAGACGAACTTGTCCATCAGTAATACTGAATAAATTTGCTTGCCACAGCCAGAAAATAAAAGAAAAACTTGGGCTTCATCTCGACCGCCGAATGATCTGGAAGAAAAACATTTTGACGAAATGAAGAAAATTAGAAATATTCTTTAGTTAACTAGAAAACTCTCACAACTATCAACTGAATCAAAACTGACAACTACACAAAACTATTTTGAAGCCCATCTGGACGTGTAGAATACACCTCTGTGGGGAAACAAAACCCCAATATTGAAATTATAGAACGTTTTCAGACAATATTTTTATAAACAGCTCTCCGGATACTATAGTACTTACGAAACAGTTATATTTATAATGACATAGGACGTAAATGAGAAAGGCAGGAAATTTACAGTTATATCTATAATGACATAGGACGTAAATGAGAAAGGCAGGAAATTTACAGTTATATCTATAATGACATAGGACGTAAATGAGAAAGGCAGGAAATTTACAGTTATATATATATATATATAATGATATAGGACTTAAATGAGAAAGGCAGGAAAGGCGAACAACTTTACAATTTAAGAGATTTTTCATTAATTTGATTTAACTTTTAAAAGAACGCTGATATTTTAGTTACGTCGACTTGTAGAGGATACTGCATTATATAATGCACAATCTGAAAGACATAATCACAGCATAATCACAGCATAATCACCTTAATCTATCTTAACTTAGTAATAATACAAATTTTTTTAATTGTTTAACAACTATTGTTTTTCTGAATTCAATTGAACTCACATATACTTTGTAGTTAACGAAGTTTATGGTTACGATTGACTTTATTTTCAATTAATAAAATATTATTTTAAATGTTTCATAATAAACATTTTTAGTGTAAGTTTCTTTGTTATCTTATTTTTAAATTATATGCAAACTAATCAAATTTTTTTTGCATTATGTATGTACAAATGTTAAAAAAGTGATTAAATAGACGAGTAATATAAAGAAAATCTATAATACAGAAATGTACTGACCGAGAATCAAACCCGGGCCCCTGGTATAGAAGCTAGATGCAGTTGAAAAATGTATGAAGTATATAAAATTTTACGTATTACATTAACATATTACAAATTGACCTGTATTTAGTGGAAAGTATGAGAGATTCTCTTTTGTATTGTGAAGTCCATTCAAAACCATGCTTCACTCGAGCGTTAATAGCCTGTTATTTCTATATGGTTTTTAAATATTTATTGTAAGTAATAAATACAAGGAGCAAATGGAAAACTACAGTAATGGGTTAAAAAAAGGTTAATGGATTAAAAATCTAAAAGTAGTAACATTAATTCCGGATTGAAACTTGGAAAGTAATTAATGCTTTAACGTCGTAACTGAATCCTTTTTCTGCAGTTTATAAGTCATTAAGCATGAATCTTCACTTTTAAAGTTGTGTAAGCATCACTCACTAAGTCTTACTTATTCATCATTATCTGATTACCTTTATAATTAATAATAAGTAATAGTTTTAACCAAGTTTAATTTAGGATCAAGAGACTTCATTTTTAACGGTATTTCTTTATTTTGTCTTTTATGCTGCTACGTTAAAATCTGTTACTTTCTTTGAACAATAACTAATCTGACAGAAAATAAAAAAGTGGAAGCCAAACATACATCGATTTTGACCACTGTGATGGTTATAAAAGCATTATTAATAATACTAAAAAGCCACGAATAAATAAAATTCAGATGAATATTACTTCGCTGAATTTTGGTAACAATATCTTTAAGGCAAGTCCAAAAACCAAATCTTATCAACTTTGAATCTAGATTTACACAATTGTCCAATATGTTGATTTATAATAAGTTTCTATGTTAGTAAAGTGTATCCAAATAATATTAATACTGAATTTTTAAATTTCACTATTTTTAAGTTAAAATATCTATGAATAAATTTGTAGTTTATACACCAGGGTATGTTAACATTTGTGTCTGATGGCTGGAATCGATCAAAGATCTCGATTTTTGAATTTGCAGGTGCACTCCAAAGTTGTAACTATTTAACGGATTGAGTGAAATAATGTTGCATAAATTTCATGTAATGCTTACTGCTTACCAAAGGATATATAAGCGCATACCTAAGATAACCTGTTAGAACCATTCTCATCAGTTTAGTACAAAATATCATGTAAAATTTTTACATATTTTTTCTTTAACTAAAATTTTGTGTCGCTGCAGATCCTTTTTTCAGTATTGCTACATGTACATTGAGGTATATAGGTAGCAACAATTATTTTCTGTTAATTTATGATAACAAATTTTAATTTCAAAATACAAGCGATACAGAACAAGATTCTACGAACGATAATGCAATGCTCCTTTTTCATCACAAACTCAATGTTGCACAAAGACTTACAAATCCCATACGTAATTGATGTCGCAAAACAACTATACAAGGCGATACATGACAAATTTGAATTAAATGACAACCCTCTCATACAATACATGTACACTAGGGCAATACCGGGTGCTCAGCGCAGACGTTTGAAGCGCCTCTGGCCAAGAGATCTTCTAGGCCAACTGTAGGACTGTGGTGATGACTGCACGGTCCTTCAAGTAAATCAAGTTTTGGAACATTAGCTACACATTTAGAAATTGTTATATTAATATAATAACAGATACTAAATTTCAATTGAAAGTGTCAATAAAAAGTTGATTTTGCAGTTATTGCGACGAGTCCGTAGATCATTGAAATTTAAAAAAAGTTTTAATCGTGGAAGGTTGTGAAATTAACCAAACGTTATTAGACCATAACAATATTCCAAAGCAAAGGTAATGCTAATTACCTAACTACACTTAATAAGTTACCTACTACTTTTAATAAGTGGATGGAGTTATATCTCCCAAAAATCAATATAAATTATAGTTAATTAAAATTAAATTAGTAGATATTAAAATAAAAATTAAGTAAACGAAATCAACTTGAAATCAAACCGAAATTTCATTCCACTTGCACGTTCTCTAAGACAGAAAATTTCTTCATACTTTGAAAATGTTAACATCAGTGCCTATCACATCCAGATAGAGTATTAAATTAATTTATTGTAGCCTACTTGGTTTGTTGTTTTGTGGGGTGAAAAACGTCCTGGTAATATTTTATGTTCAATCAAATCAAAGACTGAATTTATTTTAAGCTTAGTAGCGTTAGAGATGTAAATGATGTATTTCTTCCACTAAACTTCAGGGTTCTGTTTTACAATGTAGGAAAAAACATATTTTTCTTCTTTAAATTTATCACCCTAATTGCTTGTTCAAAACCATAAATATACCTTCACTGGAAGTGTGAATTTCATTTTACACCCAAACTTTTGGTATATGAAGATACTAATAGAAAATTACTTTTCAAGCGGTCTGGCATACCAGTAAGTATTTACACTTTTCAATCTGGCGGGAAAGGCACTGCTTGACAATTTTCGTGTCTCGTTTTATTTACTGCACCTTTCTGATTTCAAAACAGTCTTTTGATTAATGACATAAACGATTGGTAAAATATCTTCCTGTGTTATAAAATAGGAACTGTTAATATTAAATAGTTTTACTTTGGGAACAGTGTAAGCTAAATCAATGCGAAAACAAAAGTATTATCAGGTTGCTTCCCTCTGTTTGAGCTTCTGCCATCATTTTTCGTTTACGAGAGGGGACAAGACTGTTTAAATTTAATATTTTTGTATTTAAAAATTAAAAAACATTTTGCTAGTAAATATGATAAAATTCAATTGACCAAAATCCTGGAAAAGAATTACTTTACAAGAATAGTGAGCAACTAAAGATTTAAAAAAGTATTTAATTCCCAAAGTTACTGCCAGTAAACTCGTTATTATTGTATTCGATTGCTTAAGAGACAGAGTTACGCACGAATAACTTTGAAAGTACTAAACAATTTGAACTGGATTACCTAACCAAAAGTGGATACATTTATTTCCCGAGATTACAGAAAGTGACATCGTATGCTACTACATTCTATTAATTGGGAAAGAGATACTGCAAAAATAATTTTTTTATAATAATGAAAATTATTCACATATTTGAATGCTAGAAATTATACTTTGGAGATCTCAACTAAAAGACGGTAAAGCAAAATCTCATATTTCAGTTTCATATTTGGTTAGTCTAATAGGCAATTTTTTTACGATACAGTGAAATCTTACAGTATTCTCGTATTTTAGAATAATAAGCAGATGAATTTGATTTTTATATGTCATGGCCGAAGAAAAGCTCCTAATGGAGAAACGTCATAAAGTTATTTCATGCCCGATTTAGTCATTTTAAAATTCTGGTGTGAAACACTCACACGACTTTCTCTTGCCAATGCAAATAATTAACAATATAGTTTATGTGATAAAACATTAGAAATAAACAAAAAAACTAATCTCAAAAAACCTAACCTGATTTTAATTATGTGTGAAAGACGCAAAATGAAAATCAACCTCAGTTTGGCTTAAAAATACGGAAAATCACTCTTTCACGCTAAACTAGGCAATGTAGAGAAAAATGCTTTAAATAAAAGTTGTAGATCTTTCATTTTTTTATAAATTTGACTAATACATTATTGTCGTAAAATTATTAAATTAAACTAAAATTATTGTCGTAAAAGGCTGAAATCGTAAAATATCGATTTTTTTTCACGTTTTCGTGAGAAAAAATGAGAAAATCTCTAATTACTGCGTAACTAAGCGTTATACAAAAAATGGTTAAAATAAAAGTTGTATTATTTTAAATTCTCTACAACGTTACTTTATACATTTTTGCGCTAAAATGCATATTAAAGCCGCTATCTTAAAAAAACGATTTACTTACGTGAAAACAACCTCTCCAAGAATTTCGGCGGACATAACGCCCAATCTTGTAGAGCGTAAAAAAATTAGTAAATAAGGAAATTTTTAAAAAATCGTAGAAGCCTTTTTTGAAAAAAAATTGCAAAAAAGTGAATAATGACGCGAATAAACTACAACTTCCGGTTGACCGATTTTGATTAAATGTTCGTGTCGAGTCCGGTAATAGTGTCTAACTTAAGTTTCAAGTTTCAAGTTCGTACGATGTTCCGTTCTTTAGATATTCTGTTCACGCACACACACACACACACACACCCACCCACCCACACACACACACACACACACACACACGCACACGCACAGAGGCCAATCGCTAAAAACATGTTTTTTTTTGGGTCAGGGGATCTGAAAACTTGTAGATCCGGTGAAAAAATTATTTTGAAAAATCGACATGAAAACAATACTTTCCTTTCTATATATATATATATATATATATATATATATATAGTTCTGTCATGGGACACTTGGTGACAGCAAAATTATATAGATGAGCCAGTAAGTAGGACCTGATCAACAATTGTTATACGTACAACTAGAGTAGTAATTTTTTCCACGCCTGTGCCACTATGTGTCCCATGACAGAACTATATATATATATATATATATATTCATACAGGCAAGAGAAAGTAAAAAAGACTGTAGAATATCTTCGTTTCAGTTGGCGGGTGTCGTTTGAATTATCTAAAAGTACGAAGATGAGAAGATTTGTATGTGATTCAAGTTTTCTTTAGTATTTTGTACTGAATTGTATATTTGAATATCTGCGGAGTAGGTATGTTGTTTGTTATGTACCGTGGTGGTGCTGAGATTATTCTGAGTAGTTTAGATTGAACCTTTTGCAAGATTGCTATGTTGGAGTGGCTTGCCGTCCCTCGCAATTGGGTCCATTAAGTCCAAATAGGTTTTGTATAATAATAATAATAGTAATAATTATTTATTTTTCAATGTAAGTGTAGACCGTTGTTCTAAAAGCCAATAAAATTATTTAAATTTTATGTTTAGCAATTTCATTTTGTTCTGTACGTAGGTTTTCCGTTTCAGGCATTTGTAAAGATTAATGACAAGGTATTTACCTGAATCTACTTCAGGTATATACTACGTGTTGTTTATGTAAACTTGCCGGTATGTGTCTTCTTTTTAGTGTAGGCCCTATTTATATCTCGTGCGTACTTTTCATTTCATTTGTCTTCACTCTCCATCTACTCCGCCAGTCTTGTATTTTGTCCAGTTGCCGTTGAAGTTGCTCAGACACTATAGCTGTAACTTTCTGAATTGATTCTATGGCATTATCGTCAGTAAAAGTCACTGTTGTAAAGTTTGTGTCGATAGTGTATAAACTTTTCAGGAAAGAGCCAGGAACAATACCTTGTGGAATCCCTGCGTAGGTCGGATATAAATTTGTTTCTGCCGATAGGAACTTAACTAAGAAGTAAGTATCTGTTGGTCAAGTAAGATTTTATTAATGAAAAGATTTTGTGAACGATGTTCATTCAAAACATCATCTGTAAAATTCTCCGGGCTTTGACCTCATTGCAGGGAAAGTCCTGAAAGAGCTTCTTATTAAAGCATTAAACTTAATAACTATCATATTCAACGCTATTATTCGTCTAGAATACCTTCCAGATCAGTGGAAAATCAGTTAAATGATTGCCATTCAAAAACCTGATACGCTGCCTCATAATGTTTCATCGTATCGCCCGATTACATTATTAACAATTTTATCAAAATATTAGAAAAACTAATGTTGAAACATTAAAGGAAGTGGAGGAAAAAAATTGATTTCATGCCATCAATATTCGGGTTAAGAGCTGGACACTCTACAATAGTACAAGTAAATAGAACTGTATGCAACATCAATATTTGGAAGAAAAGAAAGTTTATACGGAAACAAAATCGTTCTCATAGGCTAATAACATAAACATTTTCTGGCAATTTATAATACAGTAGTTAACGTATTACACAAAGTAAAAACTTCAAGAAACAATACTTTATTAAAAAGAAAATAACTTACACATTTACTTTTACTTTTGGATACCATTTTTTAATCTGAGCGTCAAAATTTTCGTAATTGATAGGTATTAAAAGTAATTTAACGGGTGGTGGCAACTTTATTGCCTGCAGAAGAGGTACGCAGTGATACTTTCACCAGATAGAACTACGAATATTATTTGCTATTTAGATCAAGAGATATCTTCTCCGTTTCTCCTTTAAAACAGAATTTTTTAGTAAATTTCATAATCAACTAAATAACAGCTATCTACGAGTACGTTAATTAGCCTGTGATATAGTGGAAGTAACATATTCCGGTTAAAAATTTAAAGCGGCCATACCGGAGTTGGGACATGAAGTCTCCCACAGGGTGCATACAGAACGGAGGTGGGGTCACTTAGTCATCCATAAATGCATTGTATTGACTGTATAAAAGTTTATTGAGTTAGTTAACTAAAGAGATGGTTATATGCAAACATCCAGATTAATTTAACAATTATTTCAATACTGACTACAATTAGATATTAATACGTTCATAAGCGTATCAAACTGCACTAGCTTATTACATATTAATCGAAATTTAATTATTAATTTAACCTACATTGCGAGAACTGGATTTCATAAAGGTACGTACATCATAATGTTTGTAAATTGTGTAATAAAACCTGATATGGCAAATATAATATGCGGATGTAGGAAGAAATGGGTAAATTGAACTGCATGAATCATACAAATGATATAACTCAATTATTAACAATAAAATAATGTATATTTTACTTTACAATTCATTTTCTATTGACACAATTTATTAGTTGTAGAGTTTTCTGTATACCGCCCTGTTCCTATAATGAAACTTTTACGTCTTCTACGTTCAATATTCTACAATTAATTTTATTAAACAATTCCCGTAGCTACGTCTAGTAATAATAATTAATTAAAATATTACTTTCAAGTAAGTCTTCATTTATAACAATACCGAATTCTAATAATTATGGTTTAGTAAGTACTTTTTGTACTTAATGAAGGTGCACTATTTGTATTTCCAGCAGCGAAAATCCTCGGTAGTTATTTAATTAAAACTTTCTTTTAAAA
The DNA here is from genome assembly GCA_035578175.1 of Catonia carolina. Lineage (NCBI taxonomy): Eukaryota > Metazoa > Arthropoda > Insecta > Hemiptera > Achilidae > Catonia > Catonia carolina. The sequence continues at coordinate 334,207,720 of JAQMRL010000001.1, forward strand.
TAAATTTAAAAAATAACTTATAAACACATTTTATTTTATACGAACTACCTGCTTCAGGGTATATTACATAATATTCGTTTTGCTAAAGATAAGGTAAAATAAAATAAATATAATGTAGACAATTGTACCTTACTAGTAATTAATTTTTTTAGATTATTTTATGTACAAAAATATAAGGTTAACAAATCTATTGCATCGTGGTATCCTACGATGCCGCAAATTCTCGGTGTAATTAATATATACTAATTGAAAGATCTTTACAACTTATTTTAGATGTTTTATGGTGTAGTTTTTTTATTACAAATTTTAAATTATAGTGTAATTTATTTTTTGTTTTTGTTTTCTCTTATTTTTACTTTCTCTTGCCTATATAAATATATAGGAAGAAAATTATGGTTTTCATGTCAATTTTTCGAAATCAAGTTTTCACCGGATTCACACCTTTTCAAACATGTTTTTAGCGATTGGTCTGTGTGTGTGTGTGTGTGTGTGTGTGTGTGTGTGTGTGTGTGTGTGTGTGTGTGTGTGTGTGTGTGTGTGTGTGTGTGTGTGTGTGTGTGTGTATGTGTGTGTGTGCGCGCGCGTGAACAGAATATCTCAAGAACGGAACATCGTACGAACTTGAAACTTAAAACTTAAGTCAGATACCACTACCGAACCCAACACGACACATTTTCATCAAAATCGGTCAACCGGAAGAAGTCATTTATCCGTGTAATTTTTCACTTTTTTGCGATTTTCTGAAAACCGGCTCCTACGACTTTTTAAAAATTCGCCTTATTTACTAATTTGTTTATGCTTAACAAGATAGGGTAGGCGCCATGTCTGCTGAAATTCTTGGAGAGGTTGTTTTCTCGTAAAAGAATTGTTTTTTAAGATTGCTACTTTAGTATGCATTTTAGCGCAAAGATTTATATAATAAAAGTTGCAGATAATTAAAATCCTACATCATTTTTATCAAACATTTTTTTGTATAACGCTTAGTTTAGCTGTAATTAGCGATTTTTCTGTTTTTTTTCACACGAAAACGTGTAAAAAAATTGATTTTTTTAAAGATTTCACCCTTGTATGCATTTTACGACAAAAGTGTACATAATCAAATTTATAGAAAATTAAAAGATCTACAACTTTTGTTTTGAGCATTTTTCTCTACCGAGCCTAGTTTAGCGTGAAAGAGTAATTTTCTGTATTTTTACGCCAAACTGAGGTTGATTTTCATTTTGCGTCTTTCACTCATAATTAAAATAAGGTTATGTTTTTTGAGGTTACTTTTTTGTTTATTTCTAATGTTTTATTACTAATGTTAGGTAATAGTGTTAATTATTTGCATTGGCAAGAGAAAGTTGTGTGAGTTTATCACACCAGATTTTTAAATTGTGAAGTATTGTTGTCCAATCCTTACAAACTTTAAACTGATTTAGCTTACAGAAGGATCGACCTTTGCACACTTAAAAATTATAATGATCTTCTGCGAACACACTCATCACCTATTGGCTCTAGTATTGGTTGTTCTATTTAGTCCATTTAACCAGAGATGACAGTAACGAACGCAGCATTAAAACAGGATTACCGTTTCATAGGTGGTGTCCAATAAACAATCAATTCTTAGCAAATTCCTTGTAGGTTGAATGATAGCACTCTAATAATAGGCATATGAATTTGCATACAGTCGATCATATTAACAGTGCCATACAGCCATTGGCTGAGACTGTTGTTCACGTTAACTCCTTACTTTTAATAAAATGAAAAGGTATATTAAAGGGTTTATTTCCTCGGGAATAACGAATCTAACTACACAGTTCTTGAACTTCATCATACAGTAGTGGTAGAACTGAGTTTAAATTCCTCACCTTGCAACATACATTTCCTCGCTGACTGAACTTCCTGCCATGATTATATTTTATAAACTTGTCGACTTAGCAGCAGCACCTATTTAAATGTACTAGGATCCTTATTAAGAAACAAAGATAAGTCTCTTACTTATGACACCCACTGATTTAATTTGTGAATTGAAGTATCTGTTTAATAGAATTGGTACCAAAAGAAACCTAGGATTTTTCTTTTGATAAATTAAGTTTTGTATTAAATGCAGATGCTGAATATTAATTAGCTTATTTATTCCCATTTGTAAGAACTAAAACTCTTCTTGGTTAATCTCCAGTTGCCTACCTGCTTGTGTATTCTTGTATAAATAATTCCGGGTTAGAAAGGCATCATATATTATGCAATATTGGTTTTACTAGCTTGTCATTTAAAGTCATATCATATGCCTGATCAATCCCGAATTCAGAGGGTTATCGATAACCCTCTAGTCTATTCGAATAGACTAGGGTTTTTGAACAAACACAGCTTTTTGTTCTATCTATTCTACTTTATTATTGTTGTATTTTGTTTACAATTTTAATATTTTGTTTATTATTCAATTTTTCCAAAGTTAGTTCTCTAAATTTTTTAAATTTTATTTTATTTTTCAACTCTTAAATTAATCCATTGGGATGTATTCTTAAATGGAAATTTCCCGGTTTTCTCACGTCATTTGTTTATCCCAAAAATTTATCGAACTTTGTTTTAAAACGTTTTGTTTTACAAAATTGTATAGTTTCTATATGAAGAATAAAAGTTAAAAGATACTTCAAAACAACTGCAAAAATTGTGGAATAGAGACCTGATGTGACAAATAAATTACATTAAAAAAAATTACAATCAAAATAATACTTTTTTTCTTCCTTTGTTTCTAATTTTGTGTCGTAAAATACACTAAAAGTTTATTCTATAGGGTGTTTTTTTAGAGGTATAGAACTTTAGTTGGCAGTACTGATTTCCATGGCGGCCATTTTGAAAACTGTTTTGTAACTTATGTTCAGTTTGGTTTGCCATTGTATAATGAATAGACTGACGCCTGAACAACGCTTGCAAACTGTGCAGATTTATTTTGATAATCATGGTTCGGTTCGTGAAACTTATCGCGCACTACGTCCGTTTTATGATCGACATAATCGTCCATCAGAGCAAATAATTTGCTCAAAAATGAAACGTTTTCGGTCATCATTTACTCTGAATGACAACACACATCCTTTGAGACGTCATGCAGTGCGTACTGAAGAAGCAATTGCTGCTGTAGAGCGTAGCATTGAGGAAGATCCGAATCAGTCCATCCGCCATCGTGTACAACACTTAGAGCTGTGTCCATCAACTTTATGGAAGATTTTGCGGACTGATCTTAATTTACGTGCTTAAAAAATCCAACTCGTTCAGGAATTAAAGCCGAACGACCACCTGGCACGGCGTGCATTTGGAGAATGGGCCTAGAACATGATTGCTGTTGATCCCTATTTTCACATGAAAATTTTGTTCAGTGATGAAGCCCATTTTTGGTTAAATGGCTACGTGAATAAACAAAACTGCCGCATTTGGAGTAAAGGTTATCCTCGATATATTGCTGTGAAGCCTTTACATCCAGAAAAAGTGACTTTTTGGTGTGCTTTATGGGCTGGTGGAGTCATTGGTCCTTACTTCTTCAAAAATGATGCCGGGCAGAATGTTACAGTCAATGGTGACCGCTACAGAACCATGATCAATGGTTTTTTTGTTCCTGAATTGAATCACCTTAATGTTGGAGAGCTGTGGTTTCAACAAGATGGTGCAACATGTCATACAGCGCGTGCCACAATCGATTTACTGAAGGAAACGTTTGGTGAACGCATAATTTCACGTTCTGGACCGTAAATTGGCCTCCAAGGTCGTGTGATCTAACACCGCTGGACTATTTTCTGTGAGGGTATGTGAAGTCGCTAGTTTATGCCAATAAGCCACAGACAATTGATGACTTGGAAGGCAACATTCGCCGCGTTATTACCAATATACGGCCCCAAATGCTGCAAAAAGTGGTCATAAATTGGACGTCTCGATTGGACCACGTCCGAGCCAGCCGCGGCGGCCACATGCCGAAAATTATTTTAAAATAAAAATGGCAAATAATTATCTTTAAAATAAAACTAATTCCACTTTAATTGTTCAATTATTCTGTGTTTTATTTCATTTTAAAGTTCTATACCTCTAAAAAAAAAACACCCTTTAGTTTACTTAACTTTGTAAACTAAATAAATTGGTGTCACTTATGTATTTCATGTCATTTTCTTCTTTTTTTAAATAAATTTACTCGTAATTAAATAGTTAAATAAAGATAATAAAATATATATATACTAATATTGTAAATGTTTATCTATACAATATTCATCGCTGATAGCCCATCTAAATGCACCAAAGGACGGTAGGAAAACTGTAATATCCGAAATAAAAATTTTAAACTATATTATGAATTAACAATACAAAAGATAATTTAATACAAATCTTTTGTTTGAGTTAATTCTATTAGAATTTAATTCCTTCATCTGAAATTGTCTTTTGATAATACGCGAAAAGAATATTACGCGTGTTTTGTGTTACATGGTGTTGATGATGAGAATATTACTCTTGGATTACATTATTTAAAAAAGTCTTTGTTATGTGTTAAACCATTACGTCAACATAAAGTTTCTCTGTCGTAGCTTTTGTCATTTTCACATGAAAATTACTTTCATTCTTAGCTTGAAAGTATTACAATTTTAAATTAATTTTTCTTTGCTTTGAATACTCGTATAAAAGAGATACAAATTATAAAACTAATTTACAATGGATAATTATTATGTGTAGCATGTAATAGAATTTCATAAAAATTAAATATATAAATTTTCAAATAAATTATGCATAATAGTCGTAATTATTTTTTTATATTTACTGTAGTTTTCCCTAATATAAAAATGGAATAATTAAAGATAAAGATTTAAAATTTCTGTTTAAATGGATTTATGATTTATATATTAGAACGAATACCTTTATTTTTCATTGTTTATTCATTAATCTGCCTTCTTTTAAATTTAATCTTCAAACTTCAGTGATTTTAACTAAAAAAATCAGATTGTGTTACGTTTTACAGACTAACGGATGAGAAATTGTGAATAATTTGTAAAATTAGTTCAGGAAGTATGAGGAATTTTTTAAAATATTGAAAACGAATTAATGATCCAGGGCTTAATAAAATATTAACATGATATTCAGATAATCAAAAAAAGTATCCAGATTTTTAAACTTTAACTTTATGAATTTACTGTAACATTGGTGGAGTTTTAAGAAAGTATTAGGTAATCCAAGTAGGTCATAACCTAGATGCAGTTCTCCAACAGAAGTATCAAAATATTTTAAAAATATGATTGAGGCATTCAAATAACTTTTTCAGGTAGACTGCTTTTGATAGTATCTTATTTAAGTCAAAACTATATATTATATACATACAAAACAAAAAATGCCGTAGCCGCCACCGTGGCCAAGCGGTTAGCGTGCTACGTTGCAAAGCGGAGGGTTCGAATCCCGGCCAGGATCTGAAAAATTATTATAAGTTCAAACCCACTGATCCTCACCCCAACGTAGGCGTTAATAACCAAGATGTTGATGTGACTTAAAATAAATTTAAAAAAAGTGGCGTAGTGGTAATGGTAGTGGTTAGCGCGCTACCATACTAGCCGGACGGTCCCGGGTTCAATTCCCGGCTTGGGTCTGGAAATTATACCGTGTCAAAACCCATTTTTTCATACTCCAAAGTAATCGCTAAGATTTAAAATAAACAAAAAAATTTAAGAATTTAAAATTTTAATATTTTAACAAATTACTGTATGATAACAAATAAAATCTGCTCACTTCCGAGGCGTAGTGACTAGCGCGCTAGCCTACAAAGTGGAAGATCCCTGGTTCGATTCCCGGCTAAAATATTTAAATTTTATTTCGTTAAGCCCACCGTTTTAGTACCAAAACCCTCACCAATCGCTAATGACCGAGCGGTCAATGTGACTTAAAATAAACTAAAAACAAAATTTAATTTAAAAAAATAAATTATTACACGCTTAATAAAAATGAAAAAGAAAAATGAAATAAAATGCGAACGTGAAATTTTAAACGTTTGATCTGTAAAAAAAATATATTTTATCTAATATCCCAATGTTTTTTAAACAGTACAATTTTACTTCTTTCTCTTGGTTATAAGAAAATACGTACCATTGGGTATAGCCTTCTTTCTTTCTAGTCATTTGTCACCGTTTCCAATTTAGTTGTAATTTGGTGGTTGTATATTATATTTTATTCAGTTCCAAATAAAGAATTAAAGAGAAAAGTATCTTATACAGTCAAATGCTTATTTTCGGTGTTATTTTTTGCAAATACTTCGAATAATTAGTTCATAATTGATTTACGAAGAAATTTTATTGTTTTCAGGTCTAGGAGAAACAACCAAGAGACACAATTCAGGATCAAATGCCAGAGATCATTTCATCGAAAATTCTACGTCAGCAGTATCTTCAGGAAAAATCCAAAGGCGATTAATTTCCTTGTTATTGTTATTTGTTGTACTCGTCTTCAGGTGACATCAGAGTGTGTTCATAATATATCAGACTGTATTAACATTGTGATAAACTGAAAAAGGAGAATCAAAATACTGAATTTCCAAAAAAAATTAATTGATTTATTATTTTCTAGTTTTTTACCAGAACATTTCTGTAACATAAGTAATTCTAAGAATACTATAAACTATTAATTCATTTATACAGCTTTTATCTCACCTGAAATCTTTTTAAATAAAAGTCTTATTGCAGCTTTGATAAAAACCTAAAAAATATTTAAAAATTTATCAATCCTTCTTTAAATTTATCGTAAATCTCCAGTGCTTTATAGCGTTTTATTTTCCAAGGCGTAGTAAACAGTTTTATCACCACTATTTTTATTATAGTCAATTTCCATCAATGGTTTTACTTTCGTCTGCCGATTGGAATGATAGTAATGTTAGTATACTTTCTATTTTTAACTTGGTTTTCTGCTTTATTAAAAATTGTATTGGTTTTACATTTTGCTCAATCAGTCAACAATTTAATTTAATTTGTATCCCTCACAGCGTATAAGTTAAAACAAAAAAGTTAACTTTTAAGAAAATATGAAGTTTATGAATTTATTAAAATTTAAGTAACAGTCTGTGATTAGTTTACATTAGATAAATTCTTGAGGAGATAGCTTACAAGGTTGTGATAATTATAAATCACTCGTTTTCGGAATTTTCATTTGTTTTGAAATTGAGACGAGGTTCTCGCTTCCTTGTAATGCACCCCTGGAAGAACGACTGATAATAGTAGAAACATTGAAATAACCCCTTGTTTTTTAGCCAAAAGTTCTAGTAACATTTAGCATCTAATAACATTCTAATGGTTTTTTCAGCGAAAAGCGTCAAAAATCCGCTGAAATGTTTACCATGCAAACTTTCAAATTCAAATATATATACATATATATATATATATATATATATATATGTGTGTGTGTGTGTGTATAGCCTATATATATATTTTTTTTAATTTATTTTATTTAACGTCGCATCAACTACAACGGTCATTAGCGACGACGTTGGGGTGTAACTACTGTACAATGGAGGTATAAATATTTTATTTGTTTCGTCTGTTGGTTTTTCACCGTGAATTACCATAGAATTTTTTCATGATTGCATAAACATATTTTTAGTATTAGAAGAGGTTGTTTATTATAAACAGAATTTTTGCGAAACTATTCCTGAATCAAATGTTATGTAAATTTAAGTCAGAATTATTGAACTGTTTGACATAAATTTAAATTAAATGCTTACTAAAATAAATCGTATATTTTCCCAATTTTTAATTGCTAGTGCTTTGTAAGATAATAGGCCTACAACGTCTTTAGCAAAACAAAATTTAATTAAAAACAACAGCATTTTATAAATGAAAAGTTTTCCTGGGAGAATAATATTGAAATAAATAGGCAGAGTCATTGGAAGATTAAATAAATAGTTTTCAGCTTCAGTTATTGAATTATGTTAGCTGAATTATGGTAGATTTTTGACGTTACGAGTTGACATGAAGTTGGAAAGGACATTCTGTAGTGTTCGTTCATGGATGGCTATCAGCTAGTCACCGTATTGTCACTCACACAGCTTCTGTTAGTTAACAATTCAAAGAGAGTTCTATCATTTGACTGAATTGACCTGGAAGCTAAGTAAACTAAAAAACCCTTTTTATTTTAATGCTTTTTCTTGGCTGGTTTGTAATTATTAATATGACAATTTTGACATCTTCTGACAAATAGAAATAAAAGCAACCCTCTAAGAGAAATTTTGTGGTTAGATTATTAAAGCAATTAAGAGTATTTGTAAATTCCACGATGGATAATTTGTAACAATTGTTTTATGTTGTTTATGTTAAGAGTTACGAGGATATTATGATTGATGGGCTACTACTGATTCCACTGAGAAGAGATTCGAATCTTGCTTTTGGGTAGCAACGTAATTATAGTGAAAAACTTTGAAGAAATTTATTAAACATGCTCAAGATTTAGACAAATGCTGTTAAAACCAATGTTAATATAAAATCGCATTATGTCTACTTTATTTGATATTATACTAACACCCCAACGTTTTCTGAAAACATAAACCCGATAAATTCTAAGAGTCCACTTTTGGTGGGGAATTTTTATGGTTCCCTTTCTTAATTAAGGTAAAATTAAAAGTTAACGAAATGAAACTGATCTATTACAGGCTATTCGTTATTAAGGGTAACAGTTATATTGTAAAATCAAATAGTCTAGACATAATTATTCGTAAAATAATGTTTTTTATGGTTAATAATAATTGAAAATCACACAGGTTTTTAATAATACAAGCTAAAGAAAACTGTAATAATGTAAATAAAATTTTACTAAATTTACTGGTAAGAATTTTATTAAACATGTTGAATGTGTTATTACGTACTAAAAACACAGCAATGATTTCGAGAACTATTATGAATAAAATGATTGTGCTACACATTAAGGCGCGAAATTGAAAAATGACATTCAATAGAATTTCTTTACAGTTGGCTGTCAGTTGGTGACCAATTAAATTCTTCTAAAACGATTTTTTCCACAAAAACTTAGTAAATCAAAACGTGTGGTTTTGTAACCAAAATTCATATTCGCAACTCGGAATAGAATAACCAATTACAAACTTGAAGGAGATCCTGTCAAAAAAGATTACTTCTTTAACTTTATTTCAATTACTCAGTAAAATAATAAAAAGGCGTTGGATAATGTTCTTCGGGGTTACGAAAAGTCAGTACAAAAAAACTATTTCACTTACCTAGATGAAAGTTGTACGGGCCAATCCAGGGACTCAAACAATTGTTTTTAAACATCTATAAATGTTCAATGTGTGTTCTTTTGGTGACACGCCACACATCAACACGATAGTCTAGCTGGGGATAGTCTAGCTCCCGTCTAGCTCTTGGCAAACGCGTTCTAACATGTCTCTTTCGAGTTGGTGCATTGCGATTATGTGATCCTTCAGCTCAGCGATATCGTTCGGCATTGGTGGGATAAACACCTTGTCTTTCACATAACCCCAGAGAAAAAAGTCACATGGCGTGACGTCTGATGATCTTGGTGGCCACAGCATAATGTGTTGGTTTTTTTCAGACGCGCGTCCTATCCAGCGCCGACGTGTTTTATCTCCATCAGATAGATGCTGCATTAATTGAAGATGGTACGGTTTGAATATTAAACGTTTATGGAGAATTCTCCACACCGTTGTTTTTGGAATTCATAACTCTCCGCCTAAAGACGCAGTCTATTTTGACGGGCTCCAAATAAAACTGCCACGCACACGTTCGACAACGGCATCTGAGATTGATGGACGACCAGTTGATTTCCGATTGCATAAGCAACCAGTCTCACTGAATTGTTTATACCATGCGTGAATGGAATTGTCATGCGTGAAGTAAATTGAATTGGTGGATCCTTATTAAATTTCAACCGAAACGCACGTTGCACAGTAATTACAGACTTTGACACGTAAAATTCTAATATACAAAACGACTTCTCGCTTCCCGTGGCAGCCATTTTCTTTAGTGTCTACTCCTAGTGGGCAAATGGTTAACTAACTGCCCAGAATATGTGGAAAAAACTATTTGACATGCTCTTTCGTACAGTACTTATTTCATTCTGATAAGTTTTTTTTATCCCTAATGTGTGTACGTTGCAATCTGTTCAATGCAGAACAATAAGCAACTCCATGACCCAATGAGATGAGGACGATGTGTATGTGGTGTAAATGAGGTGTAGCCTTGTACACAAGCCAACCATTCCTTCTGGTACAAGCCTTGTACCAGGCCGACGATTCCTGGGAGAGTATGATTAATTGAATCCTAACCATCAAAGTACACCGGTAACCACTGTCTTGTATTCAAATCCGCATAAAAGTAACTACGAGTACCTTAACTAGGATTTGAACCAGGCACTTTCGTCTCCGAAAATCAGCTGTTAAACAACTGACTCGCGGTGACGACTTTACCTCTAGACCAACCCGGTGGGTTATTCCTATAAGTGAAATACTTTTTTGTACTGAATTTTCGTAACCTCGAGTACATTTTGAAACGCCCTGTAGTTTAAAATGTAGTCTTATCTTTTACTCACTAAATTTAAATCATCTACGAAGATTCATTATAAACTGGATGGATTTCTCTTATAATATTGTTTTTGCTTTGTTACATCTTCTTCATGATTTTTAGTACATACTCTCAGTAATAACCTATACCTTTACATTAAAATACTCAAAAGGTTCTCTATTCCATTTATGTTTTAAAAATGTATTTATAAAACATGCCCGCCCAAACGTCAGTTTAAATGTCAAGCGCAAAACATTTGTTGATAACTTATGTTTTACAAGTAAAATTTTCGTTGTAGTTCTAGTAGCAAAAGAAGTATAGAAAATTTCTGTATGGAATCAGTTAAAAATGCGTTTAAAATATTACAAGTACACTATTTACGTATAGCTGACATTATTATGAAATCTCTCATACGTTAGCACTAAATACAAAAATTCAAAGCATAATTTTTTCATAGAAAAATCAACATTTATAATCTAAATATTAACTATCGTCAATTACATCAATATTAGTGGTAAATGATTATTATTCTGTACCAGTCTATTATATGATTTTTTTTAAATTATTACCTAACTCCGTTGAGTTGGTATTGTTCCGTAGATCAACAATATTATTAGTACATAATTTCATATTTTTTTCTGCACGGCTGATCAAGTTGATTTGTAAACAAATGTGTAAAAAGAAACCAACAGAACGGGTTAATATTTTTTGTATATTTTTTACAATTACAAAGCAGTAAATTAAGTCTTAAAATTAATTTAATTTTTTTTACTAGAACTAGTGTAAACTTAAATTCTTGACTGACCATTTTGATGTCATTTTTTAATTACCTTATGATGTCAATTTAGCTGTTTTATTGACGCTCTGTCGTATTTTTAATCCGTTGAACAATCATTGAATTTATAATTTAATTAGAGCAATAAAGTGTATGATTTCATAGTTTTTTTTAAATTTATATTTTTGTTCAATTAATTATAAAATTGTTTTAATTATCTACTTGTAGTATTGCGAAACTACTCAGATATTATAAATGAAGTTGTAAATAGAACATTAAAACTTTGTTTGGTACCTTTTAATTAAATATTGAACTGATTATTTTATTGTATATTAAATATTGTAATATATTGCATTATGAATTTTAAATAAATTGTAAATAAGCTTTGATTGTATTGATTTACTACATGACCTATAAAAACCTGTAACCCCATACAAATGATACGGGTAAGTTATGCATGAATTGTTTTTAAACAGTTTACTACAAATTAATACAAAATTAGCGAATCGTAATGTGACTTTTGTTTACCATAGTACGACAATGGTTTTTCACAGGATTAAATTTTAACAAACAATAACTTTAACGTCAACAAAATCCTTGTGACAAACGAACGATCCAATCATGAAAATATGCACAAAAATCTGAGCGACTTTGTTTCTTTTGTTACTGCTTCGCTTGAAACATCTTGGTCGGTGATCTTTTAGTTTCTTAAGAAGATAAATATACGTGGCTGCGTAGCCTACTAGAACGGTGAGGATCATCTTGGTAGATATGTCATTTAATTAGGTGTAGCTTTACAATTCAATAACGTTGGTTTTCGTTAAATAACAAATAAAAATCTGTTATTGTATGCCTAGTGCAGCTGACGTAACCATTGTATTGTACGGCTAACGTAGCCGTTAATCATTTTGGTAATATTTTACAAACTATTTTGGAAAAAGTTGGTAAATGTCAGGTATCACCAGAATGTTTTTTCATCTCATTTGTGGAGTAATCACATATCATTCGCCACTTAGAAGAAAACCTTCCTCATTTTGCTAACATCTAATTAGTTCATTTATAGCTCTGAGTGTTTACTCTCCAACCAAGTTTTGAAAGCAGAAGCCACGGAAATGAGTTTCTGGAAAAGAAGTTATCAGTTCACTCTACTAGAGCAAGTTTGTAATGAATTTTTTTTAAACTAGGCACAAAAGTTTATTGATAAAATTGAAGAAAAACAACATATAAGTTATTGTCATCTGCGACAAATGGAGGGAAACAGGTTGTCAAAGAATATTTGACTATAAGTTCGTGCTAGATGGAGGAACTAAACTTGCGTTAGTATTTCTCAAATAGCCGAGAGACCCTAGTATAGAATATTTAATTTTTATCACTCAGCTTCTTAACTGTACAAGATAATTCACTTTGTGTTTCTACCAGCCGCGTGACCTTACCATTTAAATTATTATTTTTGTATTTTAATATAAAACCCTGAAGAAGGAATTTGTCATAAAAATTTTAAACAAGAAGGTAAAGAAATCTCTTGTGATTGCTCAATTTTGTATCCGTTGCAAAGCAAAGAAACAATCAACTTTTGGCTGTGTTTTAATGAGTAGGCTACAGCCAATGGGTGTAGCTGTGAATACTCTACTGTTAAAGTGACGAACAAGTCAAACCTTCGTATTTTGGACCACACATAGATCCTGTGGAAAAATTTAGTCGGCTAGCCTTCTGGAAAAACAACAAATATTAAATAAAATATAAAAAGTACTTGAAAAGCAATTTCTCCTAACAAGGACCCTGGATTCAACCTTCAAATGCTCTACCGGTCACAAGAAATCTAGAAAAAACTAGCATAAAAAAATACTAAAAATATAAAATAAAAATAAACTAACCTGTAATCGATTTAATAAATATCGGAAAGGAGAAAACGAACGCGGTGAAATGTCTGGTCTAGTAAATGAATAATTAGTTATTTTTAGAAAGGCAATTCAGAATTGTAAAGATAACACTGATATTAATTATTCTCAAGTAGTCAACTTTTAACTCTTACTAAAGTAAATTAGTTTTAGTGTATAAAATGGTTTTGTACTCTAAAATAGTGGATCTGTCGAAGAATGTGATTGTAGATAAATGAATAAGATTAAATCAGAAGAAAATTTAAGTAGAATATTAAGAACAGTACAAGTTGATGAAAACTAGTATCTTTATTACATTTTATATTATTAAATTGGAAGATTTAATTTTCATTCGTTTTTCAGATATTAAGTTCATAGGTCTTTGTTATTGACTTTTAAATCTTATGCCACTTTACATTCATTTTTCAGTACCGGTATAATTTTGTAGTTGCTTATGTTTTTCGTTTTGAGGGCGAGAAGAAATCTCTTTAACAGGTGTTTGCAATTGGCTGTACATTATTGAATATGTAGACCCTTCTACATTCCCAATGGTTTTTCCTCGGTGTAGTATTTTAATCTGCGTTTTCCCTACATGTTGCCTTGTTCTCATTTCTCCATTACTAATTCACGAGTGTACGTTTGTAAAACATATATCATATAAGTTTTCCGTATATGTGTACAAACGTATAAAACGTATGTTTCTGTTACAAAATAACATGCAAAACAATATATTTCAACATGATTGTTTTATTTTCAACACAGTAAAAAAATCCTATAATTCTGTGCTACACTACTTGGTAATTTCATAAAAATACTCAAATTCTGTATAATCAAATTTCGTATTAAATTATATCATTTATTGATATTTCTCAGTTTTAATTAATTTTTTTACGCTTTACAACCATAATTTACCAAGATAATTTAAATTAGATTCAATAAAACAGCAAGTTACTTTTACTTATACAGCCTCTCCTAAATTTTTTTTATTAGGGCAAGTCGCAAGTACGTACATATGTGGCTAAAATGTACTTACATAAAATCTCTACATAGAGTATGGAGTTATATCCGTACAAATATCGATGATCATATTGAAAGCTTTTAGGGTTTGTTAAATACAAGATTGTCTGATTACACAAGTTTAATCTACTGAAATTTATAATAAACTTCTTTTAAATTTATTACAACTATTTATTAACAAAATAATAAATTAAAATAGATTATTTCGCTTAGACTTCTAATAAATTACAATTAAATTTACTTAGACTAAATTAATTACAAAAATTTAATTGCAAAACTTAACTGACTAAATGTTTATTTCACTTAATAATCGACCTGCGAACAGTTACACAATGTTACCGCTCTTAGACCTGCTTTTCTTAAACATACTTGTTACAATGTATAAACTGGTTAGCATTTTCCAAAAACATTCATTCATAATCCGAGTTTCAACTATACTATATCCAACAGTCACGTGAGACTGTGGGAAAGATAGGCGATTACAATTTAACATTGGTTGTATAGAGCAATACGTTTTTCGCTACTATCTGACCTACAAACATACGAAGTATTTAATTAATACTTATAAGTTTTAGTTTTTATTGTAATTTAAACTAAACACTTTCCTTTTCTTACTTGTTCCATTTTAGCTTTGGTAACTGCCTTCCATGGCAGCCTGTAGACCTATGGCGATGAAATGGAAAAATATAGAATTTGAAAGAATAAAAAAATTATGTTTAATTTAATTTTATCATTTTATGGTTTTACAAACAAAATGCGATAAATTATAACATAAATAGTTATATTCAATTATAAATGTAATAACAGTTTTGTCACATAATATTTATATTTCAGATAATAACGTAAACATTTTTAATCGTAAACGTAGTCTGTTTCAGTATAATAAGTATAATGTAGCCTAAAAAAGATAAACTTTTATTTTCATAGCGTGAGTCAATGTTTTCAACACAGTATGTAACTGCGCTCCGGCCATATAAGCAATCGTATCTTCCAACTGTTGGACAAAGTATAGAACTGGCCACAAAAAGGACTAGCTGTTTGTATACATGTGGTCATAATCGTTTCTAGAAAGGTGAAGAACGTATAAAAAAATAAAGGTCAATAGAACCTACTAAAACCTTATACGCTTGGCTAAAAAATAATCTATAGCATAATAGAACACAATTAATAATAAATATAATAAAACCTTTCTACTTTTACATGGAAAAACAATTCAAACTAGTTCCGAGTTCCGAGAATTTCATTCAAAAGCATTCCATTTATCGGCAATTCATTATCTCCGTTAAAATGTGTTGTATGCGCATAAGCATGCACACACGTATACATGTTAACGGCCTAAACGATAGTACGGTTCAGAATTCACTGTCTGTTCATTCACTTCCCACAGAAGAATAAGTGCTGCTGTAGTAATACTAAATCCGAGTAGTAACCGTGTAGCAAATGAATGGTGCTAGGAAGAGGGTCGAGGGAAAAATTGTATTCCTTAGCTATTTGATTTGTCTGCAGACTTCAATTCTTCGAAATTATATTAATTTATTCATGTAATTAGTTTTTATCATGTGATAACGTAAATACCAAAACAAGTAATTTTTGTACAGGCCTACCCAGGTCACGAGAAACATTTCCTGTATATTTTGAAAAACTTGCTTTAGTTAGCATTTTTATTCTTTAAACGCTAAGAAAACTTTGTACTTCAAATAAAACATGATATACAAAGAAAGCTGATATTAGAAAACTTGGAAAGAGAAAAAAGCAACAAAGCTATAAAAAGGCTATAGTTCCGAACAGTTGTGTGTTTATTCTTAAGTTACAGCAAATTTTATTATTTTGTGTTTCTTGATGAATAAATTTCGTATAATTTCATTGCTATTAAAAGTATGCGAACCCGGAAGATCTGTAACAATTTTAAAATGTTAATGGTAAGAGTTTTAATTCTGGAAAGCATAGCATTTCAGTAGACGTTATTCTGTAATATTCGGCTGTATCGTTAACTGGGCGGTGACAATGGGCAGATCTTATGTAAAAATGTAAGTCGACGTCACGCGCAAGAACAGTTCCGGACCAATCAGGAAGTCCATACTGACAAATGACGTAATACTGAATGAAACGATTTCATTGGTTCATATCGGATGACGTAGTGAATTATAATAAGCTCTCTGATTAGACAATAATAACTAATCAAATTAACGCATAAGAAGACATCTGATTGGCTAGATTTGGAGATTTTTCATTGGTTGAGAATACTAGACTCTGATTGGTTCGATATTATATCTGCCTTTGACGTCACACGCGCGTCGCCGTCAACGTAGGCCGCCTTACTCGCAAGACCTAAATAATTTGTCAACTGTTTATCAGTTCTATTAGATTTTTTTAATATATTTTCGCATATGTATAGTCACAAACAGTGCAGAAGAAAAAAAAGTTCGTTAAGTAACGATATCTGTAATGTTTATTTTTTTGTTGATTTAGAATCCGATAGTTAACTTATAATGTATAATTATAATATACACGTTTCGCGCCAACAGTGTAGAATTCCAATCATCTATTCATGCTTTAAAAAACATTAGAAAATTAGTATTGCCATAGCTCTCTAAATATTATTGCTATAGTCAAAATTCAAGCACAAAAAATATATTAATTCTGAGAAATAAGACCGTACATATTATTAGATTACGTTTACGTTATTTAAAGAAGATGTTGGTTTGAACATTAAATTCAATAAACTATTATCAGATTATATTTTTTGAACAATTAGTAAGAATAAGTTTGTACGTTCTTACATAATGACGATGATAAAATTCATTTTTTCAAATCCAGTCTATCAATTAACTTAAAATTAGGTAAATAATGAGATGTGAAATTATTGGCACAATTAAATTGGGGTTTTAGATCATTAGGCTAGAAGTTAGTTCAAACATTTTCACGTTATCTGAAATAATCAGAAAAAATATATGGGTTACATTTTAATGTTTATAACCGTATCATTCAGTAGAAAAGTGTTTTCATGAGCATAGGAGGCCTTTTAAAAATCTTTCAGTGTGCATCTTGCACATGCGCTTTTAATATTCACTGCAAGGTCTAACTGTATAATAATCTACTGTCGTTGGAAGAAGCTCATAACAGTTTTTCTTTCACCAGTACCTCTTCTGTACTTAATATGATTTAGTTCAAATTTAACTTCTCTAGTGAAAAAAACAGAACTTTAAATGTAGCCGTAGAAGTAGCAAATGAAATTTAAAAATATATTTAAACTTTAACTGCCTGTTATAGGCAATACTAAATTTCCCCATCATGATATAAAATTATGAAACAAACTACGAATCAACGCGGAGAAATGTTGAAAAATAGCGCCCAAAACTTGTTCATATCGTTAACTGTTTTTAACGTGACGGTTTGTCGTCAAAACGGCACAATTTGTATGTTGCTCTAACAAGGTATAGATCAAGTATGTTCTAAAATTCAATTTGATAATGCCGGCGATTCTACAGACGATTTCTGACAAAAAAACGGCATTGACGTCCTTATTAGAATTAACCTTAATATACAGTGACAAAATCACAATGTGTCACGTTCGTATAATAGTGTTTTCATGGTAGCCGAATAAATTATTTGTTAAGTTTGAGCAAGCTTGTATGTGACAACCCAATCTATTTTCTTGTTTCCTTCACAGGGCTTTTTTATTTCATACTGTAAAAAGCATCTGTAAATATACTGCTGTTACATAAGATAATACCATAATCATTGCGAACCCGTAAGATCTCTAACAATTTTAAAATGTTTTTGGTAAGTGTTTTAATTCTGGAACGTATAGCATTTCAGTAGACGTTATTCTGTAATATTCGGCTGTATCGTTAACTGGGCGGTGACAATAGGCGGATCTAATGTAAAAATGTAAGTCGACGTCACGCGCAGGAACAGATCCGCACCAATCAGGAAGTCCATACTGACAAATGACGTAATACTGAATGAAACGATTTCATTGGTTCATATCGGATGACGTAGTGAATTATAATAAGCTCTCTGATTGGACAATAATAACCAATCAAATTAACGCATAAGAAGACATCTGATTGGCTAGATTTGGAGATTTTTCATTGGTTAAGAATACTAGACTCTGATTGGTCCGATATTATATCTGCCTTTGACGTCACACGCGCGTCGCCGTCAACGTAGGCCGCCTTACTCGCAAGACCTAAATAATTTGTCAACTGTTTATCAGTTCTATTAGATTTTATTAATATATTTTCGCATATGTATAGACACAAACAGTGCATAAGAAAAAAAAATCGTTAAGCTCAGTTTGAACATTAAATTCAATAAACTATTATCAGATTACATTTTTTGAACAATTAGTGTGAATAAATTTGTACGTTCTTTTATAACGACGATGATAATATTCATTTTTTCAAATCCAGTCTATCAATTAACTTTAAACTACGTAAATAATGACATGTGAAATTTTCGGCACAATTAAATTGGGTTTTTAGATCATTAGGCTAGAAGTTAGTTCAAACATTTTCAAGTTATGTGAAATAATCAGAAAAAAATAATTCGGTTACATTTTTTGGTTTATAACCGTATCACTCAGTAGAAAAGTGTTTTCATGAGCATAGGAGGCCTTTTAAAAATCTTTCAGTTTGCAACTTGCAAATGCGCTTTTAATATTGTAGTTTTGGAAATAAATTACATATCAAATAAGAAATAGAAATAGTATTATTTTATTCTTTTAACTCTACATGTAAACAAAAACAAAACTCAGAATACACACAATAACAACTTGAAAAACCCATGACTTAAATCAAATCATATGTTAACACCTCCTCCTCTATTTGCTGTGATGCGGTACCTTACGTAGTATCAGCTGGTCAATATGTCTTTTGACGATCCGCCCATCATCTAGATGAACTGTGTACATCACATGTCCATGTTTGGCAGTTATATGGCCCAAGTGCCACTTGGTTGATCCATTGACGTATTCGCGAGCTTGAACTTTATCTCCAACCTTAAAATTCCTGTTGATTCCAACTTGTAGTCTCTTTTCCCGATATTTCGTTGTTTCTAATGTTGGAACAATTATGGAGAGGCTCGTTCTAACACTCCTTCCAAACATTAGGTGGTATGCTGATGTTCCAGTGGCATTTGGCGATTGTCTGAGTTGCATAAGAAGTTTTTGTATTTTATTTTGTAGTGATCCCTTTTCTCCCTCCATAGACCTTAGCGCCCTTTTGACAGTCTGCACGTATCTTTCAGCCTGACCGTTTGAATTTGGGTGGTATGGTGCAGATGTTCTGTGAATAATTCCACATTCATTCATGAAGTTTTTGAATTCTTGGGAAACAAATTGTCTTCCATTATCGGATACCAATATGTGAGGAAAACCAAAGGTTGAAAATATTCTTCGTAATTCTTGGATTGTCCATGTACTTGTTGTTGTTCTTGTCTGTATTACTTCCACCCACTTACTGAAAGCATCCACCAATATAAGGTACTGTTGGCCGTCTGTTGGCCCTAAGAAATCCATATGCACACTCTCCCATGGATTAGAAGGTGGTTCCCATGGATGGATAGTTTTCCTTGGGTTGTTACGCTTTTCAATACATTGTCGACATTCAGCAACCATCGCTTCAATATCCTTGTCCATGCTTGTCCACCAGCAAAAATTACGAGCCAAAGTTTTCATTTTTATTCCTCCCAAATGGGCCACATGAAGTTCTTGAAGCACATGAGATCTGAGAGAACGAGGAATCATAACTCTCCAGCCTTTCATCACACAATCATCTTGAATAGACAGCTCGTTATCGTGAAATCCATATTGTTCAACAGATTGTCCTGATTTTAAAGCCTGTAAGATTGGACCTAAAACTGTATCCTTAAGGGTTTCCCTAGCTACTATGGTACTGCTGATATTGAGTGTTTCCAGTTGGTTTATTTGGTACCTAGAAAGGTCATCTACAACATCTTGTTGGACCACTTCAGTAGGGAACCGTGAGAGATAATCAGCATTTGAATGATGAGCGGTTTGCCTGTACTCTATATCATAGTCAAACCCTGAGAGAAAATGAGCGTAATTGAATATCCGTGTTGCCGATATTGTTGGTAAGGTTTTTCTTGGGTTGAAAATCGACACTAACGGTTTATGATCTGTAATCAGTGTAAATTTGCGTCCATAACAAAACGGGAAAAACTTCTTCAGGCCCCAATATATACCCAAGGCTTCCTTATCGATTTCAGAGTACCTTTGTTCAGCTTTTGTCAACGATCGAGATGCAAAGGCGATTGGTCTATCTGTTCCGTCGCTGTGGCGGTGAGATAAAACGGCTCCCAAGCCTACTGGTGATGCGTCCGTTGCTAAGATCAGAGGTAAGTTTGGATCAAAGTGTACCAAAACGTCGTCACTACTGATAATATCCTTAATCTTCTGAAAATTCCTTTCACAAGATAGACTCCAGTTGAACTTGTTTCCTTTTTGTAGTAGCTGGTTCAAGGGATGTAATAGTGTTGCCAAATCCTTTATAAATTTATTGTAATAATTTGCTAGGCCTAGAAAGGTTCGGAGTTCAGATATATTTTCTGGTCTTTTACATTTCAAAATACTCTGTATCTTATTATCTGACTTGTGCAGCCCTTCACTGTCGATCATGTGACCTAAATATTCAATTTTGGACTGGAAGAACTTGCATTTTTCTCTGTTTAGCCTCAAATCATTTATCTTAAGCCGTTCAAATACTTGCTCCAGTCGACAAAAAAGCTGCTCGCTGTTAGAACCTTGTACAATTATGTCGTCGAAGAAACATTGTACACCTTCTAAATTGTTTAATGTTTTGTCCATGAATCGTTGCCACACCAAAGGTGCAACTTTCACTCCAAACATTAATCTGTTCACCTTAAATAACCCTTTATGGGTACTAATTGTTTGCATAACAGCACTGTCCTCATCCATCTCCAAGTGTAAATATGCATTTCTAATATCAAGAGTACAAAATATCTTGCCACCGTGCATTTTTGCCATTATATCCTCAATTCTGGGTATGGGGTAATGTTCGTCCTTGATCACTTTGTTCAGGGTCACCTTGTAATCAGCACAAATTCTAACTGAACCATTTGGTTTGACGACTGGTACTATTGGTGTGCTCCAATCTGACGATTCGATTCGGGTGATTATACCCAATGTCTCTAAACGTTCAAGTTCCTTCTCTACTTTTTCCTGTAAAGCATATGGCATGTGTCTCGGTTTCATGTACACTGGCTGGGTCTTGTCATTTAATTTGAAATGACCCTTTTCATTTGGTATTTTTCCAATTCCTTCTTTGAAAATGTATTCATAACGAATCATCAATTTATCCAGTTCTGGGATATTTTTCTTTTCATCACTTGAGGTTATTATATGTATGTCAGCTGCATCAACCTGGATCTCTCTTATCCAATCTCTTCCAAATATAGAGTCTACACATTTGTTTACTATATACAGTTTTCCGACAAAACTTTGGTCTTTGTACTGAACTTCAACAAACACCACTCCTTTTGGATTGATTATTTCACCAGTATATGTCCGTAGTTGAACATTTGTTTTGAAAATCCTTTTCGTTGAATTTAAAAGTTTGAACGTGTCGTAAGATACAATACTTAGAGCTGCACCCGTGTCTAACTCCATTGACATGAGTTTCCCTTCCAATTTCACTTCAATCATAAACTTGTCATTCGATTTTGAATGAAATTGGTAAATTTCATGAGTGTTATCTTCTACACCTTCGACAGTTTCCTCTGATTGTTTTACCTCTTTGTTCGGCTTTCTCAAACATACTCGTGATAAGTGACCAAAACGTCTGCAAAAGTTACATTCAGTATTTTTGAACTTACATTGATTTGCTCTATGTGAATCATCACCACATCTATAGCATTTGTTTCTTAGTCTCTCAAAACGAGATTGTTTTGCAGATCGTTGTGTATTCACGTTGGATTTGCCTGACTCATTATCATTATTGGGCTGTCTGTTCCTGCTAGACACTTGGTGAACGTCATCTTGATTATCCTGTGTTTGTATTATCCTACTCTCACTTTTTGCTAGTTCCAATGTAGCTGCCCTTTCGACTACATCTTTAAACGATTGTAATTGTTTATCTTGAAGCAGCTGAAGACGTATATCAGAGTCTTTTAGTCCCCTGACCAACTGCATGCGAAGTAGAATTTCAGATACTGATTCATGGCATTTTGTACAAGTAAACTGGCAATCCACACTGAGTTTTCTTAAAACATTTGCGTAATCTTGTACAGATTCATTATGTAGTTGAGTACGTGTCGTAAATTTGTGCTGGCGGGCCCAAATACTGGGTTTTGGTTCTATCTGAGCCATTAATAAGTGAGTCAACTCCTCGTATGTTTTATTATGTGGGTCGTCTGGTATGCAAATATCATAAAGTTGTTCATGTATTTGTGGGGTGATTGCTTGTAGGAATAATTCCACTTTAACTTTAGGACTTACGTTTCCCCGTATTTGGATGTAGTTTTCAAAACGCCGGGTGAAGTTTTGAAAACTTTCCTCCTGTGTATATGGCTGAAAAGAAATATTCGGTCCATTTTGAGATAATACAGAAGCAGCCATTGCAGTGGATGTATTGTACTTTTTCTTTTCTGCTTCTAGAAATATCCATATCTCTTCATATATTCCTTCCAAATGCCATCTGACTTCAAGTTCATTTTCTATTGAATTAGTACAAAGTTCAATATTTGACTGTGTATCTTCAATTTCACTCCATATGGTTGATAGTTTGTCCGTGTAGACTGTACATATTTCATGAGAGTTTTCACATTTAGGTAATTCATCTTTTAGTTTGTTCAAGCGTAGTTCTAGTAACTTCCTTTTCTTCATATACTGTTCAATATCTTTTTTTTCTCGTCGCCATTGTAGTTTTGGAAATAAATTACATATCAAATAAGAAATAGAAATAGTATTATTTTATTCTTTTAACTCTACATGTAAACAAAAACAAAACTCAGAATACACACAATAACAACTTGAAAAACCCATGACTTAAATCAAATCATATGTTAACAAATATTCACTGCAAGGTCTAACTGTATAATAATCTACTGTCTTTGGAAGAAGCTCATAACAGTTTTTCTTTCACCAGTACCTCTTCTGTACTTAATATGATTTAGTTCAAATTTAACTTCTCTAGTGAAAAAAACAGAACTTTAAATGTAGCCGTAGAAGTAGCAAATAAAATTTAAAAATATATTTAAACTTTAACTGCCTGTTATAGGCAATACTAAATTTCCCCATCATAAAATAAAATTATGAAACAAACTACGAATCAACGCGGAGAAATGTTGAAAAATATCGCCCAAAAATTGTTCATACCGTTAACTGTTTTTAACGTGACGGTTTGTCGTCAAAACGGCACAATTTGTATGTTGCTCTAACAAGGTATAGAATCACAATGTGTCACGTTCGTATAATAGTGTTTTCATGGTAGCCGACTAAATTATTTGTTAAGTTTGAGCAAGCTTGTATGTGACAACCCAACCTATTTTCTTGTTTCCTTCACAGGGCTTTTTTTATTTTATACTGTAAAAAGCATCTGTAAATATACTGCTGTTACATAAAATAATACCAATATCATTGCGAACCCGGAAGATCTCTAACAATTTTAAAATGTTTTTGGTAGGTGTTTTAATTCTGGAACGTATAGCATTTCAGTAGACGTTATTCTGTAATATTCGGCTGTATCGTTAACTGGGCGGTGACAATAGGCGGATCTAATGTAAAAATGTAAGTCGACGTCACGCGCAGGAACAGATCCGCACCAATCAGGAAGTCCATACTGACAAATGACGTAATACTGAATGAAACTTTTTTTTTTTTTTTTTTTTTTTTTTTTTTTTTTTTTTTTTTTTTTTAGTTTAACGTCCGACTGTTCTGCAGTTACTGCTAATGCAGACGGTGAAGGATGAAATGATATTTTGTAACGTATGAAAAAATGCCATGCCTGAGTGGGATTCGAACCCAAGACCGCATGATGAGAGGCGAGCACGTTACCAACTGCGCCAATGCGGCCGGCACTGAATGAAACGATTTCATTGGTTCATATCGGATGACGTAGTGAATTATAATAAGCTCTCTGATTGGACAATAATAACCAATCAAATTAACGCGTAAGAAGACATCTGATTGGCTAGATTTGGAGATTTTTCATTGGTTAAGAATACTAGACTCTGATTGGTCCGATATTATATCTGCCTTTGAAGTCACACGCGCGTCGCCGTCAACGTAGGCCGCCTTACTCGCAAGACCTAAATAATTTGTCAACTGTTCATCAGTTCTATTAGATTTTATTAATATATTTTCGCATATGTATAGACACAAACAGTGCAGAAAAAAAAAATCGATAAGCTCAGTTTGAACATTAAATTCAATAAACTATTATCAGATTATACTTTTTGAACAATTAGTGAGAATAAATTTGTACGTTCTTTTATAACGACGATGATAATATTCATTTTTTCAAATCCAGTCTATCAATTAACTTTAAACTACGTAAATAATGACATGTGAAATTTTCGGCACAATTAAATTGGGTTTTTAGATCATTAGGCTAGAAGTTAGTTCAAACATTTTCAAGTTATGTGGAATAATCAGAAAAAAATAATTCGGTTACATTTTTTTGGTTTATAACCGTATCACTCAGTAGAAAAGTGTTTTCATGAGCATAGGAGGCCTTTTAAAAATCTTTCAGTTTGCAACTTGCAAATGCGCTTTTAATATTCACTGCAAGGTCTAACTGTATAATAATCTACTGTCTTTGGAAGAAGCTCATAACAGTTTTTCTTTCACCAGTACCTCTTCTGTAGGGCTACTTAATATGAATTAGTTCAAATTTAACTTCTCTAGTGAAAAAAACAGAACTTTAAATGTAGCCGTAGAAGTAGCAAATAAAATTTAAAAATATATTTAAACTTTAACTGCCTGTTATAGGCAATACTAAATTTCCCCATCATAAAATAAAATTATGAAACAAACTACGAATCAACGCGGAGAAATGTTGAAAAATATCGCCCAAAAATTGTTCATACCGTTAACTGTTTTTAACGTGACGGTTTGTCGTCAAAACGGCACAATTTGTATGTTGCTCTAAAAAGGTATAGATCAAGTATGTTCTAAAATTCAATTTGATAATGCCGGCGATTCTACAGACGATTTCTGACAAAAAAACGGCATTGACGTCCTTATTAGAATTAACCTTAATATACAGTGACAAAATCACAATGTGTAACGTTCGTATAATAGTGTTTTCATGGTAGCCGACTAAATTATTTGTTAACTTTGAGCAAGCTTGTATGTGACAACCCAACCTATTTTCTTGTTTCCTTCACAGGGCTTTTTTTATTTTATACTGTTAAAAGCATCTGTAAATATACTGCTGTTACATAAAATAATACCATAATCATTGCGAACCCGGAAGATCTCTAACAATTTTAAAATGTTTTTGGTAGGTGTTTTAATTCTGGAACGTATAGCATTTCAGTAGACGTTATTCTGTAATATTCGGCTGTATCGTTAACTGGGCGGTGACAATAGGCGGATCTAATGTAAAAATGTAAGTCGACGTCACGCGCAGGAACAGATCCGCACCAATCAGGAAGTCCATACTGACAAATGACGTAATACTGAATGAAACGATTTCATTGGTTCATATCGGATGACGTAGTGAATTATAATAAGCTCTCTGATTGGACAATAATAACCAATCAAATTAACGCATAAGAAGACATCTGATTGGCTAGATTTGGAGATTTTTCATTGGTTAAGAATACTAGACTCTGATTGGTCCGATATTATATCTGCCTTTGACGTCACACGCGCGTCGCCGTCAACGTAGGCCGCCTTACTCGCAAGACCTAAATAATTTGTCAACTGTTTATCAGTTCTATTAGATTTTATTAATATATTTTCGCATATGTATAGACACAAACAGTGCAGATGAAAAGAAAATCGATAAGCTCAGTTTGAACATTAAATTCAATAAACTATTATCAGATTATATTTTTTGAACAATTAGTGAGAATAAATTTGTACGTTCTTTTATAACGACGATGATAATATTCATTTTTTCAAATCCAGTCTATCAATTAACTTTAACCCATTAACGCCGTGCGTGATCGTATGATCACGGGCGGACGCTTTCATCTTCTATAAGTTTTCTTGCCGAACATTTCGGTTTTTAATGTTGGTACGGGTGCTAATGTACGTGTAGGTGTCCTGGCGAATGTTTCCCTTTCATAACGTGTCTTTAGCTGATTTGAGTAAGGCACAATGGACAACGATTTCCATAGCAAGTATGATGCGGCGGCATTCAGCGACTGCCGACTGACGAAAATATTTATTATTTCCTTATTGATGACTTTATATTTCTGTTATACAGTAATATGTAATGTACACATACCACTGTTGTTTTGTATAATGATATGCCTTTATTATTTTCTTCGTAAATGAATTTATTCCGCATTATATGTCACTGTGATCATATGGACACGCTAGGCACTTGCTGGGTCAAATACCTTATACCGTTCATAAGAAGTAATTACTGTTCTTTTATAACTTTTAGGGGCTTAACTCTGCAAGAAGCGGTTGATTTGCTTGAATCCGATGATATTGGGCATGTTGACAGTATTTTCATTGAACCACCTTCAATCAATGTTGACACTGATGAGGATTCTGGTGACGAAGATGGCGGCGGATATTTAGATAACTTGACTGGTAGGCAGTTAGCAAGTAATGTGGAAGTAGTAGTGACTGATTCTGCTCAGAATATAGATAAGTCTGTAAATGATAACGATAATGCCGTGCCTAATAATTAAAGCAATAAAATACGAGTATGTCTAGCAAATCCAAGAAAAAAAATTAAACGAGAAGTTTTGAATTGGAGTGATGAAGGTTTACCACCAAGAGCTACGGGAAATAGTCATCACATATTTAACAAAGTACAGACAGTTACCAATGGGGCCAGGACGTCCATCAATTTCAAAATTCAGTAAAATGAACTGTAGGGTAAGTGATGACATAAGATTAGATGGGCTTGGGCATCTCGTAAAACCATGCAATAGACGTCGCTGTGCTGGGTCCTGTACAAGTACTGTAAGAACGGAGTGCGTTAAATGTAATGTCGGATTATGTGTAATTTTAGTTTTATTTTATTTCACAGTAGATAAGTTAGTCATGTAACTACGGAACTTTTTAATATTTTATAATTCTTACACTAATCGTTTTATTAACAATTTTGCAATATTCACCTGTGTTTATGTTATTTTTATATTTTTATAAATATTTTGCACTTTTATTTTATACTTTATATTACGTATTTCTTACATTTTTTTATTTGTTTATAGTAGTTTTATACACGTATATGTTTTTCAACGAATTTAAACATTTGTTTCTTCTAATCTGTTTGTTATAGGATAAACAGACTATTTGTTATAAAATTATACCTAATTATTATTTTATAAAAAAAAAGTTTTATAAATAGACTACAAATATGTATTGTATTATAAGTAAGTAACGCATTTGTACAAAAAAATACATTTAAAATTGTTATTTTGAGGTTTATTTTACACAGAACCTAATGCGATACTATAATCTAAAAGTATCAATTTTCCGACCCCACAAGCGCCTAGCGTGTCCATATGATCACACCCCATATCTCACGTTTGGCTCCAGTTAATTTAATAATATTTCACAGATAATATGTCCTATATGTGTATTGTCATATACACAAAAATTAAAAAGATCGGGTGAAAAAAAAATTTCGGCGTTAATGGGTTAAACTACGTAAATAATGACATGTGAAATTTTCGGCACAATTAAATTGGGTTTTTAGATCATTAGGCTAGAAGTTAGTTCAAACATTTTCAAGTTATGTGAAATAATCAGAAAAAATAATTCGGTTACATTTTTTGGTTTATAACCGTATCACTCAGTAAAAAAGTGTTTTCATGAGCATAGGAGGCCTTTTAAAAATCTTTCAGTTTGCAACTTGCAAATGCACTTTTAATATTCACTGCAAGGTCTAACTGTATAATAATCTACTGTCTTTGGAAGAAGCTCATAACAGTTTTTCTTTCACCAGTACCTCTTCTGTACTTAATATGATTTAGTTCAAATTTAACTTCTCTAGTGAAAAAAACAGAACTTTAAATGTAGCCGTAGAAGTAGCAAATGAAATTTAAAAATATATTTAAACTTTAACTGCCTGTCATAGGCAATACTAAATTTCCCCATCATAAAATAAAATTATGAAACAAACTACGAATCAACGCGGAGAAATGTTGAAAAATATCGCCCAAAAATTGTTCATACCGTTAACTGTTTTTAACGTGACGGTTTGTCGTCAAAACGGCACAATTTGTATGTTGCTCGAACAAGGTATAGATCAAGTATGTTCTAAAATTCAATTTGATAATGCCGGCGATTCTACAGACGATTTCTGACAAAAAACGGCATTGACGTCCTTATTAGAATTAACCTTAATTTACAGTGACAAAATCACAATGTGTCACGTTCGTATAATAGTGTTTTCATGGTAGCCGACTAAATTATTTGTTAAGTTTGAGCAAGCTTGTATGTGACAACCCAATCTATTTTCTTGTTTCTTTCACAGGGCTTTTTTTATTTTATACTGTAAAAAGCATCTGTAAATATACTGCTGTTACATAAAATAATACCATAATCATTGCGAACCCGGAAGATCTCTAACAATTTTAAAATGTTTTTGGTAGGTGTTTTAATTCTGGAACGTATAGCATTTCAGTAGACGTTATTCTGTAATATTCGGCTGTATCGTTAACTGGGCGGTGACAATAGGCGGATCTAATGTAAAAATGTAAGTCGACGTCACGCGCAGGAACAGATCCGCACCAATCAGGAAGTCCATACTGACAAATGACGTAATACTGAATGAAACGATTTCATTGGTTCATATCGGATGACGTAGTGAATTATAATAAGCTCTCTGATTGGACAATAATAACCAATCAAATTAACGCATAAGAAGACATCTGATTGGCTAGATTTGGAGATTTTTCATTGGTTAAGAATACTAGACTCTGATTGGTCCGATATTATATCTGCCTTTGACGTCACACGCGCGTCGCCGTCAACGTAGGCCGCCTTACTCGCAAGACCTAAATAATTTGTCAACTGTTTATCAGTTCTATTAGATTTTATTAATATATTTTCGCACATGTAAAGACACAAACAGTGCAGAAGGAAAAAAATTCGTTAAGTAACGATATCTGTAATGTTTATTTTTATGTTGATTAAATTCGATAGTTAACTCATAATGCATAATTGAAATATACACGTTTCGCGCCAACAGTGTAGAATTCCAGTCATCAATTCATGCCTTAAAAAACATTAGAAAATTAGTTTTACCATAGCTCTCTGGTTATTATTGCTATAGTCAAAATTCAAGCACAAAAAATATTATAATTCTGAGAAATAAGACCGTACATATTAATTGATTACGCTTACGTTATTTAAAGAAGATGTTGGTTTGAACAATAAATTCAATAAACTATTATCAGATTTTATTTTTTGAACAAGTAGTGAGAATAAATTTGTACGTTCTTTCTTAACGACGATGATAATATTCATTTTTTCAAATCCAGTCTATCAATTAAATAAATTGTATACATGTATAAAATGAAATGAAATAAAAATATATAAATCAATTTATTATGAACATAAAATACTATTATACCTACAAATAAAAACTTGGCTTCAGGCAGTGAAGAAACAAAGTGCAAGTAAACTTTGAATTCTTAGCAAAATAATTATATTTTACAAAAAAAAAGAGAAAAATGAATAAAAAATAAAAAGGAAAATATACAGTCACACAAACACGCTCTCCCACATTCCACACGTATTGTCAACATAAACCTCGGTAGAACCAAATCATCATTGTAATTTTAAATAACACTAAAAAATAACATCTTTCATCTCATCTAATCTTTCTGGCTGATGTGAAAAAATCCAACACGTAAGTTTTCTTATAAATATATCAAATGGTTACGCAGTTATAAAACTTTGGCCAAGAAAAACAAAACTTTTCCAAAACAAAGTATAAGTGCCCTTACATCGCTTAACTAAATCTCTTAATCCCTGGCTAGTTAGGCAACGAAATAATTCCTGCGGAATCGAGTTTTACATGCCGTATGAAATAGCACCATCTGTGTCTCGATTTCTGGTACTATCGAGATGAATGACTTAATAACCAACGATAATATACAAAATGTAATCGTGTAATTTTTTGAATAATTAATTTGTTCCGAAGTTTTGGACTTTTCTATCTATCGTCTAGTTTTTGACATATCGTGGAGCTCTTGTAATAAATAAATAAATTAGTGGTGTGTGTATTAATGTTCTTGATTTGTTTTAACTGTGTTCTGTCATTTTTCATGATTATTTTGTACAAAACGTAAGATTATCAGTGCTAGAACAAGAGATGTAATGACAAAGAATCCAAAGTAGATGGCGTTCAAAAAAGTCTGTTACGTAGGCTACTCTGTGCGTGTGATCGCAACTGCCATAAAGAGGTAGGGATAGATCTTTAAGAATCTGTGAAGGAAATTCAAGGAGGTTTTTGAAAGATTTTTCATCGAAAATCAAAGAAAGCCTTTCATTTTCTTTACATTGCATCGTAAAATATAC
The DNA here is from genome assembly GCA_035578175.1 of Catonia carolina. Lineage (NCBI taxonomy): Eukaryota > Metazoa > Arthropoda > Insecta > Hemiptera > Achilidae > Catonia > Catonia carolina. The sequence goes on from JAQMRL010000001.1 coordinate 334,238,608, forward strand.
GTTGTTTTATAAATAGAAGATTTTTTTAATGCCCTTAAATTTTTTGACAGGATATACATCAATAAAAATTAATGCATAAAATTGTTTAACTCTGTTGTCTGTGGTATTTTTAATCTTGTGTAAGATTATTCAATTCGGTTAGTTTATAAGGGTTTTATATGTCAGGTAGGCATGAATTCTCTGAAGCTCTGAATAATTGGAACATCTTTTGAGAAATATGGCTAGATAAATTATTATTGCGAAATGCGAATAACAAAATAACAATAATAACAGAATGAACAACAATGGAATAAGCGATTAAAATGATAACATTTGAGTTTTCTTTTATTGTTATAGCAGCAATATAAAAATTGCCTACAAAGTCAACTTTTGCTTCTTTTTTAATTTTAGTTGATATCTCACACAATCTCTTCTTCCTTTTAAAAGCACTTACATTGTTCTATTATTACAGACTCTTTTTTCAACCTTTCTTACGTATTTCTTCTCTATCTTCTGAAAAACTTTATTTCAAACAAAAACAACAGTTTTTCTCTTATACAATTTTTAACACAATAATTTCGGCAAGATAGATATAAAGATTTTGTATAGGTACTTATTTACAGCAATTCCTTTACTTTAATGATTCTTTAAAAAGAATAATGTAACAAAAAAGTGTCGTAAATTATAACATCTTATAAAAGTCACCAGTTTAATTAAGTAAAATATATTAAATCGTAAAACAGAAACTTGCATTGTTTTATACGTTCATTGTTTGTACAAAACATCTAATGTACATTATTAATCTAAAGTATTTATAATTAATAACAAGTTAATAGTATTTAGGTCAACAAAATTAACTAAAATGTACAAAAAAAACTTTTTTAAAGAATAATGCTCAATAAATTATGCAATCCATTAAAATGTTTATATTAAATAGAGAAAGTTTTTATATAAAGGAGAAATATGGAGTCTACAAATTAGGAGAAAGTATATACATTGGCAGTTTAAATAATTAGTTTAAACGTCGTATATTCTAGTAAGCGACAATCTATTATTCCCTACTTACGCCGACAGCACTAAAATACTAACAAGATCAAAACAACTTGGTACAGATTTTATACAAGTCTAAATCGAAAAATTAGAAATGTGGTTTAGGCACTGGTTGGTTAAGAAGAATGCACTGAAATCAATTCATGTAACTTTTAGTCTCCTATCGAAATTATGCTCACCAAAACACTCTGTTGAACAATATTTATCCAAGACATTTTCATGAAATACTGAGGATACGGCTTGACGGACGACTAGCGTGGAGCACCAACACAAAAAACAAACTACTGTAACTTAACATAACTCTAACAACTCCATTGCCTTGTAGGCCTATTGTCTAGATCACATCGTTCATCAAGACAAAACCATTACCTCACAAATCAATGTTATGCCCAATTGTAGTAACGTACTCCAGGTATTTGAATGAGCATAAAAAATTTCAACAAAATTTAGACCCTCCAGTAATTCTTTCTGAGAATCGTAACTGAATTCTCTTTCTTTTCATTCTTTTCCTTCGAACTCTCTTGCAAATGATAAATGATGGTAAATATTTCCGCTTATAAATTTGACAAGTTTGGCAGCACACAAACTAACTCGTTCAACATTTTTCAGTGAAATATTTTTTCAATTATATTAATCATTTACAGCTCCAGTACCGTCTAATACCTCCGATTCTGATCTTATCAAATATGAAACTTTTGTGAATTCTGGACTGTGGTAACAGAAAGTGAAAATTTAGAGATTATGCAAGTGTACACTACCAAATATAAGTTTAAAGACACAAATAAATATTATAAAATTTTTTAAAAGACACTTAATGATGAATTTAGGAGTTCTTGAGTATGACACAAGATGTCAAAAAAATCCTGATGTGGCAGACGTTTAAAGAAGCCTGGTATTAAGTTCATATTGGACTAGGCCCCCAGGTGGCGCAGTCAGCCGCGACACCGGTGACGCCGCTCATTGGGGATTGATTGGCATGGAGCCTGTTACATTAGGATAGCCGTTGGCGTAGCCACAAACTGGTTGCTGACTGGCTGCCGTGTTCGAGACCACGTTAACGCGGGTGGCGTAGAGTCATGACGGGCATCGTATAATACTGAGCCTATTACACTGGGCTGCCAGGCAGCGCAGCTAGTCCCACTACCATGTGGCCAGTCTACTGTGCACCATCGATGCTCCTCCTAGTACTTTTAATGAAAAGCAGAAGACGGAGGGTGAAAAAGATGCATGTACATCCCATGCAGTCGTTAAGGGAAACTAAAGGGTTGTACTGTACTCTTTTTGATGAACTGCTTTCAGATGACAACAAGTTTCTTTAATTACATAAAACATTTTTAAACGTTTTCTGTTTATTATTGATAATAAACCGAAAATGAGAAAGTGAATCACACTAGAAGAAAACTCGTGTACTGAAGTACACAATTCACGTAAATAATATAGTGCACAGAAAAGAGAGCGAGGAAAACAGTAAACAAATTGCTCGGCTGGTGAAACTACCGAACTACCCTAGGACCGAACAACGAGTGATTGGCTGCGCCACCGGTTGCCCTACAAGTGTCGCCAACTGAGTCACCTATGGGCCAGCTGGTTGCTTTAAGAAAGAAGAGTAAATTTTTAATAATATTACACTTGAACAAACATTGATGGGTAACTACCAAGGCGATTATGAGAAGGAATTGCATAACAGAAGATAACTGATAACTGGTGGAGTACCGACGGATTATATATAACCTGGCCGGCCCGTTGATACAGAGCTCAACGGAAGTGACTTCTATGACGGGTTCCAGGTTTCCCAGATTCCCATTCAGATCTAGTATTTTTTCATTATTCATTTTTGTCTATAAATTTTCACCGCATAACCCTTTACTCCATTAGCCAAACAGTTAGTGCATAATAGTCGGATGTTAAATCGGAAAACAAACAATTAAATTGTAACCTCCAATTGCTCAGGGATTGTTTCATCACAAAAAATGAGCTTTTCATGATGTCGAGGCTTACACGTTTTATGTTTTCTGATGGGAACATATGTTAGCGCTGAACTACCTATGTCATCCGAGACTACTTGGGAAGTTTTTATACATCTAAACCAGACTCTTTGAGTTGAACTTTAGGATGATGGAGGAGCAGAAGGAGAAGTTGATGAAGGATAAAAGTGTTTTTAATTTTCTTTCAATTAGTTTTCTTTCCATATTTGTAATAAAAATAAATATTTTGTTCAAACAAGGCTGAAATTTCTGTAGCATTAACGGTTATTAGAGATTATGATTATATATATTGTAGTTGTAAAATGTTTAGCGACAGTTACTGTATAAAAACATAGAAGTACATAGCATAAAGTCTGCAGTACTAAAACACGAGAAGTCGACTAAGCTTCAATTCTCAACAGGAAAGACAGGAGACGGTTTATAACCGGAAGCTTTTCAGGAAGTTACATTCATAAAATCTACTTTTTGCGTAATAATTTTACAGTAATAAGAAAGAATAAAATGTGATAACTATATTCAATTAATTACGGAAATTCTTTTCAAATCGTTACAATTAAAAATTGATGAAAATCATTTTTTAATACAAACTCTAAAAATGAAAAGAATAACGATTCCCTTAGAATTAAAAAAAAATAAAATATTACTGATTTCCTGAAGTGTATACATTTTATTTCACTAGTTAGCTTCGTGCTAACGATGAAAAATTTTCCCTTTGAACGAGATGTGCTTAAAACAAAATGAAATAAAATGGAAAAGTACGAAACGTAAAAAAATTCTACTTTTGAAAAAAATGAAATTAAAAATTTATTTCAACTTTTTCAAGTTAGTGTCTTTTTTGTATGGCTCTTCTTCGTTTTCGTTCATTTTGCTTCATGTGTTACTAAACAAATAATTAAAATATTATTTATAAAACAGAAATAAGAAAACTTCAAGTAGTGCAGTTAATAATATACCGAACTCACGTTGAATTAATTAATTTCGTTCTTTATCATCATGATCGTCGTTTTACTCATTTTGTCCGATGAATTATTTGGTAAAAAGCTACCACTAAAATGTATGACAAGTAGTTTACAGCAATTAAATCGTGTTATCATAATTTGCATTAGTTATATTAGTTATATTAGTTATATTATTAGTTATATTGCACAATAAACACAAATTAAAATAATTTTACTTAAATTTTTGTCGTCGACCCTGTTTAATTCAACTATCTAATCTGTCCAATCTTGAATAAATCACATCATATCTACGAGATGTGGCTATTAAATAACGAGGCTGGCGTAAAAATTTTAATTTTATACATAATCACTTATTGTCACCTTCAATATACACTCCTTCTCTATCCCTACAATTCTTCATGCAAATTTTCCATTGTTGGAAACAGTGCTGGAAGTCATTTTCTGTCAGCTCCTTTAGGACACGTGCCGCTTTCTCTTTTACAGCTTCCACAGACTCAAATCTTGTCCCTTTTAATGCAGATTTCACCTTAGGGAACAGGTAGAAGATAATAACATGTGATGACGCTCAAATGAGCGAGTCAAAATTAAAAGCAATGATGATTGGCTTTTTGATATTCATGGGATTGTGTATGTATCTTCACTGGGTTCCTGAAGATCAAACAATTTATCAATAATACTACCTTGAGGTACTTTCTAAACTCAAAAAGTAAGGAAAAAACACTCGGAAATGAAGAAGGACAAATCATGGGTTCTCCACCATGACAATGCGCCAGCTCATTATCGTCAATGCGCGTTATCTGTCAAGAGGTTCCTAGCCAAGTACAGCATCTCAGTGTTAGAAAATCCACCTTATTCATCAGATCTTGCATCATGTGACTTCTATCTGTTCCCTAAGGTGAAATCTGCATTAAAAGGGACAAGATTTGAGTCTGTGGAAGCAGCTGTAAAAGAGAAAGCGGCACATCTCCTGAAGGAGCTGACAGAAGATGACTTCCAGCACTGTTTCCAACAATGGAAAATTTGCATGAAGAATTGTAGGGATAGAGAAGGAGTGTATATTGAAGGTGACAATAAGTGATTATGTATAAAAAAAAATTTTTTACGTCAGTCTTGTTATTTAATAGCCACACCTCGTATGTAATCCTTATTGTTAACTCTTACACTATTCCCTTGATTTGTTCTTCGGTATAAATTATTTTTCTATTCGTCCAGGCACTTACAAATATTGTTTTTGATCGTCAAATAAATATTAGTTTTTTAAGCACGAAACATGTAGTCTAACTATACTACTTTATACTATACAGAAGTAACGTTCGTTTGTTTGTATAAGGTACCTAATCTCAGAACTACCGAACTAATTTCAAAAATTATTTCTTAGTTGAAAAATTTAGAGCTTCCTGAGTAACATAGTCTGTATTGCATTAAGTTTTTTTTTAAATTTTAACAAGAAAATTGTTATTGGTGGAATAAGTAGTTAAGTCATCTTATATTTTATTTGTTCGGTAAGGTCGTTCAGGAAGGTTAGTTCTTTCATTTATTCTATGCATCAATTCTGTTTACCCATTTTATATATTCTATCGTATAGAAATACAATGTATTGTATTATGCAGTCACGTATTAGGTATGGCACAGCCCGTACAGCTCTGCAATATGACATCATTCTTTTCTGTTTCCTTTCTTCAAAACTTAAAAAAATTACAGAACATTTAATAATAACACATCTAATTTTTGTATAAAAAGTTATTTAACCTTCCAACCATTTTACGAGAGGTTTCACCTACTCTTACTTATAAACAATATTCAGTCATACTCAAATCGTATTTATCACCTTCCATTGACTTAGGCTATACTGATATTACTAAAATTACATTTTCCAGTACTGATTGGTTTTTGGTTTTGTAAAGCGTCATTTGGCTTTCAACGTGTAAAGTTGTGTGAGAAGTTGAACGCTTGCAGTTTATTTTATCGTAAAGCGCAGTGAGTAGGAGTTTGACATAAGACCACATTTCAAACGCTTCCATCAACTTATTGTTGTCGCAGTAATAACCATTTCCACTCGTTTAAAACGTTAGAAATTTATAAACCATTGTTTGTGATAAAGAAATTGCTTTTTCTATAAGACGCACTCTTAAAAGGTAAAAAGTTTCTTTCTTACTCGTCTGTCATTCATATTTTCAAGTTGCAAGATATATCAACCTGCTTTGAATTTTTACCACCGAGACAAATATTTTACATCAAATCCGTGGCCGTTTTCTTTTAATTAATGTACGTATATTTGGCAGAAATTATATAAGAATAATAATACTGACAATTGTCTCACCTCTTGCTGCTGAAAAATGATCTTTAAAGATATGAAAAGAATAATGCATATATGACTTATACATAGACAAATAAGCATTTAATCATTAGCTATGCATCGATATTTTAAACTCACTGCACGAAAAGATAAAGTTCGGAATATCTGTCAGTTTTAACGCTCACACATTCTCTGTCTCAAGTTCGTTGTTACAATAATTCCCACAAAAGTCTGTAAGCTGCCTAACTTAAAACTGGATTATCCATGGCTACGTGTAAAATTAATGTAAGGAACTTCTGCTTAATTTATACAAGACGTAGATTACATTAATTTATTTAAGATGAGCTCGGATTCGTGTTACCTTAAGACGTTCACTTCAGAATCAATGTGTGCGTAATTTGAAAATAATGCTATGATAAATTATTAAAATCGCTGGAGTATTTTTCTTTTAATATCAGAGTTTGTATAAGCAATTTTTTTCTTTTCTTTCGGAAATTCATTATCCAAGACAGCAATTAATTACTTTTCAATAAAATATTTTTATCCGTGTAGCCTGCTGTTAATTAATTGTAGCGATACACTCTATGTATATTATTTCGTAGGTTATGTAGAACTGATCAAACTGTATAATATTTTTAAATTCGAATTTTTTTTTAGTTTATTTAAAATTGTATCGACAGCTTGGTTATTAGCGACTACGGTGGGTTATGCAACTGGAGTAGTGGGTTTTGACTTGTGAAAATTTCCAGACAATAGCTGAGAATCAAACCCGGGACTACCATGTTGTAAGCTAGCTCCCTAACTACTACGCTACGGAGGTGGCTAAAACATTTTAAATTATTTGTCTTCAAATAGCGTTAAATTACTTTATGAACGTTAAATAAAAATATACAAAATATTGTATGTAAACACTAGACAGTGATAACCGGTGTAATGAGATGGTTGGGGTTCAATTAACCATACTCTCTCAGCAATGGTTGGCCTGAGTCTGTACAAGACAAACTTCGTTGTTCTAGAGTAAAAGACATTCTGTTTGTAATAGAAAATTTTATACAGCTCAAGGAGAATCAACTAACACTACCGTAACTGTACTGGTTGATTAGGGCTACCAACTTCGTGTCACAAAACAAAATTTACCTTTCTTAGAAAAAAAATTACCAGCTATTAACAATTTGGTAACAGGACTAGAAAATATCTCTGTAATTTGTTTTTTGACCCATTAGACTTCTAGTAAAACTTCAATCACTGGACACTTTCATTGAAGTTCACATTCTCTCCATCACTTCACTTTATAATTTTGTTTCTTTTGTCCATTGATTGTTTTGCTTTTTCTCACCGTGTATATACCCTGTAATTTATAATCTGTTTAGTGTCGGTTATACAAGTTTTTGTGCTTTATTCATTCAAGTTTTTCAAACAACAAAATAATAATTGGATAATTATAATTTAGGCCTATAACAAATTTATAATTTCTGTAGACTGTAAATAAACAATAGTTCAGTAAGTAAAAAGAAGAAAAGGCTGTAATGAAAAATGTGATGACACCAACCGTATTTTTTACTGTATTTATGGTGCAAGTTTTTTTAAATAAGTATATAATTTTTCTCTGCCGGTTGTTTTTTGACTACACGTTATTTTACTTAGTCATTTTTGTGTTACACTCATCAACGGGTTGATCATTTGCGACTCCAATGGGTTGTCAAACATTATGTAAGTATGTTACGGAATACCTTCTTCATAGTGTACCCGTAGCCAGGTATCACATCCAAAACTCCCGGTTCACAATGGAGAGCGTCAAAACTCTGACAGCCTCACAATCTATCTAGTCATAATCTAAATAAGTATATAATTTTTAAAGAAGTATACAATGCAAAGTTACTAGTTTTATACAATGCAAAGTTCACTGGTTGTCATTGACAATAACAAATGGATAAATTTTTCTTAAGCAATTTGATTAAAATCCAAAGATTGGAATACGATAACGAATTGGACATTGAGATCTGGGCTAATGATCTTAAAAGCCGAAACTACAAAACTTTGAACATAATGAGGAAGACATTAAGGGTTATAGACGTGGACATACCCAGCAAGGGGCAGGGACAGAACCCCCCTAGAAGCAAAAAGGAGGATATAAAGTGATCATAAGAAACAAAATTGGGTAGGGCGACTGCGAATAATCAGTTGTTTACCGGACTGAAAATTCATTTATTCACCTTTTCCGTTCTAAAATATTTTACAACCTGAACGGCCATGGCTTGCCCCCTCCAGTTTTGATCTTGGGTACGCCCATGGTTATAGACAAAAATATGACAATATTTTATTAGATAGGTAATGTTATTTAAGTTCTTAGGTTAGAATTTCTATCAGCAATTTTGGATCCACCATGTTGTGTTCAAATTACGTAGAAATAAATAAATAAATTCGTGGTGCTACAAAGATTAAACATATTTGATCACTTCCAGTCTTAGATAATAATCAATTTGATTCAACTAAATAATAGTTGTTTTATTTTTTATTACTTTTAATTTTTTTAATAAAATTTCGAAAACAGATAGAATTTCAGATGTTTGAAGCTCCGAATCACTGATTTTATGACTGCATTTAAGAAATACTGAATGTATTCTTAGGTGATTTTTGTTTTGTAGAAAAATTTGGTAATTCAATGTTATTTTGTAAGAAATAAAAGAAAAATTCAATGTATTATTATCAAATCGCTGGAATTTTAAAACAATACCGCGAATCTAAATGTTTCATCAGTAACGAAATGCAGAAGTTTATAAACGTTTGCTGAACGGTTTTTAGTACTTAGCATTGTGCTGAAGTAATATTTATTTGTAGTCACCTCGGGAATTGCATCAAGCAGAGACGTAAGGAATATTAATGCCTTCTAAGGGATTTGCCTCGAAGTTATGCACATGCACGATCATATTCAAATGTCTTAAATTTTATAGCCTAAAGAAACATACGCAGTAAGAAAATAATTTAATAAAATTTTATTGACGAAAAGATGGCCAACTACGTACTAATAAAGTAATGGCAGGTCCTGAACAAGAAAAAGAACTGTATTTACTTTTAAAAGCGATTTTCACATTTTACGGAGAAAATAATTTTTAATCACGAATAGATCTCTACAACTTATACTGTAGCTTGTAATCCTGCCCTCATGGTGTAGCGGGCTTCTATGCCAGGGTCTCTGGTTCGATTCTCGATCAGGTCTGGTATATTATCATCCATCATCCTCTATCGTCTGCATAAACAGTAATTTGTAAAACAGTTGTACGTTAACCAGAAAGCTTGTTATCAATTCCAATTAAATAATATTATTAGTTTTTACTGACTTATACTTCATTTAATGTTAGTTACAAATATTTCTAAAAGATGTTACACTTTTAGAAAAGTTTTTAATAAATAATTAGTTTCATTTTTTTATGCTGTTTTTCTCTGATGACTATGGATTCACCAAAATATGTAAGTGTAGAGAATGAGTAAGTAAATACATAATTAAAGTAGTTGTATTAAAAGCGTACAGGTCAGTGATGACTAATTTGTTTTTTTAATTTAAATTTAGTTGAAACATTGTAAAAAATGTTATAGTATACTATTCACTGAAAGTATTAGAATATACAATACACTGTTTTTAAAATACCACTTTTATAAGTTTGTAACAGTATATTGAAAACAACACTAGATAGCACCACTAACCTGCACAAGAAACATTATTACATCGTACTTTAAAAACGGTTAATGGATATTTTATTTGACTAAATTCAGAAATACTACTTTCGTTCGTAACGTGATACATTTTGGAACTTTAAACATTTTTTAAGTTAATTAAACGTTTTTTATGTTAGTTTTTGCTTCTAATTGTTTTGAAAAAGTACTGAAAATTCTATCAATATATTTCATCTGTACAAAGTTACTTAGCTGAACTTCAATAAAGATATCAAAGATCGTCAATACATTACTTTTTTACCTTTTTGCTTTTTTTATCGGAAATTGTTTTAATTTAAATACAAAATAAAAGTAGAATACCGATTTTTTTTTCTTTCGGTCAGGATAATATGAACAGAGGAACACAGCACGGTTTACTCGGTTTACTCGTGCAGCCTATGGGTGTATTCTGATAAACAAAAAAAGAAGCTCGTCCCACAATTGTAATTTAACAACAAAAACTGTTCAAAACCATGCTGCACCGGGTGACTGGCTGGGCTCTTCCTATGCTTATAGATATATTTTTAGGAAAATTATAAGCCTTTGTGACAGCCCAGTAAATTGACTCACTGGGCTGGCTGAAAACACTGGTTGCACGAGCGACTTTTTATGGGAACCTGCTGACAGCTGTGTATTAACAAACTATACTGATATTAAAGTTCCCTCATGTCAAAAATTTTGCAAATTTTGAGTTTTTTAATACATTCTCAGATAACAAATAAAACTAAAAAGTATTTTATACTAAATTTTGTCTACTATTGTGAACCTTTTGCTAAAAATGTTTAGATACTTGTGTGATATTTACATACTTTGAAAAATTGTAATTCCTTGATGCAGAGTGCACAGATAACAATTAGAATAGCTTGTGTAGTAGCCAATTAATTTTTTTTTAAATAATGAAATTGTATCAATATTTATATTTATTTATTTTACATTCCACGTTCAAGCAGATTCTTGTGAATATTTATACAAAACAGTAGGGTACAGATTATGTATCATGGGTACTTAAGTATGCCACTACAAAACTATATAAGTTTCTATGAAAAACATAAAACTATTATAATTTGAAATTCTGTCAATATGAGAAACTGAAATTACTATAGTTATATAAAGGTTTACTGGTTAGGAAATCTAGGATTAAATAGTATTTTGATGCAGGTTTGTTTTTGTTGAGCAAAACTTGAGTACGAAAGCAAAAAGCCAAAGGAAGGGGATCATAGTGCAAGAACATTGACAAATAGGGCGTACAGTGTGAGACAAGAACATGGCTCAACATGTCACTAATTGCTTCACCCTTTAAACATACCTCTCCACCTCACTTTTGTGTAACATACCAGGCTACAAGTGCACAAACACCTTTAATTTAATATAACTATAAAATGCAAGCTACTTGTCAGGTACTTTCTTTACACACAGTTCTTTTAATTACTCGTACGTACTTGGGTAAAAACTTATAAAAAATATTTTCGGAGTTAATCCAAAGTATTGTTTTTATAAACATTTAGGCTGCAAGTAACTTATTTTCATTAACATTCTTGTTACTAAAATATACGCGCTGTTAACAACTTTATTCGATTTAAAAGGATTGCATTAAATTTTTACCAGTCTAGCGCATTATTTCCAAATTAACACAAAAAAGTTTTTTGAAAGTTTAAACTATGATCCAGAGTTGCTTAGTTTTTTTTACTTTTAAATCTTTTTGATTTTCATCACTAAAAATTATTCACCAAAAAGGTTTATTTTCATTTTGCGTCATTCACTCATGATTTAAATTAGTTTGTTTTTTATTTTATATTGTTTACTCATGATTAAATATAAGTTATTTTGGTCATTATCTACATTGGCAAGAGAAAGTCGTGTGAGTGTTTCACACCATATTTATTTTAAAGATTTTATTTTGTTTATCATATGGTATTATTATGCGTTAAGATTGTAAATTTGTATCATACTTCTTGTTCAATGTATTCTGTGTTATTATTGTTACTTTTTGGTTGTAATCATGGCGAAATCTTTCGCCAGGCATAACTTGCTAACGAAGCATTTCCGGACCTATGTTTATATATATATTTTTCTTATTTGTAGCTACAGAGTCATCTCCCTAGAGATTGCCGTGCAATTTAGAATCACCCGGTGTTTAGTGTATTGCACACTCCAGAAGTTAACTGGGACAATTTTTACTTGCCTTCTGAATATTTTTTACATTTTTTAAGATTACATTAATGAGAAAATTAGCTTCGTCAAAAAATTTTAGTTATTTAACGTTTACTAATGCTAATCAAAGCAAGCTAAGCGGCTAGTAACCAGTTATGAGCCAGGAAAAGCTAATTTCGTTTTACAAATTTTTTTAAGAAAATGCGACACCGAGAATATTGTAGTTTCATCAAATAGCATGTTACTGAAACCACATAATGTTATTGATTACTGGATTTATAGAGTAAGTTAATCAATATCATGCAATTCATTTAAAACTTGGATCTTAAGAAAAAGGAGGCTTTCCGAGTCGTAAACAGTAAATTTTTAAGCCCATTTTTCGTAGAGCTTTCCTAACTTTCTTAATTGATGAGGTAAATATTTATGTAGTACAGAAGTACAAATTGCTATCATATGTATCTAAATAGGATGAAAAATTAAAGTTTAAATAAAAATATTAGTTTAACGTTTAGTTTAGCACGCTAGCCTACAACGCGGAGGTCCCGAGTTTGGTTCCCGGCTAGGTTCTGGAAATTTTCATAAGTCAAAACCTACTGTTCTAAATACATAGTCCACCTAGTCGCTAATAACCCAGCAGTTGATGCGACTTAAAAAAAATAAGTTCTTTGGATTTCTCTTTAAGCATACTTTTAATATACATGTATGTAAATTTATCGACCTGATGAACCATACAGTTGCATATTACTGCTTTACGGTCCTTATTTCCGAGAAATGAAACTCATTTTATAAAAGTATATCTGTTATTAAAAATCTATAATTTTATAAATAATTTTGACTATTTTGTTGTGTATTCATTAGAAAATAAAATTTAGTTATTATATTGTTGGCCCATTGTTTATAGAAGTTTATCTAGAAGCAGCAATTTTAATGAAAAATTTCTTAAATGTACTTTTTCCTTTCCATGGCTAGAATACATAAGTAACCTTGAAAATAAATTAAAATATTTATTGAACAGGCCGAATCAATTTAAGAACTATTTCTTTCATTGAAGTGAAACTTCTTTATTTCATTATTCAGAGTTAAAAATACGAGTATTTTTATTTAATAAAATATTTTTAGCTTTAAATATGGTATTTTGATCTATACATATTGATAGTCACCCAAACTTTGTTTGAATTTATTTAGTGTGAATAACTTGATTTAATAATGTACATTTATAGCTAAGTGGGTGTTTGATGGTATCATTTGACGAGTACGGCACACATTTTATACAATAATTCAGCCATTTAATTGCTTAAATTTACTTCATTATTGCTGATGGTCAGTGAAGTTCATTTAGACTCAAGAAAACATTTCAGTGCTGAATAAAAATGTTGTAGTAAAGCTGATTTGTATTGCAACCTTGTAAACAGATGATAGCCATTGATATGTACATCGGCATCTTACCATATAAAGTAATACAGTTATTTCACATTGTGTGATAACAAGGTAGCTCGATCACTTTCAAAAAACAAGATGCCTGCTGACTAATCTGAGCAGCTCAACGCAGATATGGATAGAACTTAAACAAAATCAGCCATGTAATTTCAAAAAGATTAGTGTTGCAAATGCAAAATCTTCGTACAACCACCTATTAAAGTTTTTCCAAAATTCAATTTATTGTAAATTACTCGAAAATAACTTAGGCTTGTCTCTTCTTTCTGGATGTTGTCTTCTTCCGTTATTCCAAATACTTCAACATTCATCGAAGGAAATCATCCTTCGACTTTCCTCTGAGAAGTTGCGGTTTATTTCTTCTGCCTTTACCGACTTGAGTTATGCAGGATTTTCCAACCAAAACACTTTACTTATAACTCCCATTTTACTCAACAGTCATTTTCTGTAAACCATCTTTTATTTCCAGCTGTCGTCAAAGGTTAAGGGGTTCATTCTATACATTTGTATCGTTACAAATGTTAAATTTTTGTTTATTTAACCTACTGTTGCTCATTCTTTTTATGTAACCAAAGAATGTTGCTCTTGTATTTTTACTGAGTACTCTATTGTTTCGATGTCTTATAATAATAATTCTTTATTCGACTTTAATCTTATTTTCCCTGATTACAAAACATTTGGTTCATATATTTTTCTGTGGATTTTTCTCTCGGTTTCAAAAGTTCTTGGATTAGACCTTTAATTGCTGAAATCTTTTCAGTTCTATAAAGAATGGCTGGTTTAAAATGTGTTACAATGTCGCAATTTACTGTTTTTGAAAATGTTTTTCTTGTTGTAAACATTCCTTGATATGAAGAAAAGTTGTTCCAAGTTCCGTTTTTATCCATCACAGACTGTTATTTCTTTATCCAATACGTTCTCCAAATTATTTAAAATGGTTAACAAACTCAAAACGCCCATGTTTTCTTTTGTATCATTTCGGTGTGATTTTTCAGAGGACATTATCCCTATTTTTTCGGAAGATATTTTCAAGCCGAATTTTTCAGCAATTTATTTTATTTTGTTTTATTTGTGAAATTCTTTTACCCTCGTTATACACAAATAAAGCTAAGTCTTTTTCCAAGGCTAAACAATGATCATCGAGCGACTTCTTTTTCCTTTTAACGTCATATTCTTCTGATTAACTTTCCGAAATTCTTTCATTCCTTTATCTAAAATGATGTTAAATTTGGCGGTAAGCCATCCCCTACCGTTATCAAGTAACAATTTCGAACGGTTCTGAGATTTCATTTTGGAACTTTATTTCAGAGTAGCCTGTAGGTTAAAAATGGTTTGTTTAATTTACCTCGTTTTTCTCTCAACTACTGAGTCATTTATCTCAGATAGTTTATCTACGATTTTTTGTCTATCGAATCATTTTTCTTTTCAAAATTCAGCAACAAAAAATCATTCATTTTCTTTTAGTATTATTGATAACAGGAAAAGACTAATATATATGATAATATTTTTATGGTTCCTGATGAAAATATCCAAATTTTGGTTTATTCATGTCCTTGTTACTCGAGTGTTTTATTTCAAAGAACTTTTGATTGTTTATTTCAAATAACTTAATTGCAGTAAAACTGTAAGTTACATAAGCTATCAGGTTTAGTTGACTAATTAAAATTAATTTTATACAACACAACTGACATTCAGCAATATCACGAACTTTTTCCTGTAAAAAATTCAAATAGGCTAAGTTTCTGTAAAAAATTGTATTCAATAAGTAGGTATATTTAGAATGTTTCCAAATTTTCTGCGCTAAGAGAACATGTACTTTATGCCAATTTTAATTTACATCTAAGTCGGATTATCAATTATTATGGAAAATTAGAAGAACATGAGGCCACTTTTTATTTTACTAAAATTTTCGGTGGTCTTATTTTAATTATGGAAGTGTGCTTGTTAAGTATTACGAATTTCGGTCGAGTGTTTATTTCACTGTACATATCCATTTTAAAAAATATCACCCTTATACTTATAGATATTTTATAATAACAGTTTTACCGACAATCGCATCAAGAACATGAATAGCTGAAATGATTTTAATTATTGGTAGCCATTTTTTTAAATTAATTTATGTGAACTTACGGTTAAAATACTATTTACTAGATAGCTGTTGTACATCTGTTTGTGAAAATCTTGTTAGGAGGTGTGCTCCAGGAATTTGGTTGAACAGGAAAAATTTAATTCTCTAGTTACAAAATGTAGAATATATTGACATAAAAATTTTTATTTTATTGCAGTTACTGTATGTAATCTAGTATAATTTATAATATAAAAAGTATAACAATTAATTATAATTCATTCGTCTAGAATTAAAGAAGTTAAGTAACACCAAATCTAATCTATTTTTAAACAATTCTACTTTATCTTTTATAAGTTTCAGGCGTAATTATAATTACAATTTAGTTTCATGTTTAATTAAGAATGTTTGTGCTTTAAATGTTTTTTTTTTTGGTTAATTTTATGTAATTCTAACTAACTGTGGTAACTTTTTTCCTATTACATTACTCAGGAAGTCCATGAATGGAATTATTGGTATAAAAAGGCTTTCAGATTCTAGTTGACTTTTGAAAAATTTTCACAAAGTAGGCCTAACCTGAATAAATTTTATTTAACGTTGCACTGTGATGCATACTCAAGTAGATGTTGAGACTTAAGCATTATGGTTAAAAAATATATTATCTAATTCTGATGAATAACAAGACAACTGAGCAAGGAATTCGGTGAATCATTTGCATAACTGTAAAAAGTATGTCATGTACACAAAGAGTAGAGGTGTTATTTTGTGTTTTAAATGTTGACGGAAGATATTTAATTAATAAGACCCAAAATCGTCGTACTTAAAGTGTTGTATTTCACACAATGCGTGTGATATAGAGATAGAACACTTACAGTTTATTACATGAATAACTCACTAAAATACACAAGTGAAATGAGCGAAATATGGTGGATGAATTAATTGTTCAGTTTTTCTGCGCTTGGTAAGAACAAAAATATTACTTTTACTAAAATAAAGATTTAATAGGCCTGTATAATTTGGTTAGTTAAATTTTAAGTTAGTTACTGACTTTAATTTTAACCAATTTTCTTTTGAAATATGAATTTTCTTTTAAATAGCAAATCTATGACCTACATCTTGAAAATTATGGCCAGATATGTTATGAGAATAAATCCCAAGTAAAAAATTATCTCTGGTAACAATCTCATCACTTTTTTGTCTAGATTTCTAGATCTTTATAGATTTTCTAGATTTTTTTCTAGATCTAGATTTTTCCAATCTAGCTGTTACATGTAATTGTTTTTTTTTTTTGTGTAATAGTGTAGTATTTATTTTGCAATCAGTTAATAAATACAATAACTTTAAGCAAATATGAGAAAATCTGAGTAATGTAATTAGAATTAAAATATAAACTTCGTATATTAAATATATTAAGTATAGAATTGAAGATAATATACATGGATGCTTGGATTTATTTTAAAGTAGATTGCTCTGGTTTGTACTTCAATCTAAAGTATCGGTCATCCAAATAAGACTTAGTAATTGAATAAAACTGTTGAGTTTCTGTTTAGTTTAAAAAGGAGATCTTTTTGCCACATTTTGTCAAACACTAGGTGTCAAGAGAGGTTGTGAAGCAATATTCCTTCTATTTAAGTGTTTTGTAGATGTTGACAAAAAAATCTGTGAATTTGTTCAAATATAATGTTCTTATCTTTTTTATCTTTAATTTTTATTACGGTATTGTACAATGGCTCACAATTTCCGTAAATGATTTATTTAATTTAACGTGGCGGGGAATTTTACTTTCAGGAGAAGAGGTACCCAGTGGTATATTCTCCGTTTAGAACACGGGACGTTACTAGCGGCTAGGTTATGGGCTAGTTGGTTGGGATGGTTATCTAGTCTTCGGTGAAATTCAGAATAGAAGGACGAGGTTAGTTCCATTACAATTCTTTTAAAATTCCTATCGGAATTTTGAAATCGTCGTAAAGAATTTTTTGCTTACTTAAAATGGAGCGCCAGAAGCAAAAATTAACAATGTTGACTGAAAGCCTATCGACTTTAGATTTCTCTCTACCACTGCTCCAAAGAGCTAGACACCATGAGTCAAGATTGATCTTATGTCCTTCCCTAAAACGAAAAAAATAATTTTACTAATAATGCTATTAACTTTCGTATTCCACTAGTTTTTATTTGATTAGTGCAGTAACACTTTCAGGTACGAATGAATATTACAAATCCCGGAGCAAGCTAGTATGTATATTTCAATTATTAATAGTATTTCGTTTTAGTCTTATAACTAAAAATAAATTTTCAAATTGTACGTGAAGTTCAGCAAAATTTATTCACTTAGAGGTAGATACCATATGGGGTATAGTATTAGTAGACCAAGGCATTCTGAATTCTGTTTCAAAACTTTTTACGCAGAATTAAATCCTCAAAATTTTATATTTTATAAATTATAAGATTATAATTTTCTCTTTTTAGGATTACATTCAGGAGATTCCCAAAGGGTGTATAGACCACGGCAAAAACATAAAAGTTAATTAAATACAATAGAAGGCTAATCATTTAATGATTAGGTACTAATAATTACATGCTTTCTTACTACTTACGTAAGTGTCATCTAATATTTGTACAATAATCCAGTCTTCTTCAGCACTTTCGGGTATGTTTCGTTATTATTTAAGAATAAAACATTATTTAAAAATAAATTCTTGTTTGTTATAAAAATAAAACTATATTAACTACTTAACCAACAATAAGTAACTAACTTTGTTATAAAAAATATAAAAATATATCATCGATCAAATCATTTTTTCTTTTCTTTGTAAAAAAATGCAAATTACCACAACTTTTTAAAGGATGAGTTCCTTTTAAAGAATAATATTTCATGCTTATTTAAAAAATTTTATTTACTTATTCTGTTAACAGAAACCTTACATCAACAACAAAGAATTCAAATGCAATTATCATTGTATTATTTAGCCGTATTGTGTAACATTATCCTAGTTTTCCATACATCCAAATGTGTACGATTTAGAAGGATATTGCAACCTAATGTAAGAAACAACAACAAATTCTTCGTAAGTATCCCTTAATTTTAAATTTTTCAGTACTTTTCTGTTATGTAATAGTTTTATAATAATTTAGACACACGGTTTTGAAAAAGCTGGTCGTACATAAAACATTCGTCCAAACAAAACAAACAATCCAGAACAACAAAAAAAATTATAAGAAATAGATTTTGAAGAATTACAGTATGATAGTCTTTTTCTGAAAATGATGAATGATGAAAAATATTACTGCTTTAAAAGGACTAGATATCAATTTTCTGAAATCAAATCAATGTTTCCCATTTTTAAGACTTAAAAATGTTTAAAGTGCAGGACTATCTATGCCAACAAGTCGATAATTTTAATCAGAAACAACTCATTTCAATCAAATACGAGTCATCCATTAAATTTGATATTTGTTATAAAATTCATCGACTAAGAGAAATTCAATTTGTGTAATGATATTACATAATATAGTACGAAGCTATGTAGTCTATAATATTATACCTAACCTAGAATGTTATTATTAGCTAATATGCATGTCTGCGACAGGAGAAGCACCACCCTCGGGACGAAACAACACGAATTATGCAGATACGTTGATTTTGTCTAATATTCCCATATTATAGTTATAACTTATGATAGATAGGCCCAATGACCATCGATGAGCACTCGGTGCCCAAATAAGAAAATGGCGTATATAGCTTTTTCATTAAGGCCACTTTTAAAGTAAAAATCTCGACTCTATAGGAAATATTAATGACCACAATTTTTAATCTTACCGTGTCGAATTATAACGGTTGGTATTTAAATTTTCCCCGTCGTCTTGAGTAGCGCGCACACTGGATACGTTCCGTCATGTCACATCGCGGCTTCCGTCGAACCGAAAGCTTCGCTTACGACGGATTCATAAGAACAGGCGAACACAGGTTACGACACGTTACGTCACGTCGCATCAAGTAAACGTTGGGTGATGGCTACGTTGCAGTTTAGGACAAATGATGGATGACGGAAGCCATTCGGCAGTAGCATTCCGACTTATTTCTTCTCTGTGCGGCACAATTTGTTGTTTGTGTAGCATTTTAACATGGGAGATGAAGTATTAATTGAGTGTTTAAATAATTATATATTTATATGAATAATAAATATTATGTCTAAATTTTATCCATGTTTTTCCATGTTTAATAATTCTACTGTTTCAATTATGTTAGTTTCAATAATGTTTTCAAATTATGTTTAAAATCATGTTATGTTATGTTTTCAAATTATGTTTCAATTATGTTAGTGTTTCAATTATGTTTTGGAATTTTTAAAATCTTTGTTAATATTACAAAAAATTTATAATTCTGTTCACTTATCTTAATAATAGTGCTTAATTAGCAGTAATAACAACAGTTTTTTTGGTTAATTATTAATTATTTTAAACCATGAGTACTTCACGGTAATTGCCAATCTTAAAGCAATTAAAAAATATTTGCTAACTCATCCCCGAGAAAATCTGGAAATAATGTATGAAATTCTCCGTGATCATCTCTTTTTGTATTAATGTTATGAACCCATAAACGTTGTTTTCCTCTTTTCTCTTCGTCTCTCCAATACGCGCTATTACAAGAAGTTCCTCATCAGAAGAAAAGTCCATGATGAAAAGTTCCAATGAAGCAAAGTAACAAAATTATTTTTAAAAAGTACGACGAAACAACCACCACTACAGTTTCAGACGAACAGAGACAACTCTCTTGGAGGACAACATGCGTAAGTCACAAACCAGACTGAAAGAGACGCATTTGGTGTGCGCTTTGACACCGATCCGTCACGTCACGTCTCCAACCGTCTCCGAGCTGTATAGTGACGTGATGTAACGGAACGTATTTATTACTAGAGTGATCGCTGCTTTACTAATAACCAAATGAACATCCTCTTTTCTAGGTTTTTTTACTATACAGTACCTTCATTTTCACAAACGTAAAGTAATTTTCACAGCAACTTATTCGGCTTAGTAAATATTTTGCTAAGTTCACTTAGTAATTACTTTATATTAAATTAATTTATAAAAAAAATTAAAATATGAAACGTGCACTATAGAAAACACATGAAGAAATAAGGCGATTTTTTGTTTTTGAGAGGTTCATGAGGTTGAAGCACGTTAAAGTTTTAACTGAGAAAAGGTGTTGTTACGCGAAATCCTAAGATTGACTATGAACTTCAATTTTGGTTATTGTAGCTACACACTTTTGCAGATACATCCCGTATTCTTAACGAGAAAACCTTTTTTCACCAGCGGAGAGGGATGACGCTTTTTGATATACAGCGTTGTGCTTTCTGCAGGAATAATTTTCAATAAAAAATAATATGTTTACAATGATGAATAGTGACTTAGGAATGAACAAATAGTAGAGATTCAATTTTTCTTGGAGTAATCACTTTAACATTAACAAAAGCTTTATGAAAAAGATCGAACTGTCAGCGTCATTTTCATAAAATGTATATTTATTTGTTTTACATCCGAATTTTTTGCAGTTACTGTTAAGGCAGACGATGAAAAGGGTGATAAATGAAAATGAGTGATGAAAAAATGCCACACCTAACGGGAATCGAACCCAGTTCCCACGAAAACCCAGCTGGGTTCCTAGGAACCCAAAACCGGTTATGGTGATCACTACACCTTGGGCCGGTCTGAAATGAAATGTATGTTTGGGAGTTATCAGTGCATTACAGTATAATATTTCTTTTTCATTCATATTATCTTTGTTGAAACCGTGAGTTACTTTCATTGACCAATTTTCTTTCACTTCACTCGCGGAATTTCATATCTGTCATTATACCTTCTACTATACCTGTCTGTCTATAACCTGATGGCCTCCCGCAGAGAGGAGCAGAATCGGCCCGCTACTAGCTTTCTCAATAACACTTCATTATGTATCAATTCCAGTGTACTAGTTAGTAGTAGTACATAATGAAATGTTATTGATAAGGCTAGTAGCGGGCCGATTCTGCTCTTCTCTGTAAAAAGCCATCAAGTGATAGACAGACAGATCTGATTTCTCGGTCTTCCCATTTCTACTCTTCTCAGCTTATCATTAAAGACATTCACTGTGAAATTGTTGTGTTGTATAATGTTCCAAATACATTTCACCTTCCTTAAGTTCAAGCTCTCTTTTGCATTTCTCTTAGGCTTCCTAGAACCGGCAATATTTTGGTGAATTATATATTTTTTGCGTCCAGGAGACTCCAGGAGGAGTATAGGACACTCCAGGAGAAGTATAGGGCTTAATATCTTAATATCTTAGGTTTAGCTGGTCTTCTGTATTCGCTTCCATGAGAACATCTCCATTGCTTCTGATCTTGTTTGTCCTACTACCCCAACACCCATCTTTCGGTTCCATCTAGTAAAACACTCCAGATTAAGTTTTTCAGATTAGAAACTGTTTGTCTTTTAATCTAAAATGCTAGGATAAAGCTTTTCTTTGCTTTATTTCTTTATTACATCCATTGCAATTATCTAATTTCCTAGATAGCAATACTGTAGAAAAACGTAACAGTACAAAAAATTGTATTTATATTTTTACTGAAAATGTTACAGATGAGACTAACAATAAAAAATAATATATTCCCTACAAACATATTACTAGCCTACGGGGCCGGATATAGAATCAACTGGGACAGCGCTCCAATGTTCAAGGAAAGGTCATCTACCAGTCGGCAACGATTCCACTACACACTACAAAACATCATGCAACGGTTTGCTTATTTTGTTCCTGTTACAGATCTATCAAATATAGTGTATTGCATAAATCAGTTTTAAGCCTACTTTAAATATTATAATAAAGTGTAATAAGCAGTCCTTTATCGGTTCGATATTTCCTTTACTAATTTTACTGTCTGTAGATGTACCGAACATCTTGTTTAGAACATTACTTGTAACTTACATTGCCTTCCTCAGAAAATTTTTACTGGAGTCAGTATTTTTGTATAATCATTACAGTGTTGATAACAGAGAATTTTCCTTGTAGTTTATTGGTTTTAAATTTGGATGGTAAACGGTAAATTTGAACAAATATCAAAATTTTCATTTCGCCAGCAGAATCAAATATTTAGTGAACAGAAGGAAGTGTTCTCTAGAATAAAAATTTCATTATTAATTTCCATAGGTTTACTTTATTTATTTATATAAGTGCTAGTGTCATAAAAATTATAGGATGGAAGTTCATTTTGTCATATTTTCTTAGCAGATTTAAACTTTCCTTCTAAACTACATTGTCTCACAAATCCAGATGTGTAATGAGCGTTGCTAATAAGGTTTCACACAACTTGAGAGACAAGATTACAGAAATGCTGAAGTCGGGTTTCCTTGTTGTACGGTTGTGCGGAGAGTTGGCCGCGGCGTGAACTGCCCTATCGAGACAATAATACGAATTATAAACAAATCATGAATACTGCTTTTTATGTATAAATAATCATTTATTCATTCTTTTTTTTCTTTGTACAGACATTGTAAAAATCTGATGAGAAACACTCACACGACTTTCTCTTACCAATGCAAATAATGAACAATATAACCTAATATTAGTAATAAAACATAAGAAATAAACAAAAAACTAACCTCAAAACATAACCTAATTTTAATCACGCAAAATGGAAATCAACTCAGTTTGGCTTAAAAATTCGGAAAATCACTCTTTCACGCAAAACTAGGCTCTGTAGAGAAAAATTCTCTGAATAAAAGTTGTAGATCTTTTAATTTCATAAAAATCTGAATATACATTTCTGTTGTAAAATGCATACGAAGGCTGAAATATTTAAAAAATCTATTTTTTACAAACTTTTGTGAGAAAAAATATCAAAACACTAATTACCGCTAAACTAAACTTTATAAAAAAACATGTTAGGCACAGAAGTAGAAGGTTTTCAAATTCTCTGCAACTTTTATTTTACATTTTTGCGCTAAAATGCATATTAAAGCCGCAATCTTAAAAAAACCATTTTTTCTACGACAGCAAAGCCTCACTAAGAATTTCAGCAGACATGGCAATTACTCTATCTTACAGAGCATAAAAAATAAAATATAGTAAATGAGACGATTTTTAAAAAATAGTAGAAGCCGGTTTTGAAAAAATCGCAAAAGTGAAAAATAACGCGAATAAACTATTATTTCCGGTTGACCGATTTTGATGAAAATTTTCGTGTCGGGTCCTGTAGTAGGCCTACCTAAATTAAGTTTCAAGTTCGTACGATGTTCCATTCTTGAGTTATTCTGTTCACACACACGCGCGCACACACACACACACACCCACACACAGACCAATCGCTAAAAAACATGTTTTTTGGGTTCAGAGGGTCTAAAAACGTGTAGATCCGGTGAAAACTCGATTTCGAAAAATCGACATGAAAACAATTCTTTCATTATATTTGCATATAGGATAGAGAAAGTAAAAAACAATTTGATAACTGTTCTTTTTGTTATAATTTTAGGGAATATTAAAAAAAATATATTTTTGAAAGGAAGAGATTTACAAATAATTAGCTTTCATTCAAAATATTACGTAGGTGTAAATTAGGCATATTTATTACCAAACTACTAATACAGAATATTTCAGCCGAATGACTATGATTGGTATCATAAACGAAATAAGTACTGATCAACTCGTGTTTCATACTTCCTGGATAAAAACATGTATTTAAAACTGTATCATTGTGGAAGGTAATTAAATTTACTTTTTATTACAAGGTATTACACAAAAAAAGTATTGAAATTTTTTATTAATTGTCTTCTTTTATGTAATGTTGTAAAACCTGACTCAATATTTTAGTAACGAGCGGCTAATGAGATTATGTGCATTCCATTGATCGGTAAAACCAAAAACTTATTTAGCGAAATGCAGAACTAAAAGTTATTATTATAAAAGCTGTTCTGCAATACTAGGCTGTTCACTGCAATCCAAAATGGTATGCACATCTATCGAACACGTCTCCATTCCTTACCCCTCCACTCCATAGCTTTTAGAACACCATCCTTCCAAACCTTTCTGAGTCGTCCTCGTTTCATCCGTCTAGTCGAAACCCATACCCAAATCTTTTGTGGCAACCTGTCTTCCTCCATTCCACGCAGACAACCGTACCAGATGAGATGGCTTTTTCCATGTTATCTATTAAAAACATCTCCTTGTTAAACTCCTCTTCATTTCGTACTTGATTTAGCACAGCCAATTGACAACTTCTTTTCCAAAAACTCATTTCTAAAACTCTTATTCTGCTTTTACATCTTTGTTGGAGAGTCCAAATTTCCAACAAATAAATGGAGGAACTTTCAACAAAGAAACCGGAAGTTTGTTTTAGTGTGACTCTACAAAAGAATGTAACGTTCTGATTATGGCCTTACCTCTGCCAAATTTTTCCAACAAATCGTTGTCTAATGTATTAACTGATATTAGAACAGCTCCAAGGTATATTTTATACTCGTGCACCAATTCAACGACCCTCCTCTTTTCGGTTTGAATATTGTTTTCTAAAAAACTGATTATTAACTCTAAAATAAACTAAAACTTTACAAACGTTTGAAACTAAAACTTTGAAACGTTTACAAAAAATGGAAGGGACGAAAAAGACATAGCTAATAAAATTGTGAAAGGAAAGGCATTAACTGGTCAACTGAACTCAATTCTGTGGAGTCTCAACATAAGAAAAGACATAAAGAAACGAATATTTTCAGCAATAGTGGAAGGTACGGTGACATATGGGGCAGAAGTGTGGACCATTACACAAAACATGAAAAATAGAATCAGTACAGTGGAGAACAGATATTGGAGAAGATGTTGGAGATTGACGTTACGAGATAGGGTAACGAATATAAGAGTAAGAGAGATAATGGGCATTGAAGACTCAATAATAGACCGTATTGAGAGAAAACAACTGCACTGGTATGGTCACATGCGAAGAATGAGCAACGTACGAATCCCACTGAAGGCGTGGAACTGGAGACCGCAGCGAAATATAAAAAGAGGAAGACCGAGAGGGAGATGGTTGGAAGGTATTGACAGAGCCATGGGAAGAAGAAACATGGAGGAGTCATGGCAAGACAGGCAAAAATGGCGTTTTGACTGCGACAAACGACCCATAGTGTTGTAAATAGTCGCCACTATATATATATATATATATATAAACTAAAACTTATAAACATTTGTAAGATTTAATTTTATTTACTGAAATAAATAAAAATTTATGAGGTCCTACAGTATTGTTTCAAAGTAGTAGCTACTTATTTTTGTTATAAAAGATTTCATGAAGTAACTAGCCTATAACGAAGCACTAGTAACTGATAAAATGTTTTTCAACTGAATTTTGTTTTATTATTGTTGTTATTCGATATATCAAAGTAATTTATTTGAATCATCGTATAGATTAAGCATTTCTGTATTTGTCAGTGTTTTTATTTATGTAAATATTATTATGTTCTGCTTCAGCATGAGCTAACCTAGCGATTTTTATAATATTACGCGTGTTTAGCGGATGAGCGGCAACTGAATGACTGGTTTCTCAAGGTAAATAACAACACACGCACTTGCACTACGTATAACACGTATAACTATACAATATGCACACCAAGCACAAAGAACTAGACAATAAACCTGTTTTATTTACTATAAGAACAGTGTTATTAAAATTATCTAATGAATTACATACGCTTGACTTACGAATAAATTAATGTAGTATTATATGCACTATTAATTTCATCTACTCGATGCTTAGCACCAATTACAAATTGTCGTTTTTATTAGAGGATAAAAAAAAATTAAGCTAACAATGTAACTTTAAATTGTCATTTCACGAATTTGCTGTAGGCTATATTTATGAGGAATGTAAAGTTCCAGTTAAATTTAGAAGTATAAACAAGTAGCATTTCCAACGACCACCTATACCAGTACAAAAAAAACAGTTGTTCATCTCAGTGGGAAGATACCCTATTAGCCAACGCCTTCCTTCATGCCTGCCTTCATGCAAAGACCAACAATTAAATACAGTCGACTTCTATACGTCGAATCCACAAACGATGGGAAAACAATTCGAGTTACAGAAATTTTGAGGTATGGAAAAATAAATACAAAGCAATTATTAAAAAAAAAACAGAACATTCGACATAGGCTAATACAGTACCCTACAAGATGTGGAATGAGTTACTCCACATGCGTAATTTCGTAATACAGTATTGTACGTTGCATTTAGCTTAGCTATTGGCTGCAGTGTTAAATACTATACAAATATTGTATTCGGAATTCCAAAATTACGCAGTATATGCTGAATACGGTACATTGTACCGGCAGGCTGTGGTTTTATTGTTCTGTGGTTGACCAAAGATTCGTCGATTCAAAGAAATTCATTGTTTTGGTTAACGCCTGTTAGGCCTATACAAATGCAACCAAAAGATGACTTTGAAGGTCTGTACCCTTTTGTGGTCGAATATATTCTCTTGTAATGAAAGAAGCAGCAATGTACCTTCATTTTTCAAAAGACGAAAACCGCTACCTATTTTAAGAACTATGTACAAATTTTGTCAAAAGAAACGAAATAATTAGTTCGACTTAGAGAAATGGCGGAATTCGAGTTATAGATTACTTTTTACATGGTTAATGCATGGGAAGGTTAAAGGGGACTGAAATTCAATTCGAGATATAGAAAATTCGAGTTATAGACGTTCGAGTTCTAGAAGTTCAACTGTAGTTTTTATCATGAGAAAACTGTACAACGAAGAAACCTTAGTGACGAAAGCTATTTGGACCAGGTCTTTCTTGATTAACTACATAAGACAAAAACATTCTTTATATTTTTGGCCTATTTTTTTATTTTTTTTTAACGTCCGACTGTTCTGCAATTACTGCTAATACAGACGGTGAAGAATGAAATGATTTTTTGTAACGTATGAAAATATGCCGTGCCTGAATGGGATTCGAAACCAAGACCGCATGATGAGAGGCGGGTACATTACCAACTACACCAATGCGGCCGGCATTATTAGCATTTTTGGTCTATTGGCCAGCTGAGTCTGTCAGCTAGTAGAACATTGCTTTGACTTGTTGACGCTTGGATGTGATTTGGCGTACTATTACGTAGTTGAAAATTCAGGGTGTTTTTCTGTAATAGTACGCTTCGCGTACTGCCGTCAGTGTCTGCTACTCTTCTCTACTAACTGTAAATTTTACTATTTCCTACTTTTTAAGATTTCTTACTACCGTTCCGACGTTTAGAAGAAGTTTATTTTCATGTGTTACCGTTTTTATACATGACGTTATAAAAACATTGTGTTGTCAATGAGTCTTCTTTTGAATATTTTTTTTGAGTGGGTAATTTCATGTAACATAACCTCTTGAAACAGAATTATCACGCAAATATAAACCAGGACAAAAGTCGATATACTCGCTTATGAACAATAAGCAACTCCATGGCCCAATGAGATGAGTATGGTAAATAGGATATATAAATGAAATGTAGTCTTGTACAGGCTTAGGAGGACCATTCCTGAGTTATATAGTTGACTGAACCCGAACCATCAATTTACACCGGTAACCGTTGTTTATTATTCAAATCCATATAAAAGTAGTACTATCTTCACCCGAATTTGAACCACGGAACCTTTGTCTCGGAACAACTGATTTGCGGCAAGCAAACGTAGCATAAGGTATTGACAGATCGCTACTCAAATCATTTACACGCCATAAGAGGGTAACGATATACCGGTGCTCTGACCTTCGAAAAAATCCTACGCAGATGGGGGTCACTGTCACCTCCACAATTAAGTCGTGGTTAAGTTCACTATTTAGATGAGCAACAATACTGTGACTAGCTTACTACCAATCATACAATAACATTCCTTTGTCCCCGTTGGAATACTTACCAAGAAAAAAATGTAACATATTGAAGCGTTCAAATTAACAAGTTAACTGAATAAGAGCTAAAGATAAAATAAGTGTATTTCTAAGCAAAAGTTTCGTTGAAATTTCAGAGGAATAATTTATTTTACCGACAAGTGTGACACTAACTAAAATTATTCACGATAGGCTACTCAAAGCTCTAACTGACGCAGTATTTCTATGACAAATTAAATTGATTTATACAAACATTTAATACTTTTGTTAACTAATAGGTAGTGTTAGTGTATTAGAAAAATTCCCTTATCTGAAAGGTTTTGAACCAGAAGTCATGCTCTTAATACGATACTGCTTAATAACTAATTTTAGTACAAAATACTTGTAATACAATAAATGCATTTCAATTATATTATTGACAAAACAAATCTAGGAAAAGTGTTAAAAAAACTATTAAACATTTTTCACGTCAAGTCGTAACTAATTTGTTGCATGGCATCCTTCAACGACTAACTAAAATAATTTTATTCCTTAAAAATTCGTAATTGTTTTTACATTTCTAATATTTTTCCATTTAAGCACCACAACTGCCGCTTGAATATTCATCCACACAATTATGTAGAAAAGTAATTTATACGTTTAAACGCATATTACGGAACAAATAATTTCGCATTAATACATTAAAGTACCAATACATATAATAAAATTTTAAAAATCTTCCTTGGTATTATAATAACCTGTAAAAATTTCATCTGAATCTGTCCAATTTAAACGAAGGCAAACAGATTCGTTTCGTTATTTGAAATGTATATTGAACACATTTACAAAAATCACAACTTAGTTGACAAAATTATGCACAAAACAAAGTAAGATCCAAACATAACCTATTTGCTAAGTTCTGTTTACATACTAGCAATGATAGCGTGATATCAAAAGAATCAATCAAATGAGTTCAATGATTAGCAGCGATTCAAAAGTCACTAACATTTTATTGAAATCTGCGTTTAAATTATTGCTTTGAAACTAAGTGGAAACTAATTTTTAAAATTGAAAAAAATAATGGAAACCCTTTCTGTTCTTCTAAAAGTACCAAACTTTTCAGAAAATAATGAATAATAATAAAAACAGAAAATAAAAAAATACAAAATAATCGTTCAATTCCCCTTAAAGGTTAGAATAACGTTCTCAATGTTCGTTCAAATAGACAATTTAATTAGAAACTAGAACAGGTGTATCTGCTTAGTGGTGCAATATTCACAAGTTTATTTACAGTTCACCTATTGTTTGATTAGTAATAACTGCATGTTTACTCATGTAACACACTGCGAACTATAACCACATTATTAAATAAAAAAAAAAATTGCTGATTATATGTTATAATTATTTTAAATTTGCTACTAAAACGCCTAACGGCCTTGATTGGCGTTTATTCTTCGTAATAATAACAAAATAACTATATAAGCAAAGGCTGTATAATATTTTTCTTTTGTTTGATTGGCTAATCTATTTATGAATGACAATATCATCCATCTATGTTTTAAAATTGTTACAGCAACATAGTTAAATTTTCCGCTTTTAAATTTGTCCGCATTGTTTACGGTTTCACCAAAATAAATTCTAATAAATCGTCAAATTACAAGTTAAAATGTTTAATTTTAAATCTCTTTAAGTAACGAAAATTACTAAAGAAATTATAAGTTGTTGAAAAATTTTAATGTTTTAAATAGCAATTTTTCAAAAGCTATTGTGGGACGAAGCATCTAGTCAAAATTCTCATATGCAGTATTTTTAAAAATTACACTTTGGTTATGATTATTTATTTTATATCTTCAAAGATTAAATACGTAAGGTACAGAAACACTTCCGATGTTTTTCAATTTAATTAATTCTTCAAATTAATATGCACAAAGCCTACTTAACCGCACTAAAATATACAATAATATATACTGGTTTGTAGCCATTTTTGATAGATAATATAAAAATTTTACTTCATATTTTTGACAAAGTTTCGTCCCACATCATTCTTAATTATTCTCTTAATTTTCTTAACTGCCTTGATTTATTTTTATGTTTAGTAATTATTAGTATCCTTCAAAAAATTGAATTATTTAGCCTCATTTTTAGCTAATTTTTAAAATATTAGCCATCTAATAATTTGCATTGAAGCTTAGGAATATTAATTGTTAATGTCTTAATTGTTCGCATCGCTTAATTGCAATCGAAACGCCAAGAAAGTAAGATCCAAGCAGCTTAAATTAGATTTTTCAGAAGGGTGAAGGGATGCTCGAGGCTGGATCTAATAAATAACGAGGAAATTAGATCTGAGTTGGGTGTATTTTAGCCTGAATGAAAAAGTGGAGGGTACCGTAAACAATGGAGGCACCATTTGGAACGGATGACAGAGGAGAGAATACCCTTAAAAGTGATAGAATAATATGTTCCAGTAGGAAGAAGGGAGGTAGAAAGACCTCGAAGAAGATGGCAGTAGTCGAGATGTACGGGTTTGAATATCTTGTGCTTGTGTTGAAGTACAGGATGGTTTGTGAGTTCGGAACAGGTTTATGCCTAATCCTTGTTAGTAAGAAACAGAAGAAGTCTTAATTGTTATAACAAACACTTTGAAATTTGTCACTTGGTTACGTTTTATATGACTACTTACTAAATGTATTAACTACAGGTCCTGTAGTTCGTCTCCTGGAGACGAAAATAATAAGTTGATCCTGAAGTTCATCCTGGAGATGAAAATAATATGTTTTGTAGATTTTTTAAACAATATTTTTTTCTATTAGTATGAAGAATAGTTTTGATCTCAAGGCAGAAATTTAAGAAATATCATGTTTCATTTATTTAATTCTCTGATAAACAAGTTTAACACTGGGCCGATATCTTGTTTGTCAATTGGAAGATTGAAGATTGTTGATAAAGTAAAGTTAAAACTTACTGTCTCATTATTTTATTAAAATATAAACAAAATACAGTTTGCCTTGTCTCTGTTAAGATTGATTTACAGCTGTTGTTTTCTGACTTAATTAAAAGGACATAATAGCAATATTCCTTTTGTATAACTTAACGTAATTTATATATTTATTTGGACTTGCAAGAACATGATGAAATAAATTAATACAAGATTTAGATCTTTTGTATTTGTATAAAATTTTATAAAGGTTAAAATCAATTTTATTTCATGAAGTTTTCGTATCTTATGAAGTTTGACTTGATTGAGGACATCACCTATTATCAAACCCATGTCTTTGTTTTGTATTAGATCCGTATTTCACCATCTCTATAATATTCTCAGCGGATTTTGTGGTAGGCGTGAGTGTGACAATGTCTGTACCTCTAATTTGTGCGGTTGGTTAATTTTAAATGATAAGTTTATTATTTTGTTAATGGTTGATTAAAGTATACCTCTATTGAGAACACACTGCATGATAGAATTTTGCACGTAGAAGGAACTACATGCGAATAAACGTAAAAATTTATTTTGAAAATCTTGTAGGTCTGTTCTGTTTATATTTGACTTTATCACCGAACTACAGATCAAGGCTCCGTACGTACACCCACAAAATTGCTGAATTAGGTAGTTTTAACAAATTAGTTTTTCTTAAATAGGAAAGTGTGATCTACGGAAGATTGGAGAGGATTTAATTTGTGATTTAACAAATGTTTTTTGTCATGTGTGGTGCTATGTCAATCTCATGTCTAGTGTTTACCTAAATATTTAATTATAATTACTATTATTGTAATTTACCTAAATATCTAAGGGTGTATATCTGAGGCTTTGGATGATTGTCGTAGTATACGGTTGAGCAAGTTTTCCATCGAAGTGTTTACGTAATGTGGTGAGAATTTTGTTTAATTTTTCATTGTTTATACCTGAGGAAAATTAAATTTAGATAATGTTGCAAAGTTAAACGTTGCAGTCATCACTTTAAATTATGATAGCTGTATCATGCGCGTATAAAGGGATTAATAAATCAGGAAGAGTTGGGAAATCAGATGTGTGTAGAGAAGCGGAGAAAGAACAGCACCCTGTGGTTTTTTTTTGTTTGACCACATTGGTTCACTTTAGTCAATGACTTGGATCTCTTTTGAAGTTTTAGTTCCCAGTATTTTTTCATTCTATTGGATCTTGCTTTTCTTTCTTCGTTTGAAAACACCCTTTCCTTGTACGTTCTAATTCTAGCTTGTAATATGGTGTGTTTGTCTTTTAGTGTTTCAGTTATTCCTGTTTTGTGTTTTAAATCTTCCAGTGTAATCTGCATCTCTTCCATATCTTTTTTAATTTCCTTGAACCATTTTATTTCATATTTCGTATTCCTGTGGTCTTTTATAATACATTAGTTTCTTTCATATTAAAAATGATTAAGAAATTAATAATTATGTAGAATTTTTACATAAAATAATTTTCATAAAATAATTATACCATGAATCATTTGTTAGATGACAAAATATATTGTAGTAA
This sequence comes from Catonia carolina, assembly GCA_035578175.1. Taxonomy (NCBI): domain Eukaryota; kingdom Metazoa; phylum Arthropoda; class Insecta; order Hemiptera; family Achilidae; genus Catonia; species Catonia carolina. The sequence goes on from JAQMRL010000001.1 coordinate 334,271,592, forward strand.
TTTTACAATTAAGTTTATACAGTTATTATTGTTGTCGATCAATTTTTTCACAATTAAATTCTCTGCTATTGTGATTAAAACAATTTATTTATTGCCAATTTAATTTGTACGTCAAATTCAAATAAAGTACTCGTATTTCTTGACTCCAATTTTTTTCTTTTGCATTCCATTTTTTTTAAAAACAAACTAAAGAAGGTACAACTCTGGAACCCATTTCTTTCAATTTTTCTAAATTTACCCATTGATTGTAGCCCTAGTAATTTCATTATGACTTCATTTTACCGGGGTAGGAAAATCGGTACAACTATTTCATTACGTATTACTCGATAATAAAGTGTTTGAGGACCGTTGTTTACATGAAGGGTCTTATTACTTTTAGCCCTATTATTAAATTAAAATAGATTCCGTGCTGTTTAGAATCACCGAAGAATTATATTTGGAAAAACAAAAAACTGACGTACAATGACAGACTTTAGTAAAAATCATAAATGTGCAACATAGATTTAGCCATACGTCTAATTTGTACAGTCGTTAAGTGTATTATAATTAAAGTAATAGATAGGAATAAAACAAAAATATTAGTGTATCGAAGTATTATTATAATAAATTAACATCGATATAACATACGTAATCTTCTAATAATAAACCTTGTTTAAATAAAGATTATGATTTTTAAGTATTATAATCCAAGATTTGCTTAAAACAACGTACGTAGACTTCATTAACACTTGATTCAAATTTTCAGTCACGGCCTAGATGGGGAAGCTTGCTTGAGAAGAGCTGCCTGTGAATTAACGAAAGTAATGCCCATCGACACCGTCGATGAAATTTTGCATCTATTACTAAGGTGAGTAAGGCAATGCATATTTCTCAGCTGCCAGTTGGCTCTGAAAGTACTAATATTTAAAAACAAAATACGTGTTTTTTTAAATTTATTTACAAAGGGGTTTTCACCTTAAGCAAATATAAGTTCGAGGGTTATTTTTTCTACTTCCGATTGGTTATAAAAATAAAAAATAATGAGAATAACAAAATAAATTTATTATCAAAAGTTTCATACATTCTTGGTTACTTTTCAGCATAACTACCATTTTAATTGAGGTATTTATCATATCGATGTACAAGCCTTTCAATACCCTTTTTATAAAACGTTGCCAGTGACTTGAAATGGGTCTTCTCGGTGTCTTGGAGCTCGTCGTCTGTTCGGAAGTTGTGCCCTCCACGCCACTTCTTCAGTTTAGGGAACAGGTAAAAGTCGCTCGGCACTAAGATGGGGCTACACATCGAATGATCAAAAATGTCCCATGGAAACGTACCAAGGAGCTCTTACGTTACTACACCACTGTGAGGACGGGCTTTATCATGGATGAGCATAACTCAAAAAGTGAGCATTCCTCTTCTTTTGTTTTAAATGGCTTTCCGCAACCACAATAAATCTAGAAGGTTACTATGAAACTTTATGGGGGTTTCGGAGCTACCAAACAGATGACGAGCACCAAGATACCGTGAATACCCATTTCAAGTCACTGGCAGCAACGTTTTATGAAAAGGGTATTGGAAAGCTTCTACACCGGTATGATAAATGCTTCAATTTAAGTGGTGATTATGTTGTAAAGTAACCAAGAATGTTTGTAACTTTTGATAATAAATTTGTTTTATTATTCTTGTTAGTTTTATTTTTATAACCAATCGAAAGTTCAAAAAATAACCCTCATATTGAATATTTTTTAGCGCATACAAGAGTACAGAATGCGTAAATATACGTAATTAAAATTTCATTTAAAAAGTAAAGAATGTGGAGATTAGTTCTGGTGCTGATTACACTACATCTTATGTACATGTTTATAGTAAATTTCACAAAATTTTCAGTAGATGCCAACTCTATAAAATAAAAATATGTATAGATTTTCTGTTAAGAAACGAAGTTTAGCATACTTCAAAATAATATGTTCAATATTATTTATCTTCTATTTGCTCTCTTGTATGCAGTGCAACTAACTGGAGAAATGTCTTAAACATTTTGGTGAATACATAGTTATTTAAAGAATATGATTATTTAATTTATATGAATACTTTTTTCCACTTTTAGCCGAAATATTTATTTAGTATTGTTTAGCGTACTTATGTGCTAGATTTGTAAATTTACGTACTTAAAAGTTCATGTAGTACGTAAAGAATGTAAAAATTAGTTCTGGTACTGAATACACAACATTTTAATATATATGTCTTCTTATAATTTCTTTTGTAACCTAATTCATTTATCTCATTTATACGTATTCATTTTTCGTTAGAATACGAAGTTCCACTGACTCCTAACAATGTTTCCAGTAATATTTATATATGATTTGTTTTGTGCTACTCAGTGCAACAAACTGGAAAAAGTTTTACACGTTCTGGTGAATATTTAGATGTTTCAATAATGTAATTGTTTAATACCTATTTACGTAGTGCAATGAAATTGTTAATTGCTTAATGATAGTATTTGCCTTACGGTACCAATTTTCATTAATCGACAGAAATAGAGATATAGACAGTGAAATATCAATTACAATAATGCATTCTAAATTTGTCTTCTCAGAGTACCTGTAGTGATCTCTATTATCCCAGATTCTGTTATTATAGTGCAATGAATAGTTAAGCTTTCATTGTTCGTTTTAACGTCATTTATTAAAAAATTATTTTGAAATTGTGTTTGTGCACTCTATAGTTTTTCACTTTGTTTAATCGGTGCATGGATATTTCTCGATAAAATAAATTATTAAATTCAGATGTTGATTTTATTTTAAATTTTCATGTGAAGCAATGTGCGTCTAATCCAAACAGAAAGTAACGAAATAATTTTCTTCATTGTACCAAAAAACCGATCCTCCAAACTCTATTAAATATCTGGGAATTACATTAGATAGATGATTGATTTGGCATAAACACACATAACTACAATTAAAACTCGCTGCACTCAATGGTTGAATAAAACAACTTTATTATCTTATATATCGATGATCTTCCACTCCGAGAGAAACTACTTCTTCCTTTTGGTGTGCTACCCGTTTTGGTTTTAGTGATCATCATGGCTACTTTTATGGTTTTGGTTATTATCGGGAACGATTTCGCGGAGCTCTTACCAAACCAGGACCTCATATTGACGTCAGGAAATCCTTCTTCTGCCAGGATTTATTTTTTCTTATATTTTCTCTTGTAGAGCTAATATCTAAGATATCTGCTAAATGCGTAACCCAGAACTGGCAGCAGGCTTCTTTAGCATTATATTTTTATATTATTTTGTATTGTCTTGTAATACTGTTCTTGATGATACTTTAAAATAATTTCAACTATCCTATCAAAAATTATCTCTTTATCTTTAAGGAAATGCTTAAAACAACAATGAATATTACTTAAAAAAACCATATTTCAGAGAAAAAAGTTGATGGAGAAATATAAAGTGAAAATTTAGAAATAAAGTGATAAACAAAGTTTATATATTTATATTATGTTTTGATTTTAATAACAAATTCATTTTGTTACAGGAATGAAGATGAAGAGATTCACTGTAAAAGGACATACAAGAGCGTTTCAGAAATGAATTACAATTGTTCGTTTTCGTTATTAGGATTGGCTTCACATGTACTGGAAAAAACATTTCTTATTACATAACATTGATCACTACAGATAAACACAAAAAAATAACTACTGTAATTATTTTTTTTTATTTTGTGCGAAAATAGATTGTAAACAGAAATATGAAGTTCCATTCCCTTTATTAGTTGTAGTTAAATACCGGACAATTTTAAGTAGCAAATGAAAATAAATTGTTATTTTATAACTAAAGCGCCCGTACTAAATGCACTTTTGAGTGAAGTATGTAATACCATATGAAGTTTATAAACAACAACATTTTTATGATGAAATTTTATGAGAAGGGGGATAACGTTATGAATTCACATATGCAAATTATAACTTAAGCTGAAATTTCAGTAGAATTTCTATATGTTTATTGTTGTATTTCATATTATTCGTCCTTATTACTGCGCCATGTATCTTATACATTTTCTACTGGTGAAAATTTTGCTATAAATTCTGTAACCAGTTAAAGATAAATTCATAAAATTACTGATCAAAAATTTACGAGTTTTTTTCGCAAAAATGAAGATATTTACTCGTAAGAGATAAAAACTGAGAAAAGCACAGTATAAGTACGATAATAAATTCACAAAATTGTGGTGTGTAAAAATTAATAAATCTGTATTGATTTCAGCCATTTTTTCTCATCGTATTGACTCAAGCCTTACGTTTCTCATGTCGTCAGTATAAACTAAACTAAAGTATTTAGTTAATTTGAGATACTTACGTCTAAAGATGCACAATTACTTACCCTGTATTACATTTTTCCTTTCTCTTGCCCTGTATAAAATATAGGTAAGGAAATTAATGTTTTCTAGTTAATTTCTTGAAATCAATTTTTTTGGAAATACACGTTTTCAGGTCCCTTATCATAAAAGCATATTTTTACCGAACGATCTGTGTGCACGTATGTGTGAACAAAATAAATTCAAAATGAAAATCGTGCGAAGTTAAAACCTAAAACTTAATTAAATTACCATGAGGCACAACCATTTCCATCAAACTTGATCAACTAGAAGTAGCAGTTTATTTGTGTGATTTTCTTTTTTGCGTTTCTCTTAAAAACGGCCGCTACGATTTTGTTTAAAATCGCCTCATTTATTACATTTTCTGTACTACTCTACTAGATGGGGCAACTGCTATGTGTTTTGAAAATGGTTGGGCTGTACTCTCGTAGTAATATATTTTTAAATTTGCCATCTTAATACGCATTTAACAAGCTAAAATTTTGAAAGCATAACGTAAAGATCCATTTTAAATTACAATAGTAAAATAATATACAAAATCTGTTGCAAATTAATTGAGTTTTTAAACATAGTATTGATAAAACTGAGACAGTTTTGCAAACGTTTTTATCCTTTTTTTTATCTCGAACATCTTATTACACAAATTAATATTTCTACTACCACACTTATAAGAATTATAGATATTGGTAGCTCCGCAAAGTTTCAGTTGGCTACCTGCTATAGTTTTTGGAAAAACTAGTCTTAAGTAGGTTCCATTTCAACATGTGTTCAGGCACCGGTTAAGGTTCCATTAAGTTGTCATCCAGTGCACGGATTTACAGAGTTTTATTCCTGAAACATAGTAACTAGAATAAATTGTAATCAAAATGCTAACTAATAACTTAAGGATAAATTTTTAATGTTGCATGAATTTATTGATAGTTCAGTATATATTATTACCATAATTTACCTGCAGCTACAAAAATCTGAAGCTGACATGTAAGTTACTGTACTTTAAATATTTTAACAATAACTACCATTAATGAATCTTATAGATTTTCCTCAATAATAAGGTATGAATCGCACGACTATATTTATCTTGTCATAACAACTATTTCCAGCAGTAACAGTAAATTAACAGAATTTATTAATGTAGGCGCTTATTATTATACATTCGATTTCTTCTTCTACGTATCGATTTGTAAAAATGATTATTAGTGTTGATCATTTTATTTGGTTATACTCACTCATTTTACTCACTCACTCATTGATTTACCTACCCATCACTAGCTAGAGAATTTTATGATTTCTTGATCGATTGGCCCAATTGTACCATAGAGGTTGAAAAGAAAAGGTTTAAGATTTTCATAATAATTACATGCGCCCAAAAGGTAAAACAAAGACTATTCTAAAGAAATGTTATTTCTATACTTTTCCAGGGAATTACAGTTCAAAAATCGGGAGGCGTATTCTCTAAATGGTAGCTAGGAAACGTTAAGCATTTGAATTTCGACCATTTTTGTCTAAGGCATAAGAACTTTATAACTTGCCTACCAAAAAATATTATTTTTAAACCTTCCTAAATGGCTGTATTTCTGAAAATTGACATTAGTATTCCTCAAAAGTTCCTGTATTGGAAATAAACTCGAGCACTGATGCAATTACTTATGGATAACCTACAATGAATTTAGGTTCTAGTTACTTTTTTAACTTTTATAATATCATTTTTGTTGTAATTACAAAATATCTGCCAAAATTTATTGCATTACATCAGTAAATTTTTAAGAATCAGGAACCAGGAATCTTAGATAACCTAAAACAATTCAATATGTTTGAACTTAAAAAAGAAACAATACAAAATTCTTCGTATACTTATAATTATAATATAATTATCATAGTATACGCCCCGTTGGCGTAGTGGTTAGCGCGACTGGCTTCTACGCCGGGGTCCAGGGTTGGATTACCGGTCAGGTCTGGCATTTTTTCATCACTCATTTTCATTATCATCATTATCCACCGTCTGCATTAGCAGAAATTGCAGATTAATCAGGCGTAAAACAAAAAACAAATTACTTTTCTCAAAGGTTAGTGTATATTTACAATATTATTGAAAGTCATATCCTTAAAATTTCTACGTGTCTTCAAAAAGATTTCATATAAATGTCCGTAAATATTGTATCTATTGTAGCAGCTGAAATATTGTATATTAAAATGTAAATAAACTCATTTCTCAGTGTAACAGTTTAGGTTTTAAAAATATTTTAATTAGAATATTTTTTTATTTATAGCTCTTTTTTTACTGCGTGTGTACGACAACATGTGACACATGCATTTACTGCATGTCTGAATGTGTAAGACCACCAAATTTTATCACAAAATAAAAATAAACACTTGATCAAAATGGCTACTTCGAGAGGTTTAAGCAAAATACATTATAAGTTAAATCGTCCCTGTAACACAGTAGTTAGTGTGCTAAACTGCAAAGAAGGTTTGGTTTCGATTTCCAACTAGTCCTTGGAAAATGATTACACCTTAAAAGACAACGATGCTGTTACCTTAATCACTTTTCATTAAGCAATTAATGCGACTTTAGATACGCTAAAAACATTACAGAAACTTATGTACCCCTCTTTGTTTAACATATCACTAATCCAAAAGCAACGAAGTTGTCTTGTAACTGGAAACTTTCACACTAACAGCCTCAAAACAAGAGTATCGGTGTGATTATAAACGCTGCAAAATAAAATTATACAGTAATTATTTCGGATGGCATCTTGATCAAAAGGAATCTAAAGGTCTGGACGCAAAATTATTTTGTTGATCTTTGTGCAATAGTAGAATTATTAACTTAAGTTTTAACGGTAATTGTTGAATGCATTTAAAATCAGAACGTTTTTCTTCACCATAATTTGTACGGGGTTTTTCGAAGAACTTTTTGTGAATTAATATTTTTAAGCGAATGGTAGGTTCGGGGTGGAGGACACAATACAGAATTTTCTTAGTTTAATAATATAGTGAAAGGCTTTTGTATTTTGTGACTCTAAATGAAGCGTCAGTTAAGTAAATAAAAATTTTATTTATTCATTGAAGGTGTCTAATTACAAAGTTTTCCGTCAGGCCGCTCTTTGGCAAAATAAAATGTTATTTATTGTAGTAAAACAAAAAAATTTATAAACACTATTTACAACATAAATATGTAGAAAAAAGCAATGTCAATATAATTAATGAATTAATCATTGAAACAATTATAATATAATCAATTGAAAAAATAAATATTAATTCTTTTGACAGAAGAAAAAATAAATTAAAAAGTAAGCACATAATTGTACTTTGTAATTTGTTTTATTTATCATTGATTGTTAATGAAATAGTACGGTCACACAGGTCGCAATGACCTTTACATTTCTGCCTAATTAAAAATATACATTTTTTACGAGAGTTTACATTGGTAGAAGGGCTGCAAGGGCCATATTAGTACTATCGTCTTACATATTCAAAGGCAAATTTTGTTTAACGTGTCTCATCCTAATACTGTAAAGAACATGTCCGATTTCAAATCACTAGTTTCTTTTCCAAGAAAATATAAATTACTGTTTATATTAAACTAACGAGATATCTTGAAATTTCTTTGAAGTCTTTATAATAAATATAATTTAATTCAGATAATCGAAATTTTGAGTTTTTATTTTACTAGGTTGTGGTATGTTAAAATTCACTAGCAAGTAGATAATGTGCATGCTAAAACTGGGTGAAAGCTAAAACTTTTTCTGTGGTTTTCCTGAAGTGACTTAATTTTTTAAATATCTTCTTAGGGCTCTGTTGTTATGAGTGATAGAAACTTCTCGTTACAAATTACGTATTACTAGCTTGCACAGAATTCTCGAAAAAAATTGATTCTGAGTTAGACAATAACGTTAAATCCCCAATTTTAGTTTTGTGATGGAATGTATTAAAATAAAATATTATAGTATAGAGTTAGTTAAAAGGTGTTAAAAACTTATTTCGCCTAAGCGGAATACCAAGGCGCTATACTTTTTGGCTGAAATAAATTATTTTTCTTAAAAGAAAATCTGGTGTGAAACACTCACACAACTTTCTCTTACCAATGCAAATAATTAACAATATAACCTAACATTAGTATTAACACATTACAAATAAACAAAAAACTAACCTCAAAAAGCCTAACCTTATTTTAATCATGTGTGAAAGACGCAAAATGAAAATCAACCTCAGTTTGACTTAAAAATACGGAAAATCACTCTTTCACGCTAAACAGGCCCTGTACAGAAAAATGCTCTAAATAAAAGTTGTAGATGTTTTAATTTCCTATAAATTTTATTTTACCCTTTTGTCGTAAAATGCATACTAAGGCTGAAATCTTAAAAAAAATCAATTTTTTACACATTTCGTGAAAAAAAAACGAAATCGCTAATTATTGCTAAACTAAGCGTTACATAAAAAAATGTTGGAATTAAAAGTTTTAATATTTTGAATTCTCTACAACTTTAATTAAATTCATTTTTGTGCTAAAATGCATATTAAAGCCACAATCTTAAAAAAACAATTTTTTACAAGAAAACAGCCTCTCCTAGAATTTCAGCAGACATTGCGCCTACCCTATCTTGTGGAGCATAAAAAATTTAGTAAATAAGGCGATTTTTAAAAAATTCGTATGACCCTTTTTTGAGAAAATCGCAAAAAAGTAAAAAATGATACGAATAAACTGCTACTACCGGTTAACCGAATTTGATGAAAATGTTCGTGTCGGGTCCGGTAATAGTATCTAACTTAAGTTTTAAGTTCTAAGTTCGTACGATGCTCCGTTCTTGAGATATACTGTTCACACACACACACTCGCGCGCTCGCGCGCTTACACACACACACACACACAGACCAATCTCTAAAAACATATTTTTGGGTTCAGGGGATCCGAAAACCGTGTAGATCTGGTGAAAACTCGATTTCGAAAAATCGACTTGAACGCAATACTTTCCTTCCTATATTCATATAGGCAAGAGAAAGTAATAATAGGAATAAAAAGTATTAACATTTTGTAAAAATTAGGCATCAATGTAAAAAAAGAAATATTCATTTTGAATATTTACAAAAGGTAATCTATAATTTGTATGTTTTTTTAATGTGATTTCATATTATTTCATTAAACTGCATAAACTATTAAACTTTCATGATTTTCATTAAACTGCTCATCATGGAACTTTGTGAACATCGTGCTGTGTAAACGTTGCCGAAATCATTGCCGAGAATTAAAATAGGTATCTCCGGTTGCACTACGCGTGCTGAACGCTTGTTGACGAAGCTATTAAGGCGGCCACTGGATTTTGTAATTTTTCGTTGCCTGTTTTGTTTTTAATTTACGATCAGAAATTTTAAACCAATATCCTTTTTTTAATGGCAATGGGAATTAGTATTTAATGTACGTTATCTTGATTTACATGCCCTTTAAAAATTATGAATAGAAAAAAAAATTAATTTTATCTATTTACTTTTTCTACAAAATAATCAAAAATATTACCTTGTTTGTAAAGTTGATATCAGTTATACTAAATATAGCAAAAAGTCCACTTTGCATAAATGTCTTAGAAAAATTACATTTTCGTGGAAAGTTTTCGCATAGTCAATGAGATATTCCTTGATAGAATACTAATACTTTGAAGTAGAATACTAAAATTTATAAAATATTACAATAACCTGTTTGATAGAAAATATTCTAAGATATAACTTTTATCTAATATACGACTCGTAGCTAATGTGTCTTCCCTCTTAAAAGCAGCTGGATAATGTAAGAGGAATCATTCCTTCATTATGTTTGAATATTCTGTGCGTCCAATCACTTAAATCGTTTATCATACCATTCTATAAAAGTAAAATAAAATTCGTACATTACGTGAAAGAAGCGAAGTTTTCAGAGATTGTGTATTTCAAAAAATTACTGATGAAGTAAGTAGTCGTTACAGAAAGTAGAAACAAGAGAAATGCACAATAATTTGTGAGGAGATCGTAGGAGTGCGTGCAGAAAGCAATAATTGATCATTTAAATGTAATTCCCAATTGTAATGAAGTGATAGGTATAGTTGTTTGTTTGCGTAAGGTTAAAAATTAAAAAAGAAATATGATCGATATTGTCAAACGTCATATTAGTAAATTATACCGTAGGATTGCAAAGCTTTAATTTATGAAAAGCTTTCATCAATCTTTATTTCGTACAAAATAAAAAATATGTTTTTGTTGTTCTTTTTCTTATTCTTATTCTTCTACTATTCAAGGATTCTACCATTCCAGGACCTGTTCCTGTATCCACCTAGCTACTGGTTTCCCCGTATCACGCCTTCCAATCAGTTAGTAAACTTTGGCTAATCTAGGAATCCTTCGTAAAGACGAAGATGAAGATGAAATACTTTGTTCTCATAATGAGTAGTTCATTGACAATAATAATGTCGTTGGAAAATTATAGCATTCTGCAGAGTCTTAAGTATTTATTACTTTATGTTTACTTTAATTCTTATTTCAGTTTTTATGAAAAAACTTTGTAAATTATTCGAGAGAATTTTTATTTTAATAAAAGTAAAACATAATATCGTTTTGCCTATTGTTTTCAATAAACCCACGCTTTAAATTGAAATAATACATTATCAATTTCGAAACTGACATGATTTCTCTTTTAAAAAGAAGATTAAATTATTAAGTAAGAGAAAAATAAAATGATCTGTTATTGAAAATATAAATAGAATTTACTGTTAATAAAAACAAGTAATTATTGTAAAGATGAAACTATGTCAAGAGCTAATTTTATTTTTAACGTTATAGCTACTAAACATCCTACAGCTACATACTGAATCAATTTCATCGAATTGATCATTAATTGCTAAAATTGTACTGATACTTCATTACATTACTCATAATACGGGAAAACTCAAATACCTACTTTGTTTTTACTGAATTCAACTTTCCAACCTAAGATGGTAACAATATTTTGTAACAAATCTACCAATGTCAAAAATAATTTGCAAAAGACAAAAAATAAGTCAAATTTTCGTTGAATTGGCTATTTTACTGTCACGGTGTGAAGTACCTGTGGTATCTTTACCGCCAACTGACGTAGAAGAAACACTTTTTGACGAAATAAAGACTGCTGGATTTAAAAATGAGGAATATGTTTAGGTTAACTGGGAGATGCTCACAACAACTATCAACTGCATCAAAATGGACGCTATAGAAGAAAACATTGAATCCTGCAAGGACATACGGGATACAACTCTAGGTCACCAAAAATTCCACTATTAACATTATAGAATTGTTAAATTTAGTTTTGTGGTCTAAAATAATCCGAAGGAGATAAAAAGAAGAATTGGAAGTACAATACAGAAGGTTGTGCTAACGTATGGTGCTGAGATATGTGAATTGATTGAATAAATAAAAAGAAGGTACACAGGAGGATTTCCTAAGGATAAGTGTTGTAGAGTTTTAAGGCTGGACCACGTAAACAATTGTATTCTCTAGAGGATGGGTAAAATTGAAACTATTGTGGAAGATATTAAGAGAAAAAGGTCGCAGTGATATGGGCACCTGCAAAGAATCGTGAACGGGAGTGGCCTGTTAGAGACTTCAGTTGAGTTCCTTTGGAGAGTTAAAGAAAGGGCATCCAGCGACGAGGTGAATTGATAGTCTCATGGAGTCTATAGAAAGGAAAGAGCCGGCAGAAGAAGATTGAAGTGATAGAGAAAATGGCGTCTGAGTGTTGAAAAACACAAAACTGTCAATTTAAGAAAAAGCAAATTTGTCAACAAAATTATCCATAAATATCCCTATAATATTCTATTATAATTGTTATATTACATATATGTAATATATTTATATTTTATAATATGTATAATATAATTTATAATATGCAATAATATATTATACAATATTATACATAATTTATACAATATTTATATTAATAATATAGACTACTATAATTATACCTATATCATACGATCCTATGTATAAATTAGAAAGTAGTCGTTGTTATAGGCTTGAAAGTCTGTGACGAATTATGATACTTTGTAATGTTTGCGGAAAATAGTTACAAAAACATTAATTAATAATGCCATTAAGAAAATAAATTAATGATCGCAAATAAAATAACGTAAACAATTCAGATGTGTCATAACAAAACCTGGTAGATACGCGGCCGGCCCGTTGTATTGTGGTCAGGGCAACTGGCTTCTGCGCCAGAGTCTCGGGCTCGATTCGCGATCTGGTCTGGCATTTTTTCATCACTCATTTTCATCTATAATCCTTCTCATTAGCAATAAGTGCAAAACAGTCGGACGTATAACAAAAAAATTAGTTGCTGTCGTGTTATGTTCACAACTTATAACTGAACTATAAATGATGATAACAATACGTATAACATGTTTTGTGATTAATGTAAATTGATTAAATGTAAAATTGATATAAGTTAGTGATACAGTCAAAAACGGAATCCAATCTATCAATAACAGATCCGGCAGAAGCTTCGCACAAAATTAAAATCTATTTAAATCGTACAAAGAGTTGACTTAAAATTTTTTAAAAAATCTGGTGTGAAACACTCACACGACTTTCTCTTTCCAACGCAAATAATTAACAATATAACCTAACATTAATTATAAAACGTTAGAATTAAACAAAAAAGTAACCTCAAAAAACATAACCTTATTTTAACCTTGAATGAAAGTCGCAAAATGAAAATCAACCTCAGTTTGGCTTTAAAATACGGAAAATTACTCTTTCAAACTAAACTAGGCTCTGTAGAGAAAGATTCTCTAAATAAAAGGTGTAGATCTTTTAATTTCCTATAAATTTGATTACATACATTTTTGTCGTAAAATGCATACTAAGGCTTAAATCTTAAAAAATCGATTTTTTACACGTTTTCGTGAGCAAAAAAATCAGAAAATCGCTAATTACCGCTAAACTAAGCGTTATACAAAAAAAATTGAAAGAAAAGTTGTAGGATTATAAATTCTTTACAACTTTAATTATAGGTATACATTTTTGTGCTGAAATGCATATTAAAGTCACCAAAAACTAAACTAAATTTGACCGAACTGTACATAAAAATCTTGAAACATGAAGTAGATGTAGGCAAAGATGACGACTAGGATGGAGATTATAATGATGCCGTTGATGTCTATTAGTAGTAGAAGTAACATAAATGAAAATGTAAATGATTGAATGGTACAATGATTAACAAAATCGTTTATGTAAGTCCATTGATTTAACACTTTTCCGTCTGCGAATATCTTCGCGGTTGTCAAGAGGGTTGATTGTAAGAGAATTTTGATGTGCTTTTAAATTTTTTAAATAAAGCAAAATGTGTTAAGCTACGTTATTTAATAACTTCATTTATGAATGGCAGGTTTGAATCGCTGCAACAGCGATGCAGCTGTGTAATATTTCAATGGTTACATACCAGTTGGCTGCAGTGACGTCACGCAGTCTCAGGCATTTTGATTGAAACCACTGCAGTGTTTTTATATTCAATGAACTAGCTGTAACCCGTATGTCCAAACAGATTTGAGAATAACTTTGTATAAGAGAACGTTATTTTTAAGAGAAAGTCTAAACTTACTGCACCTACATGAGGGGCACTTAAATATTGCTTATTTAAAATGAAGTTTATGTATTCAGAAAATAATCAGCAGTAAAATAGAGATTATATTTTACTTTCACAGTTTGTTAAAATTTGCTAACCGAGAATCAGACACGGGAGGTTCAGTTTTACGTGTAGCAAAACTGAAGATTTAAAATGTTGAAAATAAAAGTATCTTCGTATTTCTGTTTGTAGCTACAAAATGTATTTTTGTTATTTACATTTTATAATTAACTACAAGCAAAATAACAAAGGAATAACATTTTGAAATCAATCTATCTTTTGTTGATAAAATAAAATTTAGTTTTCAAATGTAACCGGGTTTTAAATTATTATTTATTTAAGAAAATAATAATTACGACTGTTCATAAATTTTAAGTTGTATTTAAATTTTTGAATATTTTTCTTCATATATAAATATTATTCCATAAGAAAATTATGTATTAATCTAGCGACGTTTAATAGGAACATGTTAAACTAGTTCTGTGTGGCATATCTCAAGGTCGCTGTTGTAGAAATTGTAACCACCCTGACATTTACATTTTTGTGTTAAATTTTTCATGTGATAAAATTAAATTAAATATAATAACAATTTATTTGTTTAGACTAATTTCATAAAAAAGTAAAAATAAAGTTAAATATTTAAATAAATCTAGTTGGCTATTGGCAGAAACGTCATTTTTTATAAAATCGGTTCGTATTAAAATAAAATAGTTACAAGGTTGGTTAAACACTCCTTAGATCTAATTGACTTCTTTAAACAGGTGACTTTCTATCAGATAATCAGAAAGGCAAAATTTACTAACAAATAATTAAGAGTGCCAAGAAATACGTATTGCTAACAAACATTTATGTCTATGTGATTTAAGTATTCCAAATAAAAGTACTTATATAATGATGCTCCTTTTATTTGAGAGGAAATATTATCATATGTATCTTCACTAGAACCTAAATTAATTTTATAAATCTACTACAATGATGTTATGATTTTATATTTAGCAGTTAATTTAGAATATCCTAAAATTCTCTATCCGAATGCAACTTTCTAATTGATCTCTGACTTGTAATATGATCAGTTAAATATGCAATTAACAGTGGTTCAATCATAATGTAGGCTACTTAGTTCTATTTACACATTTATCCCTGAATATATTACTAAACCTATTAATTGCAATGATTTTAAAACGTCATGAGGTTACTAAGTTGGAAGTTTACGTCATATCATGATCGGGAATTCGGAACCAGCCTAGTCACAAAGTCGTCGTCGTAAGTCAGCTGTTTAACAGCTGATTTTCGGAGACGAAGGTTCCGCGGTTGAAACCCTAGTAAAGGTAGTTACTTTTTTACCAATCCACGGTTACTTTACTAGACGGTAGGGATCATTAACAATGTGCGCAGTGAAAAGCCCCATCCTCTGACGTCACTGGTCACCAGCGGGGTGACCAGCGTGGATACGTACCGTGTCGGTCTGTGACATTTACTAGTCTTAATACGGTCTGTAATACTTTACTAGTCTTTAATAATGGTGTGCTGGGCGAATCCCGGTTGTTCTAATCACGATAGACACCAAGGAGTCGGACATTATAAGTTTTACCGTTTTCCAAAGGCGATTTAAACTAGATTGAAGAGGATAAATGCTTGCAAGCGGGCCGATTCATTTTCTACTGATATTGGTCGCGGTGTTTAATACATTTCGACGACGAGGATTATGTACGCGATTTAAAGTCCAAGTTGCTACATCTTCTATTAAAACGTGTCTTAAAGACGAATTCAGTGCCACATTTAAATTTACCGATTTGTTGTAACGTTCTACGTCCGGTAAACGCGACTTGTAGTGAAAAACAATTTTAAGGAAGTTTATGATATTTTAAACTCATCATCCAATTATAACACAGGCAGTTCACAAAATGAACGGATAGCCGTAGAGCAAGGTAGGCCTCGTTTTAATGAAGACATTTTCCGGCAAATTTGAATGTTGCGCAGTCAGAGGAAACCGATCTCTTAAAACGTGAAAACGCAGAATTAAAAGAAGAAAACAAGTTACTTACAGAAAATATTCAGGCCGCAAACGAAGAATTATTAAAATTAAAATCTATTTCCCGTGTAAACATACCTAAACCGCTGTGTTTGTAAAAACAATGCAAAAATCCTACCGTCACTATACGCACCGGCCGAGTTGTTGTGGATCAGCTACATCATCTTACATCTCACAGCAGCTGCGTGTGACCACTACCGTCTAGTGTAGTAACCGTGTACCAATCTGAATACTAGACAGTGGTTGCCGGTGTACTTTGATGGTTGGGGTTCAAATAACCATACTCTCTCAGAAATGGTCGGCCTTAGACCGTACAAGACTGGACCTCATTTACACGTCATACATATTGTCCTCATCCAATTGAGTCAAGTGGTTGCTTTTTGTTCTAAATTGAGCAGATTGCAACGTACATATACTAGGAATTAAAAAAGTTTACCTAATATTTTACTAACAATTACAGTGAAATTATTGAACACCGGATCTCAATCTCCCAAAAATATTGGTAATTTATTATTTTTTCTTACTTTATAATTATTTTTTCAGTAGTGTTTTTGCTAAAATGATTAATCTTGCAGAAGTCGAGGGTATTCTCTTTTTTTAACTTACTTAAAAGTCATATCGTCAATGACTACAGAGACGGATTTTGAAATAATGTCAGTATAGCAAAACTTTTCCGGTCTCTGAATAGAAGGCATACATTCTTATATTTATGTGGTATAGGAATAATCATAATACTCATTAAAGTTCACTGAGCAGTAAATTTAAAAACATGGGTGAATATAGTTACTGCTCTTACTAAAAACCATTTCACCTTTATATAAAAAAAAAATCTGGTGTGAAACACTTATACGACTTTCTCTTGCCAATGCAAATGACTAACAATATAACGTAACATTAGTAATAAAACATTAGAAATAAACAAAAAACTAACCTTAATAAACATAACCTAATTTTAATCATGAGTGAAAGACGCAAAATTAAAATCAACCTTAATTCGGCTTAAAAATACGGAAAATCACTCCTTCACGCTAAACTAGGCTCTGTAGAGAAAAATGCTGTAAATGAAAGTTGTAGAACTTTTAGTTTTCTATAAATATGATTATACTTCTGTCGTAAAATTCAGCTAAGGCTGAAACCTTTAAAAATCAATTTTTTACACGTTTTCGTGACAGAAAAACAGAAAATCGCTAATTACCGCTAAACTAAGCGTTGCACAAAAAATATTTGAAATAAAAGTTGTAGGAGTTTAAATTCTCTACAATTTTTATTATATATTTTTTTGCGTTAAAATTCATATCAAAGTCACAATCTTAAAAAGACAACTTTTTTTACGAAAAAACAACCTTCCCAAGAATTTCAGCAGTCATGGCGCCTATCTTGTAGAACATAAAAAAATTAGTAAATGAGGCAATTTAAAAAAATCGTAGGAATCGTTTTTGAGAAAATCGCAAAAAAGTGAAAAATGACATGAATAAACTACCACTTCCGGTTGACTGATTTTGATGAAAATGTCGTGTCCGGTCCGGTAGTGGTATCTAACTTAAGTTTTAAGTTTCATGTTCGTACGATGTTTCGTTCATAAGATATTCTGTTCACACACAGACCAATTGGCAAAAACATGTTTTTTGGGTTCAGGGGGTCTGAAAACCTGTAGATCCGGTGAAAACTTGATTTCGAAGAATCGACATGAAAACAATACTTTCCCTCCTATATATTCATAGGCAAGAAAAAGTAAAAATAATCTATATAATGGGAAAGTCTTGGCTGACGCACTCACTCACTCACTCACCACTAGTTCTCCGACTTGAACAATAGCTAGAAAACTTAAATTTAAAGGTAATATTCACATTAGGGAAAATTGAAAAGTTGGACATAAAAAATTTCAACATTCTTCCGTTAAGGGGTTGAAACGAGTGTTCGACTCTTAAAGCGATATTTTTTTATTAATTAAGTTCCTGACGAGTTAGTTGGCTGGATTTAGGTGATGTTATTTATAGCGCAACTAAAATAAAATTACTCATTAACAAATTCCAAAATGTCCTCCTAAAGTTTGAAAGGGCATCTAACCCTTAAACCGATATTTTTTAAGTTTCGGACAAGTTAGATAGCGGATCTCGGTGGTGATGTAACGTATAGTGACGCTAAAAAGTTACACCTCGATGATTTCAAAAATTTATCCGTGAGGGGTTGAAAAGAGTATTCAACCCTTAAATCAATATTTTCAGTTTGCTTAGTTACAGACAAGGTACATGTCTGAAACTCGGTAAAGATGTTACCTGCAGTGCGCCTAAAAAATTACCCTTAATGACTACAAAAATTTAACTCACCCGTACGGGGTTGAAAACGATATTCAACAAGTTTCCGACGAGGTAGATGGCTGAAACTCGGTGATGGCATGATTTTTATATATCAGAAAATCTTTTTTTTAATTTATTTTTAATCCTAATTTAAAAATTATTGAAATAAAACAAAAGTATACCCAAGTGAAGCCAGGACAAGCAGCTAGTTGATTACAATCGCGAATGGTGGTGTATTTTTCCTTATACGAAATTTAATAATAATTCATGTCAACTTATTTGTGCATAAATACTACTCATCTTTAAGTTTCAAGTTAGATCTTCAAAATAATTTTTATTTTAAATATTCCATTCTGCAACGAGAAACAAACTTGAAAGTAAAATAGAACAAGAGGGACAAAATAGTATTAATTTTATTTATGTGGAGTATATACACGGTGTATGATGAGTCCTGAGGGAAAAATAAAATAACGGGAAAACAAATAAAGTAGGCGTTCCACCCTCATGCTCCATCCAGTCCAAAAATAAGCACTTGTACTTAAATGTATACATAATACAAGTACGTAATTTATTTTTAATTAGGTTTAAAAAAACATAACTTCGTTCTCTTTTTGTGCTGACAGTAGTGAGGTACAGTCTGGTTATCAAATTGTTTTTATTTTACCAGGTAACTTTATAATTATTTAAATAATTTTTGGTTGAGTTTCGGGATTTTGTTCAGAAACCTAACTTTTAAAACTAGCTGTCTACAGTTTTGAAATATATTATATTCATATAAAACTAGTTATTTATTCATTTTTGTTTCTTTAATTGAACTTAGTTCATAATCTGTCCACGCAGGAACAATATGTACACAAAATGGCAAACAAAATAAATTTTCAGAAGATTATTAAAATGATTCCTTCTTTCCAAATAAATTAGTGAAAAACAAATTTTTATTATACAATATTTTTTTCATTGATGAAAATAAGCAAAAATGTAAATAAGGCCGCCTTTGTGGCGAATTAGTTAGCGTGCTAGCCTAAAAAGCGGAAGGTCCCGGGTTCGATTTCCGTTCGGCTCGGGAGCGGGATCGGCACCGTAAGAGTGCAGCATAAGCACTCAAAAAAAATTAAAATATAGTATTGGTCTACGTTATTCTGATATTTATGTATACGCTTTTATCTTTGATTTCCATTTCTGGTGGAGATGCATCATTGACAAGCGTTAAGCGAAAGATATTTTTAAACTCACAGGGTATAGATGAAAAAACGCTAGAAAATTATTGTACCAGTAAACTCAAGGATATACAGGATATGAGTAAACATTATAAACAAAATTAATTAGTTATAAATGCTAATTATTTTCAAGAAGAACATTACCATCTGTACCCTGAATTCTACCATATTCTATGAAACCTTTGGATATTTTAAAAATTATTTGTGCTAAAATAACTTAATTACTTTGTATATATATACGTATTTGTGTATATATATTATATAAACCCAAATCCAAATACTATTGTAGCTCTCAGAATTTTATTAACGCTCCCTGTTTCTGTAGCTAGTAAGAAAAGGCGTATTTCTAAATTAAAATTAATAAAACGCGGCTTAAGAATTTCAAAGCCAAACAAAACTTAAAATCCGTTATTAATTTCTATTTAATATACATCGGCTGCCACTCTACACTACACATCCCTCATTAACGAATTTACTA
Organism: Catonia carolina; assembly: GCA_035578175.1. Lineage (NCBI taxonomy): Eukaryota > Metazoa > Arthropoda > Insecta > Hemiptera > Achilidae > Catonia > Catonia carolina. The sequence goes on from JAQMRL010000001.1 coordinate 334,291,599, forward strand.
AGTTTGAATTGAAGAATAACACTATATAGTCGATTGTTGTAATTAATAGCAGTTAACATCATTATCTTACAGTAGTTTATGAGTATTTTTCAAAATAAAAATAGTATTCGTACATTTTGTGCAATTTTTTTATAATTACCATTGAGTTCATTTACAAAAAATACATTTCAAGGGCGGTATTTCGGAGACTTGCATCACACTGAAAAAAGCTACCGCACAACTCTGGACTCCACTTATTTACTGTTTTATAAAAAATGATTCAAATATTTCATTCTGATCGCGTCTGTATAGTAGTGGTAGCGCGCTAATTTACGACGTGGAGGTCCTGGGTTCGACTCCCGGCTAGGGTCTGGGAATTTTCACAAGTAAAAACCCACTGTTTCATAACTTACCGTAGTCGCTAATAACCAAGCTGTGTATGCGACGTTAAACTAATATATATATATATATATATATATATATATATATATATATATATATATATATATATATTTCGTGTCGTTAGATTACGGAATAATCTATTATTTTTATATTACATCTTTTGTTGATATTGAATTGTTTACCTAAAATCGCTTGTCAAATCTAATTTTAAGTGTGTATTTTAAAGTTAAAAGTTCTACCCAGAATTTTAAAAAATGTATTTAAATTTTACAGTGGAATTTATTTTTATTCTGGTAAATATTAAATCTGTTCTTTAATTTAACTTTTTCAATGATATATTATCTTAGAAATGTTGAATTTATATAGAATTGAAGATCTTGGTGTAATGAAAACTATGCTCGTAACCTTTTTTAGAAAATTGTAACAAATATAATTCATGGAATGAACACTTACCAAGAAATATATTTACGTAATGCGAGTTCTTTTCATTATCATAAATTAATTTTTTACTTTGTTGTGCTAATTGTTATGACATAATAACGGTTTTTTTCAGGTAACAGTTACAGCACTGTAACGCTACTTTTTTGACATTATGTTTTATTGGGTGTAAACAATACTTTATTTTTTACTTTGTTTAATAAATAGTAATATATTTAATACATATATTAATGGAATATAGGAATAAAATTATTATTATTATTTTTAAATTATATTGACACAGTACTTCCATGAAAACTTGTAAGTATTTCATTAGTATTTTATACAATTAATAAATTATAAACAAAATTTTATTATGAAGTAACTAGCATGCACAGAGTTAAATAATTAGTAGATTTAATTAAAAAAACAAAAACATAAAATGAACCATATCCTTTAATTTTTTAACGGTTTAATTATTTCACAGAAAAAAACGTATGATGATATTACACGGTACAGAAAATATACTAATTAGTAACCTTTTAGTACAGGTGGTAGAGTCAGTTATATAACTTCCAATTAACTATTTATATTATGCAATTTTAAACAATTCATTGTAAATTATTATAGAAGTCACATATAATTCGTTCAAGTAATATTCTTTCTGTAATTAAAAATTTATGCATTTCATTATAACATTCTAACAAATCTTGCCCGATTGTTTTAATTATTATGAGATAAATTAACCAGTTCCATCAATGATTTTTTACTTTTTTATTTCGATCATTCGATCTTAATCTTCAAAAAAGAGATTACGCCAATAAGTAGATTGCTTTAGTAGGCTATTATGTAAAGGATCAGTTTAATTTTTGTAAAAAATTTAGTGCGTAACACTCATATGACTTTCTCTTGCTAATGTAAATGATGTACAACATAACCTATGTTTAATCTTGAGTAAACAATGTAATATGAAAAATATGGCGTGAAACACTCACACAAGTTTCTCTTGCCAATGCAAATTATGAACAATATAATCTAACATTAGTAATAAAACATTTGAAATAAACAAAAAACTAACCTCAATAAACATAACCTAATGTTAATCATGAGTGACAGACGCAAAATGAAAATCAACCTCAGTTTTGATTAAAAATACGGAAAATTACTCTTTCACGCTAAACTAGGCTCTGTAGAGCAAAATGCTCAAAATAAAAGTTGTAGATCTTTACATTTCCTATAAATTTGATTATACACTTTTGTCGTAAAATGCATACTAAGACCGAAATCTTTAAAAAATCGATTTTTCACGAGTTTTCGTGAGAAAAAACCAGAAAATCGCTAATTACCGCTAAAATAAGCGTTATAAAAAATAGTCGAATTAAAAGTTGTAGGATTTTAAATTTTCTACAACTTTTATAATTATACATTTTTGCGATAAAATGCATATTAAAGCAGCATCTTAGAAAAACAAATTTTTAACGTGAAAACAGTCTCATTAAGAATTTTAGCAAACATGGCGCCTACCCTATCTTGTAGAGCATAAAAAATTTAATAAACCAGGCGATTTAAAAAAAAATCGTAAGGGCCGTTTTTGAGAATATCGCAAAAAAGTGAAAAATTACACGAATAAACTACTACTTCTGGTTAACCTATTTTGATAAAAATGTTCGTATCCGCTGCTATCGTTCCGGTAGCAGTATGTAACTTTAAGTTTCAAGTTTGTACGGTGTTCCGTTCTTGAGATATTCTGTTCACACACACACACGCGCGCGCTCACACATACACACACACACACACACACACACAGATAGATAGAGAGGGAGAGAGAGAGAGAGACAAATCGCTAGAAACATGTTTTTTTGGGTTCAGGGGGTCTGAAAACCTGTAGATCCGGTGAAAACTCGATTTCAAATAGTCGACATGAAAACAATACTTTCCTTCCTATATATTCATATAGGCAAGAGAAAGTAAAAATATAACCTAATTTTAATCATGAATGAATGACGCAAATTGAAAATCAATCTCTGTAGAGGTTGTTGTTGTTTAGGTCATCAGCCAAAAGGCAGGTTATACCTCTAGAGGCTTTACTAAGTAACACGAGGATTGAGTTTGTTTGCAATCGCCTTCCTCATTGAGTAGAAAATGTGCTTATCAACCCTTTGAAAAGTACATAATTTCCACCCTGCAAATGACACCTTCATATCATTCACCACAAGGTCTGGCTGTATATTGAAATTCATTACTCTCAGATGAAATAACTCTGACACCTCTGCGTCTCTCTGTGTCTTCTATAACTCTACTTCTTCTCTTCTTAAATACTTCAGTCATATACTTCAGTCACACATACACACACACACACACACACACACACACACACACACACACACACACACACACACACACACACAGATAGATAGAGCAAAATTAGATAGAGAAAATTAGATAGAGTATAAAAATTTCAGTAACTTAAGCGATTTTCAAAAAATATCGTAGTAGCCATTTTTGAGAAGAACGTATGAATTAACTGCTACTTCCGATTAACCGATTTTGATTAAAACTTTTGTAATTTAAGTTCCATATTTCAACTTGTAGGATATATTCTTAATTGGTGGACCATGTGGTATAAGAATTACAACTATTTTATTTCTTGTAGTCATGGAACTAACAGATTGAGTGCAAAAAATTCAACACTCCACCTTTCTATTATGGGCAGAGATTTAACTCTATAGAGGTAACTTAAAAATACGGAAAATCCCTAATTGACGCTAAACTCGGCTCTGTAGATAAAAATTCGTTAAATAAAATAATAGATATTTTTATTTCCTATAACTGATTGTTTACACGTTTGTCGTAACGTGCATACTATGGCCGCAATCTTTAAAAAACCGGTAATAATGGATTTTGATGATAAAAAACAGAAAATCACTAATCAATGCTAAACTAAACGTTCCAGAAAAAAAGTTTGAAAAAAATTGTAGATTTTTTAAATTTTTTACAACCGTAGTTATACACTTTTGCCTAAATTTAATAAAAAACGCTGCAATCTTAAATAAAAACGTTTTCTACAATGAGAGCACAGCCCGCCAAGAATCTCAGCAGACATGGCCCTTACTCTATCTTGTAGAGTATAAAAATTTCAGTAACTTAAGCGATTTTCAAAAAATATCGTAGTAGCCATTTTTGAGAAAAACGTATGAATTAACTGCTACTTCCGATTAACCGATTTTGATTAAAACTTTTGTAATTTAAGTTCCATATTTCAACTTGTAGGATATATTCTTATATATAGGATATATATGTCTTCAGACCTCAAAGTCTTAAAACATTGAGGTATTTTTTCACGCGCGCGCGCGCACCCACACACACACACACACACACACACACACACACCCAATTAAGTACCAGAAAGTACTTTTTGGGTTCAGGAGGCCTGCGAATGTGTATTTATGGTGAAAACTCGACAGTAAAACAATATTTTACTTCCCTATGTATTCATATAGATCAAGAGAAATTAAATAAGACCAATTTTGATGTGCAGTGAACATAACATTAGTAACTGCCACAAAATTAAGTAACGTATGATAGAGGAATTCTGTTAAAACTATAAGTTAGTCGTAGTTTTTAATTTTCAAAAACGTTTATTATCTGTACCTTTACCAAATTCAAAACACTGTAAATTGATAACGGCGTATTTCTTGACCTACTTAATTATAAAAAATATTTTGTAATTTTTACCGATTTCAGTGAGCCAAAAATAAAACATCACTAACTGACGCTAAAATTAAGGACTGTAGAAAAACACAACTTGTAAGTTTTTAATTTTTTCCTTTAGGTTTTTAATTTTCTATAACTTTAATTTGTATGCACTTTTTTAAATAAGTATTAAGGTCGCAATCTTAAAAATACCATATTTTACCACAAGAACACAGCTCCACCCAAAAATGTCCATAAACATGAGGTTCTCTTAATTTTGTAGAGCACAAAAAGTGTAATGAGGCTGTTTTAAACAAAATCGTATAAGCTGTTTGTGAAAAAATTACAAAAAAGTAAAATTGGACGAATAACTGCTGCTCCGAATGATTGATTTTGATTACAATGTCCGTGTCGGGTCTTCTCGTGGCACCTAACTTAAGTTCCAAGTTTCAACTTCGTACGATTTTTTGTTTATGAGTTAGTTTGCTCACGCGCAGACACAGACCAATCGGTAAACACATGTTACTGGGCTCAAAGAAACCTATATTTTTAGTGAAAACTGGATTTCAAAAGTTTGACAGAAAGACATAATTTCACTTATCCTTACTGCATATTGGGCAAAAGAAAGCAAAATTAGTGATTCAAAAGTCAACGTGATGGTAAAAATGAATGAAAATTGAAAATAAATTTTTATCTTTGTCAAAAGGGGAAATTACTTATAAGTTAAATAAGATGTATTAATAGTTTTATATTTAGTAGTTATAGTATTAACTTTTTATATTCAGTTAATTTATTGTAAATAAATTACAATATAATATGATATTATGTCATAATCTATTAATTAAATTACTGGGTTGTAATTTTTGTATGTGTTGTCTAAGCGATACATTGCATTTATTGCTATAAAACAGATATGCATTAAAGAAGTTATAAAAAAATTTGAAGAAATATTTAGATGTTCTGTTTACATTTTATATTATACACAGCCTGTTACGCCATCCAAAATCACCCTTCCATTCCATTTTGGTTCTTCCATGTTTTCCTTATCCTTCTCAAGCTCCGTTTCCTCCTTAGGATGTAGCACTCCTCAATCGCCTTTGGAATCCGGTCCGAATTTATCCTTGCAATGTGCACCAACCACTGTCCTCTGTAGCTGTCAACTATTTCCATTAGTGAAAAAATATTCAGTTGCTATCACTATTATCTGTATTCCACAGTTCATGTAGTCTGGTACAATCACCACAGAGACCTCAAAAACCTCAACTCTGGACTCTACAATCTCTGTCTGTGAGCAGCTGTGATTTTCTAAGTCTCTCTTCGAAACAGGTTCAAAGAAGGAACAGAAATCACTCTATAAAACTTCAGGAGCGTGTATTTTTTACAACGTTCTGAATGTTCACAACGCTTTTTAACGGCCTCGTTAAAAAAAACTTCAGTACTTCTGACTGGGATGGTAGCTAAATATATATATATATATATATATATATATAAACATACATATAATATTAAGGGTCCCTGCCTGGAGTTACCGGCCAAAGGTCAGAATAGTAGAAGAGGAGGTGTCTGAGTGGCTTTGAGAGGGAATTAAACTGGAAGGTGGGTCTCTGAAAGAAACCCAGGGCTTGTCTAGAAACCAAGATAGCAGCCACACCACTGGACTTATCCACTACTAGATTAGTACACTGTTCCTTAAATCTTTAGGCCTACCCACCTTTAACCACCCAGAAAATAGACGGACCAGAATTATTTTTAAAGAACTGGAGATGTTAATAAAGAAATAAGGAATTCGGACTGTTGGAATATATTATATTACATTTAGTTCATATAGTACAACCTAAAGGATTATTTTTGCGAAGCTATATGTATATGTAAATTGAAAAAATTGCCTGTTTCATTATGGATCGTTTCATAAATTTTATTGTAAATTCAGAATTTTTATAAATTTATTCCACAATTCAGTTACTATTTATAAGCCGGTTATCTATACGCTGAAAAATAATTTTTCGAATTCATTCAACCAAAATATTTCGAATTGTATGAATTCCATTAATATGCAGTAACGTTTTCATACAATTTTTATTAGTATGTTTGAAATAATATATTAAACTTTTTATCAGGTACATTTTTACGTATTACTGTAGTCATTTATAATAGTAAAAAAGGTATTAATTAAACTATTCGCTAAAGCACATCTATCTGATTTTGAACGAGATTTTTCAAAATCTCATATAATTGAAATAAGAGGTCCTAAATATCAAAGCCGAGACTCGGCTTAATGGACATAATTTGTCCATTGAGTAAAATTATGGCAATTTATAGGTAATTATTCATTAATAATCGTAGGCTATTTGAAGATTATTCTAGAAAACTTCTGAAATATTATTGCTTTAATTTTGTTTTCAATATACATCAATTTTTAATGTATTTAAAGGTGGGATATCTCTTTTTTAAACGTATTTGGACTTGTCGGATAAAAACTTTTGGTATTTTTGCAAGTTTGTCCGCTTAAAAGTTTTTATTGACGTGCTTAGGTCTGTTGACGATTTTTTCCTTTCTATGATTAAAAGTACGTTCTAACGAGAGCTGAATATTCTGAAAGCAGGAAAGTAATTTAACACGGCATAATTATTCTATGTCGATAAATGTACTATACAATCTATATACAATATAATATAATGCAATCTCAATAAATATTATTTATTGAGAAAGTAATTTCAATGCATATTCGACTAGATCGTTTTAATTTTGTAAATATTTGGGTTCGTTACTGTTGTCTACGTGACTTTAGTTTTCTGAGGAAATCTAACCTCTTTTTATAAATATTAGCATGCTTACGTCTTATTTGATAAAAATTACATCGATACTTGTAATCTTGAATCATTTATAAACGTTAAAATTGCTAATCTTTTTGAAAACATCAACTTAATTTATAACACTATTGTTTGTTTCAGCGGTTCTAAAAATATCGAAATGATCAGTATATTTTTGATACATATGGAATGTTGTTACTATTAAGAAATGAAATTATCGAAGCTGGTATGTTTGCTTTTCGTACCTGCAACCTTACTTGCATCACCTGCGATAGACTACCGGAACTCAGAATTACAACCTACATTACAGAGGAAGAAAAGATATTTAGCGTTCCCGAAGGGAAGTTCATTACAAGTAAGTTTTTCTGATCTCCTTAAAACTATTATTCCCTACGCAAATACGTATATGTGTATTCTTTTTGTCAATATGTTTTCAGATGCATTTTATTATTTTGTGTATTGTATTTTGGAATAATATAAAAATTTCCAAATACACTCAAATATTTATTCTCTTGAACCAAAGTATTAATTGACTTTTATAAACTAGAGAATAAATAATAGATGAACGATATTCATTTTATTGAAACAATACCTCGTACTACGTAAAATCTGTCTGGTAAATTTTATTTGTAAAAAGCACACTGCTAATTAAAATGTTTGCAGATCAATATACTCATTGCCTTTTTTTATTCATTCGGAAAAATTACAATAAATATTTAAAATCATTCGTGCCTTCATGATTTTCACGCAATTTATGAATAAATTATTTTTAAATTATCGATTAAGAATTCATTCTGTAACAATATGAAAAGAGAAACAAACGAAATTTTACATTGTCTTTCTGAGTCGTAGATTATAATATATTCTGGCGCTATCATTGTATATAGAATGCAAAAGCTGGTCAAAGGTATTTTAAATGGAGATTCTTTTTGTTCTTAAATAAAGAGGTCTATCGAATTTAAAGCATTTTTGTGAAGAGAACACTTTCGGAATTCTGCAAGAAATCCATTAATGAAAATTAGTAAAATCCGTAACGAGATTTTGCGAAGTAAATAAATTTAAATCAAAAATTGGTGCAACTAATCCGTTTGCAAAGTTGCGACGTTTAATTTTTTTTTTCTTTTTGGCTGTCATTATTGTGCCAGTTATTGTTTATTTAAGTTCATATCTTATTTCATAAATAATATTGATACGAAAAATTGCTCAATCTCAAATTACTCAATCTGTTCGTTGCAGGGCTAAAATAAATAGTTCTGTTTCTTATCACATGGTCAGCCAATTAAATGACTGATCCATTTAAGAACAGTAGAGGTAGAGGTGTAAAAGACACTAATCAGAGTTATCTTCTCTGAAAGTAATGAACTTTTTTATACAGCCAGACCTTGTGGTGAATGAAGTGAAGGTGTCATTTGCAGAGTGGAAAGTATGTGCTTTTCAGAGGACCCGGCATGCTGATAAGTACTTTTCCACTCAGTGAGGAAGGCAATTGTAAGCCACCTCACTCTTCGTTTTACTTAGTAAAACCTCTACAGGTTCAAACCAGCCTTTCGGCTGATAACCTAAATAACAACACGAAAAATTTCAAAATAAGTGATAACGTAATTGTGAAATTGGTCGTTAAAAATAAATTAGTAATTCTGTGCGAGTTAATTCACAGCGGTCAGCTAGTATAGTAGTATTGTTTTATTAAACAGTTTGAATTAAAATAAATTCAGTATTCGCTGTATATATTGTTTTGTGCATGCTCTATTTTATTTACAATCTATAAAATAACAATTAGTAAATTTGAAATTTAAGTATTAGAATTAATTACGTATATTGATTTGTTGGTGACACCGCCGCAGCAACCACACTAGTTGTTTTGGAGTAAATTTCTTGGCCATTGGTACTTAAACCTCCTCCGCAGATTACCTGATATGTCGCGAATTCGTCTGCTGTATATGCACATGCAGCAGACTATATTATTTTTTTCGTGTGTTTGAAGTTGAGCGTGAAATTAATTACAATTCTTTTTAGCTAGATCTGTGACGTATGGTAGAAGTAAGTCGTTGTGTACATAAATCGTTATATACATGTATTTTAATAACAAAGTTAGAAAATTTATATTGAAATTCATTTTTTTCTGTTCAATAGTTGGTGTATTGCTTTCTTGTAGCTGCACTCGGCACACAAAACTTTTTTACTGTAGGTATAACATTAGGAGTAGCGTGGGAAATACCAACAGACGTAAAATCTTTAATAATAAAAAACATATCACCAAATTCAATAAAACGTCGAGACGCCAGAGATCTCTACCCATCAATAGAGGGATTTTTACACAGGTAATTTAAATTTATTATTTTAAATTACTTCCGTTAATTATAAAATTACACGAACCTAACTACTAACTAATTCAATTAAATGAAGGTTGAAAGAACTACCTAAAATGGAAACATATATTTTAGACTAGAAGTACTTATTAACAAATATTAGGTACTAGTAAACGTAACCTTATACTTAATATGTTTAACCTATTTTCAGTAAAAATTGCTACTTTAAATTAAATAAGAATTCATGCAGATAATAAATGTAGAATGTGATGCAGCTAACTGCTCTTCTTTTTTGGTGAATTTAAAATCACTTCATCAGCTTGATCATTAGCGACTTCTACGAGATATTGAACGATGCTTTGAACTCACTGAATCTATTGATTCCGATTGGTTAAATAGCCTATAATCAAATGTGCATGATACACGACCCTTATTAACTAATTTTAAATATACATATATCAGAAAACAGCAAAATTTAATTATACAATTGAGTGGTTTATAGAATGAATATTTAAACAAAAAGAGAAAATTTCTCAGTCATTTTCTGCTATAGCAAGAGTATATAGTTTGTAATTCCCAAATAAGTTTTAGAGACTCCATCCAGTCTATGGTTGAAGTGAATACTGAATCTAAAGAAATAAATTTTTCTGCCAAACGGTGAAAAGTTATTGCTTATGAAAAACATAGGTTGATATCTCCATGAACATTTATTCAATACGAAAAGACATGAGCATTAATAAATAATTTTAAGTATTTTATCATGATGATTTTATCCATGTTAATAAACTGGAGGCCTTGATATGGCTTTACAAATATTACTTGCTATACTTTGACCATTCCTCACTATTTTCTCTGATATTTCTTGAAAATTTTCTCTGTTATTACTTCCAAATTGCATAATTTGTAGACTTTCTTCTTCAGGTTAGGTGTGAATGGACAAGCCTGTGTTCTGCGTGCTATTTGTGAGGCAACTTATTCATCCCAAGGAAACGTTTCCTTTATTGAAGAAATTCTTCATACCATATTTTTGTAAGTTTTAAAAATACTAATAAGTCCGAACAATAAAGTAATAAAATACTAATACGAATTCTCTGTTTGCAAATAGCTGAAAAATGAGGGCAAGCGTTTGCATCACCGGTAAAATATATCTGAGAAGATTAACTGGATTCAAAATGTACAAACATTTTCAGTAAAAAATTACTTTGATTCTTTGGAAGTGCAATAGAATAAAATTTTCAGAGCACATTTGTTTTTGGTATTATTCGTTGCATCAGTCATAAGCGTCTACTCTGAAGTTAAGGAACATTTTTGGTGGGTTTTAATTTGTTATAACTTCCAGGCCCTGGCCTAGAATCTAAACGAGACTTCTTGTTTTTCTAAAAAAAAACAATAGTTCTATTACAAAGAATTTAAAAAACAATAATTATACTTTATGTGTAGTAAATAGTTTATAGTATGTGTTTTTCTGGTTTATAATGTTTCTGTATAATACATACTCGTAGACATGGTTTTTAAATAAGAAAAAATTACGAAAATATGAAGAAATACGAAAATCTAAATGGGTAGTAACCTACAGGGAATAATTTAGAAATTTAAAGATACTTTATTGAATGAGCAAAATACTTCACTTAGCTTAACGTTAAACCTGATTCAAAAAATAAATTTTGTAGTTCCTTTAATTATTATGTAAAAGCAGAGATTTAAGTTCCTGCCTTTGTTTAATACTGCTATTACTTAATCTTAAAAGTATACAAAATAATTTTCATTATTAAAATAAACTTCAACAAAATAATTTTTGTTGACTTGGTTCACATTGTTTGAATTATTGTTCAGTTACTTATCTCCTGTGATTATTTTTGACGAGTTTTTGTTAAACGTGAGTTTCAATTCCGTCGTTTATCTCGATATAAGATCAAACAGAGTCTCAATGAAAAATGTTACTAATATAATTAGTTGAATAATTATGCCATCAAAAAGTCAAGTTACTAATTTTGAATTATTTTTATTTTTAGATATCCTGAGACTGATGAAAGTGATCAATTGAATGAATACGAATCAAGTGTTTACGAAAATCCACAGCGAAATAAAACTTTATGTTTAGAATATTACAACGCCTGTCCGACGTCGTTGTTAGACATTAACTTAATTAATTAAGCAAACTAATTGTAAAATAAAATAAATAATAAAACTTTTGTAAATGTTGTAGTGCTTTATATCACTTTTCTACCATAGAAGGTACTCAAAATGATATTATGGCAAATGGAATTTATGACAAGAATTTCGTCCAGTTACTGCTTTACCGTCCAGGAGTGATATCTTGGGGTGATAATAAGCAAATCCGGGATGACACCAGTCTATCTCAGTGCAATAGTTGCAGTTCTCAGAAACCTCGTAAGAAAGACGTTGTTCTGTAAACAACCACTCAAGCGTACATTCAGTTGCCATCAAAGGTCAGCTCACCTATCTTAGATTAGATATCTACACAGAGTCAGTAAACTCGGAGAAGACAACGTGCTTCCAATCTTATAAAGAGTGAAGTGTCGTTAGATCCCAAAAGCCATGCCAACTTACATTTTGTTTTCCCATACTCTTCTCATTTTCTCTTACGTAGCTCTTTCACTCAAATGTTATTTTATGAACTGAGTATTTCAGAAAATATTTCTGACAATATCTTTAATTTAAATAAAACGTAAACTTATTTAGTTCAGTAGGAACTAATTAATTTATAATAGGTTCAGCGTAAAATATCAGAATAATGATTAAGGTTAAGGTATTTTGAACATCAGGTTTTTTAACATCTTTTATACATATTTAAAAAAATAAGCATTCTCTGAATTCTAATTTACTCAGTCACTTGTGTTATAAAGATTTCCATCTGATTAATACTGAAATTCGTTGAACCAAAAAATAAAAATTTGTCTTAGTTGCTAGTCCATTTTTTGTATGTTGTTTTGCTGTCACTTTGCTTCGAAAACACGATTTTCATTTCATTTACTTTTTATTCGGGTCTTATATGAGAAACATAGTTACAACTAAACAAATTAAATTATATATTACTTTTTGTATCTGAGTAATTAGTACGCACCAGCTGCATATTGTGAACTAAAGATAAAAAATTCATTCCTTTTTTTATTGACTTATTGTCTGTTAGCTATGAATGCAGGGTACTACAAAATGATATAACCTTAGTGACAAATGATACGAATTCCGCCATTATTGGTTGGCAAACCCACTGTAATCTTAATTTGTTAGTCTTCACAGTGGTATATAATTTCATGTTTAGATTATTCACACATATTTTCTGTAGAACATTCATCATCAACTAGAGGGTTTGTCATTTTTTATTTTAATTTTTGGAGAACTTTGAAGTTGTTTACTCTAAAGTAAACTCAGTTGTAAACTCTAAAGTTTAACTAAATAAATGTGTGTAAAACGAAGTTTGATGAAATATTTCGTACTGGTTTTCTTATTATTTGATTACCTCTGCTGAAAAAAAGAAACAATTGTAACCAAGTTGCGATATCTGAAAATTTTTTTAAACAATTTTATGATGCAAAGACGTATTACATCGGAAATAATTTTAAGGTAATCATAACAGCATTGTTTAAAAATATATTTGTAATTTTTACTGGTTTAATTTTTAAGTCAATAATAAAATTGAAATTTTGATAGTTTTCTTACAAAAATTAAGTGCCAGTTTTGTAATCGAGACTAAGTTTCAATCGCGTCCGTATTTGGAAAGGTTATTAATCGCTTTTCACAGAAAGTTAGTGAAGGGATATAAATTTAAGGAATTAAAAAACAAAAGTAATTTCAAAACAAAATTATTGTATAAAGTAATCAATAATATGAACACTGTATAATACAAATAATATGGTTGATAAGGTGTCTTGTGATTATAGTTTGGTCATACAATCTATTAGCTATTAGTCAGTAAAACATAACGTCCCATATCCACATCTTTACTGCGTAGAAACCTTTTTGTCAATTATCACTTTTTTATATTCGTCACTAAATTAAATTACCGTTATATTTGTGTATTACTTATTCACTAATACATTTTCTTAACTTATTAAGCATATTAACACTATACCGTAACTGTTATGTACAAATAATTGCAACAAAAATCAATTTAAGTCGCATGTCAATTTAAATAATATTCAACTTGTAAGTATTGTGATGAGTACGTGATGAGGATTTCGTACAGTTTTCTTGTATTCATTTTCGTTACAATTAATTACTTTATAATGGTACAGTCTAATGATTACTATTTTGAACGCAGTTCCAACACATCACTCAGATACAGAAGACATCTTGTTTTTCCAAAAAAATCTAATTTTATCGTGAGTAGTACTTTTTCAAGCATTTGCAATAGATTTCTATTAAATCTTATAAGTCTCAATGTTAACTTTGGGCAACTCTCGCACACATAAAATTTCTACTGAACTGTAATGACATAACTCGACTACTAGTTGTATTGTAACATTTCACTGTTATAATTTACTCAAAGCATACTGAAATTAAATCAAATCTTTTATTTAAAGTAAATAGTTTACTCAAAAATTGATTGAGTAAATCTTTTGCTCAAATAAAATATAAGAAAAAAATGTTTATAGGTATTATTTGTTATCGGAAACTATATTATTGACAAGCACGCAATTTGATCGCTGCGTTTTACTGCATATTTTACATGGATTGGGCATGAATTTTTAACATAGTCCTCTAGAGAAGTTTGTTCAGGAGTAGCGTCAGCTGGTCACGGTACAAAGTTTGTTGGCCATTTAGTGCTACTTAGCAATTGATAGCTTCTCTCTACTAGCTGACTGACTGGGCTGGCCTGAAGGCCAGAACAAAATATAAATTACAAATAATATGTTTAAGTAAAGCATTGCCTAATAGTATAAAATTAAAACGTTTATTCCAGGTTCTTTCCTGACTAATTCTAAATAATAACACTTAGTACTTCTTAACTTATAATATTTATTAATACAGTAACTACTTACATTATTAAACTTATAATGACTAGAAAATTTAAATAAACTACGAATCGAATAGCTGTGACGTTAAATTAATTTTTAGTCTACTTACTACCTGGACTGCACGCTACTTGCCATTACGATGAATCTATTTCAATACCGAACATCCAAACAGGTTTCTTACCACGTCATTTACAGAAAAACACTAACAATGGAGACAATAAACATTTCTAATTCAAAACAAACATTGAATGATTTGTAATCACCTTGCTCAGTGTCACCCCAAGACACCCCAAAACTTAGCAAGTCTGGCGATGTGATTACAAGAAAGGAAATTTAAAAAAATTTGTTGTTGTAATACATAAATAAAGACAGACAAATTTAACAGTTGTAAAATATTTAATAATGAATAATAACATCTAATAAACCTTGTAAAATATTCAACAATGTAAACAAATAAACAATTTTAATTATTACCTTAAAGACAACAAAATCAATATACATATATAATTAAACTTTGATAAAACTTGAAGACTGCTAAAAATATGTGGAAATTATCATTTTGTTATATCAACTCAAAATTTATCATGATTATTTAAATAATATTAGGTATACCCAATAATATAATATGAAATTACCTAAATGCTTTAGAAATTATAAATTACAGTAAAAGTAGTCTTTTAAATAGTTATGTTATTACAAATTTAGAAATTAGATCGTTACCCAGAATGTTTTTTTTTTAAAGGTATATTCAAAAATAGAAAAAAATATACAAGAATGAATTTAAATTTTGAAAATTAACAAATATACTGAATTGCAGCCCATTATTTTAAGTTTTATAAAAATTTATTTAATAAAGTGTTTTTCTAAAATTTATTAAAGAGTTATACTGATAATTTTGAATACATGTTGCAACGCTATTAGATAGAAATCATGTTACAAACATGTTAAGTTAGGTTAGGTTAGTATGACTGTTTTAAACGGAAAATTTCTTGTTTTGTGAGGTTCAGGATGATTTCTTAAGTAGAAAACTGATGATAATATAACCTCCAAAATCCCAATTAAAAATAAAATAAAAACTCATACCGTAATTTTTGGTGACAATTCCATAATAATTGGAAGAGATACGAACTCAGGCATCCGACAATCCGACCATACCTTGTGGTTGTGATCACAGCTTAAATCCAAATTTACTTTTAAATCAAAATGCCAGTCGTCTTAGAATCCATGATTTTGCCCTTGAACCTCAGGCCTTAGGTATTCGTTTCAGCACATAATTAAATCTTTTAAGATCTCCGTTATCAACCTCCAACCTCAAACTAGGAACTTGGACCCTAAGTTAACATAGTTCGAAATGCATTAAAAACTAATAAAATTAAAATGAACAACGAAACAGAAGGTTTCGCTAACTTCAGAAATAATTCAGTTAACATTTTGAAAATAAAATTTTACATATAAAAGCCATTTCAAAGTAAAACATGAACATATAAAATATAAGATATTTTACTGGCAATCTTCGATCGAATTATTGATTCATTTAATTAGATTATAAAATAATTAACAAGTTACAGTAAAATTTAACAAAATACAACACAGCTTTAAAATAATTACAATTCACCGTCCGTAACAGACATAAGCAGTTTTACAACAAAATTAAAATGAATGCATATTACAAAGACTGGCAAGAGCCACGCCCTTATTTTCGATACAAGTGAAAAACTTAGTACAGCTGCGTTAAATATTCCAACATTACTTTGCCAGTAAAACAAATAAAAATAATATTAAGAAAACACTCACCAGAAATGGGTAAAACGTAGTGATCATAATGTAATACGTAGAAAGAAAATTATTAACGTTTCAACATACTAGTATAAATTACATTACCGTTTCTAGTCAATCATGGCCGCAAAACAGGAGGAATCAGGGTGCAACGACAGTTGAACCAGCTGCCCACGTCACGTACTTACATACGTCACCGATCCAAAAGCCCGACACACCCCAATTAGTCACCGAGTACATTAAATATCCAATAGAGCGCAGGAGCCTACAGAGACCAGCAGAAAAGGTAATAAATGAAAGGAAATATCGTAACGCAATCAACCAGACGTTACAGATTCGATTCAGGAACGGCAGCTTTATATTACCAGTCTTACAATAATTGTAGGAGGACAAAGAATCATGGAGTAAATTCCAGATAAATAAATACACAATAACCGTAATATAATAATCGAGAAAATAAATATTCAAAGGCAATTAAGTGTAGGGCCTAATAGCTATTTTTTCCTTTAGGTGATAGAAGAAAAAGATTGAGTATTGTGTAACCAACTTAGTTTGGTAGATTTCTTTTATACGGTATTCTGTCAAGAGGACGCAAACAAAGAATAACAAAGATATACAAAATTAATATATTTCTTATGTACCTAAAAACAATCTTCACTATTTATACATTTTATTTAAGGTTAACAAAGATAACAAAAATCGTTCGAGTAGTTTCGAGTTCAGTTAAGAAGGTCCCTTGACGCTAAGGCTCGAGGAACGTTCTACGAAAAAAGCTTATCACGAATTTCCTGCAAGTGTTTTTTTTTACATTAGTGAAACGTTTGAAGCGAAAACTGGTGCTTAAAACAAGAAACCAAGAATCGCAGGTTTATTTTTTTTTTTTTTATTATCCGTAGGGATTTGAATATTTGTTAAAAAATAGTTACGTTATTTTGTAATCAAGCTTATTATTCATTGTTAATTTCTGTATTTTTTATTAATTAGATTTTTTGGTTGTATGAATTATATAAAAGAAATAAATTTTTGTTAAACAGATATCAATTGTTCTTTTGAAGACCACTAACGTGTTCCGAACGCTAAATACTTTGCATGAACTTGACTTCCCCATTCCTCTTCCTCAAACTTATAGACTATTCTACAGAGACCGCCGAAAAATCCATCAGCACTTTGAGGATGCATTTGATTGGTAAGTTTTCACTTATAAACAATAATTTTTCAAAAATTAAAAGCTCAGTGAAGAAAATTATAGAGAAAATAATCGGAGAAACCCTGCCAACGATTTTAACACAACTGATTTACATAATGAACTTTTATTGTCTTAAGAAGTAATAGGCCTGCCTATACGTAAATTAACTAAAAGAAATTGAGATCGCCTACGTGACTGTTGATTCTATAAAACTTCTCTTTAACAAGAGACATAAATTGGTAAAAATACACTTAGAGAAATATTTTGTGGAACTGATCGGTTGACATCGGAACGAGAAATTGGTCCATCATCAAAAGGCAAACATTAGGAAAAAAATATTTCAGCTCGGTTTTATTTTTTATGTTAGTTATAAAATCATTCAAAAATGAAAGAATTTGTTAAATACATTTTTAATATTCTTTTTGTTATACTCATGTTTCTAGGTTTGGACTAAGTGGGAAACATTGCATCCAAAAGGCAATCTGTGAAATGCAAGCTCACCAAAGTGGACCAAAAGATTCAGAAGATGTTGTAAACGAAGTTTTATCGGTTGTATTCAAGTGAGTACGTAGTATTTAACTTTTTTTATCACTTAGTACTCCGAAGCTGTAAGCCTGCACTTAAGGCTTAATACTTACGTTAAAAAACTCTTAAAGCTTACTTAAATCTATTAAAGACTTTCGTAAGCTTTCTTTGCTTAGCCTATATGTCTCTCACTAAAACAGTTTGACCTGCTAACTGCCACTTGAGGCTACCCAACAGTTCAAAAACTGCGTGCATAAATATTGCGTGCAAAAGTACAGATTTTACTAAATTGTGAACAAATTAACATCTTAAATGTAATTAATTTACCGGAAGAACTCTTCTACTTTTCATTATCAGTAGTATAAGTTTTTTTTGCTTAATAATTCATGTTTACTCCTTGTGTGTAATTTACCATGATTACTCACTCATAACACAGGATATAGTAACATTATAACAATAGTTCATACCAGATAATATACTAACATATTATTAGTATTGCACAACACCCACAAGGTATTCAACAGAGCGGAAAGTGCAAAGGTATACGTCCGTTAAACACCTGTAATTTTGCGAGCGTTGGCATAAGCAATTAATATAATCTTACAAAGTGTGAAGAAAGCACAGGGCGATATTTAGTATTCAGTATTATTCATTTTTGCTTTGTTATGATAGCTTATACCTGTAAATGTCTTTATTATTTGTCTACACATCATCTATGTTAGACTAGGCCTATATATAATTGCAAGGCTGAAATCTTTGTAGAATAAAAAGTTACAAATGGTCGCTGACCGAAAAATACAACTTAAATATTTAATTTGTTTGTAACGGAGTATCCAGAATCAGAAACGTGTTTTAAGTTTTGGGTTTTGTCCGATCGGGAACGACCAAAGCCAGAATGTAAAGTAAAAGATGTATTGTTTGACTTGTTAATCTAATAAAATTATGTTACAACTACCTACTTAAATATAATTTTCTTGTTTTATTTAAAACACTGTAAAAATTTAAAAAATACAGTTTTCTTTAAGTTTTGGTGAAAATTGAAATTGCGACTTCATTAAAATGCATTGTAAGATGAAATGACAAAATTAAAATATTGTAAATGTCATATTTTTAAAATACTGTAGGCCTACTACAAAATTCTTCAAATATTTAATAAATTAATATATATTAATATGGGAACCTTTTTATTGATTCTGTTTATAGAAGTACAAAGAACTGGAATTGTTCACAACTGCAAGATGAATGTCCGTTTTCCATCGTAGATGCTATGCATTTTTGGTTTCATTCTATACTCAAAACTTTTGAACAGAAAAAACAAGTAAATTTAGATTAAATGTTTCAAAAAATATAATAAATTAATATTTAAGTTTGAATACTATACTTATTACCTTTGACATTTTGACTTATCGTCATGATCTTTAAGAAACATCTTCAGAAAGAAACATATTTTTAAATGTGTACATGTATTTAAATCACAAATTTTTCCGAGCATTTTTCCTGAATGTCAAATTCTGAGATCTTGTTGAAGTATAGTCATAAAAAGCTTTATCTGTACAAGCGACTTGTACAAAATGAGGTAAGTTTATCAATTTATAAAGCGAATAGCAACACTCTGCTCTCTACGCTTCACGGCAAACTGAACTTAAATATTTGAACTTCTTACACAATCTTACGCGTCAAAAGCTAAATAACGACTGTAAAAATAAAACCAACCAGTATTGGAAACAGGAAAATTGTTGAGATCAGAATATCCGGAGTTTCACCAGTGGAAGTGTGAAATACGACTTGATAATAACCAAATAATATTTTTTATAACAGGACGTAGGTAAAATCTAATTCTTAAAATATGTAGAACTTCTTTAATTATTAGAACGTTAACATAACATTTTATGCAAAAATATTGGAAGAGGTGTGATTGTTTAGATATCTGTCCCGTTAACATTTTTTTTTTTTTGGAAAATGAAAAAGAGTGTAAAATGATGACGAACTGTAAAACAATAGAGTACCGTACCTGATACCTGCATAATACTGTATTATCCGCTTAAAACGATTTCATTGGTCCGACACAAATTAGCGTCTTAGAGGTAAAATCGTCTTAGCCGAGAAGCGGCCAAGTCAATCTTAAGAGAGTGCTTTTTAAAGAAATTATATTGAAGGCAGAAAAGTGTTATTATTTTAACAGTCTGTGTTATGTGAGAAAATATTAATAACAGTAATTACATAGCCTATAGGTATATATAGTCTATAATATATATATAGGTTATACCTTTTTTTGGTTTTACGTCTGATTGTATTGCAATTGCTGCTCATGCAGACGGTGAGGAGGGTGATACATGAAGATGAGTGATAAAAAATTTTAGACCTGCCCGGAATCGAACCCGGGACCCAGTTGTAGAAGCCAGTTGCATATAGGTTATATGTACTACATAAATAAACGTAAAGGTACATACCTTTTTTCAACATCACATTTAATTAAAAAAACAAAAAAATAGCACCACTAATCCATACGTACATAAATACTATAACTAATAACGAAATTTTCATTAAATATTTTTAAAATAGTCATCAATTTTGTGCGCGTATTAGGCGAGATTGAATGCGTAGAAAGCGCGTTAAATTAAATTAATGGAAACCGCGTTTTAAGCAGAAAATCGTTTTAGCCGTGAGCGTATTAAACGAGTACTACTGTACAATACAGTGTGTACAAGAGATGGCATGAATTCAATATATAGGTAAAAGAACTGACCTTCACTGAGCAAAAGATGATTTCATTTTACCATTTACAAATTTTCTTATCCAAAATTTAAAAATCACTTAATGCCAAATTGCCTATATTACTCAGGAAGCTCTAACCGTGTTTGAACAGTAAAAGAATTTTTGAAATTGGTTGGGTAATTTCTGAAAAACCAAACAAATAAAGAAGGTTTACTTTTTTGTAACATTGATGTAGATTATGAGCCATCCTTATCGTGCTTGTAATATAATTAGCCGGCATAAAAAAGAACTAAAGGAAAACCGAAACAAAAAGTTACCGGTATAGAAGATTATTTATCCTTTATTAATTTAGGAACTTTTGCTAGTGATCCTACAAGGTAACACTTACTCACCATTATATTTACATAATACAGAAATAATTGTGTCTAAATTACGAAGGTATTTTGCATATCTACATTTGTAATTCAACAGCCTGTTACAACTTAATCGATTTGCATATGGTCAGTATATACTGATGAGATTCCTGATTCAAGTCAAATACGCACAGGTAGAATATAATTTTCCTAATTCAAGTTAATCCATTTTCAAATTCCGTCACACCCTTCCTTAAGATGTTTTTTTTTAAATGTAGAAAATAAAAAAAAGTCTTATCAGCATGCCAGGCCCACCGAAAAGCACCTACTTTTCACCCTGCAAATGACACCTTCACTTCATTCACCACAGGGTCTGGCTGTATAGTGAAATTCATTACTCTCAGAGCAGATAACTCTGACTAGTGCCTTTTACACCTCTACCTCTTCTTTTCTTAAATAGTTCAGTCATATAACTGGCTGACTACATGATAAGAGACAGTTCTATTTTTTGTAGCCCTGTAAACTGCAAATCGAGTACAATTAATTTAACACTCCACCTGCCCGTTATGGGCACATTCGTTTATTGTCATTGAATAATTTTTTTTTTACAAGAATTTGTTTCGTTAATTGTATGCTCCTCATATTTCATTAATACAAAGAAAAATAAACGAAAAATTGAATACTAATAATTATTGCAAAATTATCTTAACTACACAAATTATCAAATAAAAATTAAGTGCCTTTATAAGAATTGATAACTGGTTGCCATTTATGATGTTGATTTTATTATTACCTATTGTAATCTACTCTTACGAGATGTTGTGATTTCTTAAGTAAAGAGGTAACGAGTTCTTTGTTAAAGCAATGTTTATGACTCAGAGATATCAAGGTCAAACTGAAATTCGTGCTCAATACTGCAGAACGCAACCCTTGTTTTTTATTATTTTTAGTTTACCTGTATATTTTTATATTAATTTTCAAATGCCAAAATTAACTTTAAAAAATGTACAAAAAGTACATACTTTTGAACTTCTATCAAGATGGTCGGAGAATGTGATGGCCTGTTATAATAAGGAAATCAACCAATAATAAACAATTTGTTTCTTTATTTTAATATAAACTTTTAAATTGTTTAATTTTGATTATTAAATTATATTTTTTGCAATTTTTGCGGTAAAAGATCTTTCCGAATTTTAAGGAGCAGACCATCACTCCAACCCCAAAACCTGGAGTACCAGGAAATTTTTAATCAGAGTTTTCTTCCTTTAGCCTTTGAAAAACCAAATGCAATAATGCGAGCAGCTGCTGCTAATATCGGTCTACCGTGATTATTTTTAATTTGCTCAGTCTCCACCGTATCTGGTGATCTCTATCCGCCTCCAGAGTAGACCTCCGATAGGAGATAACAAAATTCACACGGAATGAAGGTGTATTCAATAGACATAAATTGCGTTTTGGGTTCCGGTAAATAGTCAGTGTTGTAGAATAGCCGCTATAATAGTAATAAAATTGTATGTATAATACAATAAAATTACAAATTTAGTGCAGTTGGTTAGAAAGTTAGCTCATACCGAACTGCAAAACGTAAGGTCCCGAATTTAATTCCTGGCAGAGACTCAGAATTTTAAAACGTCAGATACCCCATTGGGTATCTGAAATTTTGCAAGTATTTAACAAGTATTTAAAAGTGGGTTACGGAACAGTATCATTTGTTCCGTAACCCACTGTAGTCGTTAGTAATAGCCAAACAGTTAATACGACTTTAAAATAAGAACAAAATGCATAATTAAACACCTCACATCTCTATGCCTTTACTAGTATTTCATTCTGTAATTTAAAATAAGTATTAAAATTTAAAAATAAGTCATTACAGTCTGAATTTCTGTCCCTCTCGTTAACTACCGTTTAAGTTAAAAATGAAAAATTTTAATTAATCTAATCATGCCAAAAGGCTCATTAAAATAGAATCTTAATTTAAACAACTCATTAATTCTTTGACTTTATTATACCTACATTTGTGCCGGTACATTGCTTTAAATTAACAAATGAACTGATAGTGACGAAGATACAAATGAATTACATGAGAGAGAGAGATAACCATCTATCAATAAAGCTTTAATGGTTTTTCTAATTTAATTTATTACATTAGTGTTTATAGACATATTTTAAATCATCTGAATTTTCAAGTGAGCTATAATTCTGTAGTACTGAGAGCAAGACATCAAAATTAAATGCAAACTTCAAAAATGAACAGCATTTTAAGATATACATTTATCTCTGATTATTTTTATAGTATTACAAAAACTTGTGACTATCATTTGCCAAACTCTCAAGAAATCTTACCGCTGGTAAATTTTTTATCAAAAACTCGACTAACAATTATTTTCCTTCGTTCGCTATTCCGTTCACGAATAACTCATAATTGCAAATATATGCTGTTATGAAAATATGTTCAATGACGGGTAATCCCAACAATTTATTTTAATAGAATAATTATGCTTCATAAGAAAGTAATTAAATTCTCACAGTACTACCAAACAATTATTTTTTCTGCATTAACTTAGGAAGCAAAATACTTACAGTGGCTTCAGTTAATTAAAAAAAAATAAAATAGAACCATATCAATGTTTTAATTAAATCACAAGTATTTAAAAGCAAAAAAATGTACTTGATTTTAATATTAATTATAAATTTTAATTTGCGTAATTTTTGTGTAATTTGTTTATTTTTTTATAGTGGGAGACTAAATTTATTACTTTAATTGTGAGATTTCTGTGATAAATTATTTGTACAATAATGCAAGTTTACTTTTATGTTATTCATAAAAATCAGGTTTATTGTATTAGTTAAATTATTATTTTATAATTAATTATTTTTATTTAATTTTGAGGTTGTTTTTTACGGTGAGAATTATAATGCTGGTGAAAAAAAAAATTTTTATTTGTAATTGTTTTAAAGATTTTTAGGCGTGTTTTTAATAAGCAATATTGCGCTCGGGTAAATTTTCACCATCAATAAAACGTCTGAGATAGAAAATAGATTTTTCTGTTTTCTGTGATGTCTCTTCTTGTTTTTGTAGTAAAATATCTACAGGCTCAAACTAACCTTTTGGTTGACGAACAGAACAAAACAAACATGAAAATGATCGTACTTGCTGATAAAAAAAATATACACAAATTTTGGTCCCCTCCGTGGTGTAGTGATGTAGCGGTATTGGGTTAGAATACAAAGTAGAAGGCTTCTACCTCGGGCTAGAAATTTAAACATAAAACCCATCATTACAATTCCATAGCTCCCTGTATTCACAAAATGACCAACGTATAGATGCAACAAACTAACAAAATTTAATATTTTAAAGGTAAATTGCCTTCACCTTACTGCCCCAAATATGTCCCCCAATTTCCTTAGTAATACACTTATCCCACAGACTGACACAGTCAAATATTTAGAATTTACTCTTAAGACTCCCATGGAAACCTCAAATTTCATTAAAATAACAAACATTCACACACAGAACAAAATGCTTATGCAGTCTAATTGGTAAGCGTTCTTCTGTCCCTTATCAAAGAAAATTAAGCTGTATCATTATTTTTCATTAGCGTTTCAGAAATATTGTTCTTACACTTACGGATCCGCTAAACCAATTAATATAGCTCGGTTTCACTCCAATGCCTCCAATGCCCTGCAAATCCAGAGCCCTATGAATTACACCGGACTCACCCTGGAACGTAAGATATGAGACTATTTACGATGAACAACAAGTTTTTTTACGCATTCGACGAAATAAATCAATACTATCAACGTGTCCATAGAAAATTAGTTAGTCATAAAAAAGAATTACCTAATTAGTAAATTAGATCAGTCACTTAACCGGAAAATCCTCCCAGAAAGCTAAGGAGATCTTGGGACAGATTTTGTTGCTACCTTAAAATTTTGGATCATTAAAATACAACTCTAGCAATTTTATTATTATGTAAAATTAAATTAGATTAACAAAAACATAGAACTTCATTGATGGGTGGTCTGCTCCCTCATGGTATTCATAATATAATTTTGTATTACCGTGACCATCAAGTGGTGACGAGAGTTAATTAATTTCAGTTATATTACAAGATTAGGTCTTCTGTATTACTAATTACTTTATTTTTTTTAAGAAATTCTTAAAGCACACCATTTTTAAAGGATAAAGTAATAAGGTCAGCATTGTTTAAAAGTATCGATTACAAAAGTATTTACTAGTGTTATTTTCTAATACAATGGTTTTCTTTTGTACTTTTTTTATTTATTTAACGTCGTATCAACTTCGAGGTCATTAGCGGCGACGTTGGGGTGTAACTGTGCGTAATGAGGATGAAATGATTTTTTGTAATATATGAAAATATGCCATGCCCGAGTGGGATTCGAACCCAGGACCACATGATGAGAGGCGAGCATGTTACCAACTACGCCAATGCGGCCGGATTTATGTAATGTACTCTTCTGTTCCTGATGGGCATATCAGATTTGACATTTTTATTTTTTGTATGACAAAAATTAAGTCTAGTTTTCTTTCATTGAAATAAAAAATTCCATTTACATAAATAATTATACGTAGAGTTTACCGTAGACAGTAGCAACAGTCTTTTAATTTTGTTTAAAGCCAATAGCAAAGAAGTAGTTTTTTTTATTTGGTAACAAACCATAACGTCCGTAGGCTACATGTAAGTGTATTTACTAGATATTTATATTAATTTTACCTTTGCCGTTAAAATGATTTTGTGTAATTAAGTTTCATCTAAGGTAAATTAGTTCATATAAATGTATCAGGAATGCAGATTAAAGTTTTAATATTTTGCATGCTACGACTTTCTTGTTTTGTTAAATATCGACTACTACTTACGTAGACCATGCTAAATGTATTTGAGCGTAAATATTTTAAATTGAAAGTGTTTCATAATAAACTAATTTATCATTGGTTTGTATAGTGTATGCTTTTAAAAGTGATAGTAGGTTAGAACTGACGGTGAAAAACTAAGTTATTGGTATTTAAAGTTTATTTTACGGCCTTCTGGGGTAAATACCCAGTACGTACGAAAATATCTGTTCACAATACAAATATTGAACAAGTGTCCCATTTCCGATATCTGGGTTGCGACATCACTTATGACATAGATAAACATTGACTACAAACTTAGTAAGTTCCAGTCGGTGTGTGGAACCATTCGACGAGCGCTCTCCAAGAAAACTAGGAAGGAGACGCGATTAAAATTTTCTAAGGTGATGGCAATACCAACATTACTGTATGGTTCAGAAATATGGGTGAAGAGTCGGAAACAATTAAGGAAAATTCAGGCATCGGAAATTAATTTTTTAAGGTCAGTAAAGGGCTGTACAAGAGTGGATAGATTATATAATGAAGATGTGCTTAAGTAATTGAACATCTTCAAGTTGGAAGACCGAATAATAGAAAACAGGCAGAGATGGCTGGCACATTTGGAAAGAATGCCTGATGGGCGTATACCTAAGGAAGTGTGGAGGTATAGGCCGGTTGGCCGAAGAGATATTGGAAGACCCAGGAAAAGATGGTAGCTGTCCTTAAGAAAATTTCAAAAAAACTTTGAGACCGGAACAGGCGAATCGCCTAAACCCTTTAGTGAAGAACAAGAAGAAGAAGATCAAAACATATTTCTGAATGATTTCATTTTACTCGGTAATAAAAATATTAATAATCCTTCTTTTTAAAATTAATAATCACAAATGAAACTATTCACATATATTGCAAACTCTACAAGAAACAATTTACCTTCGTAGTTAATAATTACAATACTTCCGTTCAGCGATATGCCTAATTATTGTAAATTATACGAAGAAAAACAATATTGTGAAACGATATACAAACAAATACATACGCTATCCAAAGACCGTAAAAAATAATCGAATATAATGTTACTTTACGAGAAAAAATTGCAGAAAAGTTTAACGTGGTAACGATGCATGAATGCGGTTTATTAAATCATTTTATAGAAGAAACTATAATAATTTAAACTTGATAAGTAATTATTTTATAACGTAACATGTTTTTCTAACATTTTATTGTTATTATTACATTATTTAATGTTAAATAATACGAAGTTGAATTATGTGCATTGAAAAATTGTGTCAATGTCTTCAGGACTGTAGAAGACAGTGTTGTTTTTACACGTAGTAAAATAAATTATTTATTTTTTATTTTTCACGAATTTTACAAATGATTGTAAATAAAAATAAGAATTTCAATTACTGAGAAGTAAAAGCAGATTACAAATTTTCTTTCTTATTTCCTTACTCATATTTTCAATGAATATAAACACTTTTGGCTTTTGTTAATTTTGAACTTGAGAAAAAAATTTAATTCACTTTATATCTAAAATTCAGATAATAGAGTAAATTAGTGTAATTAGTGTAAATTCGTGAAAATGTTTCCAGATATTAATTAATTTTTCTAGAGGAACCTTAGTGGTTCATTAAATCATGATCATACCGTAGTCTAAACTTACTGTATATATTTTTTTTTTTTTATTACACAATATTTTATGTACAATCTGCTTAATAGCAATAAGTACAATTGATCAAATGAATAATTCACATAAAAGGATAAAAACCCAATGGTTTACCCTATATAGGAAGCAATATTTTTAAAAATATCGTTATATCAAGTGTAGTTTTATATGTTTGTGTAAGAGTAAGTGCTTGTGTTTGTGTGTGTTTTTTAGAATCTGAAAGGTAAATCTAGAGGATCAAATCTTTGAAGTCTACGTAATGTGTCACTGTTGTCCAAGAGATTAACTGCCAGAAAGTTCTCATGATTGTTTAATTTTGAAATGTACTTATCACTAAATTCACTGATCACTTCTTTGATTGGTTTGATGTTACAGTCTTCGTGGATTCGCGAGTTGTTGACGTACCAAGGAACAGCTAGTATTGTCCTGAGGGTCTTGGATTGGAAACTTTGTAAAATTTCAATATTTGAATTTGACGCAGTTCCCCAAAGCTGTATACCATACGTCCAAATTGGTTTTAGTATCGTTTTGTACAACAATAGTTTGTTATCTATCGAAAGTTTAGATTTATTTCCAATTAACCAAAAATGTTTGCTGAATTTAATGTTGAGTTGTTTGCGTTTAGTTCTTATGTGTTTAGCCCGTGTAAGTCTTTTATCCAAATGCATCCCTAAATATTTGACGTCGTCATTTTGTGGAATTTGGATACCATTAAGCGTTACTGGTGGACATGTGTTCCTCTTTAAAGTAAATGTGACATGATTCGATTTTCCTTCGTTAACTTTAATCTTCCACTTACTTAACCAGTGTTCAATTTGTATTAAACTGTGTTGTAATTTTTCCGAAGCAAACACTGAGTTACCATCAGAAGCTAGAATAGCAGTGTCATCTGCAAATGTAGCGGTGAGAACATCATTTCCATTCGGTAAGTCTGATGTATAAATAGTGTAGAGAATAGGTCCAAGAACACTTCCTTGAGGGACACCAGCTTTTATTGATTTCAAATCAGTAATTGTATCATTTAATTTAACTTGGAACATTCTTTCCGTAAGATATGAACGTAAGATACGATAAAAAATTTCCTGGGAGTTTTTCTTTAA
Organism: Catonia carolina; assembly: GCA_035578175.1. Lineage (NCBI taxonomy): Eukaryota > Metazoa > Arthropoda > Insecta > Hemiptera > Achilidae > Catonia > Catonia carolina. The sequence continues at coordinate 334,320,361 of JAQMRL010000001.1, forward strand.
TTTTGTATAGAAGTCCTGTATGCCATACGCGATCAAATGCTTGTTGAACATCCAAGAAAACGGCAGAACAATATAATTTATTCTCAAAACTGTTTCGGATTTCTTTAACTAAGCGATGAACTTGTTCAATCGTTGAATGTTGTTTTCGAAACCCAAATTGATGGTTTGGAATTAAATTATTATTTTCAAGATGAGGACTTAACCGTAGAAGAAACATTTTTTCGAATAATTTTGAAAGGATGGGAAGAAGACTTATAGGGCGGTAAGATGAAGATACTGATGGAGGTTTACCAGGTTTTTGAAGCATTATTATTTTAGCTACTTTCCACTGATACGGCACGTAATTTAGACGGAGAACAGCATTAAATATTAGTAATAAAACTACTAGTCCTTTACGAGGGAGTTCTTGAAGAATATTTCCAGTGATAAAATCATAGCCTGGAGCTTTCGCTGGATGAAGGTTCTTAACACCTTGTTTTAATTCTTGTAACGAAAAATGAATTGGAGGCAAGTTATTTTGCATTTCTTCACAAAGAAACCTTTGCATTATAAGTTCATCATGTGCATGACCCAAATCATTGAAAGGTGTAAAACGATCTTCCAGTTCTTGAGCAAATAATTTTGCTTTCTCTTCATCAGTTCTTGCCCAGGTGTTGTCAGCCGTTCTTAGGGGAGGAATGCCTTTAAACGTACGTTTTATTTTTTTAGTGGCTTTCCACAACTAATAATCAGTATCATCATATGGAGATAAGTTTTTTAAATAATTTTGAAAAGTTTCATTCCTAAAATCAGATATCATTTCTTTTAAATTACGGTAAGCAATATTAAAATTTCTTTTATCTCGCTGGTTTCTACTATATTGCCAAATTCTTCGAAGTCGCCTTTTTTCTTCAATTTTTCTTTTAATTGTAGTAGGAAAATCAAGGAAACAATTGACTTCATTTTCACTTGGAGTTGACTGCCATGCGCACTTTTGAAATGTTTTGTTTACATAATTTATTGCTACTTCAATATCTTCAGGCGTTCGAAGGGGAATGTTTGATATTAAATCCCTTTCCACCATGTCTTTAAAATTACGCCAATCTGTTTTTCTGGTCGTAAGTTTGAATTGTTTTTCAATACGGATTGCACCAGAACTTACTGTCGCTATTACAGGAGAATGGTCAGAACTTAGATCTGCACAAGAATTTACACGTATATAATTTGGTGATATTCCTTTAGTAATTAGAAAGTCTAAAAGATCTGGTATTCTATTGTTATCACTAGGCCAATATGTTGGTTCACCAGTTGAGATAGCCTGTAAATTTAGATTTGTAACAGCTTTATATAATTCTCTTCCGCGAGGTGTGTTGAGACGTGAGCCCCAGGACTGGTGTTTGGCGTTGAAGTCACCACCTGTTTGTTATAAATCTGTTACCTAGCGTATTAAAAAAAAATTGAAATAGGTTTTTGCTTATGTTATGTCGTGGAGGACAGTAGATAGCTGATATTACTAATGGTCCATTCCAGTCTTCCACACAAACACTCGTTGCTTGGATATGAGCAGTCTTATAAGCTGGTAACTCGTAATGTTTTATGCTCTTACGAATTAACATGGCACTTCCAGCATGAGCTCTTCCATCGGGATGCTTGGTGTCATAAACATTAAAATTTTGTAATTTAAAATGACTTCTCTCGGTGAAATGTGTTTCTGATATAAGAAGAATATCCATTTTATTTAAAGTAATAAACATTTCTAGCTCTCTAGTATTTTGCGAAAGACCATTTGCATTCCAGATGGTCATTTTATAACTGAGATTCATATTTTAAGTTTTAAAATAAGAGTTGTCAAAAGATTGACAAGCGTGTTCACTTGTTCTGCTTGTTTTAGCATCATGTTTTCAATTTTGCTAAAGGTGAGTTGCATTACTTGCATTAAATTGTTATTGTTTTCTAAATTTTCACTTGCATCATTATTACTACGATTATGAAAAGTACTATTAGCATTAAAATCTTTAGTAATTCTGGAATAAGAAATACCTGGTTTAACTCGATTACTTAAAGTAACATTTGATTGAGCTTTTCCGCTGTCAAATATCGTTGGAGTAATTAGAGGTTTGGATCGAAAAAATTTATTTTTTATTATATCTTGATAAACTTTACACCCCTTGTAGCTTGCTGGATGTTCTTCTCCACAATGAATACATTTAGCTTTAGTTGTAACTGGAATTTTACAGCTCATAGATTTGTGATTTTCTCCACATTTTACACACCTTGGACTGTGATGACAATATCCCCCTGCGTATGAAAGTATCTTTGGCAACGCTTACATTGTGGTATGTTATTTGACCTTGTATGTGGTGGTTCAAATTCTACTTTTAAGTTAAGTAAATATTTCACATTATAAATTTCTTTATTGCTACTATGTGGTTCAAGGTCAACAAAGAACAACGACAATTTTCTTTGGTTTGTCTATGCAGAATGTTCGTTACATTTCTGACTTCATGCCCGAGTGATGTTAGTGCTTCTTTAATATCTTGCGGGTCCGTAGAATGATGAACATTACGAAGCACAACTCTATATGCCCTCAAATGTCGCGGTTGATATGAATGAAATTGCACATTATTGTTTTTTAACATACGAAATATGACTTCATGGATTGAAAGATTTTTAGCATTAATTTTTATCGTATCCCTGCCAATAGTTTTAATAACGTAATCTTGAGAAGTAACTACTTTATTTAGATCTCTATTCAAATCTGAAATTGAAAGAACTCCCGGGATAAATATTGGTGGTGGTCTTGGTTCTATCTTTTTATTTTCTTCTTGATCCACATTTACACTATTTAATATATTAAAGTTATTGGAAAGGGTTAAGTTATCTTGCATATCTTTCTTACTAGTTTTTGAATTATTACTATCATTTATGTTGGCTGAATTGGTTCTTTTTCTTCCTTTATAATTTACTTCCTGCCATCCGACAGCAGCTGTTTCATGCAATAAAGAAGACCGTAATCGGGGATCACGTATTGAAGAAGAAGAAGCATTATTCGTTACAGCTGACTGATCATCACAACTAATATCGGTTGCCATGGCAACAAAAACACAATCCCAAAACTTGGTTAACTTTTTAAAAAAGTAACCTAACAATAATTAACTTTAAATAAAACAAATAAAAATAATAAATATGGAAAATCTTTCATAAACAAATTAATAAAACTGTATATATAAATCAGTAAATTTTTGTGAATGTTTGAGTAATGTATAACATAATATATATCAGAAAGTGTGTGAATATTTCAAAAATATTGAATGATTTTTTTTCCATCCCTGGAACTATATATTTATAATACAAGAAATATATGGAAAAAACTTATAATAAAAAAGCAGGAGGTCTTTGGACCAACCCAGTCAATCAGCAGGCAAAATTCCTATTGTTTTAGGTTACATCGTTGCGTAAAATTTTAGTTTATCCGCTAACGGCCAAACATTAAAAACCCGAATAAATATTGCTGTTCTATTAGAAACATTCATACATACAACCAACAGAAAGAACATGGTCATCAAGATTGATGGTTATTTAAAGTTAAGAAAAATTCAGCATTCGCGGGACCGACAGACGTGACTACTTAATTAATTAATCAAGTTAACAAGTTAAATAAAAGAGATTTTTGTAAATTAATCAATAGTAATATTGTTTCCATGGTAATTTTTGATAGCCGCGCGAGATGTGACTAAACAACTCAGCCCAGGCGCGCTAAAAGAGTAGTCACTTCAAAAAAAAATCCGATTAAAAGAAAAATGTGAAAATATCACTTGTATTGGGTTAGTAGAACGCCTAACAATGCTGGAAGGTGTCGAATAAAGCTCCCGGCTTCACTCTGGAAAATATTAACATGTTTATTCCCTCTTATACAGTTTCTTAACTCCATTTGTAGTACGTAACTAATCATCAAGACATTCATTGAACAGTAGCAAATAAATTCAAAAATATAGTGACCAAAATCTATAATTACACGAAGTAACATTGAAGCCTACTTGATAATAGTACATTTTACTTATAACAAGACAGTTTTCTCAGGTTTAAAGGAAAAAAATAAATTTAATAGAAATTAGAAGATGCTCATGTAACAAACCTACAAATTTATTAATAAATCATTAATCTCTTACATTAATTTAGCATAAAAATAAAATAAATGTATTTTATGCAATAACAATACAAGAGATTACACAAGAAAATTATGTAATTTCCGTTGATCGTAATTTAAAATTCATAATTTGCTCGTTGTTTTAAACGAATTTTACAGAAATAAATCCAGGCTCCCATAGTGTAATGGTCAACTAAACTGCCTACTATGCCATGGGTCCTGGGTTCGATTCTCATGATTTTTTTTATCACTCATTTTCATTTATAGCACTTCATTGTCTATAATGTTATTATTGTGCAAAAAAATAAAAATATAAATAAAAAGCAGCAAATAAAAAAATTAAAATAAATTGTTTTGAAAAATAGTTCACAAAAATTAAAATTTTCTGTTAACCGTATTTATTTTTTACTTTGTTGTGTGTATAATCACAAGTAAATGATATATATGAATCTGCTGAAAAATATCTTGTTTGTTTACGCATATATTATATACTTAATTAAACAGTTTAGTAAACAAAAATAATAAATTTACCTAAATTTTTAATTCCCTAACATAAGAACAATGTGCCTGTATGGTCAAGTATTTTCACCCCGCGATGTTGGCAACATTTTTCTTGAGATGGACATCTGAAGGTGCCTCAGTTACTAGTAGAGTTAGTTGCCTTCGGACTGCAGTTGAAGTCTTGAGTTCAGTAGTGTGTCAGTGTGTTGTTCAGTATTATCTGTTACAGTCCACAATCTACGAGACTTGTTGAACGACTTATCATTCAGTTAAACTTGACTTTACAAGTTCAATCGTACAGTGACATCACACAAAAACTGAATTTTTGTTAGTTCCTGCTTGTTCATTGTCGATTCTGTTTTAACACAGAAAGAAATCACCTATCGACGTCAGTACTTTATCATTAATTCTTAATAAATTTAAAATACTAAATTTTATATTTAAATTGCACGTTATATTTTGTTTAATATTATGAACGTTACTTTTATAATAATTACTGAATGTTAAATATATTTATTTTTTAATTGTTTACTAATCTAATGGTATACTTATGTTGTAGTTTACATATACGTAATACTAATAATTAAGTTGTAATTTTACTTACATTAAACATACAGCATCAATTAAACTAAATACCTATAACAGAAATTTTTAATTCATTTATTAAGGAATAAAACTTTCTGCTGTATAAAAAGATTCGTTTTAATAAACAAATCTTTGTTTACATGCGGGAGAAGAATGACGACACAATCGCCCGTACTTCTGGGAGTCAGATAAGTAGGCTACATGCAACACACATTTCGTTTTTTCAGCACTTTATAAACTTACCTTTACCATAATATTCTCATTTATTTTTTATACAACTATTTTTACTGAATTAACAGATTTCATTTAACAAACTATGTTTTAATGAATTATACACCGTACAATAAAATGAACTACACTTGTGTCGTTCCATTTTTTATTTCATTGAAGGTAGTGCTGCGTATTATTGATCTAACTTTTTAACAGCTAAAAATTATCAAAAATATTTTCTATTGCAATACAGTATGAGTCGGAGCTCAAGCTGTCTGTTTTTTTTTTGTTTGCCTAACACTTAACTTGATCAAAAGTTAAGATAAACCACAGTAAAAGAAAAATAGATTAACCATTTATTGCAATGTTTATGGGGAATAAGACGGCATAAGCCATAAGTTTGGGAAACGTTCTGGGAATTAGAGGCCTACTCTCTTGGTGAATTGTTTTAAAAAACTACAGACTGGAGAATAATTTTAGGTACTAACGTAATATATTAAAGTAATAAGGTAGAATTCTGTAGAATAGACAACACATATATATTTCACCTGTCGAAATAAAATACCTTTAATGAATTTCATTGTATGATTTTTGAAAGCATCCTTAAGACATTACCAAGATTTTGTGAATGTTAGAATTTAGTTTTTTGGTTTTTTATGTGCCATTTATATTACGATAAATTATTGACTTATTTGTTTTTTACAGTTTCGATGTAACGAGGTAAAAAAATTAAATTAGCTATTTAGGTTGTTAATTATTTTAAAAAAATCTTTTTAAAATCATTGAATAGGAAAACAATATCTTTGCATGAGTCCTATCTGTGCATGAGTCCAACTACTGAGTTCCTCAGTAGTTGGAGCACCAGAATATACTGCAATGCAAGGCAAAAGGTCCTAGGCTTAGGACCTAATACTCCTAGGTCCTACGGTAATCGTAGTAGTACAAGAAATAACCAAAGCAATTGATGTGACTTTGAATGGAATTTCCAAATCTGAACTATTAAATGATTAGGGCTACTTTGTTCACAAAATTGTTTTAAAACGCGGTGCTGGTGTCTCAAATACTATCCAGAAAATTCTCTTTATTCAATTATAATGGTTTTAATCGGGTCAAGTATTTACGTTCTAAAACGTTTATTTTTGACGCACACAAAGATTTAACTGTTAAATCAGTTACTTATTCTTACCTAGGTTATTAAATGTATTATGCAGGCAGTTAGAAGCAATCAAATTGCTACACCATTTCGGTAACTATACTAATAGGTTAAACGTACCTAATGTAACAATGTATTCATATGTGAATGCTAATAACAACTCTACAAATTCTTTTATTTTAGTTTTGTTTTGTTTAATTGCTCTTTGTCTTCTTTAGATTTCATTTACAGATAATTCTTGTTATGTCGGCACATGGAAATTAATTGTATTTCCCTTTCATTTGCTTATAGTGAGCAAGTTTAATTTAATCTGTCAATTCTTGTGCGGTGATTGCGGCTGTCAACTAGACTTCACATCCGTGAATCCCGAACTGTTATTTACAAAATACTATTATTTAAAAATACACAAATCCTTGATTCTTGTGTTTCATCATCACTACTGTTACTGTTCTCTCTAAAATTGGTATTTTATATAAGAGAACCCAATAATTAACAGTTTGAAAAAAACACTCTTGCGTAAGTTATTTCATTTCGATAACGAATGTTGTATTTAGTGCAAATATTAAGTTTAAAAAATTTAATGTGTCCCGATTTTTGAAAGAATCTTTGTCATATCTCATATTACCCTCAGAGAGAGTTATTAAACTGGTTTGTTGTTTTCCTCGGTTTCACTTGATAGCCTACTTTACGTTTCCTTGTAACTACTTTATTTAAATATAACATGTGTACTTTATCTGCCAAAGCATATTTTCAGAATACAGCATTCTGAGAAGGTAAAGAAAAAATATTTGTATGTTTAAGGTATTTAACTTTCTTCCACTTCTCAAGAGTATTGTCAAAATAATTATGTGCTTTGCTTTTGTATCACTTATGGAATACGCGTGTCGATTTACAAAAATTTTCCTTTCGGAAAGTAATATTTTTGTTTTTTATTTGGTTTTACGTCCAACTGTTCTAAGGCAGACGATGAAGGGCAGTTGAGCACAGAAATTTTCTTTAGGGTTCAGACGTACCAGGGGGTCTGGGGGTTTCCCGAAAAAATTTTGAAAGTTACATACCTGGAAATTACATTTTACATCATTCTGGCACATAAAATTTCTTTACGTTTAGGTGATTTCTGCGGGAAATCATCTGCGGTTTTTCGGAGAAAACCCCCAGGTGAGAGGGTCCTAACTAGAGTTAAAAAAATTACTCATTTTATCAAACCCTCAAAATTATTCTATATAGGTCTTCAATACAATATTTTTATGTTAGCAATTCTTTACTACTTTTGTAGTTTATGAAAAAATAATTCCTTTTATGAGAACTGAAAAAATAACCTTTGTAATACTGTACTTAATTTGTATTACAAGAATAATATATTTCTACATATGTACAATGAAGGAATGTATCCTTATTTTTTATAATAAATAAAAGGGTTTTTAGGGGGCCGGACCTGTTCGTCCTCCCCCCGTCGGTGCGCCACTGATGAAGGTTGACTGATGAAAATGAGCGATGATAAAACGCCAAACCAGACCGGAAATCTAAATTTTCAAACTTTCTCTTTCTTCGGGAAATTACATAAATAATATATATTTCTAAGAGGTAGTCACATCTTAGTCATACACGATTAAATGCAAGTTTTTAATATCATTATTCCATCCCCAATTTTTAACTTGCTAGGTGATCGGGAAGTAAGAGAATCAGTAGTGAGTGAGTCAGACTTTCACATTTTTACACTCAGATAAATTTTAATAACGCAATCGTTCGTCACACAGAAGGAATAATTTCTAAACTGAATGCAACATTTCCTGAGTCGTTTTTATTATTTTACACTTACTGTATTTAAATCTATGAAATAAAATTTCCTTTACTGTATTGTATTGAACTGAAGAATGTTCAACTAGAATCTTTTGTTTGATTTCTAACAAAATGTATGGTAATTACATATTCACAAAGATACATTTAAAATATTATACCTACGTAGAGTATAACCTAACTGATCACAACTGTAGAGAAAAACAAATTATTCTAGTGGATAAACAAGTTATTTTCTTGTCATTATTTAATATTAATATTTTGTGATGTTACACAGAAGTGTAGTTTTATTTAAATGCACATTTATCAGCGCGGCCTTAATAATGCACATAAAGTTCGTAAACTACCTGTTTACAAAGGACGACATATAATTTGTAATATCGTCCTGGTGTTTACAGCTCGTATATGTTAATGGCTCTTAAACCTATGGTAGCTAATCCGTGTTGATTTTAACAGCTTATGTACTGTTTATATTACCGAGGAACATTGTTACTAAAATTTATACTTTTATATTGGATTTTTTGTTTAGTTAAAATTTGTAGTTTTTGTTATTATTAAATAACTTTCGGATGTCTCTAAAAGTGTCAAGTTTACATATTTTAATTTTTGTAACCAAGCAAAAATTCTTGAAACCCGCAAATAATCTAGCAATTTAAACTATTTTGGTTGGTTTTATAGTTTCGGTAAAACAGTTAACTTGTGAACATTCATCATAAATTATGTATGCTACAGAGCTCAAGTGGAAAACAATGGAAAATTCTACATTAATATTTATTTATTTATTATTATTGTAACACAATTTTATAAGCTTATTCTTACTGTATGAGAAAAGATATTATGCGCTGTTTCAGTTAGGAATTTTAAGTCAGATCTAACAATGCATTATAAAAAATTTTATTTAGTAAAAAATATGGTCTTTACAAAAGTAAATTGATATTTTTTTAGCTTCGAAACATTCATCAAAACGTAACTACATTTTTATATTTTTTATTAAAAAATTTACAATCTTGGTTTTTATAAGAACTTATATTTTTTATCCCTAACGTATGTACGTTGCAATCTGTTCAATTTAAGAATAATAAGAAAACCCATTACCCAATGAGATGATGTGTATGACGTGTAAATGAGTGTAGTCTTGTACAGACTCAAAGTTGAGAGATTTTGGTTAATTGAACCCAAAACATCAAAGTAAACCGGTAATCACTGTCTAGTGTTCAAATATTAGGAAAATCCTTTACTAGGATTTAAACCAGGAACTTTCATCCCCGAAAATCAGCTGTTAAACATCTGACTCACACTAGACTAACCAGAAGGGTTAAGAACTAAATAAGACGTTAAGTTCAAAATAAACACACATTTTTACTTGATGAAACTAATAGTCATTAGTTGAGCTTCCTCATTGATTTTCTGCGAGGTCTCGTGGCCTTCGGCTTTTAAGCCTTCTCGCAGGGTCACTAGGTATGAAGTGTTTTCATTGCCTATATCAGTGGATTTGTGTATGTATGAAATTTCTTATGAAAATTTTTGTAGAATGTTTTACCCGGATCAGAAACGTACGGAAGTAATAAATTATCGTGAAAGTTTCGTAACATAAACCGGGTATTATGTAACTGTACAATAATTTTTTCGGATGGCCTGAATTCTCTTAGTACGGGACGATTTTGGTGACCACCAAAACTGGACCGCATAGGTTCATACTGGACGTATGATTACTATGAATATGGTAAGTTTTTTTTTGAAATCCTAAGTTTTGAACGTCAGTTAAATAACCTTTATAACTGATAAAACTACATTTAATATGGTGTCTTGTTTTTGTTGTGCAGGTAATGAATTATCTGTCAACTTAAATTAAAATATGTTTTTAAAACATATTTTGACAGTTTTTTAGCTAATTTTAATATAAGTAATTACATTTTCTCCCCATTACGGGTTTTTTCTTTATCTAATCAATTCTTTTAATTAATAAAAATTGTAATGTTAGTAGCTAGTTCTGCATGAATGTTGACGTTTTCGTTGCTGATGAAGAAAGCATAAGTTCTTTGTCCATAAAGTAATGGCTCAAAACAAATCTTCTCAAAATTCACTTTTTAATACATTTTGATTTGAAACTCAATTATATATTCAAATTCATGTGCCGGTTACAAATCGCCAGTAAATCAGATTAAAAAATCGTGTGATTTCATCACACATTGTTGCATGAAATGTGTATACAGATCTCACTATCGTGTACCTTTTGTTAATAATTACAAATATAATTATTGATGATCTTAATAGATTAGTAATTTTCTTAGACATCTACCTCAGTGTGTATGTATTGTATTGCATAAGTAGGTTTCAATAATATAATTTATGATATTGAAAGACTCGCTAGTTTGTGGAGATTGTTGTTTATTTTTGTGAGTGTTGCTTTAAGAAGGAAGCGACGATTAAATAATTACTGTATTTATAACTAAATAATTTTAATGTAATTACTTTCAAGGTAAATGTGTATGAATACAAAACGAAAGAAAGGGAAATGAACTTAAACCGTTAAAAAAGTTAAAAATGTAAACGTGATTAATACAAAAGTTAATTCACAAAAATTAGTGTTACATTGATTAAATTTTACAATAATAGAATTAAATAATTCTAATTAGATTTTAAGGAAAAATGTACAAAAAAAACATTTGAATACTGGACTTTAAATTAAAATAGGCTTAATGTTAGTGAGTACAAAACATTTCCTTAAACAATAAAGCGGAATTAAATAATAATTTAATCTCTCAACATCAGAAACATTTATTCACACAACTTAACTGTTATAAATATAAAATAAACTTTAATAAAATTACATACTTGTTAATTTTAATAATATATTAGACCTTGGTTACAATATTATGATCTGAAATAGTATTTACAGAATTATTTAGTTACTACCGGCGACTGAATTTACGGTTATAGACTGCAGTTTATATTTACCTCTTACCTAGCAATGCTTTTAAAAGCGTCTAGTTAACCTACGAACGAGGCCATGCTAACAGTATGACATTAAGTTACCAATACATTTATTTCTTCAACTTATTAGTAGATCTACTAGAGACTTCTGAAAGAATATTTGAGTATTATATATACCTAAATATTTATTGTATATTATATTCAATTTATATTATTGTGTGAAATTCGTGCCTAAATAATTTAATACAATACGAGTATATAATTATATACCTAAATACTAAATAACGGGTTTTTTACTTTACCGGAAAGTATCGATTTAATACGTTCACATTACTAAAAATCTGGTGTGAAACACTAACACGACTTTCTCTTGTCAATGCAAATAATGAACAATATAACCTAACATTAGTAATAAACCATTGGAAAGAAACAAAAAATAAACTAACCTCAAAAACCATAACCTAATTTTAATCATGAATAAACGATGTAAAACGAAAACCAATCTTAGTTTGGCTTAATAATACGGAAAATCACTCTTTTACGCTAAATAAAGGTTCTGTAGAGAAAGATTCTTTAAATAAAAGTTGTAGATATTTTAACTTCCTATAAATTTGATTATTTATACACTTTTGTCGTAAAATGCATACTAAGGGTGAAATCTTAAAAAAATCATTTTTTACAGATTTTCATGAAAAAAACAGAAAATCACTAATTACCGCTAAACTAAGCGTTATACAAAAAACAGTTTGAAATGAAAGTTGTAGATTTTTAAATTGTCTACAACTTTTATATTTCACAGGACATAAAAAAAATTAAATCAAATTAAATATATAATATTATGTACGATTGTAAATATGGAGCAATAATAATATTTTAATTATGCAGGTATAGATGAGCATGGAAACAACGTGAAATGCATATTAAGCCCGAAATCATTAAAAAAACCATTTTTTACTTCGAGAGTAAAGCCTCTCCAAGAATTTCAGCAGACATGGCGCCTACCCTATCTTGTAGAGCACAAAAATGTAGTGAATGAGTGATTTTTTAAAAAAACATCGTAATAATTGAAACTCATAAAAATTGAAGCCTAACAGAGGTTGGTTTTAACGTTATCCACTCATGGTTAAAATTAGATTGTTTTTCATTGTTTACATTGACAAGAGAATTTTTTGTGAAGGATTCAAAGTAAATATTTTTATTCATAAATATTAGTTACTTAAATTACTTATACTTGAATATGCTCATTTTCTCCAAGAATATATAACAAATATATATATCAAAATATATAAAATGTATTACAGAACTTTAAATATATAAATGAAATCTGTTTAAAGCTGTATTTTTTTTTTTTTGATTCCTGTTTTATAAACAATTTTTTTTATTAACGATTTGGTTAATTTGGCTTATACCCACGTAAAAAATATTTAGCTAGGTACTATAGAATTTATAATATTTTATTCATGTAATTTCAAGACAACATTCCAAATACAACCGTTCACGTTGTTTCCAATGCTCATCTATACCTCCATGATTAAACTATTATTATTGCTCTATATTTACAATTGTATATAATTATATGTATACGTATGTAATTATGTTCCGTGAATGTTTTATTTACTACAAATAGCCTTTGCTGGGTTGTTATGCTAATTATGAATATAATTAATATTTACAAAATAAAACAAAATTCTTATATTACAAACAACATTATCATTTTAATTATAGAATACGTATGCGCGTACGTAGAGAGACATAATATGTGCAGATTAGTGGAATTAAGATCGCATTAGCAGTATCAAGGCTGGTGGGTCTATGAATAGATGATGAGTTGGTAATTGCAATGAAACTTCAAAATATTTTTGACTTATTAGAATGACAATACAGTTCTTAAATACATTCGTAAGTGCATAATGAAATTATTAATTCAAGATTATATTTTTTTTTTATAAAATAAAATATGAATTTATTAACAGTCCATTAACTAGTGGTTAAATTTAATTCATAGTTATATTGTCATTGTTATCTTATAATTACCAGCATCAGATATAATGACTCGTGATTAATTTGTTTAATCACTGAGATATATAATTTTAGCCATTTTTTTTACAAACAAAAAATTACAGATCATTAAAGAACACTATAATGGATGAAAATGAATATGCCTGTTCAGAATCACTAATCAACGCCGGGTTGAGACGATGTTCCTACCACCTAAAATGATGTAGTATGGAAGCATTTTGTTTAAATCGGATTGTTTTAGAAATCTACTTATTTATTGGTTAATTAATCTGTATTTAGGAGTCACAGAATAAGAATCAGTCGGTTGTAGACTTCTAACCAATTAGATACAAACCAAACTACCCTGTATTGAGCCTAATGATAGATGGGAGGCACGATATACTCTACACGTTGCATTAAACCAGAATTTTTTAAATTATAACTTCGTGCATTTAAATGTACAGTATTCAGATGAATTAATGTCCCTTAGCCGTGGGAGTGAAAGAATGCATAACGCTCTCACTCGCACAAGCCATACGCGCCGTTCCAATAACATTGTCGTATAATTTTACTCATGTTGTGAGCAAGCGTTTATGCATGGAGTAAACTAACAAGCAAGATAACGACTGTAGTATGTTTTCAGATTTAAATTATAACGGTTTAGACCTTCGAGCGCATGCGTAGTTATGCTACATATCTTCCTCTCACTCGCTCGGCTATGGGACATTAGCTCGTCTGATACCTATAAGTGTAGCATTTTCGGCAAATGTAGCCTATGTAATAATTTTGTGTAATTTTTTTTTATCCCTAATGCATGTACGTTGCAATCTGTTCAATTCAGAACAATAAGCAACCCCATGACCCAATAAGATGATAACGATGTGTATGAGGTGTAGTCTTGTACAGATCCAGGCCGATCATTTCTGAGAGAGTATGGTTAATTGAACCCCAACCATCAAATTATACCGGTGACTGCTGTCTAATATTCAAATCCGTATAAAAGTTTAAAAACCTATACTAGGATTTCAACCAGAAACTTTCGTCTCCGAAATTCAGCTGTTAAACAGCTGACTCGAGACGACGACTTTACCTCTAGACCAACCTGGTGGGTTGTGTACATTTAAAAATAAAATTTAATATTGTACTTATTAATACTTTATAGCATATTTTATCTTTATCGTCCAAAGCCATTTGAAACCACGTATAGTTTTAAATTTAACAAATTTTGGAAGCTCTTTTGTAACTTACAGTCTCAGCATTCCTTTACTGTATACTCTTCTCCTTTCTTCCTTCCATCTAAAGTTCTACTTTCATTCTTCTTGGAAACCTTTGAAGTCGGTAATCAATATCCCAGACTTGGTTTGGTTCATTATAATTTCATTGTTTATTCCGATTTCCTCAATTAACTTTCCGACTTCTTTAAACCATCTTTCTTTATCCGAGCCTTAGATTTATTGCTTCGTGTATTAAAAATTGATTTCGTAAACTGTTTGTCATCCAATCTTCACAGGTGTCCATAGAATTTTAGTTTTCGTTTCTTAATTGTTTCTGCTAATCTTTCGTTTTCTTGCACAATTATTCTCTTCCTCGTAACCTGTATAGTCCGTCTACTATCTTCAGACCCATTCATTTCCAGTGAATCTTTATACTGTAAATACACTATATTAATTATTAATATCATCACACAAAATTAATTTATTAAAATATGTACCTTTGATTTAAAAACAATGTACATTTAAAGATTAATGAAATAATTTTCAAAAATTAGTAATAAAATTATATTTTGAGAAACTACCTGTCTGATCTATACTGAAATCTGCAAACAAAAATTTATTTATCATATAAAGAAAAGCAATGGCTGTACAAACCAATTATTTTGCCATTTACAAGAATCATTTTGCCTACGAATGCCCAAAGAAAGGTTGAGCAAAAAATAACTTAATATACTATATTATTATTGTTAAAAATAAGATATAAACATTGTGTATCAATCTTATAAATACATTTTATGTCATCTTAGCAGTAAAATTTATTAAAACAAACAATTAACTACAAAAAGATCAACTGCGTAAGAGTTATTCAGAAGAACTTTGTTAATAGTCATACGATAGCAGAAAAATAGACACACTTTTAAAAGGAACTTTCTTATTTACCTACAGATAGAATTTTGTATTTAGTCCTCGCGTTTATGAGGTATAAACACGTGGTCTGTACCATGAGATATGATTATGTATTATAATTAATATTTATATTGCTTTGTAGAAATTAAAGTAGGTTACTTGTACAAAATAAATCCGGAGGCATTGTAGTTAGTTATTTATAAGCGATTTTATCAATGATAAGAAATTATATCAGAAAGAAGTATCTCTCAAAACTGAAAATATAACAAAATATAATCTTTACTTCTAATTTTTTTAAACCCCATAAACTGGAAATGAAAAATTAGGATTCATTAAATATTTTTTCATTATTTTGATAGATTCCATCTATTACTAAATATAAACCGCATTAGATTACTGGACTTCAATATTGAACCTTATGTATAAAACATAACTGAATTTTAAAATATTATGTTGTATATGTAGTGTCATTGATAAAACCTGTTTTACTCGTGACTTCTTTTAAAACACAGCTGATTTATAACACTCTATGTTTTATGGAATCTGGTTTTAGAATTATTTACCATTAATAATATATATGCCATTTATGTATTTTTTATGTATAAATGTATTAATGCCATGAGTTACTACGTCAGTAATATGTATTTTTAGCAGTAGGTAGTATAAAGTAGGTAACTCACAAGATTTGTCTCCCTTGATTTTTTTGGTGTAAATTTACTGGAAAGATGTAAAGACAGTAAATACAGAAGTAACTTACTCAAAAATATATTAGTGTGTCTGTACTACGAAAGGATTTTTATAAATTTCGTTTAAAAAACTTCTATATTCCCCACTTCACAACCTATCAGAAGACCATTGGCACACAAATAACGCATATATTGCTATTTGTTTTAAACCTGTATGGACCAACGGATCTTAAATTTACAGTTAAATCAAAAACTCTTAATATAGAAAAGGCACCCCTTTACGTTAGCAAAAAAAGTATTATACTGTATACTGATTTGAAAATACTTTGTCCAAAATTCCATCGAACACCTATAAAAACGCTTTCACAAGTCACGAGAACACGATAGCCCGCTGGTACGTTCATTTTCCATTTTACATCTACCTGTTAATTCCGCCTTAAAAGACGCTGGAGTAGAGACCTGCTAATTTAATAAACAAATTTTATTCTTGAGGAGGCACCAATGGGGGCCCACCCCTCTTATGCTATTATGTAATTTACACAATTATCATAATCATCATTGTACTTGTACAAATTTACAGTCGTAAATTAAGAATTACTGAAAAAATATATAGCCTATATATATATATATATATATATATATGTACATCTTGCTATCAATACGGAGACCGTACATTTCGCATTTTGTATGTAAAGTGGCAGCCGGGTGCATATGGCAGCCATATATGGCTGCCACATTGCAACCCATGTTATTTTCGTCCGTGTTAGGTAAAAATAAAATTTAACTATACCCTTGTGTTGGAAACGAACCCTTCTGTTTGTGTATTGCATCAATTTTGGTTCAGGAAGGTTCCTAGATTTGCAAAAAAATATTTTATAAAATCTTGCTGGTGCCCATAAAGATAGCAGAGTGAATAGAAATTGTATACTACAGTTCATGATTATTCCGCTAGGAGTGACACCGTCAGTTGTGTATATTCACACTATGTATATTTTAACCACTTTGCTAACAATAGGGCAGCCATAAGCTTGGCAACACAGCTGGTCTATTGTGACTGGCTTGGCATTGTCTCCTTGGCTATTCATAGTTTCCATATTTCGTCAGCAAGTCTTCCTTATTTTACTGTCTACAGGTGTTGCATTATTCTTTGTACTTCTATTTCAGAACCGTGATTTCTTACTATGCCTCGTAAAGGTTGTAATCAGTGTTTCATCGTAAGTTTTACGTCCACCGACATATTTAATAAATTAATCTTTCTTTACCGAAAAATGTCCTACTTGCCTAAAAAAATCAATCATAACTCTACTTCATAAAAAAGGATCAAGAATAGGCATCAAAAACTGTAGGCCTGCTGTCTGTATTTTTAGTATAAGATCATCAAAATCAAATACAAAAAAATCTGGTGTGAAACACTCACACGCTTTCTCTTGCCAATGCAAATAATGACCAATATAACCTAATATTAGAAATAAATAAAAAACTTACTTCAAAAAACATAATCTTATTTTAATCATGAGTGAAAGAGGCAAAATTAAAATCGACAGCAGCTTGGCTTAAAAATACGGAAAATCACTCTTTAACGCTAAACTAGGCTCTGCAGAGAAAAATCCTCTAAATAAAAGTTGTATATCTTTTAATTTTCTACAAATTTGCTTACATACTTTTGTCGTAAAATGCATACCAATACTGAAATCTTAAAATAATAGATTTTTCACACGTTTTCGTGAGAAAAAAAAACAGAAAATCGCTAATTACCGCTATAAACTAAGCGTTATACAAAAAAGTGTTTGAAATAAAAGTTGTAGAATTTTAAATTCTCTACTTTTATATTATACTATAAATTTTTGCGCTAAAATGCATATAAAAGCCGTAATACTAAAAAAACTAATTTTTTAAGTGAAAACAGCCTCACCAAGAATTTCAGCAAACATGGCGCCTACCTTATCTTGTAGAGCATAAAAAATTTAGTAAACCAGGCGATTTAAAAAAATCGTATGACCAGTTTTTGAGAAATTTGTAAAAAAGTGA
The DNA here is from genome assembly GCA_035578175.1 of Catonia carolina. Taxonomy (NCBI): domain Eukaryota; kingdom Metazoa; phylum Arthropoda; class Insecta; order Hemiptera; family Achilidae; genus Catonia; species Catonia carolina. The sequence goes on from JAQMRL010000001.1 coordinate 334,338,499, forward strand.
AAAATTACACGAATAAACTACTACTTCCGGTTGACCGATTTTGATGAAAATGTTCGTGTCGGGTTCGGTAGTGGTGTCTAACTTAAGTTCGTACGATGTTCCGTTCTTGAGATACTCTGTTCACAAACACATAGACCAATCGCTAAAAACATGTTTTTTGCGTTCAGGGGTCTGAAAACGTGTAGATCCGGTGAAAACTCGATTTCCAAAAATCGACATGAAAACAATACTTTCCTTCCTATATATTCATATAGGCAAGAGAAAGTAAAAATACAACACGAAAAATAATTATGATAGAATAATTAAAACATAATTTTGTACATATTTTTTACTCTTTTTATACACACATATTTTTACACACGTTTTCTTGAGAAAAAAAAAGAAAATCGCTAATTACCGCTAAACTAAGCGTTATATAAAACAATGTTTGCAATAAAAGTTCTGGGATTTTAAATTCTCTACATTTTTTGTTAATATAATTTTTTGCGCTAAAATGAATATTAAAGCCGCAATCTTAAAAAACATTTTTTTTACGTGAAAACAGCCTTACCAAAATTTTAAGCAAACATGGCGCCTATCCTATCTTGTAAAGCATAAAAAATTTAGTAAACCAGGCGATTTTTAAAAAAATCGTGAGACCAGTTTTTGAGAAAATCGCAAAAAGTGAAAAATTACCCGAATAAACTGATACTTCCGCTTGACCGATTTCGATGAAAATGTTCGTGTCGGGTCCGGTAGTGGTATGCAACTTAAGTTTCAAGTTCGTACGATGTTCCGTTCTTGAGATATTCTGTTCACACACACACACACACACACACACACACAGACCAATCGCTAAAAATATGTTTTTTGGATTCAGGGGTCTGAAAATGTGTAGATCCGGTGAAAACTCGATTTCGAAAAATCGACATGAAAACAATACTTTCCTTCCTATATATTCATATAGGCAAGAGAAAGTAAAAAATGGACAAAGTACATATAGGTGTATAAGTTTGAATGTCCTTTCTTTATTTGTTTTTATGATTTGGGGTTCTTATTTGTTTAGGAAAATAGGAATATTGTTGGTTATAAAAAATTCGTTAACTATGTATTTCAGTTAACTTGCTACGACATAGGCCTATTTTAAAATAGAAGCGGAAATTTTAACCAGACCAACTCAGTCTCGTTAATTGTTAACTATCCATTAACTTCTAATACATGAACGGCTTTTAAATAAATTGAAATTGGATATAAAAGTTTTCTGTCTATTCTTTCGTTTGAAAATATACAAAAGTGTTCGATAATTCCAGAAAATATGAGTTAAATACATTAACAATGGACAATGGGTTATTGATAATATTTCCGTATTTATTTATTTAATAACATGTTTATTGATATAATGAATAATGTCATCTCATTTACTTTCTGCTTTAATCTATTTCGAGACAGTTTTCCCTGGGTTTTTTTGGATTTTTAAATTAACTTATCATTATTATAAAACCGTGTTGCGGATCTTATTACCCATTCTTTCTAAACCGAATTCAGTAAAAGTTAAACTTTTTCAAAAATATTTTTAAAATATACATCAAATTATGTTCAAATTATTCTGTCATATAATTTATTTTATCTGCTGAATTTAGTTAAGTAAACAGCTAACTATTTAATGCATGATAATTCATAATATTGGATTGTAATGGACACTGTACACGGTTTACATATATCCCAAACATTTTGAATTGTCATAATTATCTTATGCATAATATTTTTTTTCTCTTGCTTATAAGAACATATAGGAAGGAAATTATTGTTTTCATGTCGATTTTTCGAAATCGAGTTTACACCGGATCTACACGTTTCAGACCCCCTGATCCCAAAAAACATGTTTTAGCGATTGGTGTGTGTGTGCACGTGCGTGTGTGTGTGAGAACAGAACATCGTACGAACTTGAAACTTGAGTTAGATACTACTACCAAACGCGACACGAACATTTTCATCAAAATCGGTCAACCGAAAGTAGTAGTTTATTCGTGTAATTTTTCACTTTTTTGCGATTTTCTCAAAAACTGGTCCTACGATTTTTTTTAAAAATCGTCTGGTTTACTAAATGTTTTATGCTCTACAAGATAGGGTAGGCGCCATGTTTGCTTAAATTCTTGGTAAGGCTGTTCTCACGTAAAAAAATTATTTTTTTAAGATTTCAGCCTTAATATGCATTTCAGCGCAAAAATTTATATAATAAAAGTTGTAGAGAATTAAAAATCCTACAACGTTTCTTTAAGAAAATTTTTTGGTAACGCTTAGTTACGGTAATTAGCGATTTTATGGTTTCTTTCTCTTGAAAACGTGTAAAAAATCGTTTTTCTTAAATTTCGGCCTTAGTATGCATTTTACGACAAAAGTGTATGTGATCAGATTTATAGGAAATTAAAAGATCTACAACTTTTATTTAGAGGATGTTTTCTCTACAGACCCTAGTTTAGCGTGAAAGAGTGATTTTCCGTATTTTTAAGCCAAACTGATTTTAATTTTGTGTTTTTCACTCATGATTAAAATAAGGTTATTTTTATTGAGGTTGGTTTTTTGTTTATTTCTAATGTTTTATTACTAATATTAGGTTTATTGTTAATTATTTGCATTGGCAAGAGAAAGTTGTGTGAGTGTTCCACACCAAATTTTTAAAATTATTATTCTTACAATATCTTATTTGATTATATTTTTTGACTTGTCATAAAGACAATGTATAAATTATTTTACATGACAATTCAGTTCATTTATTTATTGTTAATGGCATTCAAAATTTTATAACATCACTAAGTACTACCAGTCACTTTGTTTTAATGCAGAGCTACTGTACTGTAAAATTATATTGCCATTTCGTCTATAGGCGCGCGCGCGTGTGTGTTACAAAATGTATACGTGTGAGCCGTCGTAGTGAAATGATTCAGAAAAGGCTAAAAAAAGTGTACGCATGTATACTTTGGGTCGCCGAAATGCATTTCTTGTGCGGGAAAACTGGCAACATGGCTAGTTGCGCTATTGATATCAAGGTGAATTTAATATACACCGTGGTCTTCATATTGATATCAAAATGAATGTGTATAATGTGGCGTTCACAATGATAGCAAAGTGAAAGGCTGCCATAATGATAAAGGAATGGTCACCAAAATAAACTCCCGTATTTATGATTTTTTTAAAAAACTAATTTAATATCCGACATAGACACCTTCTAATGTACTACTATTCACTTTAAAATCTTAATATACTCTGTTATTTCTGGTGGCTGCCGTATTGTAGGGTTTGTGAAAAGTCCCCGTAATGATAGCAAGATGTAAATATATATATATATATATATATAATATTTTACTACTACTTGTATTATATATTTTACTACTAAGTGGAGGTCCTGGGTCAGAGTCTGGAAATTATTAAAAGTCAAACCCCACCGTTCCAGTTTCAATAAATTAAAATTAACCATTTCTAACATTATTATTGGATCTGTTGGTTCAATTAGTTGACAGATACAATTTCTGAAAATACTGGAATATTAGTCTAAATCTTAATAATGTTTGGCGGAAATAGTTAACATTGTAGCTTTATCTAAATATTTCCTTTTTACTTCCATTTAATAGCATAATTTACCTTCCCACACGGTTTTTTTAAATTAAAAATTATCTTAAATTTTTAATTTGTTGCAAAACAAAAATGTATTTCATATTCGGTGACATCCTGCACATTCTGCAAAATGAGTAGACATAAACTCTCACATCTCTAGTTTATAAAAAGTGATCTCATTCAACTTGATCGCATATGATTTAATTTTAATACTGCTATAGATTGATTGGTTATAACTTTTTATTTTGAGTACGGTTCTATAACACATGTTTTGAAATTCTGTCAAATTAAAATCCTTCATTCGCCTTATTTTATAACAATATACAGTTTGAGAAATAAATAACTTATATTAAAATTCTAAAAGCAGACGATACGTTTTTAGTATTGTGTAATAAATTCTTTTATTTGATCATACGTATTTTAATTTATTTACAACTTAAAACTCGCTCGTTACTAATATTCTCCTTTGTATTTTTACTCGATCAAACTCTTTTTGAAATTCGATCAGTCAGAAGTCACTTATGTCAATTTACTTCTTTAAAGAACTTTATATTTTTGAATCGTATAATTCTTTCATGTAGGTAATAAAATTGAGAAATGTTTATAAATACATCACTCTCCTCATGTAGAAAAGTGATCTCATGGAATGAAATTCCTTTCTGTTAAAAATTCAACTCGCTTTATTGATCGATACAGAAAACGGTCGTTGTCTTCACTGTTCAGGTATCTCAACGTCATCTATAGTATTCGAAAATAAAACTGTTTTTCATTGTAATATTTTATAACCTCTTGCATTACAAATTCTTATCAAAGTAATAATAAAAATAGATTTTGTGTGCCAACTCGGAAAACGGTTAGTAGTGTCACCGACTGCTAAGGTGAATTTCCCGAGTTTGATTCTCGACTATGGATTAAAACTTAAAACACACATTTTCATTACTAACGTATTCGTAAATAATCTAGTCATTTTTTAAGATTTAAGGAAAGCAGACATGTATAGTTATTTTAACTGGAATTTATGATGCAGTTATCCATATTCCAAACTGCATATTTAATTTTACACGTAACCAGGTAATTTTAAATTTCCGGGTATAATTCTTATTAGCTTCGTCAGAAAACCTGAAAGCAGCTTATTCCCCTCTGATGTCATTTCTGTGCATTTTAATCTCTATCAATAAACATTTTTTTTTGAGAATATTTGAAACGATTGAAAAAAAACAGAATACATTACCACGTAATGAATGTGGAACAATTAAACAAAAATTTCCTAAACGCGGTAATCGTTGCAGTACTTTCGTTTGCCAAAGATTTATCTGTAAAACTGTTGTGTTAAGTAAAAACATTGTTTTTATTAAATAAAAAATATAAAAACCATAATCTTTAAAATGTTGTATTATGATTTATTTGCAAAACATCACATAAATTCCTCGAGGTCAGCAACTCAATTTTTTTGTTAATATTACATTTTCTGTTATATAATGCCAATAATTAAAACTGAATTAACTGAAGTATTTTAGTGGAATGTTTTATTTAGATAATTTTGAGTTTATACCGTTATATATAATAAAAAAATAGCCGATTTTACTGTTATAATTAAAATCAATTAATAAAAATAACTGTTACAATCCCAGAAGATAACTTTTAAACATGGTCATGAAATTTAACTTTTTTGGAATTATTATTAGTGACAAGAAATTAATGATTAAAAAATATTTAAATGTTAACAGATTTTCTTGATGACTCATTTGAAGTAGATATGTTGTACTATTTGGATTTAAATTTTAAACGATGATCCTAATTAATTCCCAGCCAGGGAATCAAAGAGTGTTAAAGTAACTGTAAACTGTGTAGTTTAGTGTAGTGATAGATAATTCATACCGTCTTGTAAATAAAAACGTTTACGGGTATTAATTCGAAACATATTTTTGATTATAACATCTTTAAGTTTTAGTTAAAATCAATCAAAATATTATAAATGCAGCGTTAGAATAGCTATTTTTTTATGAAATCTTAGACCAAGTGAATTATGCTATTTGAAATGTAACACCAGAAGTAGTCGACTGTCCGTTTAGTTATTTTGGAAGCTCTAGTGTTTTCTTCTCTTCGACAAATAAATAATTTGTTTATCGTTAAAACAAATCATCATTCTTCTAAGTATGGTTTTAAGTAAAAGTAAAGTAATATTTATCACGAATACACAATAGGAATAGTTTGTTATTAATTATTTATAGCAAAAGAAATAATACACAAGAATAATACAAAGAAAAAACATAATAAAAAAATTTCAGAAAAAATTTACGCTTATATTTCTGTCGCAAAAGACATTTTTTTATTTCCTAGCAGAAATGTCACATGACAGAATATGTGAATCTAATTTTGAAACTTCAATTTAACTTATCTCTGCATACTTTATTGGTTCTCATGCCAAATTTTACTTTTAAATTGCAAAAATAGATTTAGTTACATTTTAATTCCTTATTTTGTAATATATTACCTTTAAATAATAATTACTATACCTAAAATAAATAATATTTATTTTGTATGTATAATTTCCTGTAAAACAGAAATGATATGATGAAAAAATATGCTTTACTGGCTAATTTTTTTTTTACGCTCATTTTATTTTGGAGAACTTTCATACTTAGAAAATAATTTCGATACCATTACTAGATAAACTAAATCAACTATTAAAAATTACCTAGAATAACGTCGCTTGTTGTTTCTTTTATTCAAGGTGTCCTACAGTGCCATTCTAATATCAAAAATAAATCGATTTATTGAGGAAACAAATATTTTTATTTCGTTAAGATGTGATTCTTCAAGTGATTTATTGTTTTTGATGACTTGCACGCTTGATTATTAAACCTGTAGTACCGGCTAGCATCAAGTTGTAGCTGAATTATTATAATTCCCTCATTGATATTTCTTCAGCTCTAAAACAGCAAGCTCTGAACAAGCCATTTAAGAGCATAAGTACATTAAACAAACACTGTGAGTTGTTGCCATTATCGATCAGCTAACAAATCGATGTTTTCTAGTTATTTAAAGTTTAAAATCACGGTTCTGAACTAAATTGATATTGTAATTACTGCTTATTTCTGTTGTATATTTCTGCAATAGTTCAGTTAGAAAGTGGTGTACAGTATTAAAAATAACATATTCATCAGGAATTTTTTTACTAGTATTTTTAATGAAAATTTAAAACCTTCACGATTATTTAAACCACAATAATTGAATAGTGTCAAATTTTGATAACAAAACTTAACACAAACAAATCTCTGCATGTTATATTCACACTTCGTCGGATAAACCATCCATTTATATAGATAGTCACTTATCACTAAACATCTCAGCCTGATTTTCGATAAATGACAAAACTTGGAGCAAACATTCGGAATAGAAAGTTTGTTACTGAACTCGAGTCAAACTTCTACATTCCCTTTTCCAGCAACGCTCAAAATTAACAGTTGCCCAAAAATTACGTATATCTAACCAATCATCATCATCATCACCCAAACACGGATAGGCCTAAAGCCTGTTCCGGCACCCATCTTCGTAGCGGTCTTCCTCTATCACGTCTACCCCGTGGGGCATAACTTAATATTTGGACTGGTAGTCTTTCCTCTCGCATTCTATTCACATGTTCGCACCACCTGGAATTATAGCGCGCAATGCCGTCTAATAGTGGTTGGACCTGTAATTCTGCTCGAAGTTTAATAATAATATATAAGTTTAATAATAATAATAATAATATTTGTTCTTAGGTCACGTATGATATGAGGTGATTATCGAAAGACTAACCTGATCGGGAATAGAACCCAGTACCCCTGGCATAAATCCCCTTGGCGAAGCCAAGTTGCGTTAACCATTACTCCAACGGTCCTGCCACTACGTGTATTTGCACATACCTTATTTGCGAATAAGTTTGCTTAAAATTTGTAACGAATAATCCAAATGCTTTACAACAAATTACCTTAACACAACTACTAGTACGTTCACTTTCCATTTTACATTCTCCAGACAATCCCATAAGTTCCTAAACTTTATCAGTCAGCGGTGCACTTACAGGTTTAGTATTTTGTCCCAGAACCCTTGTCTAAATATATCTATAAGGACTTAAGCTGCGAAGTCTAATAAAATAAGCCTCGCGTCGCCCCGAAGGCGCCCCTGCCAAAAAAAGTTCTAAAAGATGCTAGAGTAGAGACCTGCTAATTTATTGTAATAGAGCTTATAGTTTACTAATTTGTTTAAAATGACCAAAAGACTTTTGCCAAAGCCATTAGTATGGATGTTGTATATATTCGCTGGTTATATTTAATTTATTTTAGTATAATAGATTGTAAATAAAATCAAAAACAGCTAGATTCTCATAAAACCATTTTTTTATTAAGTGATGATCCCCACATAAGCCTTTGATTGTGGTAATAATAAAAGGTGACATACAGATAAAGAAAATACTAGTTCTAACCGGGAATCGAATCCGGGAAACTGGCTTATAAGTCAGTTACACTGACCACTATACCAATCGACTGAATTTCAATATAGGTGAAATATTTAAAAATCATATGCAGTGAAATCCAAGATAACAGTATTTAATTAGGGAATCCGTATTTTTTCTAAATTGTAACTTACAAAATGCTCTTTTCATCAGCTTTGTTACTAGCTGTTCGTACTGCAGCAAGATTAAGTATTATAGTTACACTGTTAAGAAAAAATTATTTTCCAGTCTAACTGAAATAATAAATTTTTTTTGTAAACATTCATGTACAATTCTGTGGTAATAAATACTTAATTTATAGTTTTAAAGTATAATTTAATTTTGTTGACTTGTGTATAACTTCGTTGCGTTTTGTTTTGTGAATTTGTGTAATTGATACTAATTAATCGGTTAAATTGTATCTACGATAAAAAATATAAATAGGCGTATGTATTATTTGAAGTGTTTCTATTAAAAAACCCTAGTATATTATATAAACATTTTAAATTTGATGAGTAGTAAATTAATAATAACAATAGAGCCAGCAACATTGAAATATTAAAAAATAAATAAATAATTAAAGGCAAAATTTGCAAGAAAAAACAATGTGCATTATTTCTAGTGTCAGATAGCCACCTCCTTTGTCATAATACAGCAAGGTCAATTTATTAATGTGTACGTTTGTTTATGGTTGTTATCGTTTCCGGAGAAAAACTTCTTTTAAAAAATTAATTTTATAATAACCGTGTGTTTTTAAAACTAGTTGTTCTGCGGTTAAAAGACGTTTTACAAACAAAACACCTTTTCAAATATTTAGCAGTTTATTATATTTGACAAAGCATACGTGTGACAAACGTTCCAACAAAGGCATTAAATTTTCATAGAGCCTGATTTGAGAATGGTAGAGTATTTAAGTGTATTCGGGGACACTAAGTGTTATTTATGTATATTCGCCTATAGTGCGCACCACGAAGAAGTCCATTGTGTTTGAAGAATTCTATTTTCTAAACTACCAAACGGAAAAATTATAATGATACACTAAAAAAACTGGTTCTTTTCTGCGTTAAAAAGTACGACTAAGTTTTTTATTTAAAAATTAAGTGAGAGATAAGGGAAGTTTACGCATAAAAGTACCCAATTTTCAGCTAGTTTATAGTTTATGCGTTTTTTATAACATCCAGGATCAATATAAAAAATCTGATGTGAAACACTCACACAATTTTCTCTTGCTAATGTAGATAATAAACAATGTAGGTAAAGTAAAATAAAACTAAAAATCGGTTTTCACGTAAGTTAAAGCTCGCAGTTTTCTTTTAAAAGTGAATATTTTGAAAGAAATAAGTAAATAAAAACTTACAAGCTTTTATCTAGTGTACTATTCAAATTTTTCCGTTCGGTAGTTCTAGAATTAATAGTTTTTCAAACGCAACGGACTTCTTTCATGGCGCGCAGTATAGTATCAAACGTATGTTCTTTGAATCCACATTTTTGGCTTATTAATCATTATTTATCCATAAATATTTTCGTTATTAGGCTTATAGTAAAAATTTATTAAACGCCGAGTCTTAGTAAATAGTGACATGATTCGAAGCGGAAGGTCTCGGGTTCGATTATTTTCTAGGATCAGCAAATTGTAGCCCTTTAGAACATCTTTACTCTTCTATAAACCAATGTAGTGATGAATGACCAAGCTATAGATGAAATTTCAGTAATCGATTACATTTCTGTCTCAGATTTACAATAGAAGTTAAACTTTTGTGTTATATTAATTTGGTGTGGTACGATTGGAAACACACGCTTAACATGGTTACTATTTTTACAACAAAAATAAAACAAACCAGTAGCCTATTTAGTATTTTTTTAAAGCCACGTTAAGTAATTTTAAGCAGTTCTGAAAGCCTTTCTTGCGGCCTATATTTATGTGCTTTTATGTTTTTATTTTGAATTTATTTTATTTGTTCATCCATTCAAGCGGTGTTCTGCGTTTGTTATTCATGAAATAGCTAATTTAATTCAATTTAATACCGTAGAGATGCCAATAGAATATTAATCTTCGTTTTCTGATCGTCTTCATCAGACGTTAGGTTTTTGATAGAATTCTTCTATACCTCACTATCTGTACTGTCCGATTAATATCTTCCACCAGCTCATTAACTTGTGTAGGATTTTTCTCTTGAATTTCGCTTCTTTTGTTCCAGCTTTAGTAATTAACTAGGAATCCTTTTACAGACAAAAATTTAGTTTTCATCACGCTATCAGAGCTTGGTGTGTTCAGTACGTCAGTTTGTTGCTTAAGTTGTGAACTATACGGAATACGTCCATTATTCTTTGCCTCCTGTTGTTCACTTCTTAGTACATCTCTGCATTAATGTTATTTCTTGTGTACTATTCTTAACTATTTATAAATATATATTCTTCTTCTTTCTCTTCTCTTCACCGGTTAGACATTTCTACCTGTTCCGGCACCCATCTTTTCCTCGGCATGCCAACATCTCTGGTCCCAGCTGGTTTGTACTGTCTTGCTAAACTAGATAAGCGGTTTCCAAGCATTCGTTTCAAATGTTTGACTCATTAGGCTCGGTACAACTTCTTTTGAGTGAAAAAATTCCCAATTCTTGTCTTTTATCTTCATTTTGGATCCTTTCTAGTCTTGTGCAACCCTTGACAGACCTAAAGAATTCATTTCTGCAGTGTGGATGTTTCTTTTCTCCCTTCTCCTCATCATCCAAGCTTCACTACCGTAAGTCAAGGCTGGAACTGCCATCGTCTAATAAAACTTTAACCTTGTTTTGAGTCTCATTTTTGTCTCAGTGTCCTATGAATCGTATCGTATATCTGATTAAACTTTGGTGCCTTATTTTCACATCATAGTAATCTTTATATGAAACATCAGTTCCAAGATACTTATAGTGACTCACTTGCTCTAGTATGTGTCCATTAATTGAATAACTCAACAGAAAAACGTTGCAACTGACAAAATTTACGAAAGTGACGTTTCAGTGGAATACGTTCTATAAATCCTCTATTTGATCATAATAGTGAATTCTAACGGGTAGAATTGTAACTCAAATCTCGGAAATACTTGAAACAAAATCGTGATACTGTGAAAAATCGTTATACAGCTAAGAATCAGAAGGTATCTTTCACTTTCTGTAAAAATTTGTTTTTGTTACTTGCAACGTTTTTCCTTTGACCCATTCAATTACTACTTGGATCTTATTGGGGTCTTTCTACAGAATTACATTACTTTTGTCTTCTTTTTTTATATCTTTATACTGTACTCATTCATCTCTCTGGTTAGTGTGAAGAGTGCTTGCTGTAGATCATTCTCACACTCCTGCATCGTAACCATGTCATCAGCATACAGGACTGCAATAAGGAGGTAGTCATCACCCAGTCTTATTCCTGAGCTATTTTCTCTTTTCCATTACCAAAAAATGTCGTCAATATAAATATTATATACAATTTAAATTTATTTTTTCTCCAAATTGATTGATTCCAAATTTACTCAGCCAGAAAAAGATTACATATCGAAGTAGGCGGTAAAATCAACCTGGGAAAAGACCGCCATATTTTCCAGTAGCAAGAAGCATCCTACGGGGAATGTACTGCAGGATTGAGAACTTCCATCTATTTTGCTGCCTTTTTAGTGTCGGATTTTTGGTGGTAGATCTACTTGTTAGATGATGGACAACCCTGTAGTTGTAGAGAAGGTTTTACCATCAGTCAATTTTCGGTAGTCTTAAATTCAGACAATCCGTTATTAATAACTATGGGATTACGTGTGTTTCAACCCTACAGCCTATAAATATCACCTACAGCAGTATAAGTATCGAGTATACTCGAGTGATTTTTTTATACTCTTATCGAGATACATGATCAAAGTAATAAACATCAACATGTTTTTTTTTTTTTTAATTCATTTATTTAACGTCGCATCAACTACAACGGTCATTAGCGACGATGTTGGGGTGTAACTATTGTTCAATGGAGGATGAAATGATTTTTTGTAACGTATGAAAATATGCCATGCCTGAGTGGGATTCGAACCCAGGACCGCATGAGGAGAGGCGAGCACGTTACCAACTGCGCCAATGCGGCCGGCTCAACATGTTTTTATTTTTGTAATTATATTACTCTAATCGTTTTTTTGTAATCTTCCCCTTGTTAACCATTTCTTGATAAACACAAGTTCATTCATTTTAGAGAAAACTTTTACATAATTTTGACTAGATATAATCCTAACTGCAGTGATAAGAGACATTTTAATATGCATCCCAGAATTTATTTTTAGGATTGACAGTAACCTCAATTTGGTTGTTGACAACGTTCTTTATTTTTTGAAAGTATCAGATTTATTGGTATAGAAACCATAAGCAGGTTAGTTCCAGATATAAGCCTCACAAAAAGTAAAGCATAAACATTGTGAAGTGTATGTAAAGTTGTGTAAAGCGTATTATGGATAGAGTACTACTTATAAGTTTAGGCGTACTCCCAGTTTCCAAAAAATTATCTCTGTTCATTTTGTCTTCTACATTTTATTAATTCGTATTTATATTTATGTAATGAAATTAACTCATAAAAGAAGAAAAATTAAGTAAATTTTCGAGTTACTAGAAGACAATAATTCACAATACATATTGTTAACATTTCAAACGGTTCAGGTGAAAGTTACATTTTAACTAGTTCCGTTAAACGAACCTTAATAACATGAAATCTGAGTGATCAATCACTCCCTCACCGTTTCGTTAATCGTATTATATTAAAAGGCCAACTAAAGTTATTATTCCTTTACCCCATTTCTCGGTAATTCCTATGTCTCCCATTCCTGTATATAGTTTATTTTAAAATAAATCAGTTGATTTACTTTCTAATATCAAAACTGTATTGGTTTCTTGGTTTTCCCTGCAATTAAAAAGAAATTCTAAAGTAATTTAAACTGCATCTATAATTAATAAAAATATCAAAACATGCGACGGAAAATCCAACTATTGTCGATTGGTTTATAATCTAATAAAATGTCCTCTGAAAATCGAAAAATATAGAATTTATAAGTTGTAATAACCTGCTTGATTACAAATGCGCAAAATGTTAAAAGAAAACACGAAACAAAGTCGTTTTAGCAAATTTAAAAAAATTGGTAGCAGGCAATAAACTCCTCTAGGCCAGAAACTTATAATAACCGTAAAAATTCAATAATAATTCCATCAGTCAAGTAAAGCTTTTATTCGTTATTTAAAAAAAAAATCTGGTGTGAAACACTCACACGACTTTCTCTTGCTAATGCAAATAATGACCCATATAATCTAACATTAGTACTAAACTATTAGAAATAAACGAAAAAACTAACCTCAAAAAGTATAACCTTATTTTAATCATGAGTGAATGATGCAAAATGAAAACCAACCTTAGTTTGGCTTAATAATATGGAAAATCACTTTTTGCCGCTAAACTAGGTTCTGTAGAGAAAAATACTACAAATAAAAGTTGTAGATCTTTTCATTTTCTGTAAATTTGAGTACATGCAATTTTGTTGTAAGATAAATACTACGGCTGAAATTTTAAAAAGTCGATTGTTTTTACAGATTTTCATGAAAAAAACAAAAAAATCACTAATTACCGCTAAACTAAGCGTTACACAAAAAAATGTTAGAAATAAAAGTTGTAGATTCTTCAATTTTCTATAACTTTAATTATATTTTTTTGCGCTAAAATGCATATTAAGGCCGCAATCTTTAAAAACCATTTTTTTCTACGAGAGAGAGCAGCCTCCCCAAGATATTCAGCAAACATGGCGCCTACCCTATCTTGTAGAGCATAAACATTGTAGTAAATGAGGCGATTTTTTAAAAAATCGTAGCAGTCGTTTTTGATCAAATCGCAAAAAAGTGAAAAAATGACACTAATTACTATAGTACTACTTCCGGTTGACCGATTTTTATGAAAATGTTGATGTTCAGACCGGTAGTAGTAACTATCTTAAGTTTCAAGTTTCAATTTCTTATAATGTTTCGTTCTTGAGATACTTTGTTCACAAACACACTCACAGCCACACACAGACAAATCGCTAAAAACAGGTTAATACAGGTTATCGTAAAACAGGTTAAGGGTTTAGGGGGTCTGAAAACTTGTATATCTGGCGAAAAATCGATATGAGAACAATAGGCTACTTTCCTTCCTATATTTCATAAAGGCAAGAGAAAGTAAAAAGTTGTTAACAGACTGGACTGAATCACATATCACTTCTAACAATTTTTATTCAAATTTAAATTTGTACAATAGAATTTCTTTTGTAGGTTATTTTTATTTGCTCCCGCCTCTTTCGCACTCACCGTTCATGACTATGATTCGCACAAAAACAATACTTGATTTACCATCCTTCTAGATCATATAAAATTTTCTCAACAAAAATTACCAATAACGTTTAAAAGTCAATATTTATACGCAGAAACTAAACTCTCCAATTTTATCTATATAATTTCTATTAAAGTATTATCATATCAGTTAAATTTGAGAACCTAAAATTAGGTCATTCGTAGTTTTAAATCACAACTTGAACAAACCTGTTCGGGCGACTAAACGGTTTTTTCCATACTGGCGTATAAATGAATGATTCCATGTACGTAACGTACTACATGATCTTGTATGTTGTTTGCATGTAGTCGTATTAGTTTGTTTACTGTGTAGCTCGTATAAATAGTTAATTCAATACAGACACATGTGTAATAAATTTCATGACCTCCGACAATGTAAGTAACCTTATAGAACAAATTATCGTACTCTCAGATTAAACTAAGAGTACTCAAACTATTGTAAGTAAACAACTAACGAACTAATACCTACTGAACTAGTAACTAAATAAATGAAACTTAATAATTTAGTTCATGTATTTATATTAATTACTGTTGAAGATTTGTTGATTCATCCGTATTTACGTATGAATAAAAAAAACAAGTGTAAGATAAGGCACGTAAAAATTGTGCTCAGAAATACAATTACGCAATCTTCGCATAAAAAATGCGTGTTTAAAAAAGGAGAAAATTATGTGAGAGAGAGGAGTGTCAAGGTTGTTATCTCTGGTAGTATCAACTTATCTTCTTGGTGCATTTGTAAACCAATGCAAGTGTGTTTATACATCTAAGCTATTTTTTTATGTGAACCACTTGTTACATTGACCTGGTCAGCTGGCTATAAGTATGCCTGAATATTAAAAAGTGAGATAAAGTTTACAGTCAGTAGTGGACTACATTGAAGACGGGATTCTGTACGAATTATTTCGGAATTGTTTACATAATTTTAATAAATCAGGACCGAATACAATATTGAAATAGATATGTAATTTTCTTTTAGTACTAAATAAATATGCTTTTTTTTTTAAAAAAATTAATATTTTTATTTTCACATAAATAAAATACATTTTATATTAACTTTTCCAATCTTTTGATAAGGAATGGGAAGTTTATGGTTCTGCACAGTAAACAGAATGTGGGGCTGACCAAACATTTGCTTGGAATTGTCAAGGGAAACTGTTCAAAAACCTTTACAAAAACACCCTTGGACTTACTGACTACAACTAGATAAATGTATTTTCTTTTTTTCTTTTTACGTCTGACTGTTTTTCAATTTATGCTAATGCAGACGGTGAATATTGATGAAAATGAAAACGAGTGACAATAAAATGCCAGCCCTGAACGGGAATCGAACCCGAGACCACGGCGTAACTAAATGTAGCCTATGTCTGATTAATTTTTTATCACTAATTTTCTTCACAAAATGTTCAATTTCACTCATAGCCTAATTTTTTATAAATTAATATTAACAATTTAAGATAAAAAAAATTACAACGGCTAATTTAAAGAACAGACTGTAAAATAAATACAAAACTGAAAATGTTAACGAATATAAATACAAAAATAAATAATTCAATAATTTTTAGTTTTACTTATTTTGTGTTTAAAAACACAAAATACAATAAAAAGTAAAACCATTAAAATCTCACATTGTGATAAGAATGTTAACGTTCAGAATGTGGCAGTCTGTTTTACATACGGCCTTCAGGCCAGCCCAGTCAGTCAGCTGGTAGAAATTCGCTATTATTTGTTAAGTAACACCGATTGGGCAAGCGACTTTGTACAGCGACCAGCTGACAGCCATCCGTGAATAAACTCTACTGGGGTCCCTGTTCAAACTCACGCCTAATCCACATCAAAGTAATTTAGCCAAAAGCAGCGATCAAATTGGGTAGTTGTCAATAACGTACAGTTACCGATAACAAATAAAAGCTAAAAAAAAAGTTTTACTTACATTTAGAACAGCTGATTATCACAAATTATTTAAAACAAAATATAAATTTTCTCAAATTCACAGTAATGACAAATTTTAGTATATTTTTACAAATTAATTCTTTAAATTAAAACAATTTATTTAATTCAATATGAAAGTGTAAAATTATTCATAAAATACTTATTTTACATTGTAGAATATTAGAATATGTAACGATGAGATTTAGGACTCGATGGTAGTAGGAAGCCAAAACAACCACATCGTTAATTTTTTGTTGTGAAATAATATATGATAATTCATTAATAGGAATTTTAATAATCGCCGTGATAGGCATTAATATGATTTGTGTTAAGGAGCAAAAACTCAGTTCCTGAATAAATATATTTAAACATCAAAATTTTCCATCAAAATCGATCTTTGTGAGTGGTAAGATTCCGCTATTTGGCAAGGGCACTGGTATGCTCCAGAAAGTAAAAGGGATATCGATAGACCTAGGAAAAGATGGAGATAGATGTAGTATGTGAGTTCGGAACAGGCTGGGGCCTAATCCTTGGTTGAAAGAAGAAGAGAAGACGACCTTTATTTGTTTAATAAATTTATTAAACAATAATATTATAAATAAAACCTAATTTTGTTTGTCTCATTAATTCGTTTTTTAGTGTTGCCAATAGTTTCTCGTTGTAATGAACATCTAAAATAGTTTTTCTTAATTTTCAAATGTTTCCCCACGACGCTGAGTTTAGCCAGACAACGCTCGTTGGGGGACTATTGCTATTACAAGAAAAAATATGTAAAACTATTAAATATGTACATGATTAGTTAATTTTATTATCACTAGTATCCTTTTTATGATTAATTTATTTATTTGAGTATATTTTAAAATGGTACACTAAAGATTATTTATTTGCTCATATTAAAGTTTTGCCATAGTTTTCCTTGGTTTCTTCAAGAAAATCCCAAATCAGGTTTTTTGTCTTCGTTTTATTATGGAATAGCTTACACCTTTACAAATTTCGTTTACTTGTCTCCCAGAAAAATGTATTTTATTTTGTGTACGAAAATTTATTTCAATTTATTTATTTTATCAAAAATTTATTTTTTCAAGGATTCTTCATTAGATTATTTAATTGACAAAATTTTGAGGCGATCTTTTTCTAAAAAAAGATTTCAGTCTTTTATTTTAATTTTAGTCTCATTAACTATTTTATTATCAATTACGCCAGATTTGGTACTACATTGGGTTTAACCGTATTAACGTTCGATTTTTTTTAAACTCTGGCCGGTACTGTAAGTGAAGCAATCTACTACATAAAAACTAAACTACTAATACGGCCAAGTTTTTTTATTTCATTTGGTACTGAATACAGTTATTAAATTATTAGGTATATTCTGCGTAATGTTTCAACCAATGTATATTCAATAATTAAGTAAAAATCATATGGCTTAATACTGCATGAAACATATTTGTATTTTAATTAAAGGTGTCATTTGTTTACAAAGAAACATATGTTTTTAAAATCGTATATTATCCCATTCAGGCTCGGCATTTTTTCATACGTTACAAAATATCCTTCACCGTCTGCATTAGCAGTAATTGCAGAACAGTCGGACGTTAAACCAAAAAAAAAAAAAAAATTCAAAAGTAAACGAAATCTTTCTTTGATAGTTTGACATAGTTCGCTATTTTCGAGAAATATGATGAAGATAATATAAATTTATCATACGATTTGCTTTGTTAAATGTAAAAGTCTAGAAAGAGATTGGTTCATTCAACCCTTGACGAGCAAGCCCCAAGATATCTGTAAAAAAATTAACTATGTAGTTATTTTTTCCAAGTTTGAAACTAATGGAATCAATAATTACACATACAGAATGTATGTAATACATCCAATCAGTACTTTCATCAATACATTTCAATCAGTACCAAGAGTTCAAAAAGGAAAACAATATTCGTGCTTCAAAACGAATATTTGTAAAACAAAAGACGTAATATTTTAAAGAAAGGTTTTATGATTGATCATTCATATGTTTTTACCTCATACTCAATCCGGCTATACAAAAAATGGTGGTTGCAATGACTGTGTCCTTTTATTTGTACTCTCAGTCAGCACTTCTTTTCTTAGTATATAACAGCAGGTTCCCTTACTAGTACTTTAGTTTTGAACATACTGTATTCGTTGATTTAGCGTAAATAATTTGAAAATTTTATTATAATCAAAAGGTAACTGAGTGAAAAAATACCTAGATTTATTTAATTGATTGATATAAGTAAAATTGAATACTTTCTGATCGAATTAAGAAGATTTCGTACCCAATAAGGCTATTAAACAAAGTTGAAAATAAGTTTTCTTTAGTAGAACCAAAATACATTTTTTAAATTTTAAGCACTTTTAATTTGAATAAGTGCTTTATAAGGAATGTTTTATTCTTATTTTGTAAAATGTTTTAATTAATTTCTCGTATTTAACTCTAAGCAAATCCCAGAAGAGTTGTGTTTTTCAACAATGTAATTTAAAGTGACTCTATTTTACCCTTATATTTACTTTTATTTTCTTCTTTAATTTTACCACAGCTTTCTGTTATGCATACATTGAAATATTTATAGCAATTGTAAGTTATGCGATTTTAAATTTGTGAAGCCTCTTGTTATTTCTGAAGGATGTGCTGGTAAAGGGGAATCGGTACACCTATCTTATTCAATGTTAACGTTGATGCACTTTTCTCAGCAACCGTAACAGATAGAGCCGTACCTAATGTTTTATTACATTAAAAATCACTTTCTAATTCAACTTTCAATTGAAACTTTTCTTCGGGTTGAATATTTCGATTTTCAGAGTTTTTTTAAAAATAGATTTCAGGTGAAAAACAGTTTTTTCCCGTTAATAAATAATATTTTTTAAAACCACACATTCAATTTATGTTGAATGAAAGTACGAGGTGGGCTGTACAGCCCTTAAAAATTTGTCTTCTCTATTATGTGGGGCTGGAAATAATGGACCTAAACTTGGATAAGTTAAATTTACCGGAATTCGCGTTAAAAGTTAATAAAAGACATTTAGTTGAATAAGGCTGACAAGATCACAAGACGCAAACTTGTACTGTTCATTAGCACAACTGATAGTAGGCCTACAACTAAAGTAGCTAAAACATAAACCCAATGGTATACTGAACGCTAATAAAATTAATAAATAATACTTCTTGATAATATTAAAAAATATTAGTTAATAAACTATAATGTTCCTTAGAAAATCAAATTTTTCAATAAACAGGTGCACGAGTTTGTAAAAAAACTCAAATTTTTTATGGTTGTCATAGAGGTGTAATTAATGCCATTGGAAAGAGGGAATTTCAAATCCGAAAATCGATAATTTGACAAATAAATTCTTACCGATTTCCTTTAATTCAATATTATTATATATTTTTCTGAGACTTGTAAGAAGTTTAATTAGTTTTTCAATTAGTTGACCGTTAGAATTACAGTACTGAAAAGTACTCTAATATGAGGTTTTACAATGTTTGTAGGAGATTGTAAACATCGTAGCTTTATCTAAACACTTCCTAGAATCACAATTTTCCTCCTCGCCATGGTTCTGCATCTTGAATTAATACCCTTCGATTAATGACTTGTCGCAAAACAAAAATGGATTTTTATTTAAATGACATTTTGCGATATGAGTAGCCTATTTTTAAACATTTACATCTCTTGTTTATAAAATGTGATCTATACGACCGTCAACGGCATTTAACACTGGATATGTTACTTTACTGACTAGTTGTTTTAAAAGTATTTTATTAAACACACTTCCTATACGCATTATTCATTCATGTGTTTAACATTACCTGGCAATGCAAGGTTAGACACCCTGCATTATCTTCCTTTCATTAGTAGTTTTATAAGGAAAACAGTTAAATTTCGTTCGACGTTCTTTTCAGATGGGTCCCTCTATGGTCCTTTTATGTAATTTTATACCACAAATTGCATAATGAGTTAAAAATTTGGTAAAATTAGAGTGATCTTTAGTAAAATTACTCTAAAGTTATAAAATTTCGTCTGCAAGGTATTTTTGTTGGGTTTACAAGGTCAACAGGAAAGAATCAGTTTTATATTTTAATAACAGACTTCAATAGTTGATGCAGTAAAATTTAGTAGTAAAGTAAGTAAATTATTACTCAAAATAATATAAATAATACGGGTAAGAGATAAAACGCAACAGTTTTGTTTACCTAGGCTTGTTTAACATTTAGCAACAAAGAAGGTGATGCTTTTACGTCTGCTAATGTTAAGCCTATCTTCATTTATATTGAATGAAGCAAACTTCCGCCCTAAAGACCATTAAATAAGCTAAATGGCAAAGTTAAACGGAAATATTGAAGAGATATTACCAGTAACTTAAATTAAAAATTAATTTATTATGAGCACCAGAAATATTTTTAAATATTGAATTTCAGAAACTGAACAACATTTTGTCCGAGTTAACCCGATCAATATTTGGAATCTAGTATGTATGACTTATTTTCAAAATAGATTATATGATTTTTATATTCAGAAACGTATCAACTGTTTGGTTACTTGCTTATACAGTAGATTTTACTAGTTAGACGTTTCTAGCCCTGGCCTGAATTAACCAGGAACCTTGCTTCACGAACTAAAACTTTATCACTGTTCTGTCAATGTCTCTAAAGGCAGGTTACATGTGGCAAAATCTTATAACTGTGTTCTATTACCCAAAAATTTCATTTTCTTTCTAGCTCAGTAGTCCAATATTGAACATAAACCTCCTCCATGTTTCCCTGTTCCTTACTTGTTGTGTCCTGATTTATGATTTATAAAGTAAAACTTTTTTTATTTTATTTTAAGTATTTTTTTATACTTGTAAAATATTCTTAGTCAGTCTTGTAATACTTCTCTTTCTGTAGTCGTTTTCCTAAAAACTATTCACCGATAAAAATATGAGTAACTGTTTACAAAAACGAAAATAACACTATACTTCCAAAAATACTTACCGAGAAGTTGATATCAATTAAATAAATAAGAATACTTGAGCATCAACTTTTTTAACTTTTTTAGCGATGATGCCAATATAAGCTTTGGCTTGTGCGTAGGTAATGATTTGGCACGATAACACAATTAACAATTGCTAGACCTGGCCGATAACGAACCGGGGACCCCTTGACATAGAAGCCAGTTGCACTGATCGCTACACCAACATACAGGTCAAACTATTTGGTTATGAACAACTACTATGGGCTACGGTAAAGAATTGGTAAGTTTTAACACGTAATAATTGCAAACTCTAGCCGGGAAACGAACCCAGGACCTTCCGCTTTGGAGTGGGCAGTACAATCTAGCACTCAAACCACTGGGCTACAGAGGTGACCGTAAAACTTTAACAATAATTTATTGTAAAGTCAAAATATAAAATACATTTTTTCTTAAATCCACAATCGGAATCGATTTCTGTAATCGTTTTTTCTAAAAACTATTCACAGATAAAATTATTAATAACAGTTTACAAGAACAAAAATAACACTGTACTTACAAAAATACTTGCCGAGAAGTTTATATCGGTTAAATAAATAAAAATACTTAATATTTTATAACTCGTGAAGCTATTAGGCCAATAGAATAGTATCTTTTTATGACAAAAATATCGACGTTAGCCTAAACATGCTTTTTTTAAAAATCCCTAAGCGTTTGTGCACAGATAAAATGGTAAAGTTAGGACTTCCTCTTTTGTATAGAATTACGCAGTTCCACAATTTTTGCCATGTAGAGAAAAAATGAGACATAATTCTAAATATATAATTGGTAAAATAGTAAGGAAAGGTCGGCTAATACTGTAATTTTAATTTACAAAACGTGACAAGTTATTCCGTAGATGTAAATTTATATCCAGGTAGTTTTATTTCATCTTTTTTACTCTTTTGACAAAAACATTTTTCTTTTTTGATGCAAAAGAAACATTAAAAGAACTGGTGAACTTCCAAAATAGCATGGAGACTTTAATATTCCACTTATGTAGAAGAACGTTAGTTTTGGCTGAAATATTTAGTAGAAGGGGAAACAGGTTTTCGTTTTTGCTAACAACGTCCGCACCAGAAACTTAAACTTGAACTGCCTCAACAAGTTAAACGTTCTCGTTCAAATGTAGGAGCAATGTCATTTCAGCCGAGTTGACCTGTTGTAATTTATCACATGATATTTGCTGATTACAGATGTAGCTTTACAAGTGTTAAATTTTAATTAATGTTTAATGCACCTTGTGTTTAATAAACTGTATAAAAGAAGCAATTCAGGCAACCTACGTAAAATATACGAGTAGTTTACATTTTATCCCAAGTATTAAATTTTAATTTCATCTCTAGCTACCATAACTATTTCTAAGCCTACCTACTTTAGTATATAATTTATGTTGGAAACAGATTAAAAATTATTTAAATAAATTTTATTTGTGTAAAACATTAAATAATTTATAAAATGTACGTCTACCGCGTTAAAATTATAAACGAACTAGGCTAGCCTAACCTAACTAACCTAGCCGGTTATAATTATAACCGGCTAGGTCTGAAAATTTTAACACATTATAATTCACCGGTAATGTACCAAAACTCACAGTAATCGCTAATGACCAAACTGTCGATGCGACGTTAAAATAAACTAAAAAAAACCATTTTCTTCTAATACTGCTTGGCACATATGCCACTCTTCCTGCGCAATAGGATAATTTTTTCGATAACGTAGTATCAGCACCTTCTTTTAATTTCCTCTAGTAGCAGCACATTTAGTAATTTCAATTTGCATAAGTAGTAATTTCCTCAACTAGCAGCACATTCCTTTGCTTAATATGTGAGCACTATTTTGTTAGGGTTTTTATGTTGTTAGTCCCCACGTAGTTGTGTTTTGTAGTGTCTTCAAATGTTTGCTAACGAATAATGAGTTTACGTCCTGCAGTTGTATTGGAAGCATCATAAAAATACGTTTGATGTTAAAGAAAAGAAGATTGAGCTGTTACCGACTTAAATTATAAATTTGAAACTACAAGAAGCGTTACGAACGCACAAAATTCTGGTCGGGCTAGATAGATTTGTAATAAAGAACCTCTTTAAAAGGTTGATAAAGATTTTGCAACCAATACTAACAATCGACTTGAAAGGCTTCTACTGACTAGCATAACACCAAGAGGCGTACAAAGAATTCCACACGATTTACAATTGAATCCGTACTAACATCCGTCTAACATCAGAAAAATGTCTCTGTATTCTCAACCGTAAACAACCACTCATCAAGCAACTAGATGGGATCCCAGCTTACTTTGGAATATAAGTTATAATTGTTTAATAATATTCATTTCTGTAGGGGAAAACGACGCATACGCCACACTGTATTAACGTTTAATGCATACTATAAGATATTTGTTACAGTGAGCAAATGCATAAACGTTAAACAGGTCATAAGTGATACAATTATAACTATAATTAAAATTATAGATGAAATAATTTTATAACAAGATTTCTTATTAAATTTGGTATTATACCAAATACTAGATTTCTGTGAAATTTAATTTGTTTCCGAAGAAACTAGATTTATGTTAGAATGAAGTTGAATATTTTCGTTACTTTATATTATTAAATCTGGGATTCCTATTGTTTGGGGGTGAATAAGTATAATAAAGTTGTCCCAAAACTCTAAACGAATTTATACGGCCCTTTCTACCACAAAGTACACAATTTATAGTGTTAGTCATATTAACTAGTTCAATGTACGTATTACTAAAGTTTTGATAACAGAATTAGAAACTATAATATTAAAAAGCCTAAAGATTTCCGTTATTTGGGTAATAATGTTATTATAATTGCTATATTTCAATTACTAGAATATTTTAGAAACACCTTAATACGTACAAACACACTATCATTACAAAATTATACGGAAGATAGTAGTCTACCTTGTTAATTTAACTAGTTGCTCATTATATTAAATCTGCTTCGTTGTTAACAAATACTTTTTATTATTGGATAAAGATAAGAAGTTAGAACTTAGAAACTTCTAATAATTTTAAAACGAGCTTGAATTAAATTTTATTTTTAATTCCATTAGTTAATTTGAAATACAATTAATGACTCATGGACAAGAACTAATAATGAATAAGAGAAAACTTAATTTCAAATGCCAACATATTAGAAGCTACAGTGATCTCTAGGCATACGTATACTAATTCGGAAGCCTGCAATCACTAATTATTTTACTTCTCAATGATCTGGAGAGTTGAAATTCGGCACTTTTGTTCCTTAAGATTGAACCAGATTAAAAGAATTTGGATTTTTATCACTCGTAGCTAAGGGTTGAAAATCGGATGACTACCCTTAAGAAATACTTGTTTTCCTATACATTTCCGAAAGGCTACAGTTCTAAAAATAGGTACAGACTACATACTCTCTAAGTGACACCCAAAAAAAGGAAATAATGAAGCGAAACCGCAAAAAGGGGTAAAGGAATAAATCACTTTATTTAATATTGATCTCAGAAGGAAGCAATTTCTACTTATAGTTAATTAATTATATATAGTTATAATTAATTGAATCTTCATTAAATCTATCTATGTAGCTGCAAAATTCCATCACATTTCGATCGGAAAAGCTCAGAAAAATTTAATATGACATTCCAAAAATTACGGCTAATTGGAGTAGGCCTACTTGAAAATTCAAATGTAATCAATCATAACCTGCTTTAGCTTAACTTGTTAGGAAATAAATACCCCAGGAGTAACAGATTTAACTAAATGCTCAAGTCCTTTTTAAAGCATGGTTGAGCTTATGTTGTTTTTTTTTATTATTTCTGGGATTTTGTTAAGCAATACAGCTCATATAGATTTAGGTATACTTTCCTAAAAGTTTTTTACTAAAAGAAATTTAACTCGCTGTTGATTTTATTTTGTGTCTTTCAATAAAATATTTATGTATGTTTTAATAAGATAATAATAGAAACATTTATATTTTTGATGTACTACTGCAATATTGCATATTAATTATTTATTTTCATATAAATATATTTATTTATTTACAATTACAATCGTACTTATAAAATTTGATATGCAGAATTACATAAGTGATTCTGTAAGTACATAGATCTTATAAACTACACATACTTTTTGAGCATTTTGACGAAATTTTACTTTAGAACACTGCATTAACTCGATACATTAAGTTGTTGGACGAAAAATGTAGGCATACAAGGACCACTAAACATCTGCCCATATTATCTCGTTTATAATAAAGGTAAAAAAAATTGGATGTAAATAATTGATTAGTAAGCAACAGCACTTATTAAATGATTTAATTCTGCTACAGTTAATATCGTTGAGCAGACCTATTGGTAGTTCGTGCTCTTTTTTCTAGAAACATTATGCAAATGTAGACTAAGGTATTCATACGCTGTACTAATATTATAAAGTACCTAAAGTTCCTTGTTTGGTTGTTTGTACAAGGTAACGTTAGGAACTAGCAAATCGACTTCAAAATGTTTTCGCGGTTGGAAGGGTTGTAGCTTCATATACATATTTTTTAATTTTTGGAAAAAAGTTTTGACTGTAAAATTAAGTCATATTTTATTTATTTGTTTGTTGTAAGGTCGTTTGAGAAGATCACTTGTTCTGTATAACACTATTTATACAATGTATTGTATTATGCAGTCAGGCATCAGGTACAATGCAAATATCGTAGGTATTTTAAAAAACTTTTAAAATTATAATATAATTTTAAAAATTTTTTATAAAAGAAAAGAGTAAAGGATAATTGTACCCTATTATATTATAATAGGGTACAATTATGCAAAAAATAATTCTACATTCGATTTCTTGTAGTTATGTAAACCTTCCAAAAATCAAAGAGATTGTTCTAATTTTTTAAGGAATAGATTTTGCCTACTTTTTATACGACGCATATTCAGAATTATTCTTGCAACTGTACTTTATGGCGTATTGTCTAAAGCTGGAAGTGCAGAAAACCAAATTATTTCACTACTTCCAAACCTTCCAAATTTATAAACCTTCTAAATATTTCTAAACCTTCCAAAAATCAAAGAGATTGTACTATATTTTAAGATATAGATTTTACCTACTTTTTATACGACGCATATTCAGAATTATTCTCGCAATTATACTGTATGTCGTATTGTCTAAAGCTGGAAGTGCAGAAAACCAATTTATTTCATTGCTTCTGGGCAACAAAACCATAAATATTTTTAACAAAGAAGTTGTAGATTAAATCTTATTTTATTTTATTTCATTAAAAGCTGTGAAGCATAGCGAGCGTGTGTAGGAATAAACTAAGTACAAAATGCATTACTGTATTGCTATTAAGACTCAATTTGTCTTCAAAATGTTTACCGTGTTTTTGCACTCATTCGATTAACTGGACAAGTTGGTATCTAACAGCTGGTTGCACAACCTGATATTGATTTCATTCATAGTTACACAAACAAAAATTCACATGTTCTTATTTTTAATCTTTAAAAATTAAACCATTTACTAATGACTATAAATTTGAAGGACAATTTAAATGAATATTAATAACCGTATTAAATCCCTGTAACCTAAACACAAAACAAAATTGTAGAGGCATTATATATTATGTATAAAATTATAATAACCCACATAAATTCAAACAGCTACAGTTTTTTTAACTAATAATTCAACCTAATTATTCATAATATTTTATAAATTTGAACACCGTATCCACACTGAAGTTAATGTTTACTTTATAGTTCAGTATAATTTTAGATCTTTATCTTGAATGGTTGTAGTTACCTATGTTTAACTATTGAAATAAAATTGGTATATTTTTAAATTATTAATACAGGTTGAGCCAAAAACATTTTTTCTGTTATAAGTCAAAATGTTGTATAATACTAAAACAAATTATCTTACGATTTTATATGACTTAATTTGATTAAATTATTGACAAATACCTGCAGGCTGGTTTCTTTTTCAATATTCTTACTTGTTAATATCAAAAAACAGTTTGTTTTACGTCAAAGATTATATTTTATACTTTTGTAAGAAATAACTAAACTATTCGCCTACTATAAATTGTAGTGTAGACCCGATGTGCTTGAATTCATTATGAAATCCTAAAATAAAAACGATATAATTACATTTAGGCCTACCTTAGAACATTTTCAGAAATATCTATAAACATTTTCTTTAATATTCAATAAATCCCCTATTTTAAGGCGGAAATTAAATAAATTAAAACATTTAAAGTAAACCCAATATTTTAATCAAAAAAATTAGAATTATGTATTTATTTTTTTAATTTTTTTATTCAATTAAATATACATTAAAATATAATAGTTTTTGTATGATACACACATTTTTTTTCTGATATCATATGTGCACGCAAAAATTCTTTTTCAAAAGTAGTTATCACGCGCGTTGAGTACCTACAAAAAATGATTATATAACAAAATAAAAATTACATACATAAAATAAATTATTATAAAAATACAATTATAATATTATTATAAGAGAACAAAATTAAGTTTATCAATATTATTTAAAAAGTTGTAATTACAAATAATAGATAAAACAAATATTTTATACATGATATCAATTATAATAATAATGTTAATCACAATACGTACTAATTTTTCATTTAAATTACGTACACGTGCATTATAGAGAGGATTAAAAAAAATATTTTTGTTTCATTAAATGTTATTATTTTGTTTCATTAATTCTAATCCTACAGTTTTCATTTCATAGTTTTTCACGTGATAAAGATGCCTTTATGACGTGAAATGCCATAAACTGAAAAATGATTTCCTATATATTCACGAACAAGAACTAAATAAATTTACACAAGTTTTAAAATAACTATTACCTGTTTAGTTTCTACTTAACTTTTTCTAGTAGTCTTTTTGTTTTCATTACAATTACGACCTACCAATGAAATAAATAATTACAATTAAAACAATTTTTGTAAAGCAGGTTTAGAGTTATAAAAATATTTTTTTTAATCCTCTCTATAAAGCACGTGTACGTAATTTAAATGAAAAATTAGTACGTATTGTGATTAACATTATTATTATAATTGATATCATGTATAAAATATTTGTTTTATCTATTATTTGTAATTACAACTTTTTAAATAATATTGATAAACTTAATTTTGTTCTCTTATAATAATATTATAATTGTATTTTTATAATAATTTATTTTATGTATGTAATTTTTATTTTGTTATATAATCATTTTTTGTAGGTACTCAACGCGCGTGATAACTACTTTTGAAAAAGAATTTTTGCGTGCACATATGATATCAGAAAAAAAATGTGTGTATCATACAAAAACTATTATATTTTAATGTATATTTAATTGAATAAAAAAATTAAAAAAATAAATACATAATTCTAATTTTTTTGATTAAAATATTGGGTTTACTTTAAATGTTTTAATTTATTTAATTTCCGCCTTAAAATAGGGGATTTATTGAATATTAAAGAAAATGTTTATAGATATTTCTGAAAATGTTCTAAGGTAGGCCTAAATGTAATTATATCGTTTTTATTTTAGGATTTCATAATGAATTCAAGCACATCGGGTCTACACTACAATTTATAGTAGGCGAATAGTTTAGTTATTTCTTACAAAAGTATAAAATATAATCTTTGACGTAAAACAAACTGTTTTTTGATATTAACAAGTAAGAATATTGAAAAAGAAACCAGCCTGCAGGTATTTGTCAATAATTTAATCAAATTAAGTCATATAAAATCGTAAGATAATTTGTTTTAGTATTATACAACATTTTGACTTATAACAGAAAAAATGTTTTTGGCTCAACCTGTATTAATAATTTAAAAATATACCAATTTTATTTCAATAGTTAAACATAGGTAACTACAACCATTCAAGATAAAGATCTAAAATTATACTGAACTATAAAGTAAACATTAACTTCAGTGTGGATACGGTGTTCAAATTTATAAAATATTATGAATAATTAGGTTGAATTATTAGTTAAAAAAACTGTAGCTGTTTGAATTTATGTGGGTTATTATAATTTTATACATAATATATAATGCCTCTACAATTTTGTTTTGTGTTTAGGTTACAGGGATTTAATACGGTTATTAATATTCATTTAAATTGTCCTTCAAATTTATAGTCATTAGTAAATGGTTTAATTTTTAAAGATTAAAAATAAGAACATGTGAATTTTTGTTTGTGTAACTATGAATGAAATCAATATCAGGTTGTGCAACCAGCTGTTAGATACCAACTTGTCCAGTTAATCGAATGAGTGCAAAAACACGGTAAACATTTTGAAGACAAATTGAGTCTTAATAGCAATACAGTAATGCATTTTGTACTTAGTTTATTCCTACACACGCTCGCTATGCTTCACAGCTTTTAATGAAATAAAATAAAATAAGATTTAATCTACAACTTCTTTGTTAAAAATATTTATGGTTTTGTTGCCCAGAAGCAATGAAATAAATTGGTTTTCTGCACTTCCAGCTTTAGAC
Organism: Catonia carolina; assembly: GCA_035578175.1. Classification (NCBI taxonomy): domain Eukaryota; kingdom Metazoa; phylum Arthropoda; class Insecta; order Hemiptera; family Achilidae; genus Catonia; species Catonia carolina. Next base: position 334,368,378 of record JAQMRL010000001.1, read on the forward strand.
AATACGACATACAGTATAATTGCGAGAATAATTCTGAATATGCGTCGTATAAAAAGTAGGTAAAATCTATATCTTAAAATATAGTACAATCTCTTTGATTTTTGGAAGGTTTAGAAATATTTAGAAGGTTTATAAATTTGGAAGGTTTGGAAGTAGTGAAATAATTTGGTTTTCTGCACTTCCAGCTTTAGACAATACGCCATAAAGTACAGTTGCAAGAATAATTCTGAATATGCGTCGTATAAAAAGTAGGCAAAATCTATTCCTTAAAAAATAGAACAATCTCTTTGATTTTTGGAAGGTTTACATAACTACAAGAAATCGAATGTAGAATTATTTTTTGCATAATTGTATTATAATATAATAGGGTACAATTATCCTTTACTCTTTTCTTTTATAAAAAATTTTTAAAATTATATTATAATTTTAAAAGTTTTTTAAAATACCTACGATATTTGCATTGTACCTGATGCCTGACTGCATAATACAATACATTGTATAAATAGTGTTATACAGAACAAGTGATCTTCTCAAACGACCTTACAACAAACAAATAAATAAAATATGACTTAATTTTACAGTCAAAACTTTTTTCCAAAAATTAAAAAATATGTATATGAAGCTACAACCCTTCCAACCGCGAAAACATTTTGAAGTCGATTTGCTAGTTCCTAACGTTACCTTGTACAAACAACCAAACAAGGAACTTTAGGTACTTTATAATATTAGTACAGCGTATGAATACCTTAGTCTACATTTGCATAATGTTTCTAGAAAAAAGAGCACGAACTACCAATAGGTCTGCTCAACGATATTAACTGTAGCAGAATTAAATCATTTAATAAGTGCTGTTGCTTACTAATCAATTATTTACATCCAATTTTTTTTACCTTTATTATAAACGAGATAATATGGGCAGATGTTTAGTGGTCCTTGTATGCCTACATTTTTCGTCCAACAACTTAATGCATCGAGTTAATGCAGTGTTCTAAAGTAAAATTTCGTCAAAATGCTCAAAAAGTATGTGTAGTTTATAAGATCTATGTACTTACAGAATCACTTATGTAATTCTGCATATCAAATTTTATAAGTACGATTGTAATTGTAAATAAATAAATATATTTATATGAAAATAAATAATTAATATGCAATATTGCAGTAGTACATCAAAAATATAAATGTTTCTATTATTATCTTATTAAAACATACATAAATATTTTATTGAAAGACACAAAATAAAATCAACAGCGAGTTAAATTTCTTTTAGTAAAAAACTTTTAGGAAAGTATACCTAAATCTATATGAGCTGTATTGCTTAACAAAATCCCAAAAATAATAAAAAAAAACAACATAAGCTCAACCATGCTTTAAAAAGGACTTGAGCATTTAGTTAAATCTGTTACTCCTGGGGTATTTATTTCCTAACAAGTTAAGCTAAAGCAGGTTATGATTGATTACATTTGAATTTTCAAGTAGGCCTACTCCAATTAGCCGTAATTTTTGGAATGTCATATTAAATTTTTCTGAGCTTTTCCGATCGAAATGTGATGGAATTTTGCAGCTACATAGATAGATTTAATGAAGATTCAATTAATTATAACTATATATAATTAATTAACTCTATGGTGTTATGGCAAAAGTGGATATGTCCACTTTTTTTCAAAATTGAGTTAAGTGGACCACTGTGTTGCCCATATTTGAATCTATATTGTGGCAAAACGAGGTATGTCTACGGCTATTAGCTGCAGAGATATGGCCAATGGAAAAACATGATATGTCATTCATGTGAACTTTGTACTGTGCCAAAAACAGATATGTTCGTAACCACTTCTGCCTTGTTTGAAAAAAATTTTGATGTTAGCGGCTAAACTAGGTATGTCAGACATATCAACTTTTGCCGTTTCTTTTTCACTGCTCTCTTGCGGTAGCCTCTTCAACATATCTACTTTTGGTAGTTTTTGAGTTAGCTGTTTTTTGCAGGTTACGTTAATTTCTGCCAAAACTAAGGTGTTGTTTTGTTTATTTACTGTTTAAGCATTGTTTTTCACCAAAATATTCGGAAGATCTTAACATTACAAATTTTTTGATGAATAGAAAGCAGTAAAACTAGAGAAAGGAGAACAGCATGCATCTTATAAAACTTTTAGATCGGTTTTTAAAACTACTGGTCACAGATTTAAACTCTCAAAAGTAGATGCATGTAAAACGTGATCAATATGTTTTAAAATTAAATAAAACAAACAATGAACTGCAAAAAGATAAAGTTGAAGAAGAGTATAGTATATAATATCCACTAACAAAAAGCTGATTTTGCAGACAAATGCAAAAGAATTGATAAGGATTCTGCTTTGAAGGCACCTTTAAGTACGGTCATAGTCTTTGACCTTCAACAAATTCTGTCCACACTTTTTCTTCAAACTAGTATAGTTCACTACAAAAGACTCATATACATTTACAGTTTGCAGTAAGAAACTGGTCATCTGAAGCGCTTCAGACTTTGAAGTGGCATGAGTCTGTAGCAGGAAGGGATTCAAATGATATAGCATTTTGTAATTTTAAGGAAATAATGCAACTACCAGAAGAAGTTACTCACTTCGTAACATGTTCCGATACATGTAGAGGGCAAAATTGGAACTTCAACATGGCTGTAATGTTCAGTTCTTCACTTCAAGAAAAGAAACCGTTGAATACAATGGACCAAAAATTTCTTCTGCCCAATCATACTAATCTTGAGTGTGATAATGATCAAGCTAGAATCGAGAGAGCTGAAAAAGTTACATCTGTACCAATCATGATGCCTCGTGATTGGTATCAATTTATTCAAAAGTTGAGAGGTAAAAGACCATTCAAGGTTTCAGAAATGGAAAGAAAAAACTTCCTGTCTTTCTCAAGCTTACTTTCCCAAACTCTTGTTAAACGGCTCCGCGACACCGATGGGAATAAAATAAGTTGGTTAATGATTGAAAGGCTGAACTGCACTTCATGTAATTTCGATATCATTCAGTTTAAATACGCTTTAAAAGAGGATGAAATGTTCAGAACCATGAACCTGAGAAAAACTAATCGGAGAAAGCCTTAGACGTATAAGAATGAAATACCTCATTCCTACAGTGGTACAACAGGGATCAATCCTGGGTTCGATTCCCGGTCAGGTCTGGCATTTTTATTCATCTGTAAATCACCACCATTACCTACGCACAAGCCCAAGGCTTATGTAGCCATCATCACTCAATAAAAAAAAATCCACTTAAAAAAGGGACTTGTTACGGCTTATTCATTCCGATTGTCATGAGTTTTATAATAAACTTACAACTACCCACCATGCTCCTGAATTGGACATTTCAACTAGTGAATCTGACAATGATGATCGTTCCTAATTTACTAAAAGAGTGTGAATATTTTTTATTATGTAAGAGACAGGGCTCCAATTGAGCTAATTGTACTATCATATGTTTATATAAATTATTGTTTTTTCTTTTATTTTGAGTGTTTATAATATTAAAATACACTGATTAGTTTTCTTAACAATTAAGAAAAATATAAATAAACAACTATTACTAAACAATTAATAGGTAATAAAAGGTAATAAAAACAATTAATAGGTAATTAAAAGGTAATAAACAATTATCGTTTATTACCTTATTCAGTGTAAGCTACTATGAGTCAGTTTTTTCATTACTTCGGATTATGTAAAGAAAAATGCACGTGTTATAACATTGTAGTCATTATATTATTCCAAAATACTTTAAAATAACTATTTTAATTTTTGTATTCCTAATTTATGTACGTTGCAATCTGTTCAATTGAGAACAATAAGCAACCCCATCACCCAATGAGATGAAGATGATGTGTAGGACATGTAAATGAGGTGTAGTCCTGTACAGATGCAGGCCGACCATTCCTGAGAGAGTATGGTTAATTGAACCCTAACCATCAAAGTACACCGGTAACAACTATCTAGTATTCAAATCTGTGTATAAGTAACTACCTTTACTACGATTTGAACCAGGAACCTTCGTCTTCGCGGCGACGATTTTACCTCTAGACCAACCCGGTGGGTTGTTATAATTTAAAGAAAACATAAAAAAGTAAAATTCAATCATTTACTAGCATTTATATTATTTCCTTGGAGTATTTTTCCATTCTACCTACTATTGCCACTTTTTAAGTTCTACATTCTGTCAAGTTATAGAATATGGCAAAACTTGATATGTCAGAAAATCAAGAAAATCTGGGTGCCAAGATTACATATTTAGTTTTCTGGGTGCGAAAAGTATTTTAAATTAATTATTGAATTTTATGAGTATTTAATCATACCAAAAAACTTAGAAACTGATTTATCCTATTCAATCAAACTTTAAAAATGCTCTCCTGAAAAATTTAAAAAAGTGTACATATCCACTTTTGCCATAACACCATAGAACTATAAGTAGAAATTGCTTCCTTCTGAGATCAATATTAAATAAAGTGATTTATTCCTTTACCCCTTTTTGCGGTTTCGCTTCATTATTTCCTTTTTTTGGGTGTCACTTAGAGAGTATGTAGTCTGTACCTATTTTTAGAACTGTAGCCTTTCGGAAATGTATAGGAAAACAAGTATTTCTTAAGGGTAGTCATCCGATTTTCAACCCTTAGCTACGAGTGATAAAAATCCAAATTCTTTTAATCTGGTTCAATCTTAAGGAACAAAAGTGCCGAATTTCAACTCTCCAGATCATTGAGAAGTAAAATAATTAGTGATTGCAGGCTTCCGAATTAGTATACGTATGCCTAGAGATCACTGTAGCTTCTAATATGTTGGCATTTGAAATTAAGTTTTCTCTTATTCATTATTAGTTCTTGTCCATGAGTCATTAATTGTATTTCAAATTAACTAATGGAATTAAAAATAAAATTTAATTCAAGCTCGTTTTAAAATTATTAGAAGTTTCTAAGTTCTAACTTCTTATCTTTATCCAATAATAAAAAGTATTTGTTAACAACGAAGCAGATTTAATATAATGAGCAACTAGTTAAATTAACAAGGTAGACTACTATCTTCCGTATAATTTTGTAATGATAGTGTGTTTGTACGTATTAAGGTGTTTCTAAAATATTCTAGTAATTGAAATATAGCAATTATAATAACATTATTACCCAAATAACGGAAATCTTTAGGCTTTTTAATATTATAGTTTCTAATTCTGTTATCAAAACTTTAGTAATACGTACATTGAACTAGTTAATATGACTAACACTATAAATTGTGTACTTTGTGGTAGAAAGGGCCGTATAAATTCGTTTAGAGTTTTGGGACAACTTTATTATACTTATTCACCCCCAAACAATAGGAATCCCAGATTTAATAATATAAAGTAACGAAAATATTCAACTTCATTCTAACATAAATCTAGTTTCTTCGGAAACAAATTAAATTTCACAGAAATCTAGTATTTGGTATAATACCAAATACGTAAATGTAAGTCCTCTGTCTAAATGAATACCTAAGTACCTAACTTCTTCTGCCTGTGATATGATGCTATCGTCTAAAGTCACTGTTATACAAGTGTCTTTCTTAAGTGTTATTATTTAATCACAATAAAATATACTTTTACACTTAAGAAAGACACTTGTATAACAGTGACTTTAGACGATAGCATCATATCACAGGCAGAAGAAGTTAGGTACTTAGGTATTCATTTAGACAGAGGACTTACATGGAGAACACACATCTGGACGAAATGTAAACAGTTGGGCATTAAACTACGCCAACTGTAATGTTTGCTAGACAGAAAGTATGGACGTACGGAATTGAATTGTGAGGATTACAAGCTCATCTAACATTGCCATCTTGCAGCATCTACAATCAGAAACCCTTAGGATTAGTAATGACTCCCCTTGGTTCATAACCAAAGACATAATTCACAATAACTTACAAATAAACATTGTTCTAAACGAAATACGTCAACAAAAATATACCAAAATGGACTTGAACGTCAACAAAACCCTTTGGCAATTAACATTTTAGATAATAGTGACTACTACCACAGACTGAATGTTTTAACATTTTAGACTAACCTTACAGACAAAATTGAAAATTAATAGCGACATTTATCACCGATAATTTTTTCTTTCATTTTTTAATTAGCCGACTATAATTTCTAAATGTTGTATTTAAACAAATTAAAAATTAACCTAATCAACAACTACAGTTGAATTGAAGTTACGCTAGTGGGCATAATCTTTATCAAGGTTTATTTTCTAATGTTGTAAATTTTACTTGTTGTTTAGGTCATCAGTTGAAAAGCTGGTTTAAACCTGTAGAGGTTTTACTAAGTAAATCGAGGAGTGAGGTGGTTTACAATTGCCTTCCTCACTTAGTGGGAAAGTACGCTTATCAGCATGCCGGGCCCTCTGAAAAGCACATATTTTCCACTCTGCAAACAACACCTTCCACTTCATTCACCACAGAGTCTGGCTGTATAATGAAATTCATTACTTTCAGAGGAGATAACGCTGATTATTGTCTTTTACACATCTACCGCTTCAGTTCTTAAATGATTCAGTCATTTAATTGGCTAATCATGTGATAAGAAACAGAACTATTTATTTTAGCCCTGCAACGAACAGATTGAGTGTAAATAATTTGACACTTCATCTGTCTGTTATTGGCAGAAAATGTACTTATAGTTTAATAATTTAACTAATTGTAAATAGTATTCATAGAAGTTAAAAAAATTTTCAATAGATATAGTGACAAAATATACGTACTTAAATATAGTTTGCAAGAACGTTAACGAATTATATGTAATGTATTATTTAGAGGAAGCCTAGTACTAAACGGTCTTGTATCCTACAAGCAAAACAGCACGCATGAAAGAGAGTCGTCACAACGCTGTTTTATAATAAGAGTTGAAATCCAAGAAGTCCACTTCATCTTTTCCAAGAATTTGGAAATTATTTAAAACAGTTATTTATAAGAATTTGGAACGCTATTTATAACAATTTTTTATTCTGAAATTTAAATCGAGGAACTTTCAACAAGACTTATAATAAACTTGGTGGTTAAGTAAAGGAATCTAATCCATCTCAATGTTTACCTGAAAAGTTTACTATTTGATTATTTAGATAGGACACTCAAATACAGCCACAACAGATATTAAAAATCTGGTGTGAAACACTCTCACGACTTTCTTGTCAATGCAAATAATGAACAATATAACCTAAAATTAATAATAAAACATTAGAAATAAACAAAAAACTAACCTCAAAAACCATAACCTTATTTTAATCATGACTGAAAGACACAAAATTAAAGTCAACCTCAGTTGGCTTAAAAATACAGAAAATGACTCTTTCACTCTAAACTAGGCTCTGTTGAGAAAAATGCTCTCAATAAAAGTGGTAGATCTTTTTATTTCTTATAAATTTAATTATGTACACTTTTGACGTAAAATAAATACTAAGGCTGAAATCTTAAAAAAACCATTTTTTATACGTTTTCGTGAGAAAAAGCCAAAAAATCGCTAATTACCGCTAAACTAAGCACATACAAACAAATGTTTGAAATAAAAGTTGTAGGATTTTAAATTCTCTACAACTTTTATTTCATACATGTTTGCGCTTAAATGCATATTAAAGCCGCAATCTTAAAAAAAACAATTTTTTTACGACAAACAGCCTCGCCAAGAATTTCAGCAGACATGGCGCCTACCCTATCTTGTAGAGCATAAAAAATGTAGTAAATGAGGCGATTTTAAAAAAATCGTATGAGCCGTTTTTGAGAAAATCGCAAAAAAGTGAAAAATGACCCGAATAAACTTCCGGTTAAACGATTTTGATAAAAATGTTCGTGTCGGGTCCTCTAGTGGGATCTAACTTACGTTTCAAGTTTCAAGTTCGTACGACGTTCCGTTTTTGAGGTATTCTGTTCACACACACACAGACACACAGACCAATTGCTAAAAACATGTTTTTTGGGTTCAGGGGTCTGAAAACGTGTATAGCCTATCCGGTGAAAACTCGATTTCGAAAAATTGACATGAAAATAATACTTTCCTTCCTATATACTCATATAGCCAAAAAAGAAATACTCATGGCTGAAGAATATTAGATGCTGAACAAACGTTATGAGTAAACAAACTCTTCTGAGGATGGTTCACAAAAGAAAGCGATTTACCAGAGTTGTAACAAATTTTCATTTATGGAGCAATACTCAATGAAAAAGGAATGATAAAAAATTTAATTAATCAAATTAAAATTTGAAAACAACTGTGAACTTTAAATATCAGATGTAAGATTTTTTAACGATTACAACTTGTATTTTTATATTGTTAGTTAAACGCTAAAAAACTGAGTAGAATCGTAAAAAATTTATGGTCTCTAAAATAACACATTATTGGTTTAACTTTTTTCTACGGAAAAAATATTCAAAGTTTGTTTACTGTTATTGTATTAAAATGTTTGTTGCACTCGCAGTCACAGCAGTATGACGTCTACTTAAAAAAAGAACAACTGTATAAGTTATGCGATGTACTATGCATGATCTTACAAGTATTAGTCTAATCAAAGAGAATGCATATTTGCATTAACGCAAAACTTTTAACAAGTACTTTTAACATGACAAATTTTTATTACAATTTTTTTTTTTATTACAGTTAGGGACTACATTCCTGGAATTATGTACCCTACCTGTACAAATAATAACTGAATCAGATTAAGTCAATAATGAACATTAATATCTAAAACGTGTTTTTATAATAAATATTGTACGCAATATAATTTCAGACAATGTTTTTTCCTTATTTTGTGTTTATTTTAAGCAAATGCATTTCTATAATTATTTTTTTTAATGATGCTGCAAAATTAAATCTGCTACGGGCTAATTATTTTCACTATACTACACATTTTTAATAAAGTTGTTACTATGATAATTATTTTCTTTTTTTATGATATTATTAACGGAGAGAAATACAGGTTTCTCGTAAAACAATGGGATATATAGTAAAGTAAATTAACTAACAATGGGAGTGGAACTACATTCCTGTAAGTTAAATAAAATGTTTATATAGTGGAAATATTGTTTGTCTTAAATAATATAAAAGCTTCTTTGAGACAACTTTATAACTAGAGTTCTTTTCTTTGAAATAGCGTAACAGAGAGGATGCCAACTGATTTATCCGTAAGTGTACTTAATTTGTAGTTAGATAATTCGTTAGAAGTTATTTTTACTCTCTTGCCCTGTATGAATATATAGGGAAGGAAAGAATTATTTTCATATCGATTTTTCGAAATCCCAAAAATCTTATTTTTAGCGATTGGTGTGTGTGTGTGTGTGTGTGTATGTGTGTGTGTGTGTGTGTGTGTGTGTGTGTGTGTGTGTGTGTATTTCTATGTATGAACATTGCATGGTCGTTATCGATTATGGTTGGAAAAGAAAAAGTATCAGTGACTCGACAAAATTCCGCAGTCCCAAGACGAAAATAGAACCCAGAATCTTTCACTTCAGTAAAAATAATTTGTGGTGGCCTCAGTGGCGTAGTGGCTAGCGCACTAGTCTACAAAGCAGAAAGTCCCGGGTTCGATTCCCGTCAAGGATCTGGAAATTTTAACACGTTAAACCCACCGTTACAGTACCAAAACCCACTCTACACCCTAATGACTAATCTGTTGTTGCTACTTTAAATAAAGTAAAAAAAAAAAAAAAATGTAAAAAATCAGCAGTCGCGGAACTGACCGACAGAAGTGACTACTTAAATAATTACAATTAAGTTAAGAAATTAATTAAAAACGATTTTTGTAAATTAATTAATGGTTATTGTTGATAGCCGAGCGTGATATGACGGCAAATCAAAGATTTTTCGCAAGCAAGAAACACTGTCCAGGCGCGCCAAAAGAAGTAGTCACTTAAAAAAAAAAAACAAAGAATTTACAGATGTTTACGTAAAATCACTCTCTGTTTAAAAGAAGTACCTTTGCGAAAACAGAGCGAGAGGTAGCATTAAATGGGCGTAGAATTTTTTTTTAATTGTATACTACAATATTTACCTAAGAAAGCGCTACTTCAGTATCTAAAGTAAAAGAAAAACATCGATAAAATTATAATATAAAAAACCGTTCAACTACGATTAAATAAATATTTCAAGACCAACAGGTTGCGTATGCCAACCTATACTCACAAATAAAACAAATAAAAATGGTACAAATAATAAACGAAGAAATAAATTGGACTATAATAATATTTTTGTTTATTTATTTAAAAAAAAATAAAATGATATTCTTCTTGTAGGCCGTAATAACAGTATTACCTTGAACGGGACTGGTTACATTAGGCCCAAATATTAACGTAAGGCTTTATTACTGCACAGTTAATATACTTATTTACTTTTAAACAATAAAAAAATATCAGAATTGTAACAGTATTATATTAACGACTCTTATCATTATTTTAATATTGTCGTAACTTCTAGGAAAATCTAAATTATTATAAAAATATAATAAACCACCCAACCGCGAAAATATTTATGGAATTTCTAAGTACTGGGAAATATTTTGTTTGTATCACTGATAAATATTGAAAATAAATTATCACTGATAAATAAATTTTATAACTGATAAATTATTGAAATACTGTTGCTTGATTTTTTTATCGTGAATACAATGTTGCTAATTATAATATTACTTTAAGAGAAAAATAAAATTCAAATAAGTATTTGGAAGGTGGAAAAATTCAAAATTAATGTATCAATCAATTGTTTATTCATCAGCCGAAATTCTGGTTTGAACCTCTAAAGGGTCAGCTTGTAAAATGAGGAGTGAGTGGTTTACAAATTCCTTCCTCACTGAGTGGAAAAGTATGCTTATCAGCGTGCCAGGCCCTCTGAAAAGGATCAAGTATTTGAATTTCGACCACTTACTACTAACAAATAGAAAGGGGTAAACACTCTGAAGAATAAATATTGTTTGAATTTTCCAACGAGCTGTAATTCTAAAAATCGGCATTAGTATTGTAAAAGTGGTACATAGAAAAAGTAAAATGTGGAGCGTAGTCAGGCGTAATCGTTAATTGGCAAAAGAATACACAACTTTTGAGGTTATCAATTAGGGAAAAAATGTTTAGCGTTTATAAATAATTTAATGAACACAAATTTACCCGTAGATCAAACTAAATATAGTAATTACATAAGTATTAATTAAAGCTGACATCCAGGCTTATCTAATGATCGACCTTTAAAAATCATTATTTTTATTAGATGTCTATGACTAAGTCTATTCTATTTCTTTTTTCCATGTTAAACCGGACGAGTTCTTGTTAAATACTCGTATTGTGAACATAATTTTTTTGTCTTAATTAAAAACGATTTTCGTTTCTAATTACTTCTATGAATCTTTTCTACATTCTCAGATTGCGTACAATAATTATTAGTGATTGTAGTTCTATCGTATAATTGTAGTAGGCCTAACTGAGTTTTCCTTCAACGTGTATTTTTATTGTCTTAATCTCATCGTAAATTTCAATAATTATTTCAATATTGGCATTCAAAATTGGTTCCAGCCATTAAAATTCTACCCCGTCTTTCATTTTTTCGTAAAGCATTTTATTACAAATGACTAATATTACATTTTAAAAAATTTATATAAAATTTACCACGTAATATCGAAATCAAAGTTCTTCCAAAAACCATTTTCTCTAAATGTTTAGTTTGAATATTAGAATAAGTTCAAGTTAAAATTTTATTCTTGTTTTTAACACATCAATTTTACAAAACATTTTAGAAATATAAATATCTATTTCTACCGATAAAACTTGAAATCTATCTTTCATTAAACTAAAACTCAAAATACAATATTGATAATTATTTGCGTTTTACATTTCGTAGTCGAGTTAATAAATTTCTTCACAATGTTTGTAGGACTAATATTCTTCGTGTATAGTACCATAAAAGCTGTTTTCACGAACTATGGAGAAGAATGCAAATTCTTGATCCATCAATGTAATCAAACAAGGTTAACATTATATTACATTTATAGGCAAATACCAGTGATATCGTTAAGTTATGTTCAGTTCGTCTGTTGGCCACCTACAAATAGTTGCTGGCTATTTTATAGAAGATGCTGGCTCGTTCTTGCAGAAGGTCATTTGGTTAGTGACCTGAGGTCAAGGGTGCTTCCTGACTCTCCAACCACAATCTATTCTGCCAAGTCAAGGGCGTCGGCCATGACTGTGAATCTACAAGTGGCTCCAAATGTGACGTCAAGAAAAATTATGAAAAGTGAAGGTGGTTTCAGTGGAATTTGGAAGCACCAAAAGTTGTCCTTATAATCAAATGGATCGCACGATACTATGTAATACAATATATACTAATATTTTTGAAAGTTTCTTTGACAGTCAAAAACCAATACTCATTAACTTCTTTCACAAGACATTCGGGCTACTTTTATCAATTTGAACTTCTCATGAATTTGGAAAGGGCTCAGTAATTTTAATTGGCCCATCGATTGTCTTACGTACACATACTTAGTAAGAGCTGAGCTTCATTAAAAGGTAATATTTACCAATGAACTAAATTTTATTCATAACCTGCCGTGCTGCCTCTCACTGGAAGCGATCTTCTTCATTTACAAAAAATTAACTATATTCGTTCTAAAATCTAGTCTATTTAAAGTTTGTTCCAACGACTAGTGATTTTCTCAGTTTGACATTGTAAATAATTTCTATGTTAGACACCTCCGTGACCCAGTGGTGAAACGCTAGACTGCGCTGCGAACTGCAAAGTGGATAGTTCCGATTTCGATTCCCAGCTAGGGACTGGAATTATTACTCGTCAAAACCTACCGATTCTGTACCGTAACCTATTATATTCAACAGTTATCAGAATATTCGCAGGAACTGTAAATAGATTAACTAAAAAAAAAATAGAATAATACGAATCTTACGCTGATATAAACGAAACTTTCGATTCCCGGCATGACGCAAAAATGTTTACTCTTCACTAAACTTTTATGTTCATAAATTAGTTAGATCTAGCAGACCCTATCCAAGTTTCCTCCATGAAATCGAAAATTAATGATATAAAATAATCACAAGTAATAAAAATAAAATGCACAGGTAAAAATAGAATAACCACTGGTAATCACAGGTTTTATCAAAATTAATTTTCATAAAACATTTTCTTGTATGATATAAGCGAATAAAAATTTTAAAATAAAAAACTGAAATGTATGTAATATATTTTAGTTTTATTTAAAGTTGCATCAACAGCTCGGTTATTAGCGACTACGGTGGGTTTGAATTTGTTAAAAATTCCAGACCTAGCCGGGAATCGAACCCGGGACCTCGTAGGCTAGCGCTCTACCACTACGCTACGGAGGCGGCCGGATTATATTTTTCATTCGATAGATTCATAATTTAAATTCCCTTAGTAAAAAAGTGTTAAGTCCGCTAGGAAAAATCTCTTGTTTACAAAATTCAAACCATTTTACCTAATATCTCTCACAAGAATTTTTTACCTAGAAATTGAAATTTAAGCTCTAAAATTTAGACTTTAAAATTTTTAAGACACTTACTAAAACATTAATTAAAAAATAAAAGAAATAGTAGATTGTTTACAAAAATATTTTTGACATATCAATACTGTTAAACTTGGTAATGTTTTGTTTAAATTTTACCAAAGTAGAATACTGCTACATGTTATTTTGATTATAAGTAATACACACAACTTATTAACCTTCAGATTAGTTCAGAACTGTTTTTAAACATATTTTATTTTATTAAGATATTAATTCTTCAACTATGATTTCAGATGGTGGTGAATGGGCTGGAGCCGGTGACTGGAAGTAAAACGTGGTTATATCGTCATTATGGCACAAATTCAGAATGTTTAAAACGAGATATACAAGCCTTAAAGGAATGGTTGTCAAAACAACCACATATACCTCCACATCCACCTTCGTGTAAGTTACAAGTGATTTTTTGTTATCATCATTGTTAAACTCACATGAATTTTTGTTGAACATCTATCAATGCACTTTACAGGACTGCTACAAAATTTTTCAAAGGTCCTTACTTGAAATAGAATGGCTTATTTTAATTTGTTCAAACAATAAAAACAAAATAGCCAGCTCATTGGTATAGGGATCAGCACCACTGGCTTCTATTCTAGGGATCCCCATTTGAATCCCCGTCAGGTCAGGCAGTTTTCATAACTCATTTTCTTCTACCACCCTTTACCACTTGCATTAACCTTAATGTAGATAACAGTTGGACATAAAACAAAAAAAACTTAATTAATGGACAAAGTGTTCACGAATAAGATTTTTCCAAATTTACACCATTAAGGTGTAATGTAAAAATTAAAAATTAATGCAGTGAGTACTCTGTACAATCTATGTTTCTTAATTTTGGTCTAAATTGCTACACAGACCCACCGGGTTGGTCTGAAGGTAAAGTCATCGCCGCAAGTCAGCTGTTTAACAGCTGATTTTTGGAGATGAAGGTTCCTGGTTCAAATCCTTGTAAAGGTAGTTACTTTTATATGGATTTGAAAACTAGACAGTGGTTACCGGTGTACTTTAATGGTTGGGGTTCGATTAACCATACTCTCTCAGGAATGGTCGGCCTGAGTCTGTGCAAGACAACACCTCATTTACACATCATACACATCATCCTTATCTCATTGGGTTATGGGGTTGCTTATTGCTATGAATTGAACAGATTGCAACGTACACACATTAGGAATAAAACAATTTTTAAAAATGCTATACAAATTTTGCTAGACATAGATAAAAATTAAAACATTGTATTGTTTAATTTGTTTAAAAAAATTGTTGTTATTAATAATGCCATGAAGTTTCTGGAAACAGGAATGATACAAAATAAACAAATAACTGAAAATCATGAACAATGAAAGCTACAAAATACAAAATCTCTTGTTTGAAAATCATGAATTAACTAACGTTATTCTACTGACTTGTTGAAATTCCTGCCTTGAAAATCTCAAAGTATGCATGATAAGATGAGTGAATATTCAGTACTGATGTAATTTATAATTTTAATTTAATTTGTTTAATTGATTCAAAGAGACTGGTAAAATCAACTCAATGAAATTAATTTAAATAAGTTAACTGGAAAAGAATGTCACTGATTGGTTTCAAAGTAAGTTATGAGTGGTTCAACATTTCTGTACTGTTCGTGAAATATAATGTTTAAGCTAATGAGTTAAGAGTTTCTCGTAAATTATAGACAAAGACATATCTACACAAATTAATGGTTTTTGTACCAGATATCTGAGTATTGGCAGAACACCTTAAAGAATTTTAATTGTAGGTAATAGGATAAAAATTTTGAGGATACGTTTTAGACAACCTAAACTATATTTTTCAACTGTAGTTTAGTATTTTACCATTCTGTGATGCAGTTTGAAACATTAACACTTAAGAAGTGATACCTTGTTGAGAAACTCTTTCATTGATGAGATAAAATACATTTGAAAAAAGTTAACGCTCGGTTTGACATACAAACTTCTCATTACTCCGATTTTTCATAAGAAGAAACTTTTCAGCAAGTAGCTATATATTGTACATTAGTAACAGTTGACCTAATTCTGTTTGTAAATTTTGAGTTTTGCTGCAGCGCCAACAGACAAAAATCTGATCACTACTAATGAAAAAATATATATTAGTTTAAATTGCCCTGGTAGAAATACATCCAGAAATTTCTTTATTTTATCTTCAATTTAAATCTAGTAAGGAATTTTGAGGCATTTTTTTACAAACATTGTTTGGTGAAACCCTGTAATGACTTAAGTAACGATGTCAATTATACTTTGGAAGACAACTTCTGAGAGGCTTGGTACACTAATTAAATTTTCTACTTCAGAAACAGTTACAAACAGCATTGAAATGTATGTTAATTATCTGTCAGTCTGACAAACTTAACTCACAGCTAATTACTTTAAGTCCTGCTTTTGTTATATTTCATTACTGTTATTATATTTACCACTATAATCAATTTTTATCATTTTTTTAAACTTAGTAATTCATACTAGTATTACTCTACAACACAATATCACTTTAACACCATGTCTATTTAATACGTATTTTGTTTTGTTTTACAGTTGACATTGATTCTTGGCTTGAAAATATGTTATTAATGGTTAAAAATTCAATTGCAAGAACAAAGTCAGCCATCGATTTGAACTTAATGGGACGTACACTCGGATTACAAGTTTTTGGAAATAGGGATCCACTAACCTATGAAATGAGACAAAGCTTTCAGAACATGTAAGTATTAAAATAAAACATTTTTAAATGTGAATCAGATCATGTGTCATTTATTTATAGTCTATCAAAACAAAAAAATTGTTGTAGTTTTACGAATAAAAACTTTTTTAATAAATCATAGTTTGTGTCAACCCAAATATGTTTTACCTTCAAATATAATTTTTAAAACCAAAGATTAATTGTAGAAGGCTAATATGAAACTGAAGTGTAAAAGTCAAGTAATATGTACCGCATTTCAAAGAACTCATTAGTATAACCATTACTGTACTAAAATTACTTCCTTTTAAAACTGCCAAGTTAAAATTCAGTACTGACAACATTGTATGGTAAAAAAATATTAAGAGACTGGATAAATACAAGTACGTACACTCTTTTAATGTAGTTCACTACAGAGAGCAATTTATCAGAATTGTGACAAATCTCCAGCAATGTCGTTAATACTGTAAGAATTCTTCTTCTGATGGTAATGATGTATTTATTATAAGAAATTTTCTAAAAATGTTTTAACAACTTCCAAAGCAACCAAAATTTTGCGTTTCACACAATTTCAGCAAAGCTTCATCAATTGCTCATTCAACCAGAGATGACAGTAATGCTCATGGTAGTAGAATGTGATTGTTGGTTCACAGGCAGCTGTGCTTAATAAACAATCAATTTGTAGGAAATGCTTTATGGATTGAATAATATCACTATAATAATCACAAAAAAAACTATAATAATCATGTGAACAGTCGTCGGCCGAAGCAGTTGTTCATGGTAACTGTTTACTTTCAACACTCAAAGAATACAGTTTTTAACGCAAATTGCCTAGCGAAAAGGATGAGGTTCTTAAGCTACAATTTTTTCAGGTTGACAGAAAATGTTTCAGTGCATGTAATACATTTGGTTTGTCTGGGCTTGGTTCAATCTTTATTATGTTATGGGATAATTGGTTTGGGGGGCGGCTGCTTTCAACCGTAGTATTGGGCCACTGATAGTTATGCAGAAAAGAATTTTGAAAAAAATCTAACTTTGCTTTACATTGTGTAAGTTAATAAATTGTTAATCTGAGTTACTTTATTATTTGATGTAGTTCTCCTCTAAAATCTTACCAGACTCTTACCTAAAATAACTAAACCCATTTTATTTATTCATGTGGAGCTATTCTCATAGTTTGTCTTCATATCAACATTGCTTAACAGCATTTTATTTCAAGAATGCTCCCTATCTAGCTGCAGTCACCATAAAGTGAAACTAATTGATCAGGTTATTCTTTAATAATTAGTCTTAACATGCAGAATTGTATAAATTGTTTATACATTTTTCAAAACCTTTTAGGAAAATTTAATTTTAAAAGATGTTTAGTGTTTATTGACGTAATTGAATTCCAAAAAGTCTAATCTACTGAAACTATTAAAAGTAACATTATTTAAATCTGTATCAAATTAGTTTTCAATAGATCATGTGATGATCTATTTAAAGATTATTAAACCTGTATAAAGGTTATCCCATTTAATAACATTGTCAAGAATGATTAAAATTTTATAGACTTATTAATTAAATTAATTATTAAAACATTTTAAAAATTGTAAACTCTCATAAATTTAAACTTTGTGAATAGGTTTCCTCAATGACTTACAACAATCGATTATGTTGAACTGTAAAGCACAATGTCTCTTGTTTCAATTCCCAGCCAGGATCTGGAATACTTTGTCATGTAAAAATCTACTGATATGTTCCAAAATCCTTCGTCACAAGTAACTGAACTCTTCAATTTAAACACAAAAATCTTTACAGTTAACAAGGATTCAAACAGTAAAATTTATTTATAAAAATATTTTTATACAGACAACTTTTGAAATGATGTTTTCCGTTGCTGTAGAATCTTAAATTAGCTGCTGAAATATACAAAGTATAACTGTAATTATATTAGAATAGGAATTTTAGCTGACCAGGCACAGTAATAATAATTTATTCTTAACAACCGTTTTAAAATACATTAACAATTGCAGTCTTAATTTGTGGTGTTTTCTACCAGTGTTTATGAAAAAAAGAATGCATAAAAATAAACTATTCCAATCACGTTAATGATAGTCAAAACAAGCTGAACTTTGCAACCTCCCTACCAGAATAGTAGCACCATTTAAATTTTAATTCAATTTTATTTTGTTATTTACTTCACAAACCTCATTACAGCTTCCGGCAATTATCATTTTTAGATTTTTGCAGAATCCTGAAAGTAGCCGCTTTACAACCATGTAAAAATTGTTTAAATCTGTTCAGTAAACTCTGTATTTAAGGGTAAACAAAATCTTCATTAAAATACATTGAACCAGATCTTGATTTTTAAATATAATTGAAGTATGTATTAAATAGTATTAAATATAATTGAAGCGTTTAATTATCATAATTATGATAATTGAAGCGTTTAATTATCATAATTATGATAATTGAAGCATATAATTAATTATGCTTATTGAAGTGTTCAAAATGTGAAGTACAGTACTCACTTTAAAGAATTTGCCAAAAAAAGAATTGTTAGATAAAACAACATTTTAAAAATTTTATACCAATCCAAGTCACGTTTAAGTTTATTGTCAGTTATTAAAATATGTTTTCTTCGAACAATCATAAACTATTATTAAAAAACTAGAACTTGGAAGTATAAAACAGTTACAATGACTTTTTGAAGTTTTCTTCATCGAATAGTCAACAAAGAATAGTTTTTCACACAATTATTATTTTATTAGATAAAATCACTTGTTCTTATAATGAACTTGAAATAAATTTATGAAGTGGTTTCCTGTTCTTTCTTCATCTTCACAAACCATTTTCTTGATGCTAGATATAGGTTTCTTCTAATTTTTTCCACGTTTCCCTCTCAGAGCTGTTCCATTCCATACCAGCCATTCCTCTGAAATCATCCACCTACCTCATCAGCAGTCTTCCAACACCTCTCCTGGTTTCACAAGGTCTCCAACCGAGGTCACTCTGACAGAGGTTTCTGTGAGCCCATCTGCCAATGTTCTGTCTCATCACATGTCCAACCCACCTTCACTTATGACACACTAAGGGTGTTCTCCCACCGGTGATACTCGACTGCAACATGACCTCGACTCGACATCTGATATAAGTTATACCCTTACATTTATATGTTCGCCCTCCCACCAGTACGACCTCCACACAACCACGATCAAACTGACCACATGCAACTCAGTTTGTCCAACATCTGCTCGACCAGTCACGTACAATCATGGTAGACAAAGCAGTCAACGTAGCCTTTGTGCTATTGTACTGTTTATAGTACTTTGTGTTATCATTAGTATATTTATAGAACTTTGTGCTTTGTGCTGTTTATAATATTCATTCTTTTGCTTACCTTAAAGTTATTAGCAATTGTTCCTCAGGAGACAAACTACTCCTTTAGTTAGTGTCTTTTTTATAATTCTAGGAACAACAAGCTCAAGTAATAGTTGGAAACTTTCTTTTAACATCCGATAAAAAGACTTAAATTTGTATTCATCACAGGAGAGTTCCTGGGCATACACATACGCTCCTCTATTACGACTATTACTTACATACAGTGATATCCAACAGCTGCGTATTTTTTCTGTTTTCTTCTTAGATAGTAATAAGCAATGACTTATTTCTTCTTATTTCTTGACATTTTGCAAACTGCAGGTGAATTCGAAGAAAAGCTTGAACAGTTGCATCGAGGTCGAGTCTCCTCGATGTACAAACATGCATGACGCGATTCATTTTTTGGTCGAGTCATTTTAATCATGTCGAGGTCAAGTTTCACTGGTGTGAGAGCAGCTTTATAACTTAAGATCTCTGTTTCTTAACCAAATTCATTGAGCTGATAGCAAAAACTGAAATTATACTTAAAACCATGTTTAATGCATTCAACAGTCATCTATTAGCCACATATTGTTCTCGTTAACTACATGGGCCTCTTCAATGTAAGACAAAATTTTTACAGATTCTTTTTGACTAAACTCATGATAAAACTGGCATTGGTGTAATTCATTTTATCTTGACTATTACCTAATTTCTGTTCAGAATATTTACAATTTTTTCTGAATGAAAAGTAAGAATATCAAAAACTACTGGAAAAACAATCTAAAAAGAATATGAAAGACAAGTTGTAAAGAATCACCTTTTTAACTGACTGTAGTAAAAGGAAATAAGAAGATTAATAAATTAATTTTATTTATTACTTTTGTGTTCAATCTTTCTTGAAAGATTTAAACTAGGGTTCATTCTATACTGAAGAACAGATATGAAAATTACGAGTATTTGGTAACAATATCATAAAGCCATGAATAAACCATTTCATGAAGTTTGTAAATAGTATAAAAATTTTAAGACAATTATGCCATAGCTATTACTGATTATTATATTATTCATATTACGAATAATATAAAAATCAGAGTTCCAATTAGATGGTAAATGTACTGTGTAAGAAGAGTTGAGTAACAAATCCATCACGAGACTTGTACTTGAGTTAAGTTACAAAGGGTTGCTCACTCAATTTACACTACCTCTTTATATAATTATTTTTCTGTCTTTTATACAAGACAGTTTTATTAATGACAACTGATTTTTTTTTGCAGGATTTTAACATTTCTTCCAGGAATAAAATCAGATGGTAGTAAAGTAGCAGTTTTTAAACCCATTATTAGTGATGACAAAGACTCAATAGATTTGGAATCTATCATTAAAAGATGTGTTATGATATTGGATATTTGTCTTAGAGATGGAATAGAATTTACCAGTCTACATATAATAATAGATATAGCAAACGTTCGGTTTTCACATTTAGCTGCATTTAGTGCACCCGTAATACGTGCTCTGACATTCTGTATGGTATGTATACTTTTATTTAATCTTATCTTTAACTAATACTATGTCTTCATTTTATTGTTCTATTATTATTGTTTTCTTTGTTTTTATTAAAATGTTTTTAAAATGGTTTTAACATAATTTTTGGTCACCACATAAGTCATCACTATGTCAATCAATAAAGAAAATTGAAAATTTTCAATAAAAAAAAATAATAATGGTTTAAAAAGTAAACTAGTGAAGATACAAAAACTTTATTAAGTGGTTTTCTGTAACAGTGTATTCTGGTACACTATACTGGCACATCTCATACATTTTCTCTTTCAGTCACCTTAAGTTAATATACCATATCACTTTTTTTGAATTGTACTTAATTCTCAATGATGACAGTATACAATTTCTACACGGAAAAGCACTGATTAGTGGCAAAACAAAATTAGTTTGTGTTCTGAAGTATGGATAATATGTACTATTCATAAATTAGCATACAAGGGTCTATTTCTGTACAAGATAGTACAGCTTTTAGTATACATAAAATAAATAGTTATACATTATTTTGTACTCCTGTAAGTTACAGCAGCTGTCAAACAGCTTACTGTCTGTCGGCTGGAAAACTAATAAAACCAGCATTGTATTATGTTCAAATGCTTTCACAAAATACTAACCACTGATCTTAGGATACTTGTATATCCCAATATTTTCTTTGTGTTTATTTATAAAATCACAAAATGAAAGATAATTTCATTTTATTTGGTAGTAAAACAATACAGTGATAGAATACAAATCATAGCCCAGTAAGAAACAGTAATGCAATATAAAGATTAATACAAAGGTAATTAAACATTCATTAAATATGATAGATTCCTTTTTTATGCCATAGCAGATTATAAGAAAGTACAAAATTTCCTTAGTAGAGTATTTTCAGTGTAGCTCAGTGACGTCTTTGATTTAATTTAATTTTTTGCCATGTGCTACAAAGGGTATAATTACTTGTTGCCATATGTGGAGAGTTTTAGATATGGGGATACATAGTCTGGCATGGAATTTGCATTTTTGTAGTAGATGTAGACAGACAGATATTTCTTCTTGACGGGGTGATTTAAGGGCTACAAATTACTTGTTATTGGCTGCATAAAGTTAATTTCATAACGTAAAGAGACAGATTGTCAGTTATTTAAATATCCTTAGTAGGAGGGTTATCCAGAAAATAACCTCCGTTTTGAAATAAAAAGTAAACGAGTGAAGATACAAAACTTTATTATATACATATTAAAACTACAGTTTTTCTCTATTTTTCAACATAGTCCCCAAACAGATTCAAGCACTTGTCGTACCTTGGAACAGTCTTTGAAATACCCTCTGCATAAAAATCTGCCGCCTATGAATGTAGCCAACCATTCACGGCATTTTGAAGCTCTTCGTCATTGGCGAACCGCTGAGATGTAAACCACCGCTTCATGTTCGGGAACAGGAGAAAGTCACTAGGAGCCAAGTCCGGGCTGTATGAGGGATGATTGAAAACATCCCATTTAAACTTGGCCAAAAGTTCATTTGTTTATTTGCATGACAACGCTCGCCCTCATACAGCTCGAAGAACAAATGAACTTTTGGCCAAGTTTAAATGGGATGTTTTCGATCATCCCCCATACAGCCCGGACATGGCTCCTAGTGACTTTCACCTGTTCCCGAACATGAAGCGGTGGTTTGCATCTCAGCGGTTCGCCAATGACGAAGAGCTTCAAAACGCCATGAATGGTTGGCTACATTCACAGGCGGCAGATTTTTATGCAGAGGGTATTTCAAAAACTGTTCCAAGGTACGACAAGTGCTTGAATCTGTTTGGCGGCTATGTCGAAAAATAGAGAAAAACTGTAGTTTTAATATGTATATAATAAAGTTTTTGTGTCTTCACTCGTTTACTTTTTATTTCAAAACGGAGGTTATTTTCTGGATAACCCTCGTATGTGTAAATAGAAACCTTAACACACTCACCTGTTGGCTGGCAATATTATTGTCGGAGTTAACAACTCAATGTTTAGAAAACTCAAAAAAATTTTAATGACCATTGTGCAGTGAGTTAGTTTTGTTATTTTTTTATATGATCTCCATACATTTTAAGTTAATGTGCTGCTTAAAATGAATTAATAAAAGGTAATGACATCATGATGTTTTAAGTTACATAACAATAATTTTAAAGGTTAATGGCTGGCCCATGTAAGTAAATTCACACAATGAATTCTGAGTGACATCATTATCCCTAGAATGGAGATTTTTGCCTTGATAAACTTGATGGGCAAATATAAGCCCAGATGATTGAATCAGGTAATACAACCTGATTCACCTCAATCTGTTCACCTTTGTCGTTAATAGATCTTAAACGTAAGAACGTATTGTGGCAACAAAATTGAAATGCCAACACCATTATAGTCATTGAAGATGGATGTTTAACTTAGAGGGTTAGAATACATGGGCCTCATGCAAGTAAACTGGGATTATATTGAGTACATTAGTTTAATTTATAAAATTCTTATTTACTTTTCAAAATCTCAAATGTATCGCTGTAACAAAAACGCATCGTGAGAATTCAAACTCTGCAACATTACCACCAGAATAGTAGCACTATTAAAATTTCAATTCAATTACATTGTCATTCACTTCGCAAAATTTTGTTACGGCTTTTACCAATTTTTGATTTTGGATTTTCTGAAGAATCTCAAACGCGTCCTTTCTGCAACCGTGTAAAAATTCTTAAATCCATTTGGTAGAACTCTGTATTTAAGGGCAATCTCCATTTAAAATAATGTGGACCATATTTTGTATTTTAAATGTAATAATTTATTTATTAGAGTAACAAATTTTAAAAAGTAGGTATTTTGTCAATAACTAAACACTTAATAGCTTTTCAAGATGTATAGCCTACAGATAGGTAATTATTTGATTATCACTCAATCTTAATTCCAAAGTTAGCTGTGGAATAGAACATTTTTGAATAAACTTATTTTAACCATTTGTTTTTTGTTTATCAAATTTTATTAATTATTTAAGATAAAAAGAACTGATTAAGCAAAAGCATGTGCAAATATGTATATATTTTTTACCTCATGATAAATTTGATAAAATCTATAATTATGTTAGAATATTCTTTTCTTGCTGGGAGATGCTACAGGTAGTCCACAATCTGAAATCTGACCTCTGTTCTTTTAACACCAGATATCCAATTTTCTTTACAAACATTATGAATAAAATTTAAAAAGTGTGTCTTCTCAACTGACTCACTTCTGACAAAATTAAATTATGTTTTTCTGTTTTGTGTGTCTTGACATATGGTGTTATTAAAACAATAACATTTTTTAAGTAAAGTGGAAGTTTACTTTTATTGATAATACTGTAACATGGAGCTTAAAGTTTACCTGAAATTTAGGCTGAATAACAAAACCCCAAACTAGTCTCCTTGGCTTAGTAGTCAGTACCAGCCTACAAAGTAGAAGGCCCTGGATTAAATTTTTGGCAAGCAACTGTAAATTATTACAAGTCAAAACCTACCATTCTAGTTCCATACTATAGCCATTAATGACCAAGCTGTTTATACAACTCCAAATAAACTAAAAAAATAAACAAAAAACTACAAACTATGCCTTTGTGGTAAGCTTTTTAGCACCTATAGAAATAAAGTTGAATTGCATCTGCTGGTTAGTGATTTGAATACTAAAATATATCATTTCAACTGGTTTTGTAAATTGAATTTCTACGCCAAACTTTTGTGTTAGTAAATTTATAAAATAAACTGCATTATTTTTTGAATTTTAATCAACTGATGTAAATAAAGGAATAAATTCATCTGTTTATTTAACCACTTGATGTATAAACACTTGTTAAATAACTAACTTCATCCTTTGACTTTCAAAAATAAGGAAAATTACAAAAACAAGAAAATTATTATTTGTTACTACAAAAGTAATTTTCTACATTATATTATACCACTGGAGGCAGTTTTAAAATCACTCTATTTTGTTTTCGTATCATTAAGATAAGTTAAGAAACGTTAGAACAATGCTTGATGTTACTGTATTATTAAAAGAGGTGGGAGTGTTAGCCAGAAAACAGCCAGGGGTTGAAGTCCGTTAATTTTATTATTGTATGTATTAACTATCTCTTAAATAATAATTGATGTGCCACAGGCTTATTTTTGTCAATTCAACTAACTACAAGTATAAAACATGTCTTATTAAAATCTATTTTCACTTATTTCTTACCAATGAAAATTATTTCATCATCATGAGAAGCCATAAATGAACCTTACTGGTTCAATAGTTTCCAGAATCTGGAATGTTTATAACATGGAAGGCATCTCTATAACCCCATACTCTTGTTAAAGACTTTTCCTTATCATTCTGTTTTCTGGCTTCTACTGAGTTTTGCAGTCTTCAAAATTCCTTTTTACTTTCCAAAACAAAATCTGTCTCCTAACTCATCTTTTATTTGGCATTGTGTTCCAGGAAAAGAATCTCAATACTGTCCTTACACAAATGAGATGTATTAAACTGAAGAGTAGTGTAATTTCTCTCCTCACCATAGCTCATATTTCAATTCCTTTAATTTTTAGTTTTAAATCTGTTTTACTAGTTCTCTAATATTATAGAAAAGTGATACAAGGTAAATTAATTGTAAAATAATTCATCATCTTACGTCTTTCACATTCAGGGCTACACTAGCCTTCTTTTCTGTTTCATGTAAACATGTATCAATACATATTTTTTTAATCCCTAAAAGGCGTAAGTTACAATCTGTTCAATTATGAACAATAAGCAAACCCATAACCTAATGAGATGAAGATGATATGTATGGCATGTAAATGAGATGTAGTTTTGTACAGATACAGGCCGACAATTCCTGAGGGAGTATGGTTTATTGAATCCCAACCATCAAAATACACTGGTAACCACAGTCTATTATTCAAATACTTATCAAAGTAACTACCTTTACTAAGATTTGAACCACCGAACATTCGACCCCGAAAATCAGCTGTTAAACAGCTTACTTTGGTAAAGACTCTACTTCTAGACCAACACGGTGGGTTGTATCAATATTGAAAAGATAATATTATTTTTATTTAGAATTTAGTTGCCGTATTTTACATCCCTTGATAAACTTAAATTCTTTGATTGGCGTAAGTACAGAAGTAATACATACCATGCAGTCTTTCTCCAAAATTTCACACTCATGGTTTTTAATTTTTGTTTGATTAGTTTAAGCCACTTAAATTGAAAGTTAACTAAACTGTACTGATGGCCAAGTTTGAACAATATTATCAAAATTAAAGCACTTAATTTAATCCTGGTCATAATCATACCTCCTTTAGATTGTTAAAAAATTTAATTTAAAAGAATTCTCTTAATATTTAAGTAAACATAACCTATGTTGTGTACATTTCTGTAGTAAAAATTATTATTTTGGGATGCTGTTGACACATATTTATTTTTAGACCAACTTTTATTTAAATTATTTTACAAATATTTCTGAACGCTAAAAAGTATTGAAGTTTATAGATCTCGTATAATTTATAAACCAAAACAACAAATGTTATACATGTTATAAATGTTATAAACCATATAGCCTACATGTTATATAACACAATAAACATATATAAATGTTATATATGTTTAACAGATGTTAAATAATAATAGTTATTATACATCTTTTACCTAATATTTTGTTTCATTATATTTCAGAAAGCGTATCCTGTTAGAGTTGCAAGGGTTAATGTTGTAAATGTTTCATCAAATATTGAACGAATGGTTGCATTCTTTAGGCCTTTTATTTCTGCAAAAATTATGTCTAGGGTAAGTAATTATCAAACATTTTTTATTAACATTTTAAAATTTTCTTAATTTTAAAATTATGGGGACTGAAACTAGACACCTTAGCTTACACATAAATGTTAAATGTAAAAGGTTTGGTAAGTTTGTATTTTATGTACACTACATTAAAAAATGGTTTCACAAAAACTAAAAATGTCATACTCTAAGAAAGGAAGGAAAATTTTTAAGCATTTACTAAGTTTGCTTAATATTGTATATAAGTTCACAAGTTCACAATGGTAAGAGGAAAGAGGAGGCTGAGGAACCAGAACTTAAAAGGTTTAAAAAAATATATAATATGAAAATTTCAATTAGTACACATACATGTGAAAGGAATGGTTGTTGAAAGGAACTCATTGCTGCAGTGAGAAGGTGACAAGGCCTTTAGAATATGGATGAAACATATTTGGGTAGAACTTATTTAGGTTACTCCTCATAAAATAACAATTTTTATTAATATTTAGTATAGTCACTTGAGTCACGAGTTTGCCCTTGTTTGTAACGAGTGGTAAAGGGGGGAAAGCATCAGTGCACATGTGCGACTGCTTTAATTTCAGTACGACAAACATAACAACTTATACTATACCCAGAGCATATACAGTGCCCAGAGCATATACAGTATATCGCGGAACCTTTTGTAGGTTAACTATACGAATACAACTGTTTGTTACCATAAACAGAAATGTCGCTTTCTCGAAAACGTGGTCAAACTATTCACAGTGCTGAACGCAATGTAATAAAATGTTGTGAAGTTGAAGCTAAACAAAAATGCCTATCTGTGCCTCTTAACAAAAGCCGTGAGCGAGCGGCTAACTACTGTGATGTTTCTCTTTCCACAATTCGAAAAATAAAGAAAGAAATTAAGGACATGAAGAAGCTATACTTTAACAGTTTTGTTTACACGTGGTAAAAAAAGAAAACGGTTAGGTAGATACTAGAGATACTGACAATGAAAACACCGATGACGGTAAAGAAGGCGATTCATTCGTAATTACAGTAAATCAAACATTTCTAGTCATGTAATTATTACAATTCTATAGGCAATATTACAGGTCATATTTATTTCTTATAATGTTTATGAAGAAAACATTTTCTCGGAATAAACCACAGCTTACAAAATGTATTAGAAACTGCACGGTAGTGAAATGTACGAGTAGTGTCTCACTGTTGAGGTTGGCGCACTGCAAATATTTCACTTCCCTTCCTCACAGCCCATCCATAAGCAAAAGGCAATCTCGTGAATTCAGTATCTATACTCATACTTTAATCAGCCTACCTTTGCACACATAGGCAATAAAAACTATTAAATTCAAGTAAGTTGATTATCAGTTACCTTCAAACAATTAATGAGATTGCGTTCATTGTGTATTTCAAAAGATTTTCCAAGATCTTAAATTCGAGCAACATTTATTGGTCATTTAATTGTTTCATTGTGCAGTACAAAATCATATTTACCCTTCATTTTAAACTAAAAGCTTTGTTTTTTTGTTAGGAATTAAAACTAAGACACTGTGAAGACAAATTATTTCTAAAAATCAAGAAATCGTTTCATTATCTAGTTTGTATTGATTTCTAAAATGCTGTAAAATAAAACACAATTATCCATAAATTACTCAATAGACTCTACCACAGAGACCTTAAAAATACAAGCATATTGCTAAATTTACGAATTACTAAATTCTCCAAAGTTTATTTTGGGAATTTCATAATATTTATTCTTTAACATTAGTTTCAGCTCATTTATGCTTCCAGTTACGTCTTCCCATTTATAACAGTGAATATTACTCAATTGCGGACAACCATCTGTATCATTTAGGAATTAATGGGAATATTTGATAATTTCTCCTGCTGCTTCCAAGGTTTCATTTTCCATGTTGAATCTAAGACCATTTTGTCATCAGTAAAATTTATAATTTCACCAGCAAAGTAATCATTCTCTTCATGATTAATAAAAAATATTCTCCTAAATTTCTTAATTCTTCTGGTAAATACAGTAAGCCTCCTGTACTTTTCACCTTTGTTATTTAAGAATTGATTTGCTTTTTAGTAGGTAGGCTACTATAAAATTTGTAGTTAATTTAAAAAAAGAGAAGTATAAACTGAATTCTAAAGCCTTTTCCATTGTCGGATTGAAGTAAAGTATATTAATTTTGGGACTATGCGGCTAATCCAAAATTCTCTAAGTAGATGAATAAGAGAACCTTAGTTTTCTGTAGTAGGTACTTAGAAGATCTGCTAAGTGTAGAGTAAACGGCACAGCTTTATAGAGACAGCTAGTGTAATAGTTTGTTGTGTAATGATGGTGTAACAGTTGACATTCTACTGCTGGAAATAGGGAACAATAAAATTTAGATGACCTTTTGTGAACTGAGACTCCTAAATTATAGTGTACAGGAAACATATAGGAAACATAAGTATAGAGTATAGGAAAGGTATAGTGTACAGGGAAAATGACACATGAAAGCATAATCTAAGCCAGGAAGTTTCACTGATGTTTAATCAGTGGTACCTTTTTGAGATTGTTTACTGTTCACATTTATAAAGATAAACATAATTCAACATTTTAAAAAATATCATCTGGTAAGGAAATGGATATCTCTGTATTAACCAAAAATTTCCTTCTCATTCCTCATTTTGCTGTCACGTTACATTAATACCTATTTATTGTTTGAATAAGGACTGAATTTTCATCTCCATAACAGATTCTATTCTTTTTTCGTAACTGATTCATTAATTGACTTTATGTAGTAAGTCGATATTGATTTTACCCTAGTGCGTGTGTGTTGCAAACTGTTCAATTTAGAACAATAATTAACCACATGCCCAATTATGAGATGAGGATGATACGTATCTAAATGAGGTAAATGAGGTGTAGTCTTGTAAAGACTCAAGCCGACCATTCTTGAGACAGTGTGGTTAATCCCCAACCATCAAAGTACACTGGTATCCACTGTCTAATATTCAAGTCCATATAAAAGTAAATTAGCTACCTTTATCTACTACTATGCAACTGATTTTGAATTATCTCAAATAAGAACAAAAATTAAGTTTTGGCTGTCTCAATAGCATAATGATTAGCACGCCAGCCAAGTAAGCGGAGGTCGCAAGTTCGATTCCCAGCTAGAGTCTAGAAATTATTACATCCCAAAACCCACCGTTCCAGTTCCCCATCCCTTTGTAGTCATTAATGACTAAGCTTTTGATGCAACAATATTTAAAATTTTGAGTTAAATAATTAAATTTTAAATTAACTAAAAAAACTGAAGTTTTGCGGAATAATGTTTAAATTATGGGTTGTGTGAAAAATTATAAATTATCTCGTAAGTTCTGTAAAAAACAGAACTAATTTTCTAAACACCAAGATTTTTGCTAATAATCTAGACCAACCTAAATAATAAAAAATTTTTTTTTGTGTAATAGTTTTAAATAAACAAGTATTTCCTATCATGTATCTTAACTGGACCTTTATCTTCTGCTATTTTTAACAAAATCACAAGTAAAAATGTAATTAAGGATTTTCTAAATGTTTAAATCAGTGTAGATCCCTAGAAAAAGCAGCCATTGACTGCTGTGTGTTGAGGTATAGTTGTTATTTATGGTTTATTCCTTTAAGTCATACACTATATAAATTTTTATTAGAACTATTACTTTTTTAATCACATAAACTATATATTTCAGTTTACAATACACAATTTGGTTCTATATGACCAACTCTTTTATTTTTCTGTACATTAGTAGAGCTTTCATTTGTTTCTCGCAAAATATGCACAAACTTTAGTGGGTACTTTCTGCACTTGACAATTTCCACTTACTAATTGTCAGTGGCTTATTCAGTCGCTTGTGTAATTGCTTCTTGTCAATATTCTTTGTACAAACAAACACTGGCTAAAGTTTCAGCCTTTGTTTATTTACTTTTTGTTTCACATAACCCAATAGGTAATTGGTAAAAATGTATGAGATCTTATAATGAATGGTTCATCTCATTCCATCCTCCATTGAAAAAGTTACATTATGATACTCATAAACAATGTTGCTGTAGAAAAGTTCATCTTTTAGAAAAATGCCACCTTTACTTATTACTTGCTTGCAGTTGACCCACATGTGATTTCATATTAGTTTTGCAAGACTAGGCTCTTTATATAACATAGAACAATTTTTACTTCTTTGATATAAATCATGAGATACATATCCAATATAATGGCTTATCATCATCATATTTTTTTGTCATCAGTCTCTCGACTGGTTTGGTACATTTCTTCAACCTGTTCTATCTTGGGCAAGTCGTTTCATATCTACATACCTGTAACACCCTACATCTTTTGTAATTTGCTTTATGCATTCTAACCTTTGCCTCCCCCTACAATTCATTCCCTCAATATTACCCTCCATCATTGATATAATTGTTATAATCATTGATATATATACACCTGGACTTTTTAAGATATGCCACACTAGCCTATTCCTTTTTCTGGTAAGGTGCTTACATATACTTCTTTTTTCATCCACTTGCTAAGAACCTCTAAATAACTTATTTTGTCCACCCACCTAATCTTTAACATTTTCCTATAACACCACATTTCAAAAGCTTCTATCCTCTTCTTTTCTACAGCCCCTATCACCCACTTTCACTCCCGTATAATGCTACACTTCAAATATAATGTTGTAAGAAATTTTTCCTGATCAGTAAATCAATGTTTGTGGTCAGTAAGCTGTTTTTTTTTTATTCCAAAGGCTTTTCTAGCTTGAGCAATTCTACTTTTGATATCACGTGTGGTTCTTCTACCATCCTTTGTTATTTTACTCTCTAGATAGCAGAATTCCCTAACTTCCTGTATGTTTTCGTTGCCTACTTTTACATTACCCATCTCTTCTAAACCACTCTTACTGCTGCACGACACTTTCAATTTGTTCTTATTAATTTTCATGAAGTAATCCTTTCTCATGATCTCATCCATTCCATTTAAGATATCCTCCAGTTCTTTCTTTGTCTCGGCTAATACTACTATATCATTGGCGAATCTCAGCATTTTTATTGTTTTTCCTTGAATTTTTATTCCTGTGTCAAATTTTTCTTTCACTTCATTTTTATAGCCTCTTCTATATATAAGTTAAAAAGTAATGCTGACAATGAACAATCATCATCATGTATTATTGTATTACTGGTTTCTCACCGGATTCTTTCCAATGATAAATTTTGTGAACAGACTTAACTTAAGTGTCCATTTATATACATGTATTACATGTCATATAGCTTACAGACAGTCTGCCAATGTGAAAAGAATATCAATTTCTTAAGTGTATGAATGGAATCACCACACACCTTACCTACTATTAATTGTTTAGATATTTCGGGAGTTTTAAACCCCACTGTAATTTTATGAATACACTTACAAAAATGAGTAATTTGAAGTACACATTTACAGTCCTCAATAATAATTAAACATGATAAATCACCTGACAATAATTAAGACAAACTGAGATAGGTATTTACTAACACTGACAGACTGATAGTATTTATAATTTTATCTGGTGTTTGTGTAAAGTAACTTGGAGGTGTGCAACTTGGAGGGTTAAAGCCAAAATCATAATGGATCAAAGAGAATAACAGCGGCTGAGGGTACACAACATATTTTGGTTGTGGTACACATGGCTAGGAAAGAAACAATAATATAGCCACTTTGTTGAACTAAAAAAAGCTGACTAATCAGCCACATTTAATCTCAATGCTTTCATTGCATAAAGGTCTAAATGCCAAAACCTATCGGACATTCTGCAGGACTGGTCAGACTCACTACTGTTTCTTATGTATTTTCAATTATTTAGTCAAATGTAGAAGCATTCATTCAGAAAAATAATAATAAAATTTTTCTTGACATTTTCATAATTATCTGCATAAATGAATGATGAAATTTACTGCACACTAGTCTAAATTTACATATTTATTTATTTCTGTGCTCTCTCTGAACGCTCTAGTCTCTCTTTTGCTCTCTTTAATAAATACTGTATCATATGCTAAGTGATATTTTCTTATAACAGTAAATTCTAATACAAATTAGTGAAGAAAAGTGCTCATGTGTTAACTGTTCAGTATATGCGCATTACGAAGATCGTACCATTGTCTTCACTTTACTCTAGTTATACTCTTGCCTCATAGATATGATTTTCATTCCACTATGCTTTAACCTACGACTCATCAAATTACAATGACAATAATTAATTTCGTAAAAATTAATCCATAAGTACCCTACACCATTTTTATACCATCCTACCTAATCCACCTTTACCTAATGCTGACTAAAATAATAATCTCACTCAAACTGTGCTGTACAAATGTACAACATTTTGGTCTGTTGGGCAAACTACATATTCTTGTTACTGCTACATAATTGATCTCATATTAAAAAAAGTCCTTCATTTTGTACTGATTTTTAAATATTATTTTTTAAATTTCTGATTTATTTTGCCTTATCTGGGAGGAAACTAAGACTAATGAAGTTCTACATCAAATAACAGGTTAAACTGATGTTTCATAGATTGCATTGTTACATTGGGAAAATTATTACATTACACATTAGGCAGGACATATGACCTATTAGACAGGTAGCAGATGAACAAACAGATTGTTTTGATTGATACCAAGAGCAGATATACAATGGAAGGCCTCCCACACACTGGATCAACGATGTCAAGAGAACTTTTTTTTTTTTAATTTAACTGAATTCCGATAGCTCAAAGTAGGGAAGCATAAATAGCAGTGAAGGGAGGCTACATGCAGCAGTGAAGGGAAAGGACTTTTTGATGATAATGATGAACTTAATAGAACAAATAATGAGGATCTATTTTAACTTCTTCAGACTGATTTTTGTAAACAATGACTATGAGTAGTACTATTTTGACAGTATACAATGGTGGACATTCTGTAAGTTCTAATTAGAAATACTAATGGCCGTTTATACCAACATTTATCAAAATATACCATGACCAGGATCAAATTTAATAGTGGTCAAAAGATGACCGTTCGTTTAAATTCGGAATTGTTTCACCAAATCTGATCTCTATCAAAACTACATCGGTCAAATGTAACCACGGGTAATTTCCACAGTCACTTATTTTCGAAGTTGGCTACTGCGGTAACTGAGTTCCAATTGGCTACATCTGATTTTGCCATAATGTTATTGTTTTCATTCTGTGATTCTTGTAACCTACACTGGTGTTTAATATCGAATCGTTTCGGTTTTTTGAAATGGAAAATTTCTGTTTCTAAATATTTCGGTATTGTTTCCTTCAGGAGATATTACTGGAATGTGGGTGCAATCAGCTGCTTCAATCACTCCAGGGAATTGGCCAATTCTGTAAAATTCCTGCATAACTTTTTCCTTTTAACCCTCATCTGGAAACTGAATGTAACTGGGAACTAATGAAGTAATTGCCTCAAACTTTTCTTATACAACCACTCACTGGTGTTTTCAAAACCCCAGTTAAGTCACCATTTACTATTTGGAAAGAACCTGTAGTGTAAAATCTAAGCGCCAATAGCAGCTGCTGCAGTGGTGTAAGTGGTCTGTTTCTGTTAATAGGATATCTAACCTTCCTTCAAGTTATTCAGGACTACCTGTTTTGACAGCTATACCTTGCAATAAATTTTCTGTCTTCCATTGAATGGAAATAATCTTGTCACTGGTAACACATATTCTGGCCCTATGTTTCCAAGCATTTCAACGTACATAAATTCAACATCAAAATTATCATCCATTTTAAATGAAAATGTAATCAGTATTTATGAAATTATTGTATGGTCAAAAATAGGCCTAAATTCTCACATTTAATTACAAATTAAAAGCAATAAATATTCCTCAATGTTTAGAAACTATTTCAAACCACATTAACATTTTTTAACGACTTCAATAACAACAGTATTAACGAAAAAGAACACTAATAAACTGGAATATACTTCAATGCACCCTCTGTAACAACGTAGGTCTACATTTATTTATAATTATCTATTATTTATGTAGAAAAAGCAATCAACATTTAGATAAAAAGCGCAATTTAGATAGGCCTAAATAAGCACATTTTTTCAAAACAAAATGAACACTGTTATAGTTTGAATTCGATCAAATAATTTGACTGCCCATTTGATGACCGTCAAATTTAACTGTTAATTTGATCGTGGTTAAAAATAACTAGCGTTAGTGAAACAAATTACTGCTGATTTAACCATTGTTAAATTTTTAACCGTGGTTAAATGCCTTGACCGAGGTTGAGGAAACTGTCCATAAAACAATTAATTTATGACCAATTGCTCCTAAGAGATGGAAGGGGTAACTATGTTAAGCAATAAATATTAAATCTTTTATCTTTCCAAAGAGCTACAATAATCAAAGTAGGTTTGCATATTCCATAAGTAATAATACAAAGCATTTTTATATTACATTTAAGTCTAATTAATAGCTTAAAAGTTATAAGCGACATGTAAAATAATAATAAAGTATTTTAACTTTGATGGCATATCCTAAGGGATGAAATCGGAGTTTACTAACCTGGACTATAAAAAATATTTCTTTTCCATCCCAAACAACTACCTATAGCTCAGAAAATTTACTTGAGGATTTCAAAGCAATGCCAACAAAATGCAGCTCTTGACTGTAATTCATGTGCGCCTAAGGGGCAAAATGGGTTAACCTACCTTTGCCTTAGACAATAGATATTGTGTTTCCTAAAGAACTAGAGCTCTCAAAATTTGTATACTGATTGTTTAAGGAATTCCTATTGAAGCTAAAAATGATACCCTTGAGGAGTAAAAATGATACTACCCTTAAGCAACAAGTATTTTTGTACAAGGTAAAAACTTTTCCAAGTTTCCTCAGGTTAAGCCCAGCACAACTTCTCTCCTCCTCTCTCTATCCTTGAAGCAAACACAAAACCAGTATTTTGGTTTGCGGCGCTAAGCCTGGAAATTTTGTTTTCAGGGGAGGGGCTGTGCTCAGAGAATCAAAACAGGGACCCACAACATATTAGTCCAGTACAAAATTATAATTTTTCATTCAGGAGAGGGCAGAAACCTCCCCTGGCTACATGCCTGCCTGTGAATAAAATATCTTCCTTTTTTAGTTTTTTGAAGAACAACATAATGCTGATATGACTTCATTTATTTTTTTTTATTTCTATCACAGTTTGATAATTGATACAGAATTGAGAATGTATAATAATAATTGATAAAAGAAATAAGAAAACGCAAACATAATGCTGATACGACATTTAGGCAAACACCTCAAAACAAACTAAAATAAACACACACAAAGTAAATAAGCACAAACTAAAATAAAAATATGTTGTAAGAAGTCATATGTATCATACTTTAATACATTACCACCAAATGACTGAATCACTGAGCTTACCTGGATCGGAAAGGCATTCCTATCCGGTCAATGCACATGTCCCACCTGCTGTGCCATCATGCCCATCAATAAACTCAAAATGGAAACTTGCCAATTATACAAGTAATTAATTACCTTTCTAGCTTGGTGCGTTTATGTGCTTCAATTTAGTTTATCCATTTAATAATGAAACATCTATAAATTATACAGTACATACATATTTTTTTTATTCACACACATAATTTCCAAGTTACAAATTTTACGTTGGTTTTTGAAGACATAAAATAGGGTAATTACTTATCCATACACAATACATTTATTAATTAATATTAATGTTTAATTAGTTAATGTTATAATAATGTTGTAAGTTTGGTTAATTATTGTGTTATAAAATTAGTTTAGGTAGGCCTATCTCATTAAAAATCGTGTTGAGGCGCCATCAAGCTCAGTAAAAGAAAGAAAAGTCTAGAGCCAAGCTAAAAAAAAAAATAATATAAACTTTTCATTCTAGTCTTAAATGAATAAATAATATTAAAAACAAATAACAGTACTTTTTTTAAACATATATGGATAAGGACTATATTATAAAACTGAGATACAATATTTCCATATAAAATAATGATATTAGCTAAATGTACGCACTAATAAAACAAAAATTCGACATCATCTTGAAAAATAACCGGGATTTTAATTATTTTAAAAAGTTAACAATTTTTACACATGAAGTTACATTTAAAGGCAAATAATTAAAAAACTTCAATGAACAAAAGGAGAAAAATCACAGTATGCTTCAATATTTCGTTTTATTAAAACAACGCGATTTTTTAACCTTAATCGACTTTAATACACTTTAGAATTACTCAGTATGTTCCCACCTCTATTAAAAAATATTCTGAGTACTCAGTACATTTTATACAGATATCTTAAAAAGAAGAACGTCTAATTGTTTAAAAATTCCGATGGTGTGCTCGGTTTTTGGCACACAAACCATTATATTCTTATAACTTTCTTTTGTGCTATGGTTAGAGATTTAATATTAGAGAAATAAATACCTCCCCAACATGTAATACCGTATTGGAGGTTACTTTAGACAATTGAAAAATAAATCAACCTCAATACATTAACGGGACACAAATTCCTTAAATAATAAAAACTCCTTACAGCTGGATGACATATGTATTTGTTAAGAAATATAAATAAATTATTACCGCCAATGTAATCATGTGTCAATCAGGGGGGGAGGCTGATTTCCTCAAGCCCAACTGGCTATGTGCCTGTGCTGAACCATCTCTCTTAAATTACTCTCATGGCATTACATAGTTTTTTCAATTCATCTATGACTGAACCCATCCACTTTACTCTTGGTCTGCCCCTTGGTATGTTTCCATCCATTTCCTAGTAAAGCATCTGCTTAGGCAGTCTACCCTCCTCCATCCTACTTTGATGATGGGTAAACCATTGTAGTTTTGTCTGTTCAACTCTCCATAACAGGCTTTCCATCCCCAATTGTTCCCTAATTACATTATTTTGTCATTCTATCGCTTCTTTTCATTCCTAGCATAATTCTCTTGAATTGCATTTCTACTCCTTCCATTCTACTCTGTGCTTTCCTTCCACTTGTCCACATTTCTGCTGCATATGTCAGCGTTGGCAAAAAATATACATCATACATAATGTTCTTATAATACATTGAAAGTTCTTGACCCAAGTTCTCACGCTTTGGAAGGATCCAGTTGCTTTCTGCACCCTTTTACATAACTCCTGTTACAATTTTCCGTCTGATAAGAAAACAGTTTCCAATTATAAGTACAATAATAAACTATTAAAATAAATACTTCATTGTTGATACTATGGTAAAGTGCTAGATTGCAAAGTTGAAGGTTCCTGATTTGATAACTGGGGCTAGGTTTTTATTACTTTGTTAATTTATTGCTAACCAAAGTAGTCGCTATTGAACTTAACTGATATGACTAAAAAGTCCCCAAAAACCTAATAAATAAAAATAAAAAATAATGAAATATTACGGTTCTAAAATAATAACAATAGTTCTAAAAATAAAGAACAAAAGCAAATTTAAAACACCACCACACCAACTAAGGGATAAAAAACTAAGATCTAATTGAAAATGTCAAATTGTCAGTATATCACAGTAAAATAAACAAAAATATTTTAGATAAGGAAGTAAATTATTTCCTTTACCTTTTTAAAACTTAAACAAAAATTTTATTTTACTTCTAATTATTTCTTTTAATTTGGACAGAACTTTATTTAATTATTTGTTTTTTTAATTCTGTAAATTAGTTTAGTTTTAAGTGAAAAAATGATTACTACTGTAATCAAGGACTTATTTAATAAAATAAAGTAGCGTCACCTGCTACTACGGTAAATAAAATTAACAAATTGGTTTAAACTGAAGGTTGATAAAGAAAATTGAAGGTAATGAGAAAGAAACATGTTATAAAAATAGAATACGCATACTGTATCTAATTATAATTAAAAGTGACCTATTTATAATGTTTTATTACAGTGTAATAAACTGCTGATTTATAACTTAATTTTTTTTATACAATTTGTGGAAGAAGAAACTGGCTAAAGTTTTTAATAATGATTATAAAGAATTTTAATGCTTTAAACATGTTGTTGTTTTTTTTTAAGCATAAACTTTATTATCATGTAATATAATATACATTAAAATATGACAAGTCAAAATAATATAGTAATAAAATAAGTAATTGTAAAAATAATGTGCATTACATGTCAATGAAAACTGTTTTGGATATATCTTAATCATGCAGTGTCTACATTTACAACCAAACTAATAATTGTGCACTAAATAGTTAGCATTTTAATTAACAAAAACAACAGATAAAAATAATTATATAACAGAATAATTTGACACACATTTTTAAACATGTTTTCGAATAAGTTTAACTGATACTAAATTAATTTTTAAAAAAATAGAAATAATAAAAATAACTTTATTATAAAATTGCAATTGTACAAAAAAAGTTGTTTATGTTATATATTCATGTTAAACTCATTTATTTAAGGACACATCAACAATAAATCATTAGCAACTATAACTACATAATACAGTACTAATTACTCTAATTACTTTACAAAACATTGATTACAAAAATAAAATTATCAACAATTTACTTAAAACTATCATATTGGGTAAACATTAAGAATGATAAAATTAAATTTAAATTAAGAATAATTGAACATTTTGAAATAATAAAAAATTTACAAAAAATAAAATAAGTAAAGAAACTAAACATCACACATAAAATAACAAAACAATACAAAGAACTGAACAATAAAGAAAATCCAATTAATAAAAACTAAATATAAAAGATAAATAATAGGCCGCCTCTGTGGTGCAGTGGTAGCGTGCTAGCTATTAAATTCAATGAAGTTTGTTATTATCTAATATGAAATAAAATACATTGAAAAATATTTTGAATTTTCTTTGTACAACTGTGAATTTCTACTGTGGATTTTATATGTACTTATAATAGAAGTAGATACTATCAAAATCTGATTTTTTAAACTTACTAACACCTAGTTCATAACGTCTGTGCAATCACAAAGGGGCGTATCTCTATTTTTGCCTGTTTTGAGTTAAGGCCGATTCCATACTTATCTGGTGCTGTTCTGTGAAGTGACAAACTGGCGTATCTCAATTCATGTTAGTTTCTTAGTTACTAAAAAAAATGAAGGGCGTAAGTTAATATTTTCACGTGGAAAAACAGTCACATACAGCCATATCTTAGATACGCCTGTTTGTGGTTGTGTTTGTTTTTGAATTAAAGCACCAATTAGGCGTATCTGCAGATTTTTTCTGCAGAAATCTGCTCATTCAACTATTCAAACAACTTTAAAGTTGTCTGGAGAAATATTTTACCAAAACATTTAACACCAATTTTTTGTTTAGCACGAGC
The DNA here is from genome assembly GCA_035578175.1 of Catonia carolina. Classification (NCBI taxonomy): domain Eukaryota; kingdom Metazoa; phylum Arthropoda; class Insecta; order Hemiptera; family Achilidae; genus Catonia; species Catonia carolina. Next base: position 334,408,641 of record JAQMRL010000001.1, read on the forward strand.
AAATAATTCTACATTACTTATTCTTTAAATTTTGATGATTTTCTTAACTTCAAAAAACTTTCAATAGGTATTAGAATTCTCAGGGTTAGGGTTAGGAAGGATGATGCTAAAGATAAGATTGACTAGACAACCTTTAGAGGATTAATGGTAATAAAATATCAGCCTAGAAAGATTATTTAAAAAAAACCCATTGTTCTAACGTGTACAATAGCATTTCACTTTTCGAAAATCTGAATTTAGCTATCCAGAAAAACTTAATGGGAAATCTCCACTGATAGCCACTGCAAAATATAATGACTTTGTGAAATTATGCTTAAGAGATACTCTTGTAATAAAAAATCCAGGATTTGCTACATTTTACACAAATTTACCTCATAAAAAATTTTGTCTTATTACTTGTGTTGTTTAACTTGTTTAAGTAATTTTTTTTCTTAAATCAATTATCTTAGGCGTAGTTAGTAAGTGTTTAGTTTTATAAATCATTTTCATGTTACTTCTCAGTCCGGGAGCGCATTGAGTGTATTTAGTATGTGTCCAGTACATATTATTTTTATTACCGCTGTCAAAATAATAGTATTTATGCGACTATTTCTTTTATAACAGGAAGTAGGCCTAATTATCGTTGACACTAAAAAAAAGTTGACTACAACATGGTTTCTATTAGGCTTAGTTGGTAGGTGTTTAGTTTTATAACTTATATTTTTCTAAAATGTGTATCACCTTGTGGAATTGTATTTGGAAGTGTTTGTAATACTGTAATTTTTTAAATATTGTAGTTCAATAATGTTCTCATTAATATACTCAATGATCAAATTAATTTGTGATAATTCATACACATTTCGAAAGCAAATTAGGAAAGTCAATAAAACTGCAAAAGAAACCTAATGGTTATTATCATTAACAGATAGTCTTTTAACGTCAAGTAAATGTCATTATGCTTATCAGAAATTTATAATGATTAGTTTATAAGATCCCGTGTTTTTATCTTAGCTTAAATATTTTAAATAAAACAAATTACTTCTATTTTATTTGTTATTATTTATTTAACATACTGGTATTCTCAAGGGTGTAACTGAAATTCGTGCATTAATAAAATTACGAAAGCAATGACAAACTGGCGTATCTCAGTAAGAAGGGTTTTTGAGTCATCATTTCTTTATTTTGTAATGATAAAAATCTTTTTTTAATTCTTTTATCCAAAACCTGAACATTTGTTTATTATAATCTATACAAATAAAGAAAGTATGAACAATAATGAGTGAACAATGAAGTGTTAAGTTACATGAAGGATTCACTTCAAACTTTAAATGGCTTTCCTGAAAAATCAACAAAATCGAGATACGCCCCTTTGTAATTGCACGGACGATAAGATCAGATGATTTGTTGGTCCACCATGGAATTCAGTTGGATTGGAAACTTGTAAAATTATAATTGAAGGTTAGTCATGAGAGGTTTCTTTCATTAGGTCATTAGGTCAAGAGGTTGTGCTACCTTACCACCCTACATGTTTTTTTTTCAGCAGCCGATAGGATCAAACAATGTATGAGATGATTTCCTATTCCATTAATCACTTGAAAAGTATGACATTTTATCAGTATACTTCCTGAAAAGCCCTTACTTTTACACTCTGTACTCGATCCCTAAGCTTCACTTACCACAAATTTCCACTGTATATGAAAAACATTGTGTTCAGAAAATGTAACTCTTAATAGACTCAGTCACACCTTTATAAAGTTTGTCGTTTGATGATTCAGTCAACTGTCAAAATAGTAAGCACAATGAAAGAAACCTAAAATTATTTGTAGCTCAGGAACAATAACAATGTTAAATTAACCCGCAACCTGCCTGCCAGCCCTTATTCCCTTATGTTATCGATAATTTATAATGTGTGTAATAAAAATTGGCAATTTTGAAATAAATTTTTAATTTAATAGTTTTGACTAAATTTTACGGCATCAACATTTGCTCACTGATAATATTGTGTTCTATTCCCAATGTTGCTCTATGAATGTTACATTCTGTATATAATGATAAGATGATTTCGCCTTGTCAAAATTACAGCAGCTGGAACCAGAATTTTCTTGATTCTTTGCTCAATCCTCTTCTACCCATTTTTTAGGTATAGGCCTCCTCTAGTCCCATTCTTATTTCCTGATCTGCTGCTCTTCTCCAAGTTAGACCTGTTGTATGTTTGTTGTCACCCATCCGTCTTTGTTGCTTTCTCTCTATTTTATTTACCCAAGCATGAACACTTTTTTTCTACTCTAGTATTCCATCTGTTTGTTAGCCTAGTGTTTAGTCTAGAAAATCTGCATTTTAATGTTACCACTCATTTTCTTATACCTTTTGCTTTTGTTTTTCATCTGACCATGATTTAAAAGGTGTCCATGATTTTAACAATTCTGGTAGCTGAAACATAACATTAAAATTGAAATGTATTTTTTTAGTATTTAATTAGTACAATTAATATTTATACAATTAATTGTTAATAGTTATATTATTATTTATATAATGAAAAAAAAATAATACTTTTCTCATTATATTTTTAGATATAATAATTATATTATATTATATTAATTATATTTATAATTATTATTTAATGAATACAATGTTGATTAAGATAACATTACTATATGTAATCACCATATTGGAGCGGGTATTTAAAAGCAGTTGGTTAAACTTTTTTTTCAATTGGCAGTTAGTAAAATTGGTTCGTAATTGTATTTTTTGTTTGTTTGAGTGGATCTGCTATTTACAACATATTGGATTGATTGTGTATATTGTGTACATTCTCCTGAACTCTATTTTTAACAGGTTGACTCCCAAGGCAATTTTTACAATTTACCTCAAAAGCCCATAGCCTACCTATTTTATGGTTCCTTTGCTTTTTTAATAAATTTTCTTTCAAGACTGGAGTAATGTAAGGCTTAAATTGTTTTGGCACTGTGTTTAGGTGAGAGACTGATCAGGTACTCATGAGTAAAACAATTAAATTTACTATGAAAGATTGATGTGTGTCTCACTGAAATTTTACTTATATTTCTATAAAATATTATATATATACATATATTTTATATATAATTTACTCTGGGCTGTTTTTCAATAAAACTACATAAATATCGAAGATGCGTCTGTATCAAGCAGTTGTTGGGCGAGTGGTAAACTTGTGTACCAGTTGTCTACATAGAGGCAACGACCAGAGTCAACTTTTACTATGCAAAACATTATTGTAATATTTTACATTATTGTTATATGAAAATCATAAAAAAATAAAAGATAAAATGATTTTTCATTTTATAATATTATTAAAACGTGATTAATAATGCAATAATAATCTATAAAAATGATTTATGTAATAGTAATAATAAGCTGTCAAGTTTCACTGACTTATTTTTGACTCAATCGGATCAAGTAAATCACAAACCATGACTGGGAAAATGTTTTTTGAACTCATTTCTGACAGCTCACGATACGATTCAATGCAAACGAGCATCCAATCCGTCTTACAATTCTTTTAAAAGTACTAATACGTGAGAGACGGACCAGTCTCTCAAAAGTAAATTTTACAGATCTGGTGAGAGACGTACAAGTGTCTCATGGGAGTCAACCTTTTAATTTAGGTGAAATCTCTACGTATTTAATTTTATTTTGGCAATCAACTACTCAACACTTAATTAATTGTTAATAATTGTATTATTTTTTTTAAATAAAAGAGATTTATTGATCTTTATATTTCTGCCTATTTGTGTGACAGACGACACCTAACCCCTCATTAATGTCATGGACTTACGAGAGTAGTATTTCACTTTGGTACTGGGCATTTTAGGTTATTATATTAATACACAAAAAAATTATTATTTTAATTTATTATAACAATAGGTTAATTTAGTATTATTATCAATATGTCATGCTTATGAATTATTGAATTATACAAATGTAATAAGCAAAAATGTATTAAAGTTAAATTAAATTATTTTAATTAGGTTTGGGGGTTGAAGAGGTTATAACAGGAGGTTACACAGTGTATCCATAAGTAGTATTGATACACAGATATCCAACAATAGCAGATTTATGTTCTGTTTATTCTAAGGGTCATGGTAGCCTGATTGGCTTCTGTGACAAAGGCCTGGGTTCACTTACAAGTATAATCATAGCTCAAATAATAATCAAATGAGTGGTTCATAGCAAGTATAGAATTACAAGTATAATCATTTTCTTCACAATTTGTGTTATTGAAAAACAAATTGGCATAAGAAAGCTACTATTCTAAATTGGTCTATGTTTCAAATAATAATAATAATACGTACCAGAAAGACTAATCTGAACCAGCTGAGACCAATATTAGTTTAAATTATTATTTTTTATTTTTTTGTAGTTTATTGAAAGTTGCAATAACTGCTTGGTTATAATCAACTACTGTGTGTTATGGTTTGAAATCTGTGGGTTTTTGACTTGTAATCATTTTCAGATCCTAGCTGGGAGTAGAACCTAGGACCATTTACTTTCCATTGTAGTTCAGTATACTGCTCTAATCATCCAGCCTTGAATTAAGAATATGATCAGATGATCCAAATAATTAAATGTATATACTTCAATTGAATTGATCTAATATTCAATATCATACTAAGGAATGAAATAAAAAAATAAACAAATTAGAGATAATTAAGTACAATCATTATTTCAATTAACAATATAAAAAGATGTTTTTGTTACATGTAGGTGTAGGCAACAATATTTTTGTTTTTAAAGAACTTAATAATGTTTATTTTGTTTACTTATGTGTTTTATATGTCAATCACTCTAATTATCTTGATTTTTAGATGACTGTTTACAGACAGTATTTTCAACCATTTGTTAAATCATTATTGTTAGTTATTTGTATTTTATTTTTCATGTATTCTGTTTTTGCATTGTATTAAGTAAGTTGAATTGTTTGTTATCCATAATTCTGGCCGCTAATGACTGACTGTAATGTTACCTAAAAATAGGCCTAATATAAAAAAAATTGTAATAAAATATTATTATATTTGTAATGAAGTATATTTTAAATAGGCCTAATTCATTTGAAGAAACTCAATGCTAATACAAAATAGTCTAGTATTAAATGTGCAAAGGAGGTGATTGCTGATTCTGCAGCCTACGTCACAATAATATAATTGTTGGTAGATAATAGGCAAGCAACTGATATAAAATTCTAACTACACTGGTAACCGGTTAGACAACAAATAGAAGTCTTTTCCTTTCTCTAGTAACTTAGTTTAACTGGCCCTCAGATGTTCATATATTCACACAAATACAAACAAATTATACTAGACTTATGTTTCAACATCATGATGATAATAATGATAATAGTCTAAAGCAAAATTAACATTAAAATTGCTGCTGTATTAATTTACAGCTTAAAAATACACTTCTGTCTTCATATAAAATGAACTAGGTAACCTTAATTTTTTTTATGCTACCTACTTTTTTGACCATTTATTTTTCTACTATATATTTTAATTTTCAATTAAATTTATTTCATATTATTTTATTATACAACTACATATGCCAGTAAAAACATTTTGTCATGTATAATAAATGTTTTCATGAACTTAGTCATTGTCTTTATTAAGACATTGGCCAAAATATATAGTATTAAGTCAACTGATACTAACCTTAACCTGACATAAAAACGCTATTTAGGAAATAGCACAACCTAATATTCAACATTTTTATATTGCTAAAAATAATGTGCTGTTTCTGAAAAAATGGTGCACTTATTTTTGCAAATCATTTGTCATTGTATTCCTCCTTCCTCAGTGTACTATTGTATACTGAACAACTACACTACGCTAATTGAATCTTTACTTTTTTTAACTAATAATTTTAAGTTAATTCATTTTAAAGGTTATTTCAAGGTGAATACTTCAATGGTGGTATTAAAAAAAACCCAATAAATTGAAATTAACTAACGACATTATGATTAATTATATTACCGGTATTTCATCTCTTAGTTCAGAAATATTCTAAAAAATTTTGAAATTTTTTTTCATAAAACAGTGACAAACCCAGGGGTCTATCACCTGCCAAGGACATTGGTTTTTTGTAAATATCTACATTTTAATTTTTAATTCCATACATAATGACAATTTGTTTATATTCTAGGTTTTATTGTTACTTAGTTTACTCAGGTCATTCACCTTATTCATATCATCTTTGTATCACTTTTGTAACCAGAAACCTTAAAACTTTTTTTACTGTAAAAATACATAAATAATAAATTTATTTTATTCAAATAACAAAGACGATTGTCATATTAACAATCAGAGTTATGTACTTTTAGTGTTAATATTTAGTATGTCAGTAAGTTGAAGGTCTGAACTTATACCCTCATTAGTTTTTTGTATTGCCCATAACGAGCAGGTGGAGTGTTAAATTGATTACACTCGATCTGTTGATTCCAGGGCTACGAAAAATAGTTCTGTTTCTTATCACATAGTCAGCCAATTATATGACTGAACTATTTAAGAACAGAAAAGGAAGAGGTGTAAAAGACACTAGTCAGATTAAGTCCTCTGAGCCAGACCCTATGGTGAATGAAGTGAAGGTGTCATTTGTAGATTGTAAAGTAAGTGCTTTTCAGAGTGCCTGGCAAGCTGATAAGCTTACTCTTTCAACTCGGTGAGGTTGACAATAGTAAATTACCTCACTCTTCGTTTTTACTTAGTAAAACCTCTAGAGGTTCAAACCAGCCTTCAGTTGCGACTGCCAGTTTCGGCTGTTGACCTAAACAACAACAGTTTTTTGTAAATGTTATAAGAAAATTGGTATTACCATGATATTATTTAAAAATCATCGTTATCGTCATCCTCTTTATCCCCATTCAAGTTATCCTCAAGTTTATCCTCAAATCAAGCCCTACGTTACTCCTCTCCATCTCTCCTCCATTCCTTTCTTGGCCGCATCTTTTTCCCAATTTATACTCAATAAAACCATTCTGAGGCGTGGACACTCACCAAAGAATGTGAGATCCGACTACAAGCGTTTGAAATATGGACCTACCGGAGAATACTTCGAATACCGTGGACAGACAGGGTCACAAATATAGAAGTCCTCAGAAGAATGGGGAAAGAGCTGGAAATCATGCAAAGCATAAAGATAAAGAAACTGACATACCTTGGACTCATCATGAGGGGGCCTAAATACGAGATTTTGCATCTCATAATCCAAGGAAAAATCGTTGGTAAACGCTAGGTGGGATGCAGAAGAGTATCCTGGTTAACAAACCTGAGTGAAGCGTTTAACTGCTCGTCACATGACCTTTTCAGAGCAACAGTAGACAAAGTTTGACTAACCATGGTGATAGCCAACCTCTATAATGAAGAAGGCACTGAAGAAGAAGAAGAAAACTATTCATTTCACTCTTGGTCTGCTAGTAGGTCTTTCTCCCTCCATCTCCAAGTAAAGCAACCTACCCTCCGCCATCCTACTGACACAATAAAACCATTGTAGCTTTGTGAGTCCAACTCTCCTTGGCAGGCTGTCCATCCCAAATTGTTCCCTAATTACAAATCATTTTTCACTCTATTACTTCTTGTCTTTCCTAACTTACTCCTTCTGAACTTCATTTCTGCTGCCTACATTCTACACTCTGTCTTTCTTCCACCTTTTCATGTTCCTGGTGCAAAAATCAGTTTTGGCACAAAATATGCATTACACATAATTTTTTTACAATACAGAGGAATTTAATTATCTCAAACTAAGCTTCTTGTAGTCTAAAAGAAACTTCTGACTTAAAACAGAATGATATTATAACTGTGTGTGATAGCCTAGCTTACAGAAAAGTGGGGTATAAACAAGCCTAACACAAATTAAGCAATAAATGGTTATTATTTGAAACAGTACCACAGTCACAATGTTTGTTTACAGTTCCCCGTCATCTCTATCTGTATTTGATTGTAGCCTATATAATATATAGGCTACAATCAAATACAGATAGAGATGACGATCATGCATTCGTTTACATACGAGGGGGTACCCAAAAGAAACCGGAATTATTTTTTAAAACTATTTATTTTTAATTTTTTTACAAAAGAACCTTATCCCTTTCAAAATACTCTCCATTACAACTAATACATTTGTCCCACCGGTGCTTCCACTGTTCAAAACATTTTTTGTACTCCTCTTCAGTGATGGCTGCCAGCTCATCCGTCGTTTTTTTCTTGACATCATCAACGTTGTTAAATCGGAGACCTTTCATGCCCCTTTTCATGCGTGGGAACAAAAAAAAATCACACGGAGCCAAATCGGGTGAGTACGGTGCGTGTGGTAGCAAAACCATGCCGTTTTTCGCCAAAAACTGGGTAACCGAGATTGCCGTGTGTGTAGGCGCGTTGTCGTGGTGGAAAAACCAGTCGCCTGTCTGCCACAAATTAGGTCTTTTACGACGAATGCTGTTTCGTAGTCTTCTTAACACTTCAAGATAAAAAGCTTGATTTACCATCTGGCCTGGTGGAACGAACTCTGAATGGACAATTCCCCTCACATCAAAAAAACAAATCAGCATTGTTTTGATGTTCGATCTGACTTGACGACTTTTTTTTGGTCGGGGTGATAATGAAGTCTTCCATTGACTGGATTGTTGTTTGGTTTCTGGGTCGTACCCATAGCACCAAGACTCGCCACCCGTAATGATCTTTGACATGAAATCTGGATCAGTTTCAAGCTGTTGTTTCAAATCACTACACGTTTCAATTCGACGTTCCTTTTGAGTGTCTGTCAGAACCCGAGGCACAAACTTGGCAGCGACTCTTTTCATTGTCAAGTCTTCTGTTAAAATGCGTTGGACTGAGCTCCAAGATAACCCACTAACCTGTGATATTTGGTCAATGGTCTGTCGTCGGTCTGTTCGTACAATTTCTTTCACTTTCACAACATTTTCGTCTGTTCGGGAAGTCGACGGTCGTCCAGAACGAGGTTTGTTCTCAATCGACATGTCGCCATTTTTAAAGCGCAAAAACCACTCGTACACTTGGGTTTTTCCAATAGCGTCGTCTTTGTAAGCTGTGTTCAACATTACAACTGTTTCCGCGGCATTTTTACCGAGCAAGAAGCAAAATTTCACAGCCGCACTTTGTTCATTAAAACTTGCCATCATGAAAAACGACACGAGCACAAAACAGCACTAGCGAGAACAATCACTGCACGAGAACAGAACAAGCTAGATCAACGAACAAAATGGCATTGAACTGGCAATGAGTAGCGCTACAAGCAGCCTAGTGGCGGGAATTTGTACTGCACAAGCTCCGCCCACAGCAGAGCTATTCCGGATGCTTTTGGGTACCCCCTCGTATTATGTAAACGAATGTATGATAGTATATTTCTTTTTTTATAATATCTAAGGTAGTATCACTATATAAAATATTGAATTAAAAAATATACATGATTTTGTATGTTGCAGGTAGTGGTCCACAAACAGCCTGATCTTTTATACCAAGTATTAGACAACAAAATGCTACCAAAAGACTACGGTGGTGATGGACCTTGTCTGACAGAATTAAATAGTAAGTTTATTTACGCTTTTCCATTTTACAATATAGAGGACTTATTGTAATATAATTTGGAAGAATAAATGACTTAGTCTGTTAATATGCTCATAACAGGCAGGTGGAGTATTAAATTATTTGCTCTTGATCTGCTTGTTCAGGGCTACAAAAAATAGTTCTGTTTCTTATCACATGGTCAGCCAATTATACGACTGAAGCATTTAAGAACAGAAGATATAGAGGTATAGAAGACCTCCGAGTTATCTACTCCGAGAATAATGAATTTTATCATTATACAGCCAGATCCTGTGGTGAATGAAGTAAAGGTTTCATTTGCAAGGCTTTTCAGAGGCCCCAGCATGCTGATTACTTTTTCACCCAGTGAGGAAGGCACTGGTAGCCACCCTCCTCCTCTAAACCCTTTAGACCCTCTAGAGGTTCAAACCAGCCTATTGACTAATGAACTAAACAACAACAGTCGACTGATGTTATAAAGTAACTGAACAACAAATATGAAACAGTAAGCCCCTATAGTTAATAGAATACTCTAAAGGTGAAGGTTCTGGATTTGATTCTTATATAGGATCTGGATCCAACCCAACACTATTAATTTTAAAATTTTCCTCGACCAAATTCACCAATGACTTCTAATGATAATGTAATGTTATTTTTAAAAGGAAACAAAAATAGCCCAATTACTTAAGTTTTTATTGCCTTAATTTAATATTTCAAGATCAGCCTCTTACGGTCATGTAAAATATAACTTTTCAAAAGTTAACTCCATTGACCATTGTTTACCATCAAAGGTATTGTTGCACTACTCATTCTTTTTGTAATCATTCTGGAACTTGAAAAATCAAGCAATAAACTGAACAAAAATAAATTAAATAAAAACCATCAAATAGCCCATTCTTCTAAAGTAAAACTTGAATATCATGTCAATATATCATTATAATGTCTTGCTAATTTATGATTAAAAGGGCAGGGTTTTATGAAGGTATTTATCATCAGAATAACAGGACATTCACTCCACCTATCCTGCACAGTAGTGACATCATTCATACACTTGATAAACCAGATTGTCGTAAAGGTATGAAAAACTGAAACAAACTATGCACAAATAAACAAATGCTGTATCACACCCTGTGATTGCACATTGTATTTGACTACAATTTAATTACAGAGACCAATTTATTGAGTTTTATATTATATTTACTTTTATTTTTAGTTTTGATTTGCAATTTCCTTTACCATAGGTGACCAGATTGTTACCATCCAAAAACGGGACACTAATATAACACGCACTACCAGGGCTGTGGTCTAGGGGTGAGGGTATGGAATAGGGCATACAGAATCCTGGTTTAATGTTCGTCTGTTAAAAATATTATAAAATATTATAATATTATAAAATAATATAATAATAATATTATTATTATTAATATATTTATTATATTATTTATATAATATTATTATAATATTATAAAATAATATTATAATATTATAAATATTAAAATAATTTTTATTATAAAATAAAAAAAAATCAAGTCTCTAAACTTGTTTTTTAAACTTAAAGCGTAAATTTTCTTTTCTTTTAAGCCCATCAAAGCACACAATTTTCTAGTTTTTCAAGGAATAAAAATAAATTAATAAAATGTTGAGGTTCATATTACTTTATTACTAAAGTTATTTCTCAAGTATAAATGAACAAGGATATACCATTAAAATACACAACTGGTAACAGAATTTCACAAAATGCAATACATTTTTAAGTTTTGGTGTACTTTTTATTTGCTCCAGCCAACTTAATTATGTCTTTCTTCTCTATTATGTAATTATAAAAGTGAGAAAACAGGACATTTTGACGTCCCGACAACGTTTTTTGGGACAACGGGACACAACGTGGAAAAACGGGACTTTCCCGATTTTACGGGACACCTGGTCACCCTACTTTACCAGCATGGTCATTCTAAGAACATATAATTTTTTAAATATTTAGACAGAGGGTTTTGACTTAACCATATACATGCTATAGAGTTGTTATATGATTTTATTAGTAATGACATTATTATCTTAATTAAATTAGATATAATAAAAATGTTTTATGAATGAATTTATTCAGTTTGTGTGCATATACTTTTAACTATGTTTACTATATTAAAAATTGCATAAAAAAGTTTTTATAAAACTTTCGAATTTTTTCAGTGTTATGTGAGTGTGTATATATATTAATTTATCAACTCTATTAAAATTTTTACTTAACTTTCAATTTTCAGAAATGTGGGGAGAAAAAGTCATGGCAGAAAAAGAATATTTTAACCTTTGTGATAGCTGGAAAACAGATGAGAAGAAACGTTTATCAAAAAGCCAGTTCGGAAATTCAGAACTAAGTGATATTGGATCTTTCAGAAAATTAAACGTAGATTAATTTTAAATTACAGTTGCTATTTATTTAAACTCTGTTTATTTAAATATTTAATTAGATTACTTTATTATAACTATGATTTTATCTTTTTAAAATTTTAAGTTCCATTTATGTACTATTGTTTTCAGATTTTAAAAAATTATTTTAAATAGTTGACATGAATTATATTGTTATTTAGTATGTTTGTGATTTCCCTTAGAAAATAGACTTATCAACTTAATATTTTTGTAACTATAATAGAAAAAAATAAAATTAGCCTTCATACGAATACATGTAACAACATGTATCAACAAATTATTATCAACATTTTTATGAACAATTTACATTTAATAAAATTTGAATACTTTTTTAATTTTTAAAAACATTAAATAAAAGAGCACTGAATTTGTATTATATTAATCGAAAAAATTAAGAGATAAGTATGTATTGTAACTTCAGAAACTTTACAATTATATTAAAATTATATGATTTAGTTATTTTACTAGTAATGGCATTATTATCCTCATTAAATTAGTTATAATAAAATGTTTTATGAAAAGTTATATCCTTTTGTTACTTATGGTGGTAAGAATGTAGATATAGTCTTCCTACTGTAGTACACAAGTATCGTCTATATTATGATCAACTACTCTTTATTAAGACATATAAAATTCCATTAAAATATTCGTATAAGCTCACGACATTATAGTAAGATAGTATTAATTTAATTTTAAAATCAGTTACGCTTAAAATGTAAGTAATCAATTTTAATTCAAAAACAATATAAAAAAGTTTAAAATAAAAATGATAAGAAAAAACCACTAGACAATATTTTAATTTTAAATAAATAAAACTTATTTGTTTATTTTTACAATCAACATATAACCTGTTTATTCATTGATAATTATTCTACATGAAGCAACTGACAACCATAGAATTTTATTTAACTTTGTGTAAATTATTTATTTATGTATAGAGTTATTTTATTTTACATTAAACTGGGTATATTTAGTGTGCATTATATTTTTAATTGTAAATAGATACAATAGTTTTAATTTTGTAGATTTTTAGTGTAATGTCTTGAACCTACAAAATAAATACTGTTCTACTTTTTCTTTTTGTGTATTTTTAATCCTTTTTATAGCTTCAGTATTTCACTTACCTTATCAATAAATTTCTCAAAAACAAAATGAAACCAAATCAAATTGTTTTATAGTTTATTTAAAGTCACATCAACAGCTTGGTTAATAGCGCCTACAGTGGGTTATCTAACTTTAACAGTGGGTTTTGACTTGTAATAATTTCTAGACCCAACCCAGGAATCTAACCTGGTTCAGTATGTCCAATCTGAATTGGCGCGCGTAGCTATAGAGTTATGATCATACTTCTCAAATCCCTTGCCTACATGTACAAAATAACTCACAAACAACGTGACAGAAAATAAGTGAATTGTTTATTATTTTTCTCAATTAGAAGGATAAAATGTTTTAACAGTCTGTGGTCTTAGGAATCACCCTGTTCTTGTATAGCTATTCAAGTTGATGCACCAGTTCAGTTTGGATATACTGTACCTCTGTGTTTTATCCACTTTAATTTTAAAACTTAAATGATTTCGCTCTGTTTGACATGATTTCTGGTGATTAATTTTTGTTTACACTTTACAAAAATTTTGTCCTGCCACAATATCTCTTAGTAGTTTTGTTGTGATTAAGCAATGATAAAAAATGTGTTTGAAAATTAATTATGTTGGTAATTTTCTTTTTTGTTTAATTTTTCTTAAAAGTGATATTTCAAACTAAATCAGTTTAATATGTAAGTTATTTTTATTTGAAATCCACCAACATTGGCCTATAGGTTAAGTCGTCGCTGCGAGTCAGCTGTTTAACAGTTGATTTTCGGAGGTGAAGGTTCCTGGTTCATATCCTCATAAAGGTAAGTTAGTTACTTTTATACAGATTTGAATACTAGACAGTGGTTACCGGTGTACTTTGATGGTTGGGGTTCGATTAACCATACTCTCCCAGGAACGGTCCACTTGGGTCTGTACGAGACTACACCTCCTTTATACGTCGTACATATCATCATCATCTCACTGGGTCATGGGCTACTTATTGTTCTAAATTGAACAGATTGCAATGTACACACATTACATTTTTTTTTTTTTTTTCGAATAGCTCTTTAACGAAAGCACGCTAACTCAATATTTGGGGTGTTTCTTCATGTCCTACACTGATCCATTCTCTTCCTCACCCACACCTCCCTCATCCTTCTCGATCTGTCCATCCTCAGCTGGTCCATATTGTGAGGTTCACACCTCCTCCTCTCACTTTCCTCCCTAAAGGTCACTCTTAACTTTACCCCGAAAAACCTCTCTATTGCATATATCTTCTGTGGTAATCCCTGCCGTTAAGCAATCTGACAGCGTTTCGGTGAACCATGCTGGCTTAATCTTAAGTTTCATTATCCTCTCATAGACCTGTTTTGCCAGCCGATTATTGCCCATTCTCGCTATATGACCAAAAAACATAAGTCTTCTTTTCCTCATTGTGTGAATAATGTTTTCAACTCTGCTATATATTTCCTTATTTGTTCGGGGTCTATTGTACTCTGCATCTAGTTTCCTAGGCCCCAATATACTTCTCATTATTTTCCTTTCTGCGCCCATCACTTTATTTATACCTCCTTTTAGCTTAATTTTAAGCGTTTCCGCACCATACAACGCTTCTGGCCTTATCACTGTTTCGTAATGTCTGATTTTTGCACCCCATGATAAAACTTTTTTATTGTAAATTCTTCTGGTATTTTTAAAGGCATTACCCATTCTATCTGCACTTTTCTCAAGACTTATCCTCTCATTGCCATTGATGTTAACCCACTCTCCTAGATATTTAAACACGTTTACTTTCTTGATTTTATCCTGTTGTACAGGTAAGTAATTCATACACTGTTTAACATTTGTTATGAACTCTGTTTTAGGAAACGATATTTGTAGTCCTATTTTTCTAGCTTGAACCATAAGATTTTCGACTTGAATGATGGCATTTTCTGGAGTGTCTGTGATTAAAGCGATATCGTCCGCAAAAGCCAAACAATCTATATATATCGCGTCCTTTCCTCTGCCGAGTGTCACACCCTTCGTGTCGGATTTCCTCCACTCCCTGATTATTTTCTCCAGGGCACAATTAAAAAGTAGCGGCGAAAGCCCATCACCCTGTCTAACCCCAGTTCCTATTTCAAACTTCTGCGAGAATTCCCCCATGAACCTTACTTTCGAACATGTGTTTGTAAGTGTATCTTGAATTATATTAGTGGTTTTACTATCGAGTGTAAAATCCTTTAAGACGCTTATGAGCGATTTCCTGTCTATAGAATCATAGGCCTTCTGAAAATCCACGAAAGTAACCGTTGTCTCTTTGTTTCTCAGATTCCTCATTCCCAAGACTGTTTTCAATAACCAAATTTGCTCAATACAGGACCTACCCTTCCTGAACCCTCCTTGATACTCTCCCAACTGTGGGTCCAGTTGAGGTTCAGCCCGACTTAGTAACGCCTTGGACAGAATTTTATATGTAACAGGGAGAAGAGATATGCCCCTATAATTATTTGGATCAGTCCTTGCTCCTTTTTTGTGAAGTGGATGGATGATAGCCATTTTCCATTCTTCTGGGAGTTTCTCTTCCCTCCAGATTTCATCAATTATGTTTTTTAGTTCCATGATGACCGTGTCGTCTACAACTTTCCACAACTCTGCTTTAATTCCATCCTCTTCCGATGCTTTATTGTTTTTAAGTGAATGTATGATTGCTTTTATTTCTTTCACGTCAGGTGGAGCCGAGTCCACATGCGCTTCGCCACCTCCAACAAAAACAAACTGTGTCGGGACTTTTGGGCAATTGTGGAGCTTCTCAAAAAAGTCCGCCAGTATTATACAATTTTCCACTTTTGAGTGCGCCACTCTGCCTGTTTTTTGGTTGTGAAGTTGAAGAGTTGGGGGTGTAAATTTGGTTAGTTGCTTCTTGAACATCCGATAATAATTCCTAGTGTATTCTACTTGTGGATCTGCTCTTATATATTCTATATCCTCTAGATTCAAAAGGTTCACCATCCATGTAACGAGTTTCTTGTATGGCTGTTATCATTATATTTTTCTTGTGTAAGAAATCTGTGATTGTCCTCAATTTACCCAACTTGATGAGCGACTGTACATTCAGAGTTGCAATATAGTTAATGTGTTTCGGTTTAATCTTAGGTTTAGAAAACACTTGTGAGTGACCTCCAGGATGCTCCGATCCTCCCAAAACTCGATGTTGTGGTCCCCCAGAATCCGAATGACCACTCGATACCAGTAACCTTTTCCTGGCAGGGGATTGTCCCCCTGGGATAATTTACATTACATTTTATTATATAAAAAAATATTATTTGTTAGTTAACCTAATAAATTAGTTATGGCCACCTCCGTATCGTAGTGGTTAGCACCTCAACGTGGCATGCCACGTGACCTCAACGTGGCCTGCCACATTGAGGTCCCGGGTTCGATTCCCGGCCAGGGTCTGGAAATTTTCACTTGTCAAATCCTACAGTTAATGTTACATATTGAAGAATCAAATAATTTGACGCAAGGCGAGAAGCGCCCACCCGCAGTTCATTTAATGTCGGAGGTGAAATGGATAGAAATGAAAAATTTCTTAAGAAATTTAACTGGTCCGGATTCGTTTTCATTGCCACCACTACTCTTGGAATAATTATTATCTATATTGGTACTTCTATAGTATCGGTCTATAGTGAAATTGCTGCAAGATTATGGGGCTCAGGTTCAGACATACCAACTGGCTAAAGACAAAGTATTTCGTGTTGTTACAAGGAATTTATACTGTTCAGTTGGCACGGAAACAATAGTAACTGAATTGTAAAATTTAGGTTACTAAGTACGTGACGCTACAAATATATTGTCGAGAGAAAAAATAAGTTGCCGCTCTGTTTTGTAGACTTGGAGCAAGATCCAAAAAACTCATCTATCTTTAAATTATATTTTTTTCTTATGTCAGAAATTAAAGTAGAAGAATAACGTTAGAAATACCAATTAGTCCAGCATATACGATACTAAAGTTACAGCCACACAAAGGCGTATTGCAATTTCCCACCCCGTTGTGTACACTGTGCTGGCAAGCACGAATCAAAAGAATGCAGAAAATCGAGAGTTACAATTAAAGTTCGTACTCATATTATGTGAGGGAAATCACCTGAAAATTATTCTGGGTAATGTTCATATTACAGATCCGTTGTCCACCTTTAACAGCTACAAGTAAAATCCACCGTTGCCGCAGCTGCCTCCGAATAAATTCCACTAGAAATTTTTATTATTACAAATTTTACTGATTATAAATTTTTATTCAGTACAAAAAAATACAATACATTATTATTATTATTATTATTATTATTAGCCGTAGAGCTCCCGAAGTGGAAGACGCTGAGCATTATTCACGATCATTGATTATTGGACTTGGTGTTTTTCTTGTTTGCCCACCAGCCTTTCATTTTCTGAGAAAAATTAGCTTTTCTTTCCTCACTCCATCTCGTTCCAACTCTTGGAATTTTAACCTCTGGAATAATCTCCCATTCATTAATTTTTGTTCTAAAACTATTTCGATTGGTAACTTCATTATCAGTAATGTTTGCCAGAACTAGATCTTTCTTAACGTGTCGAATCCATTCCCCTCCATTGACAAGCGAAGCCACATATTTTACCATCTTTTTTGTAACTCTATGATCAGCATTTACTTTAATGATACGTACAGTTAGTTATCCTTATGTTACTAAGGGATATACAGTTAGAAAGAGTCCAGTGTATAAAGTCCAGCATATAAAATTTTGCAAACGATTTCCGTATACAGTAAAAATATAATTACCTAATGGATTATATTTAATAAACTTAGGGAAACAGAAACTTTTCACACTCGGGTAGATTAAATTCGATTTCTAGCTACGAATGTTTCTTTTTACTGCATCGAGGAGATTTCAAATAGGGAGTTAAGGTCATGTCAATGTAAAACTGATAAGCTTGTGCTATATTAAAAAAATTTTAATTCGTTGCTTACCAATTTGTTTCATATTTACTAAATTATTTATTACCTTTTTTAATTATTATTGCTTACTTACTTGCCTACTCAGCTTCAATAAGTGCTCCATCTAATAATTTTTACCCAATACTCACAACACCTTGGCGTTTCCTTGGAAATTAATTTTTTATTCAGATTATGTATTAATAAAATAACTCTTGTATACCGAATATTTCGTCAACTAAGTAAAATCAAGGCACGAGATAGCATCAACACAAAAGCTGGCATACTTCTACTATACAAAGGTACAGGAATCACAAATTTTAGCACTAGCTAACGCATCAAAACTTAGCTTATATAAATAATCAAAACTTATTTCATGTAACCTCCTGTTTAGAAACTTAAAAATCCTATGATACTAATGTATTATTTATCTTTATATTGTTGCCATGAAATGTTTTAATTTTCAATTCATCTCTTCTGCTGCTGCTGAACTCCTCTTTTTGTTGAATACGTACAAGCGGTGATTGTTCGTTATGACAGTTAGTTGATCGCTACACAAAGTTGCTTGCGCAACTAAAGAAAAGATCTGAATTTACTACGATAACACTAAAGAAAAGACACAATTTATCACTTGTATAAATTTAAGTATCTCAAGGTCGTATGATTGCCAAAAACAGAATATTTTGTTTAGCTTTTGTTTATTATCGGAAACTGTACATTACTGACAACCATCCAATTTGATGACGGCTTTTTGCTGTAATTTTTAACGTGGATTAGGTATAAATTTGAACAGGAACCTCCAGTGGAGTTTGTTCACCAATGGCTGTCAGCTGGTCACCATACTAAGTCGCTCATCCAACCGGTGTTACTTAACAGTTAATGGTGGTTCTCTACCTGCTGACTGACTGGGATGGCTCGAAAGCAAGAACAAAATCTGTTCAGTTTTATAACATTTTCTCTGACGAATTTTTACCACTTCTAGTTGAATCTGTGACAGGGTAAAGGTGGGGAGATTAACAATTGTAAGAAAAGGTTAAGGAAGTTCTTTTGGTTTTTGGTTTTTCAGTACGTACGTACAAGTTATAACTTAAGCAACTCGGCAATAAATTTAACAAATTACTCTTGTACATAAGTAAGCTACAAATTACTTTCTAGTCTACTACTAAAAGTTCTCAAACTTCTTTTCTTATTTTGTAAATATATTGGCCAAAACTTTATTAAAAATAACAAAAATTATATCATTAAATGGCATTGTAGGAAGTAAAAATACCGAAATAACAGGTGTTTCATAGAGGATACAACCGTAATATTAAGAAGGTAAAAGTACGCATAGGTAAATTCATGTCTTCTTACATGTCAGTTGGCAACACTGAATTCAAAGTTAACAGCTTGTAATACTAATTGAAATTTCATTTTGTGCACTAGTGCACAAGAATGAATGAATTCCAGTATCCATTTGTCTCTATTGGTTCAACGATGTCGTTTTCCAAAGACGAACGTGTGTTTATTCTTGAGACTTATTTCGCTTATAAACTTTACAAACGAGTAAAAGACGATTTTCAGTTACCATTTCCCAATTCTAATGTTCTGAATAAGTCACCAATTTTGCATTATTTAATTAAATTTCATGATTTTTTTTTTTTTTTTTTTTTTGGTTTAACGTCCGACTGTTTTGCAAATTGCTGCTAATGCAGACGGTGAAGGATGAAATGAATTTTTTGTAACGTATGAAAAAATGCCATGCCCGAGTGGGATTCGAACCCAAGACCGCGTGATGAGAGGCGAGCACGTTACCAACATCGCCAACGCGGCCGGCTAAATTTCATGAGACTGAAAGTTTACCAGATCGCAAAAGCACGGGTCAACAATCAATGACGACCGTGGAAGTTCTGGAGGATCTAAAAGAAAGTTTGACTCTCCTAGAAAATCGCACAGGAAGTTATCTACAGGCTGGGATTTCACTATCTACTGCTTTCAGAGCTACCAAAAAATTACATTTGCATACTTACCACATCGATGACTTAAATTAACTGTAAGAAGTAGACCACGGAAAACGTTCAAGTATTGTCGTTAGTTTCGTTCTCTTGTCAATGAAAACGGTATTGAGGTGTTGGATCGTGTTTATTTTAGTGATGAGGCGTGCTTTCACTTGGGTGGCTATGTTAACAATCAAAACTACTGAATTTGGAACACTGAAAATCTTCACATGTTTTACGAACGACTACTACATGCACGTAAAATTGGTGTTTGGTGGGAGATCTCTCGGCGTCGTGTAATAGGGTCTTTATTTTTCGACAAATCTTTGGATGGTTTGGTTTATCGCTTAATTTATCACTTAATCCATCGGTTTATTGCGATGTTAAATTTACCCGAACGAGAATATTGATTCCCGTGGGATTAATTTAATAGTTTTGTACTACATTTATATCACATAAAAAACAACGTCCTTTCTGGAACACCCTTTATAAATGTGGTAGAAAGTTTTCTGCTACCAGTTTTTCCAAACTTTATAAAAGCAAAAATTTAAAACAGTGCCGAGTTCTATTCGAGTCAAAATCCCGAAAAGTGACTTTAAAACAAGTTTAAAAAATTCAGTATAGTCACCTCTTCAGGCTTTTAATTTAAAAATATAGAAAAGTTTATCACTGTTTAAGATTTTTAATAATTTAGTAACCGAACTGGTAGGGGGAACTTGGCTTGTTTTCTCACATTTTTCCTGAGATTTTATAATTCTAAACTTAAATAATGTCAAATACACCTACGTTAATTAATAGTTATACAGTTACCAAATAAAATAAACGAAAATCCGACCTGACACTGAGGTAATAAAAATAAACTAGATATTTTGTTCTTACAACTGGTTAAATTGCAATTATATGGAAAAAGGATAACAATTCTAAGTGAGATAATTACAGTAACGTCATGGACAAACACTATCAATATTTTATCCAGTTATTGATGTAAACAGAATAACTTGTTTCTTAGACAACAATTCTCATGTTAAATAAGATTGCCTAAACCGTTTATTAACTAGTGATTTAACTACTTGATGCGAATAAAAATAGACAATTAATGACACGTAATTGTGTTTTGTTTTATATTTTATAAATTTAGATTGTATTAATAGCTACAAAAAGCAGGAATTTAATTTTATAAAGTTTCAATCCCGCTAATCAAACAGGGTGAGATACACAAACGTTCAAAACTCAAATCCCCTAAATCCCTAAATCAAATCAAATTCTAAATCAAATCTTAATTCCCTAAATTTATGAGAACATCGTTTTTGGAAAAATTTAGATTAAATGGTTAATCTCCGTAGTAAACTACTCAAAATTCTGTGAATAGATCAGTAATTCCAAAGGAGATTCCTCAGAAAGTCTTTTACAACTCCCAGACAGCTCGTGTCATCACGTTGGTTTATTATCAGTGGTGGGTATACAAGAAAATCTAGGTAATCTAGGATGAACCATAAATATCTGATACTTAAAGAAATATAGTAAATGTAGCATTTATTGTTACACAATAGAACACTGCGTCTTATAATTGTTTGCTCGAGCAGAACTATGTTAGGCAGGATCATCTTGTCAACATATGCGGGCCACTTCTGACAGGACGTGATTCTGTCCAAAACGAAAGGTGATTTGGCTCATGCGTAGAGCAGTATAGAGAAACTCATCCATATATTACTGCACTCAGCCGTTAAGTTAAAAAAGCTTTGCAATATGCCCATAACGGGCAGGTGGAATGTTAAATTAATTGCACTCCATCTGCTGGTTCCAGGGCTACAAAAAAGTTCTGTTTATTAGCACATAGTCAGCTAATTACATGACTGAACTATTTTAGAACAGAAGAGGTAGAGGTGTAAATGACACTACTCAGAGTTATCTCCTCTGAGAGTAATGAATTTTACTACACAGCCAGACCCTGTGGTGAATGAAGTGAAGGTGTCATTTGCAGGGTGGAAAGTAAGTGGTTTTCGGAGGGTCTGGCATGCTGAGAAGCATACTCTTTCAACTCGGTGAGGAAAGCAATAGTAAACCACCTCACTCCTCGTCTTTAGTTAGTAAACCTCTAGAAGTTCTAACCAGCCTATCGGCTGTTGACCTAAACAACAACAACAGCTTTGCAATATTGTACAGAGCTTTGCGGATATGGCTTTGCGCATGACCGATGCCGAAGATCATCTCTGAAATCGATGATCCAACACGATGCCGAAAGCAAGTGCACGTGTTTTAATACGTTTGCATTTAAATATTTTGGTGATTATTGACTTTAATAATTAACTTATTTTATTAAGATAATTATTTAATATTTCAAATTAATATGTACCGATAGAGGTTATGGCTTATAATCTATTTTCGTAAAATATATGGGATCGTTACTTCATAAGATATTACACATTGTGTGAATCTACCCTTCATCACTGTATCAGCTTAGACTTCATATAATTCTAAGGGTTTTAACATCGATTTCTGGTCAAACTGAGGACCGTGGAGGAAGATGTTATAAAAATATATATCTGTAATTTTTTAAATACTTTTTGGAGGTTGAAAAGTACAACACATTAAGGAGTTCTCCTAAATCTATTAGAATATTAATTTATGTATTATAAAAACAATTCAACTAAATTCTAAAAAAGCTTTTTTAGTCTTATTGAGTTAAATCAGGATTTCGGACTTAACCCTCGTGATAACTCGCGCTATAATTTCAATTTTTTGGATAGACAAGTACATAATTCAAAAACTCCTTTATATTCTTTTAGATTCCTTAGATTCCAAGTTTCATCAGTATTGCTTTAGACCACGGGTGCACAACCCGCAGCCACCGAATTGTTTCTTGCGGCCCGCAGCCCGCTCTAAAGTGTTGCTCTTAAATTTAGTGAAACGAAATACTATTTGATAGTAAAAGACATAAACCAGCACAATACTGTTGTACCAAACAACAATATGATACTGGCATTAAGTGTTACCTACATAATTTTGTTTAATACCTAAAATATTTCACTAGATTTCTACAAAAATTACTTACCGCGAGAAATGCCTAGTTAATCTGCGAAACTTTTTTTTAAACTTTCATGTTTGGTAGTTTTTTTTATTTGTGAGCATGCTTTTTTCTAATGAAAACTATAAAATCTAAAGCTCGTAGTGGTTAACAGAGAGTCACTTGGAATCAACTTTGAGAATAGCAGCAACTACAAACATTAAAATAGACATTGAAAAGCTGTCAATCAACGATGAAGGATTGTTGACCTCTAGATAACCTTGGTACAGGTATGTGACTACACAAAATTGTAGTTAAATATTAATTAGTTCTGTCGTTCACCGTACAAAAAAATAGTCGGATTTTAAAATTTAACTACAAGTAAATAAGGTGAGTGTCAATTGTTTAACTCTAGCGATTTTATTCCTCCGGCCCGGCTCGAAAAATTTGTAAATAATTGGCCCAACGTTACAAAAAAGTTGTGCACACCTGCTTTAAACTGTATATCTTCGAAAGGACAGACAGATACAATTGTAAAGAAGGCCTACTGTTATGGTTTTTCCTGAAGGATACAAACATATAGGCGTAAATTTTTTAAATGTCTTAAAAGAATCAGAACGTTTACGTGATTGCAATCATTTAAACTACTGTAATGTTATAAAGTAAAAAGTTAGCACGAAAATTTTGATTATTGTTTCACCTTTTCAATGAAAACCAAGAAAAAAAATCGATATTTGTTTAATTGACAAGCGAAATGTATCCGCAATAAGATTGGTTCCACTACATTGTTGTGCTAGTTATTTAATTAGACAATGTTTGTTTTTATATCATCCATGAGAATACTTCTTAACAGTTTATTTTTAACAAAGGTTAATATTTACAATATATAGACCTGTAAATCTACAGTAATTGAAATATATACACAGTAAGCGCCGGTTACTGCGTTCATTAGCAATAACGATCAGTCTTTTGTTGAGATCATAATGACAAAGAACGGAATGTAATCATACAATAATTATATTTAGTTTTCTTCTGTTTTTGTGATGACGTATTTTTATTCCACCACTTATAACGTTTAATGCTTTTCAAAAATATTATACTAACTTCACCTAATACGAAATTATTAAATGGGAGGTTATTTCATCTATCTTAACTCTGATCAATTGTTTTGTGCAAAGGGAAGTCAGTCACACACTCGTTAAAGAAGAGTAGGATGTATAGGCCTTCGATACAATAAATCTCACAATATCCACAGATTGAAAACATCCCATCTTTCTTAGAAGAGTAATTTGTATGAATTCAGTTGTTCTATATAAAAGATAAACTACTTGAAAGTATGGTAAAAAACTTCAAAGTTCAGTGCACTTCCAATAGTCCGGAATTCAATGGTGCGTCCGATGGTCCGGCACCATCATGCATATGTACTACATACTCTGACATAATAAAATTGTTTTACGTTACTGGACTACGGGCGGAAACGTGCTTGTTCGTTGTGGTTTGGAAATGGAATAGGCCCCATATGTTTTAGCAGTAGATTTATTTTAATGAGACGTAAATTAACAAATTATATGTCACCGGATGGCGACATAAAACTAATTAAGTCATAATTAAGATGTCATAATTAAGTGGCGAGTTAAAACCTTTAATTTTGGAGACCCTGAAAAGGGCCATTTAAGCGGTGATCGTCTTGATGGGAGGCGTCGGTCGTAGTCGTCGTGGCGGTAGAGGAGCTGGGCGACACGGCGTGTCGTCGTCCAGCGGAGACATCATCTTCCTCCCTCACAGTAGTGCGTCGATGGCTGCTTCGTCGGGTCCGGTGGGCGTAAGGCTCGATCGAGGGACCGCTCGCGACAGCGGGCGATGACGGTCCGGTCGACGGCTTACGGTGACGGGACGGCGAGCGGAAGCATCATCTTCTCTCTTGCGGGGTCGTCGATTAGTCTTCGCTGGAGTCCGGCAGCCGTGTACCGTGGTGGACGTCTTGTCGGTACTTTCTGGATCGGAGTTGAATCCCTCTGTGTCTTGATCGGCATTGAATCTTGACTCAGTGCAGCGCTCTTTATATAGTTGCCGAGAGCGCTGTGGTAGAGGGCGGCTACTGGTTCGGCCTTGATGACAAAGGCCTCTGTCGGTGCGGAGCCGAAAGGTTTTTCGGTGCGCCGACAAAGGCCGGGAGAACTATTGAAGGCCGGCAACACAGTAAATGATTAATTAGAAGGGGTGGCGGTGACATACAGTAGGACTTAACTAAACTCTAACTGTATTTCAATTAAAAGTTCACTGTTAGTTTTTCTGTCGTTATGTCGGTGTATTGCTGTACCGTACTGTATTTAACATGTAGTGTACAATAAAAAAATAAGTTTTGTTATATTCTGCAGAGTGGTTTTGAGTTAAAACGTTTATCCTTATGTTCCTGGTAAAAGATAGGCTACAGTACTGTATTTGCATTCTTATATCATGTTGCTGATATATTCGCTGTATGAATTACAATTCACCGATCATCACCCGATGACCCGAAATTTTAGGTAATCCGATACCGGAAAATTTCCGAACGTACCGGATTATCGGAAGTCTACTATAATACAAAAATTTCAACGATAAGTAATATTGAGAAATAGGAATATATTTTTTGCGTAAAAATAAATGCCTGTCAATTAGCCTACCCTTAATAACCATCACGTTTCAGTTTGCCGGGAAAGCTGTTACTGACGCGATTTTTGGATATTATGATCGCCGCTTAGTAATTTTAGATTCCGGATTACTAACTTGATCGTAATACTATAAATGACGGATACTGTAGTTCACAATAGGCGAGAACATTTCTGGAAGAAAAACAGATGAGTTTAGAACAAGTTTATAAGTGATATATCTTCCTTTTTCTCAACTGCTTTTTTACATTTTATCTGGATTCATAGATCTCTACTTACAATATTCACACAACATAAATTGGTAAATTTCTTTAGGAATAAATTTTTTCTTTGCTTCATACAGGTTTTTCCTTACAGGTCCCACCTTGATCTTTCCATACTTTTCTTACTGAGCGATTGACTGTTTGCCTGCACGGTCAAAACTCTGACGTGACTAATGTAGAACATAATGACGTCAACTCTGCTTATTTTAAACAACTACCAGTTTTTATCAATTTTTTCTTATTTTCGTTCCATCGAAATTTTATAGTTTTATGAAACCAGTTATTCAAGAGCTGTGAAGTATTAAACAGACTGTCTGAAAGAAAAGAAACAGCCTGTTATAATTTGATTCGTATATTTTTTATTACTTATTATATTTTTTTTCTTTATAAAAAATTAACTATAAAAGTGAATGTGCATTAGGGCAGATTAGTTCACAGATTTATTTAATAAAACTATCAGCATTATTTAATAGCTGACCTGGTTTTAAAACAATAAGTTCTGGATTGTCAGTTAGACTTTGAATTTAAAGAGGCTATAATTTAATATTTTTATAATTATTTTAATAGGGTTTTGTAGTTTTTGTTTCATTTTTATGCATTTAAAGACAGGTTCAAGTTACAACCTGAAGGACAAGTCGATTGGAAAATCCAAGTTACAGAAGATAATTTGAAAAAGAGCCAGATTGCAGTTTCGAGTAATGAAGATAAATTATCCTGTAGTTTTATCTCCAATTAATGTAATTAGATTTTTTAAATCAGCTAAAAGTGTAGTAATTATTACCTAGACTGCACAGTAGTAGACATAATATTTTTTTTTAATTTACCGGACTTCCGCACTAACGCTAAGTAAGATACAAAAAAATAGAAGCCACTGATTTCGCTCTCTGTTAGTGTTGAAATCATTTTTTAAATAATTTATACAAGAATGAAAAATTATATAAATAAATACTAATCTACTTAGGATTTACAAGGAATTTCTCTGACAATTATTAACTGTACAATTGGTGTACAAATTAACTGTGACAATTAGTAACTGTCATTACTCAGAGCAAAAAATTAAGGTAACATGGAATCCCTGTTTTACCTTTCAAATAACATATTAACAAAAGGAACATTTCCTCAAAAACTATTCACCTTCTTTCAAATTCTTTCAAATTTTTACAGCTATTTTATTGGGTTTCCTTACAAAAGTACCTAAATTTTTGGCTTAAGACATTCCACGGGCCTTTAGAAAATGTTTTATGTGAGGTTCGCAGACAGAAAAATAATGTTAATTTAAATACTTTACAAAATATTTTGAATGTAGTTTGTATTGGAGTAAAATCACAGCATATGCGCACATGTAAGTATTTTGAAAAATTTAGGTAGGGTAAAATTTTTGAAGGGTATTTTAGAAAAATTATCAAATCGGTTTCTGAGAAAATGTTCCTTACGTAACAAGAAAACCATATAATCGGAAAACAACAAAAACTGATTTAATCAAGTTAATTCTACCTACACGAACCGTAAACAACTCATAACTAATGCATAAACCACGTATACAGCAAATTAATTACAGCTGACAGTCAGTGACAACATTAACATTACCAGCACGAAATACTAAACAAATTTAAAACAAATCGTGAAAATCGGGTGAGTAGTTCCATAGTTACGAAGCACATTTTTGTTAAACCATATTTAAAAATTAACGTGTAATGACATTTTTTAAATTAAAAATCTGGTGTGAAACACTCACACAACTTTCTCTTGTCAATGCAAATAATTAACAACAAAGCTAACATTATTAATAAAACATTAGAAATAAACCAAAAACTAACTTTAATAACGTAACCTAATTTTAATCGTGAGTGAAAGACGCAGAATGAAAATCAAGCTGTTTGACTCAAAAATACGGAAAATCACTTTTTCACGCTAAACTAGGCTCTGTAGAGAAAAATGCTATAAATAAAAGTTGTATATCTTTTAATTTTCTATAAATTTAATTATATACACTTTTGTCGTAAAATGCATACTAAGGCCTAAATCTTAAAAAAATCGATTTTTCACACGTTTTCGTGAGAAAAAAAACAGAAAATCGCTATTTACCGCTAAACTAAGCGTTATACAAAAAAAAGTTTGAAATAAAAGTTGTAGAATTTTAAATTCTCTACATTTTTAATTATATACATTTTCGCGCTATATACATATTTAAGCCGTAATCTTAAAAAAACACTTTTTTTACGTAAAAACACCCTCACCAAGAATTTCAGCAAACATGGCGCCTACCCTATCTTGTAGAGAATAAAAAATTAAGTAAATGAGGCGATTTTTAAAAAAATCGTAGGACCAGTTTTTGAGAAAATCGCAAAAAAGTGAAAAATTACGCGAATAAACTACTACTTCCGGTTGACCGATTTTGATGAAAATGTTCGTGTCGGGTCCGGTAGTGGTATGTAACTTACGTTTCAAGTTTCAAGTTCGTACGATGTTCCGGTCTTGAGATATTTTGTATACACACACACACACACACACACACACAGACCAATCGCTAAAAACATGTTTTTTGGGTTCAGGGGGTCTGAAAACGTATAGATCCGGTGAAAACTCGATTTCTAAAAATCGACATGAAAACAATACTTTCCTTCCTATATATTCATATAGGCAAGAGAAAGTAAAAATCTATTGTCTTTAATTTATCGTTTCCTTAAGACTTCGATTACCCTGGTCAGGTAACACTCATTTGCATCTTCGTCTTTACCATCTGCATTAAAATTAACATGAAAATCGTCAGTCGTAAAACCAAAAAAAAAAAAAAAAAACCTTGAACTAACAGTTGCTTTGTATTTTCTCACTTCACAGACCACCATTACGTTTGGTAACATATTTATATGAATTCCAGATGTACGGGATTCCTGCAAGAAATACGTTATAAATTCAATACTTACCGAGATGTCATTGAAATAACAAACTTCAGCCTTAGTAGAAAAACAAAACAATATCTTATCTTCATCAACTTCTAAAAATTTGTTTTTTATTATCAACAAAGCGTAATTAACAAATTATAAATGTTCCAATAATTGTTATTGCTTCAGTCATCAAGGTGCTTATCTCTAACTAACAAAAATATCCTGTTAAAATCTTTAGTACAACTAAAACTTTTTAAGATCTGTAAACGCGAGTCTTAGTAGTATAGAAAGCTGGTAACGGATAGTCTTGGATTTAATCTGGCTGAAAGTTTTGAAAACTCCCTTTCTAACAATGTAGCCAATAAACTTAAAATTCATGGACTGTAAAAGAAATTTATGAACTTCAAAATGTAATTTCCGAATCTCTGAATTTTCTTAGCAATCAGTGTAACTCATTGATATTTTTAAGATGAGTTAAGATTTTATGTATATATTTCATTTTATTTTATTTTATTAAGTGACATTGTAGTCTGGTGAGTAAATATCTTCCATACAAATGCTGCATGTAGGACAAAAGAAATTTAATTAAATAGTTACGTAATAAAATACATGTCATCCCAGTTTATTCGACGACAAAATTCAGATTGTCTCACTACCAATGAAAATACGAGGCCCTAGTCGTTAATTTGTGATGGGTCACAATACTCTTCTTGACTTGTTTACCTTTGCTACTTGCTATTTGTCACCTTGACACTTACCAAAAGAACCAGGCGTACTTTTCTCATTTCTCTTGAAACATTTCTACAATATAAGCAACATATAAGCTACATATAATACATATAAGAGAGGATTATAAGCCACTACATTCGTAAATTTTATGTACACTAAATTTAATCCCATGTTGTCCTGGAGGTACAGTATTGTACCACCTGTAAGTTCTAATTTTTTTTGAAATATTTTTTTCTGAAGGAAATTTTTGGTCAACAAATAGCTGAAGTTTAAATTACTACATGTTTTTTGTTATGTCAGGCTGACAAAACTGTTTCTTCTCTTGTTCTATTGGTTACAAGTAGTTATTAATGTTTTTATTGCAAACAATCATGGTTTCTTCTAATGTAAGTAATATACGCGTAAATGTTTGTTTATACGAGTATAACTTTTAATTATCGATGTTTCAATCTGAAAACTGTTGGTACACTTCTGAAGAATATTTTTATTTTATAGGGAATAACGAATTTGTAAATAGTCGTATTATTATGAATAAATTAATACTTTGCGTATCTTGGCTAAAAAAATACATATTTTTATAAAATGAGTCTTCATCTCATATGAATGTGTACTTTGGTTAATATTAAATGTAATTTATATAGTATTGAATTTTGCTGTAATGATGTGGTCAAATTTCCTGAATATTTTTATTAAAAGTATTCGTCATACTAAGGTCGTTAGCCTACAACAGTACGCTCATTACTATACGCCTTAGAATTTACGAATCGTTTGCTTGTAATCTCAAAATAGGAAAACGTAAAGATTTCAATATTTAAAAAAACAGTAGACTACCTATATTCTAATACTGTATTGTTATTAACCAATATAAATGAACATAGCTATTGTTAAAATTAATTAAAGTAATCTATAAAGTTAAAGTATATATTGAATTTTATTATTATGTTGTACTGAAGATTTCCTGAATATTTTAATTTATAAGTGTATTTATCAGGCTCAGGTAGTACCAGTATATCCGAAATTCTCAAATTTCTTTTAACAATTTCAATATTCTAATTTTTTTATTAATATTTATGTATTAGTATGTATTAATATTAATGTAATGTTTACATTGGAATTTTCTGCTTTTATGTTGCACTGAAGTTTTCCTGATTATTTTAATTAAAAGTATTCACGAGGATCAGGTCGTAACAGTGGTCAACATTGGAAAAACTGAAGATTTCAATTTAACTTTTTTTTTTGTTAGCTTTTATTTGTTATCGGGATTTGTAGCCTACACTATTGACAACTACCCAATTTGATAGCTGTTTTTCGCTGTTTTTTTTGCAATGGATTTGGCATGAGTTTGAACAGGGACTCCCAGTAGAGTTTGTTCATGAATGGCTGTCAGCTGGTCACCATACAAAGTCGCTTGCCCAACCGGTGTTACTTAACAAATAATAGCGACTTTCTACCAACTGACTGACTGGGCTGGCCCAGAGGCCATTTAAAAAATTAAAATAATTTTACTGTTAGTATCTACATTCTACTATGTAAAAACTGTTGTTCAACTAAATCGTTGAAAAATAAATAAATGAAAAAAATTTTAATTCATGAATTTTTAAATAATGTATGTAATATTAATTTATACTGTACATGACATTGTATACTATTACTATTATAGTAATTGAATGACTAGTATTTTTTTTAAAACTTGTGAAAGGACAAAGAACTCTATTTTTAGATTTAATAGATTCGGTTTAGTATTTATTTTTTGTTTTATAGGGAATAATAAACTTGCAAATAGATTTTAAACTTAAAACCATAGTTTGAAGTTGCAGTATTAATGAAAAAATTTAGTTGAAATTTGAAGACTTTTTGAAATTGTAACATCTTCTCGCCTTTACATAAAATCTCAAGGAAGTAATTCACATTTAATGTAATAAGATTATTTTTACTAAAATTAAGATTTAATAAATTGAACGCCTATCCTGGTACAAATTATATAATGAAAATAAATAAATGAAAGCTCATTTAACGGTTGAATCATATATCGATTGACCTTGCTGATTCCGTCATATGTGAAATACTTTCTGTAAATGTTTGATTGTTTAAAACGTTTACGTGAATTAAGTTAAAATATTCACGTTCACAAATTTTTGTGATTAAAATTTGCATAATTTCTTCTTTTTTAGACAATGCGGACTGAATTGCTGCACAGTTTTAAATTAATTATGTAATTTGTTTAGACTAACAGTTTCTTTAATAACTACCATCATTTTTTGGATTTATCTTAAAATTGATATTATTTTTTGTAATAAGAATGTGGCGAATGTTAATTAGAATTATGAAACCAAATACGCAGTTACTCAGATTCAGTAGAATTAGTTCCTTGTTACATAACTATTAACCTAAACGACATTATTTGTACCAAATTTAAGATTTTCTTTTGAAAACCTAATTCGGTCTTCTGTCTTTGACAGCAACGGAAGTTTCTAGGAAAATCAGAGACACACTTACCAAACCGACCTTATCATATAACCCTCTACCAAATAAAAGACGATGGTCAACAAAACCTCCTTTTCTGTTCTTAAAACTGTAATAACTTTTCATTATGAGCGACTACAGTTCATTTAGGAACTATAATAGTATTTGATAGTGTCATGCGTTTAGAATATTTTGCAAATATCAGCTAGTAATCGAACACTTGTTGAGCAAGATACAACTGAGCCATAAAAATGTCAGGAATTGTTTCAATGATTAATGACATTAAAAGTAAAAATTTTACAGACTTTTACACAAACATTTTAATAAATTTTTAGTTTTGACCGACATGTTTATGAAAACTATGACAGTGTTTTTATATTAAATTTTAAAAAATAAAATAAAAAAGGAATATGTGTTTCAAGAATTAATTAAGGGTTAAATATTTTTCGTTATGTTATTGGAGCCTTTTTATATTTATCCTTTACACAGCCGACCTTCCACAACATTAAGCTGTAATCACGCCAACATTTTTTCACTGATTTTAGTGGCGGGCGCCTCTCCGACATGTGCCTCTGGAAAGTTACAAACTCATCTTGACAATATTCACGAATGGTTTAAGAAATGGAGAGTGAAGATTAATGAGAATATTCAACTCACGTTACTTTTACATTAAAGAAACCAACATTTCCAATGGTCAACTTAAACGGTACAGTAATTCCGCAAAAAGAAGTTAAATTTATCTGGGTTTATATTTAGATCGAAGACTCAAGTGCAAAATTCATATACGCAGATTAAACGAAAACAACTTGGGTTGAAGTTACGTCAAATTTTTCTGGCTCTTAGGCAGTAAGTCTCAACTATCTCTCGAAAATAAAGTTTTCCATTACAAAGTATAACTTTGGTATGAGTATTACTCAAATCAGTTTGGACTTACGGGTTAGAGCTGTAAGGTACAGCTTCTTCATTAAATATTGATATACGCTACGATATAGAGGTGCGCTTTCAATCAAAATGCCTGAGACAGATCACTGCAGCCCCATGGTATGTAACCAATGAAATATTACACAACGATCTAAACCTGCCCTTCATAAAAGAAAAAATAAACAATTCAGCGAGAAACATTAAAAGAAGTTACAACAGCATCAAAATCATTTCGAAATTAACCTCCTCGATAGCAGCAAAGATACTTACAGACTGAAACTGTTTAAAACATTAGACTTACCTTTACAATTTTGTTAATAGTTTAATTTTTCTACTTCTACTACTAATCATCGTCATCTCATAATTGGCTTCATTTTCATTCCCATCATGGTCATGGGCATCTTCAGCTTCAACTACTTTATAAACTTTTATTATGAACACTTTTGTTGTAAAATGCATACTAAGGCCGAAATCTAAAAAAATGCATTTACAAATTTTCATGAAAAACCCAGAAAATCGCCAATTTTCGTTAAACTATGCGTTGTAGAAAAAAACTGTTTGAAATAAAAGTTGTAGATTTTTTTGTCTATAACCTTAATTATATATACTTTTGTCGTATAATGTATACTAAGGCCGCAAAATTTAAAAAATCACTTTTTTACAGTTTTCATAGAAAAATAAACAGAAAATCATTTATTGCCGCTTAACTTAAGGCCACAATCTTAAAAAAACATTTTTTTTCCACGAGAGCAGAGCCTTCCCAAGAATTTCAGCAGACAGCGCTTACCTTATCTTGTAGAGGATAAAAAATGGAATAATGAAGCATTTGTTTTTAAATCGTAGGTGTCGTTTTTGAGAAAAATTAAAGAGAAAAATTACACGAATAAATTACTACTTCCGGTTGACCGATTTTGATGAAAATGTTCGTGTCGGGTCTGATAGGGATACCTAAACTCAAGTTCCAAGTTTCAACTTCGTACGTTATTCTGTTCTTGAGATATTTTGTTCACACACATTCCAATCGCTAAAAACATGTTTTTTTGGGTTCAGGAGGGCCTGAAAATATATCCAGTGAAAGCTCAATTTCGAAAAATTGACATGTAAACAATACTTTTATTTCCTAAAAATTCATAGGGCAAGACAAATATTTTTATCGCAAGAAGTTTACATACACGAACTTATAAATTTTTAATTTCAAATGTTAAAATATACAGGGCGTTCTGAAAAAGGTTCCAAGAATTCAGGACGTGATTCCCCACAACAAAAGAAAAAGAAAAGTTCAAATTAACATAGGTCCGAAAATCATTCAGTAGAGAGTTTACCAGATTTTGTCTATTTTTCATGCGTTTTTTTTACCGTTAGGACCACTAGGGATCACGATACAACTTCAAATCATTTCTCTCTGTTCTTCCTCCGTTCAGCCCAAATTGCCTTCATTTCTTCGCTGAATCTCTTCTTCCTTTCCTGACACCATGCTGTTCCAGTCCTCGGAGGTCTGTGTCCACCCTGGAACTCTTTGATGCTTCGTATTTGGCTTCTGTATTTGTTTCTATCTAAGATGTCTCGTGTTGTTATGTGGTTCAGTTGTAGGTCTTTTGCTATTTCTCGGAACCATGCCTGTGTTGTTTTCCTGTTATGGCAGAAATCAAATACTTTTTTAGTGAGTCTGTTGGGATCCATTCTGTGCAGGTGTCCAAAAAAGAGCAGTCTTCTTTTCTTCATTGTTGCCAATATTGTCTCAGTATATTGATATATTTCTTTGTTGCTCTTCAATCTCCACCCATCCTCCGTGCGGTTTGGGCCCAGTATTCTTCTAAGAATTCTCCTTTCCAAGATTTCCAACCTACCTGTGTTGCGGTTGAGAATTAGACATTCGCCGTCATATAGACATTCAGGCAGGATAACGGTCTGATAGTGTCTGATTTTGGCATTTCTGGAAATACATTTCCTGGCGTATATGTTCCTCGTGATTCTGTACGCCCTTTCCAACTTATTGAGTCTTTCTTCGATGCTTGGTTTATCAAGACCTGTTGGGAGGATGTATTCCCCAAGATATTTGAATTTTGCGACTCGTTCTATTCTCCCGATATCTGTCTGTATAAATTGCGGCAGGGTCTTTGAGCTGGTTATAAATTTGGTTTTTTCTGCGGAAATCTTGAGTCCTACCAGGTTCGCTGTCTCCTCTAGTAGGTTGATTGCTGTAATGGCCTCCTCTGTGGACCAGGAGAGAATATGCGTTTTTTTTTATTTAATTAAAAAATAATTTTTTTAAAAATTGCGTTTGTCTATTATTGACTTATTTTACATCATTTTCTTCAGAAATTCTCTACAAGTTTTATATAAGAATTTCTTGTGTTTATTATCCATTTAACAAAGTTCATCTCCTTCAAACCTAAAAGAAACTTGTTTCTCGGGACAAAGTTTTACGTATTTCATCAGATATCTTAAAAATTACTGCAGCTACAGGTCTGAAACCTGTTTTTTTTTTCAATTTTTCTGTTCATTTTACATACGATACGGTAAAATTTATGCCTAATTTAACGCCCAACAAATATCTGTAGGGCTTCGTTTCAACGGGGTAACTGAAATTTTGACAAAATCTTTCACTCTGTATAACTCGGTAACTAATGATTTCGGACCTATGTTAATTTGAACTTTTTTTCTTCTTTTGTTGTGGGGAATCACGCCCTGAATTCTTTGAACCTTTTGTAGAACCCTGTATATTTGATAAGAAAGCCATTTTCAAAACTTGATAGAAATTGTAACTACTTCAGTGAGTGAATCATCTTACCTATTATCTCTAAAAAGTCAATATACAGGGTGTTTGTAGAAAGAAGATTTAAACTTCGGTAACTCATTGTAGAGTTGAAAATAACAAAAAAACTCCTAACAAATGTTCGAAAACTGTTTGTAAGCCAGTTACGGCAAGCGGAAGATGTTACCCGGGTTTCAGTTCCTCCGGGTAAATTAATACTATAAAATTCAGGGAAGGTAAATTAAAAGGTATCGTCAGTTATTTCTTATGGTTTTTGATGTGTGAAATCGAATAAAACAGGTCCCAGATCTTCATCTCCTGTAATTTCTATGATATTTTAGGTAAAACAGAAAAATCAGTGCCTAAAAACGCGTTTTTTTTAGGTTTGAAGTACAATAACTTCGTTAAATTACTAATAAATGCCTAAAAGTTTAAGACAAAACTTGTAAAGAACTTTATTTTGAGAAAACTGATGTAGATAAACTCAAGAAAAAAGAATTAGATATTTCAAATATTTGTCTTTATTTCAAACGAAACAAAATGTTAATTGAATTATTTGAAATGGCAATATTAAATTACGATTGTATTGTTATATATGATTTAAGAGAGCAGTATTGGGTTTTACCTGTTGCTCTCACATGTAAAACTTTATTAAATAAATAAATATATAATAAAATTATCATTACACTGTATATACTACAATATGCAATTGAAAGATGATCCTTCAATACAATATTTATGTGATAAAAACTAATTTCTATAAAGTCAGCAAAACATTAATTGAAATGGATATTAATTCACATTTACTTGAATCACTACTATTTGTGTGTACTTGAAAGAAATTAAATTTGAAAAATTGGAAGGCTTAGAGTATAATATAGAGTCTTAGGTAAGCGCTGACTAGTAAGGTATAGAAGGAGATCATTTTAAAGTATTATAAAACCTTGGTTGCCAGTTTTAATGCATGGTTCAAAATAACCTTGATTGCTCAGCAGGTCTCAAAAATAGAAACTGCTGAAATGAGATTTTTAAGACCTTTAGCAGAGTTTGATTTCCGGGCCATAGAAGAAATGAAGAAAATAGCCACGAACTTAGTGTGCCAAAGGTGATATCAACCATTCGAAAATATAGTAATTTATTGCAAATACCAGACGATCGAACACCCTCACTCGGTTTTTTAAATAAAAAAACCAATCGGAAAACGTTGTATTGAAAGACCTCGGAAGATATGAGTATACCAGCTTCTTTAAGAAATGGCAGATTACTAAGTTTGAAACTGAACAGACCAGGAGGTCTAATCCGTATTGTTTATGATGTTGACGTGGGTGGTATAGATTCACTTAAACCAGGAACTGAAAAGTTATTACTCGTTAACTCATGAATTTAATAATTAATATTAATTATTATAATAATTAAAATAATTATTAATAATAATTATTATTTAATAA
The DNA here is from genome assembly GCA_035578175.1 of Catonia carolina. Lineage (NCBI taxonomy): Eukaryota > Metazoa > Arthropoda > Insecta > Hemiptera > Achilidae > Catonia > Catonia carolina. The sequence continues at coordinate 334,445,720 of JAQMRL010000001.1, forward strand.
TTACGAACATTAATAATGTAAGTTGGTAACATAGCTAATGAAATTATGTAATGAAGTTAGTGAAGTTATGTGAAGTTAATGAAATTAGTTATTAGGTAAAGTCACAATAAATCGTCTGAAGTCGTAATTATTACGTTAATTCAGAATTTTTGTACAAATTTTTTCTTTCTAAAAATGACAAATATTTGCATTACGTACTTATGCAATTGTGTATCGCTACTTATGCAATAGATTATCACTTTTATTATAAATTAAACTACTAACTGTTGAAGAAATGCAGGCTGATAAAAAATAGAAGGTGTAAAGGTCGGTGAGGAATAATTCTGCTCATGATTTTTTTGTTCTTTACACCCCTGACGGTGATGACGTATTCAGCGACGTAGGTTTCTGTTGTCCTACGTTGTCTACCTTGGTAACATGCTACACCGGTCAGGTTCAACTCAAATACTAGCGACTTGTCAGCAACACACGTAACAATTTTGCACACACGCACAAATAGCACTACAGTGTCAGGACAAAATTTAGTCTGCAAGTTTCATCGCTCAGTCTCGTCTTAACCTCCTCCAGAAGAACCCAGTATCAGCAAAGTGAGTAATGGATACTCTTATTAGTAACTGATCATTATATCAATATTTTAATTATTATCTATCATAAATACATTCAGTGTTGTTATTCTTTATAAATATATAAGCTAATAATATTGTACACCTGCATGCTAATACTTGGATTTTATTTAGCCTAAAATTTACGTAATAATTAAATAACTTAACTGCATATGCCGGTGTTGAAGTGCGTCTAAATTGTAATTTTTTAAGCACAGAGAATACTTTGACATGATTCTTATGTCTTGTATTATTAAACCAAAATATATTTATTGCATTTTATTCAAATACATTACAAAATTTAAGATGATAACTACTTCGGAGATTTTAGTTGCAGTATTCTCTACTGCCAGTTTTCTCTAATTATCTATTATGTAATCATTGTACTTCGAATATTTTCATGTACAAATAATACATATTTTACATTTTATAAATATAAAAGAGTGAATTAAAAAATATCCAGTTTTAACATAAATAGTTCAATTCACATTTTTGGGGTTATCTTTCTTCCTTACACGAAGTGTTAATGTGTGTTGAATATTGAATCAGTTGCATAAATGTTGTAATAAGCAACAGACGAATAGTTTTCAATTTTTTAATGATTAACAGTTGGTTTTTTTGTTCGTAACGCACCATTCACTTTACTTATTTACAAAATAAATCTGTTTACTTTGTAGTTAGCAGAGACGGACATCCTTATTTTGTCCTAAAGAAAGTGAACATTCATTTTAAAATTACTTTGTGTTACAGTATTTTAGGTTTATAGTAATTTTTGATAAGAACGATTTACTAGTTCCTTAATAAATATTATATAATATTATTCAAACAATAACGCACAAATCTTATGTACCGGCAAGTACGGATAAACTACTTCAAAAATTAATGATTCTTTTAAAGAACTTAACTATTACTTCTCGAAATAGTTAATATAAATAGACCACAAAAGAATTTATAGAAAAAAATTGATGAAATATTTTTTCTTTTCTACAAATTTGTTACCTAATTAATTTTATAAGTTATTTTAATTAATAAGTTTCTTAATTGTTTAATTTATTGTAAAGTTAAAATCCTAAGTTTTTAAACAAAAATGAAACAACAATTAAAAGAAATATAACCAAAAACTATGTCCTTCACTTCTAACATCTAGTTTATTATACTTCCTGATTTCATTGTCCTTTCGTGACATGTAATTTACGCTTCATTTAATATAAAAAGTTAATATTAGGTATTTTTTTTTATTTGTGTATCTTTTAAAACAAGTTAGCTAAGTTATCCCTGTACGTAATTTCCTAATGTAAAATATCTCAATTTAAATGATTAAAATTCGGTAGCTTCTAAAAACTCAGAGTTAAAGCAAACTAAAATTATTTTAACCGATAATGTTGTTACGTCATAACTGATGATAAATTTTAAAAAATAACTTAGGAATAGATAAGTAATTGGGTTTACTATCGTCTAGTAATAGGCGTATAGTCTAATCTATCTGGTCTAGTAATATGTTTTGGTATGTAAGTAAAATACGACAAAGCTATTTTTATTTATTTTTTTTAATTCAAAGTCGCACCAACTGAGAATTGTAACTGAATCGAATTGTAACTGAGTTTTAACCTGTTAAAATTTTCAGATACTAGCCTGGAATTGAATCTGGGAACTTTTGCCATGTAGTCTAGCGCGCTAAGCACTACGCCACAGAGACAGCCATTAAAATGTTTATACACAGGATTATTGTTATAATTATTAGATTAAAAGATCCTATGAAACTAAATTTCGTCTGATAACTGTTGATTCAAAGCAAAATTTGTTTGATGGAAAACATTTCCGAGTGTTGTTAGGATCAGTGATAAAATTTTGTGTAATCTCCCACTCCTTACAAAAATATTTGTTCTTTTATAAAATCAAACTCATTTTTAATACAAGAAAATTTTCTGTTTTTCTTACTAACTACGTCATTAGCTTCTTCTCTACGCCATTAGCGTCTATGTTAGAGTGCGGTACGATTTTAACTCTGTGAAAATTTTGTGTATTCTCCCATGCTTTTCACACATTGGTACAAATTTTACAATTCATTCAACGCAGTTTTAGTATAATAGAACGTTTCTTTTCTTCAAGCTGGGTCAATGCTTACGTCATTAGCAGCTGCGTTAGAATTTGGTACGGTAGAGGAATGTGCGTTGAAACACCCTAGCCGGTATTCGAGTCTAGAACATTCTATTTAGAATTTAAATTTGAATGACTGAGCCACACAGGCAATCTTTTTAGTATTTAATTTGTTTATGTTTATTACTGTACTTAGTCTGTTAATGTTCTGCGTAAAATATTTATGACAGCGAATAAAATAATATGTCTGTTTGATCTAGAACACGATTATAAGCCATTGTGTTTTAGTTCAATGTCTACTAAAAAACTTTTTTCAGAATTTTCCGCTGTACATTTAAAAATTGCTAACAATAATCATGGTTTAATATTGCAATACCTTCAGGTAGACACATGCAGAAAATTAAACTGATTTGGTCATCCAATGTATGAATGACATTTGAGACAAACAATTGAAATTTTGGGGTTAAATAAGGAGCGGAAGACCGTGTAAATATTCTATTACATGGATACGCGAATGGAAATTTAGTAAGGACCACGTGTTTGCAAGATATTTCTCTATTCAGTATATTTTATGATTATTATTTCATTAAAATTACTAAAAAATTTGACTTCCTGGTAATTCACTTTACTCTAGTTTAATTAGGTAATAGCTTTATAAACCTTATTTAGATTAAGTCAGTAACATAATTGATGGACTAACCAAAAAAGAAACAAATTTACGACAATAAATTTCTGTATGCTTTAAGGCCCGATTGCATTCACTTTTTCTGCTGCAGGTCATGCTTTAACTTTCTTCAGCAGACGACACTAAAAACCTGCTGAATTTAAACCTATAGAATCAACGTTAAAATTGGATCAATAGTTCATTGACTGGCAAATGAAGATCAATTCGTCAAAGACCGTTCAGTGACATTTGCCTCCCATAAACGTACTATTCCATCTCTCTTCCTCTGTGGTTCTCTGATACCTCATACCAACAATTTTTTTATTTGGGAAAGTACGTCCTCAGAGTCTTACTCAGAATTCTCATAGAATTAAAACCAAAACAGCTAGAGTTTAGGCGTTAAATTTTCTCCCGTTTTGCTTATGTGTCACCGTTATTTCATTAAAGTTATAAATTTAACGCGTTCTTTCTATCGGACTCGATATTTAGTTGCTAAATTTTTGGTTTTGCTCAACTTTCTGTGCTAAATTAATTACAATGTTTCTAATCGAAACGTTTAAAATTGATCGCCAAATTATCTTGGTATGATACGAATAGACCAATAACACTTTACAAATAGACCTAAAAATGAAAATGTTTCTTTTCTTAATCCCTAATGTTTGTACGTTGCAATCTGTTCAATTTAAGGACAATAAACAATAAGATGACCCATGACCCAATGATATGAGGCTGATATGTATGATGAGTAAATGAAGTGTAGTCTTGTACAGACTCAGGCCGACCATTCCTGAGAGAGTATGATTAATTCAACCCTAACCATCAAAGTACACCTGTAACCACTGTCTAGTATTCAGAGTCGTATAAAAGTAACTACCTTTACTAAAATTTGAACCAGAAACCATCGTCTCCGAAAATCAGCTGTTACACAGCTGACTAGGGGCGACGCTTCACTCCTAGACCAATCCAATGGGTTCATAAAAATGTTTCTTAGAGATGATTTAAGAAAACATACTTCCGATAACGATAACCAGCTGACATGCGGCCTTTTATGTTATATTATTAACCTTCCTGGTAACTGACGACTACGCAGACCCTGTAATAGACACATGCAAAGACACAAGAAAATGAAAAAACTCTCTTCTCTTTCAATCATTCACCACTCTGAATTTTAATCATTACTTTCACTAGTTGTGCTTGGAAAAAAAACAGTTGCAGATAAAAGCAAATAAAGTAGAAAACCTCTACTATATGAACTGGCTAATGTTCAAGTATTATAGTATTATAATTGGTAATATTTTTTCAAGATTTAATGAAACCAAGGTAAAGAGAATTATATGATAAATAATCTCTATGCCCTAGGCGATTATAAAATAGGTCTGGACAACATTAAAATGATTATACACTGTTTAAAAAATATCCTTATTAGACCACAAGCGCATCGTGATACTTTAAGCTTAATTTTCCTTGTAATAATTTTTTTAAATAACAATTTTATGTAAACAATATTGATACACATTGTACAATACATTTAAAATCTAATACTGTTACAAAGGACGTAGTCTTGAATTATCAATTTTTACGTATTTTATACCACAGTTTAATTTTCAAGTTGCCTCTCGTTTTGTTGACGTCCTTGTTAATAATATACTTTTTTTAAGAAAACTGGTTCCTTTGGAACTGATAAAAGTAGATACCAAATTAGCCGATTTAATAATTGGTAATTTTCTATTTCCTATTATTTTTTTCAAATAATAGTATAATTGCGGCAAGTTACTTCAATTTATGTTCATTTAGTTTACATTTAAAATTTTCAACTAAAAAAGGATTGTATTTAAAATACATTCATTGCATTTTATAATGTAAAAGAATATAAGCCACAGAACATTCTATAAGTCAATATCAAGTTAAGAAAAAATAATTTGACCCAGATTCTTTGTAAAAATTTTTGAAAGACCTGTACATTTGTATGCATTTATAATGCATTATCTTTTCCTGATTTACTATTTATTTAAGAACTATTCTCTTATCCCAAAGACCTTCTTGAGGTAAATCTTTATAATAAATTGTTTCTTTACACATGTTTTATAAAAACATATATCCAGCAGTTCCTATCTTGAAAGTTTTTAGATCAAGTCTCTGAATGACCAGCTTACTTTGACACATAACAGTTAGCAGTGAAAAGATAAGAGACGGTAACTACGGATAAAAGCCAAGTTTTGCGGTCTACATAGATCACGAATATACCATTTTTAAGTCTATTCCATTCATCTTTGGAAATGATGTAAACAAACGCTCTGCTATTGGCTTTATGCGTAATTGAGGTTTGGAAATGACGTAAACAAAAGCTCTACTTTTGGTTTTATGCGTAATTGAGGTTCGGAAATGATGTAAACAAACGCTCTGCGATTGGTTTTATGCGTAATTGAGGTTATAAAAAGTGTTTAGCGCATACTAACTGCGAGAACCATTTCCCATCCAATTGAAATTGTTTTTAACCGTAAAATAGAACATTTTCGAGGAAGAATAAAACAATCAACTTTTTATAAGAAGTACCAAAGTATTAGTGTTTTAGAAGACAGAAATATAATGTTGATAGTTATCAACATGACATACTGGTTCCGTGCGATACCAGAAGCAAGTCACGCCAGTCTTCTTCTTTCAACCACACGCTCATGTGATCTGTTTACACCAGTTTCAAAGTTACATATAATAGCCTATAGTTTGTATTTTTTTAGAAAATTATTCAAAACAATCAACAAAACTCGTTTGTTTTCGAAAAAGTTCATTATTGATTAAGCCTTCCATTTTGAATATCACATAGAATTTTTTACTTGTAAAGAATTGTTTTTAAAAAATTATTAACTTAGAAATTCTGATGCACTGTTAACCGTTTACAAACTTACACGCTACTACCTCTATCTTATTGTATGGCACTTACACCTGCAAATATTACGATACGTGTGCACATCAATTATACGATAGCCTAATATTTATCACCCCGTACAGTCGGAGATAACAATTTATCAACGTTACATCTAAACAAACTTGTGCAGATCTGGACCTTTCATATAATTAAACTAACTTGTTCAAATCAAAGATAAACAACACTAAATCTCAGTCTAACACATACATAAAGATTTAATGAGTCTGTTGGGATTAGTTGAGAGGAAAATTATGTTATGTTATGTTATAGTAGGCAACGATACAAAAAGTGAGTTTTGCTTTATTTATTACTTAAGAACGTAGAAAAGTATAACTACTATGTACTCGAAAGTAACTTCAAAGTGCTGAAAGATCATCAAATACTATTATATCCGGAATTTATGAATATCCGGAATTAGAGTGGTTATTGATGGGCTGTGAGGATTATAAAAAGATTTAAGAAATCCATAGTCCAGATAACTAAAAATTAGATAGCCCCTAGCGTACTGTAATGAGAAACCAGTTTCACAGAGTGTATTACAGGGGCACTAGAGTAAATGTAGGATGTTGTTATAAGAAAATATACAGAGAACTCCGTAGAAGGTACAAATCAAGAGTCTGCAAGACACATAAGAAAAACTAGTGCGGTTTCCTGATTGTAAAGAATTTTCCCAATCACCTAAATATACTTATTATTTGCTACAGTAATCAAATTGGGTTGACGTTTTTAAATGGTGTAAAGAATTACAACCTGAATTTTTATGAATGAACACAATCATAGCAATACCAACATTCAATATGAAAAGTATTATCTCCTTTTCTTTTATAAACTTAAGAAACTTAAAAATTACAAATAAAATAATACATCTCAATGACAACTCAATAATTCATCGATTTAAACTTCATTTGAGAAATATTAATTTTGCAAATTTATGTTAATAATACTTCTAGTAATTATTTACTCTAAATTAAATAATACGCGATGTAGGCCTATAACTTTTTAATTTTACATTTATGTATTTAATTTACACTTTTTAACAATGATCGTTTAATTATACTATTAGATTCTCAAGTTTACAACACAGACTCGAGTCTGCACCATTTCTAGATAACGATAAACAAATACTATCGTATTATATAAACCGTATGTATGAAATAGTTTTCCACATAGGCCTAATACGGCTTTCCCGGTTATTCGACATTGCATAAAAAAAATAAAGTATCAGAAGATCGCACACTGATCCCATATTACATGCAGTTTAATTACACAAACGATATCCATTACAACATATAAATGATTAGATCTATGAAGGTTAACAAGAGCTTACATTTCAACCTTTTTATCGTAATTCAATAGGAAATCTGAACAGTGATTTACATAATAGTAACTCGCTGCAACTTAACTTAAACATTTAAAATGTTTAAAATGCCAATAAAATGTGTTATTTTTCAAGCTGTAAGGAACTTGGATGATCTTTTAAGGAAATCATTTACTGCAAAAATGTCGCTGAAAATCATAATTTTTTACAATATAATAATATTCGGTATGGAAGCGATGATAAAATATAAAATTTCCGTGAAACCATTTAACAATGTAAGAATTAAAAGATTTTTAAAATTTAAACTAACAAAATAATTTGGTTAAGCTATCCCTCATATTTCAAATAACACAAAACAACCTTTCTACATAATTAACCAATGAAGCGTATTGTTTTTACTAGATTCCGGAGTTACTAGATTATATTTTTGTTATAAAACCTTAAGTTAAGTGTAAAACATTAATCCATGTACTTAAATTGGACTAAATATGTATTCAACTTAGTAACCAATGTAACATCCTCTGCTAGTCACATCCGTTGTAAATAGCAGTCGATGGGACTTTTAAACTGAACAATTGAGTTTTTTAATGTCCTTTACTCGTGCTTATTAGCCATGTACCCAAAAAAATGGTTACAGTAAGTAATCAAACACCACAGCACTCACCGTGTATTAGTATTGTAGGTTCTTGACTCGCTAATGGAATCTTAACTGAAGACTTGTAAATCGTCAATTTTCTAAATAACGTTACCAAGAGCCATAGTACATTTTTTAATTTTGATGAAAAGTCTTCAGACCAATCATTGGGCGTAAAGCGTTTCACTTCAAAAGGACACTTGTTTTAGCTGATACCAACCCCAAAGATAGAAACAAACCGTGTTTTAGTTGTGTTTAGGTCATCAGCCGAAAGGCTGGTTTGAACATCTGAGGTTTTACTAAGGAAAAACGAGGAGTGAGGTGGTTTACTATTGCCTTCCTCACTGAGTCAAATGAGAATGCTTGTCAGCATGTCTAAAAATCATCGACTTTCCAACCTGAAAATGATACCTTCATTTCATTCTCCACAGGGTCTGGCTGTATTGTGAAATTCGTTGCTCTCAAGGGAGATAACTCTGACTAATTAGTCAATGTGGGCTATGTGGTCAATGTGTGACTAGTTAATGTGAGCGGTGTTTTAGTTAATGTGTTTATTACTTCTGGGCGGGTTTTGGTTTCATGTGAAATAAGATGGACTAGAACAGTCGTTAAGCAAAACAATACGCCTTCAAAGAAGTTTGAAATTCATGAATGAAAATCTGTATACTTACCGGGAAATCCGCTTAAAGGCGTAGCACTCTAACCACAAGACCACGGAGGCTGAAATTATTATTTTTATTTATATCACTAAAAAGTTTCAAAATAACTTTGTTTTAACATACATTCCTCATTATTTCAAACAAGCAGAGAACTTCAAATTAAAGCCCGTATTTTGCGCGCAACAGCCGTTGGATCTCGTAAAAAATCATTTCAAATGTATTCAAAACAGTTTAAAATCTTAAATTGTAGACGATACATCGTCTAAAAGAAATAAAGGCTTACAAAAAGATATTTCTAAATCAAAGTAGCCTAATTGCTTTGAATTAGAAATACTGTTTCGTCAATCTTACGCAAATATTGTTGAGTTTGTAATGTCGTAATGCTATTCTGTGGTATAAAGAAAAAATTGGAGAAATAGGTAAAAATCTTTTAAAAGAAAGGCGTTTATATTGTTCAAAAATATCTGTGGCAATTTGGTTGAAATTTTATTACAGAAATGTGGGTTAATTGTAGTGAGAACGTAGAAGTGTTAAATTTTTTATGATTTGATTTTATAAATTTTATTAACACGTGTAATGTTAAATTTTATACTCTTTTAATTACTCATTTCTGAATCTGAAGCGCTCTAACGTTTATTCTCCTAATTATGTACCTAGTTTAAAATTAGGCTACATTAATGTATTTTTAAACCGTCATTTCGCACTATAATTTAATAGACCCATGTTCAGGTTTAGTACACTTGAATAGTTAAAATCTTGTTTCAGTTTTAGTTATACTTTAAATTTTATGCTTTTTCATTCGTTAGAATAGCAGGGATACATTTTAATTATTATTCTATTCACTTATTTACGAACATGCTTCTATTTCCTACTTGTCAAACCAAAATTGTCTTCTTTTCCAAAATTCCATTACACGCGAAAAATAGTGGTACTCAAAACGCTAGCAAAAATTCAATAACTATCAACTATAATGTTAGTTTAAACACGCATCAGTGCGGGTGCAGTCACTGGCCTCGGAGGCGTTTTGTGAAAATTAGGGTGCAAACATTACCGGAAAGATAAAGAAATAAATAGTTTCTACTTTGGTCACATTTCAACCCCTTGCGCACAAATAAAAGTGAAATGCCTTTTATTTTCCATATATTAATTAAAATAAGCGTGCGCCAAGTTTTTGGACAGTGTAGCTCTTTGGAAAAGTATAAAACATTATATTTGTTGCTTTAATATTAACTATTTTTTACCTCTCAGGCGAATGTGACGAATTTAATATGTATTAGTTTAGGGTAGTCAACCCATTTTTACTCTATAGGTGGAATTAGTACTAGAAGAGTATCAGGAGAAACGAATAAAAAAATAGTTTGAAACTCACACGACTTTATCTTGCCAGTTTAAATAATGAAAAATATAACCTACGTTTAGTCATTAGTAAGCAATGTAAAATAAAAAACATAACCTAATTTTAATCATGAGTGAATGACGCTAAATGAAAATCTACCTCTGTGTTCTACAGTACTTACTTAAAAATACAGAAAATTACTAATTGACGCTAAACTAGGTTCTGTAGAAACAATTCTTGAAATAAAATTTGTAGGTTTTTTAATTTCCTACAATTTTACACACTTTTACTCTGAATTCATATTAAGGCCGCAATCTTTAAAAAAACTTTTTTCCACGAGAGCCCAGCCTCAAGATTTCAGCAGACATGGCGCTTGACGCCCTATCTTGTAGAGCATAAACATTTTATAAATGGAGAAGTTTTAATAACAAAAAATCGTAGGAGCCATTAGAAAATTGCAAAAAGTTAAAAATTGCACAAATAAACTACTACTTCTGGTTAACCGATTTTAATGAAAATGTTAGCGTCAGGTTCCCCAGCGGTAGACTACCTAACTTTAGTTCCAAGTTCAACTCCGTACGATATTCCCGTTCTTGTGGTGTTTTGTTCACACACACATACACACACACACACACACACACACACACACACACCAATCGCTAAAACCATGTTTTTAGGGGGTCTGAAACCGTGTGATTCTGGTGAAAACTTGATTTCAAAAAATTGACCTGAAAACAATACTTTCCTTCTCTATAGTATATTCATATAGGGCAAGAGAAAGTAATAAACTAATAGTTTACACTTTAAAGTCACGATCTAATCCTACTTCTGAATAAATTCAATTAATTAAATTAATAGAACCTACTAATATTTTTGAACAGAAAATTTCTCTCATTGAAGAACAAGCTATTGATAGACTATTAGATCCCTAGCATAGTATCATAAGCTGTAAAGTAGAAGTCCTGGGTTCGATTCGTAATAAGAATCTAAAAAAAAATAAACTCATATTTTTTGTTATAGTCTACTATACGTTAAAATTTTCCGAACCCAAAGTAGTAACTAATTAGTAATTTTATGGAACTTTTAAACTAAAATAATTAAAATTGTAACTTACCTATATAATAAGTAGCTAGTGCATCGACATAGGTAAGCTACAATACGATGGTTACAAAATGGTAACAATACGACGATTACAATACTAAATTGTTAGTGTTGGCTTACTACAATTAACACTCCTTTATATCCTGTACTCTACTGTAATAAAAATTAACAAAAAGTATTAATATTATAATAAACAATGGCATTAAAACACTAATATGTGAAATGGGTAAATTTGTATTATAACTAGTAAATTATCATGATAATAAAATTCTTTAATAGCGAATATATTGTTACGTGGGCTACACACGCAATAGTAACAATTAAACTAAATTACTCACGACTTATCCTAGGTTTTCTAGATAAACTTGTTTATAATACCTACTTCTTCCTTTGAAAATTAAAAATTTTAACTCTATTTAAAGTTCCTTAACTTAGAAACAATAAATAATCACAATATTGAACGTGTCAGCACATATAAGTATTTGGGAACGATATTGAATGGTAGATGGGATCATTCTCAAAAGATTAGAATACGCATTGAGACAGCTCGTTGGACATTTAAAAAAATGAATAAAGTATTAAAAACACACGATATGAATATTAAAACAAAAATGCGACTATTGAGATGCTATGTTTTCTTGGTTCTGTTTTATTGCGTGGTGTCTTGGACGCTTAATGATTTCACGCGTAAAAGACTTGAAGCGTTTGAGATGTGGCTCTGCAGAAAGGATTCTGAGAGTCTCTTGGGTGGATTGCATCTCTAATGAGCAAATACTGAGGCGCATACAGAAATCAAATGAAGTCATGATTAGTCAAAGATTAGGAAGTCGAGTAATTAGTCGGGTATGTAATGAGCAGCGAGAAAAGATATTACTGCAATCTATATTACGCGGAAGAATAGCTGGACAACGTAGCGTGGGGAGAAGGCGTATTTTCTGGTTGAAAAATCTAAGAATGTGATTCTCGAAAACAACAACAGCTGTTTCGAGCAGCAGTGGATAAGGTTCAGATTGTTAATATGGTGGCCAACATCCGGAACGGATAGGAACCTAAAGAAGAAGAAACAGAAGAACTTAGAAACAATTTTTAATTTTACAGTTGTAAATTAGTCATTATTGTGGACTGTCTTTTATTTTAAAATATTATTCTAGAAGATTAAGGTCATAATAATCGATTTGTAACTCTTTAAGATTTGTTAGAAGTTTCCTTTTTTTTGTCATCAGTCTCTCGACTGGTTTGATGCAGTTCTCCAACCTGTTCTATCTTGCGCAAGTCGTTTCATATCTACATACCTGTAACACCCTACATCTTTTTTAATTTGCTTTATATATTCTAATCTTTGCCTCCCTCTACAATTTACTCCCTCAATATTACCCTCCATTATTGATAGCCCAATACCTGGATGTCTTAGGATATGCCCCACTAGCCTATCCCTTCTTTTGGTAAGATGCTTCCATATACTTATTTTTTCATCCACTCGCCTAAGAACCTCTAAATTACTTATTTTGTCCACCCACCTAATCTTTAACATTTTCCTATAACACCACATTTCAAAAGCTTCTATCCTCTTCCTTTCTACAGCCCCTATCACCCACGTTTCACTTCCGTATAATGCTACACTCCAAACGTAATGTTTTAAGAAATTTTTCCTAATCTGTAAATCAATGTTTGTAGTCAGTAAGCTGTTTTTCATTTCAAAGGCTTTTCTAGCTTGAGCAATTCTACTCTTGATATCACTTGTGCTTCTACCATCCTTTGTTATTTTACTCCCTAGATAGCAGAATTCCCTAACTTCCTGTATGTTTTCGTTGCCTACTTTTAAATTTAGAAGTTTCCTAACCTCAAAATTAATTTGATACTTCGCATATCTAACTGTACGGTCTTATAAAATACAGATTCGATCAAGTCCCGTGTGATTACATGATTCCATTCGTGTAATTCATATACTTGTAATGATTAAATGTATAATTAATTGTACGTATGAATCAAGATTGGGTTCCCACTAAAAGTGGGGAGACTGGATAATAACCCAGTCTCTATTTCAATTTGAAAATAGAAATAACAGTTATAAGTTTTTAGTAAATCCCTTCTAATTTTACTGAAATACCAAAGACAATAAAAGTATCCATATCTGAGAAAATTAAAACTTTTCACGAATTTCCTCGATAGGTAGCCTACTAAGTTTCTCAAATTTGGTAACAAATATTTATATTTTAGTAATTTATTTAAAAATTAACGATCATGGAATAAATTTTCTGATTTTTAGTCGTCCAGACCAGGTTTTTATACCAATAGTACAATACTCTATTCAGTGGCGTAGCCAGGGGGGGGTCCGGTGGGTCCGGACCCCCCCCGAAATTTTCGGAATAACGTTTTTTGACATCATTTTCAGTATGTTGAGTAAGCAAGCTATCCTCATTCCTTATTTCTCAAAGGATGGTTTTTAAATTACAAACTAAGCGAGACAACGAATTGTTAAGGTGACAGCATTATTTGTAGGCAATACAGTAGTCCACCTCCACCTGTTCACAGTTCACGCGTGCGTGTGGCGAGTGAGTCACTCGGAGTGAAAAGAGTGTGGTAGGGAGGAGGGGTAGTTAGACCCCCGTTAGACCCCCCCCGAAAGCAAATCCTGGCTACGCCACTGACTCTATTGTTATTTCGTAAGAATTTTTTGTGTTGTCAGTTAATTTCTTAAACTTGTGAGCGAAGTTTTATACCAGTACCTGCTTTTTTTGCGAATCTAGTCTCTCAATCGCCGGGTTTTTTTCAGTTTATTTAGTCACTTCCAACAGCTTGGTCATTAGCCACAGCGGTGGATCCAATCTTAGCTGGAAATAATCTAGCTGGATCACAGCTTGGTTTCCAAAACACTAACTTAAGTGCCACGGCAGCAACATCGATTATCTTAGCTGAGAAAGGGGTAACGTAACTTAGCATTTCAGTTTAAAATGTTCATTATTTTGGTTTAATCTTATCTTTTAAAATATACTTAGGCCTCCCGGTTTTCACATGCAATGTGTGAAACATTTGTACTGTATTAGGTTATATTAATATTATAAAGAATATTGTAATGTTTGTTTGTCTTTACAAAGTAATCTCAAAAACTAGCCAACCTATTTCAAAAATTCTTCCACTGTTGGAAAGATTAGAGCTTCCTGAATAACAGACTAAAAAAAGGATCACGTAATGTTTTAATTATAAAAAAATTGTGATTGATAAATTGAGTCAATCTTTTCATTGTTTTGTGTAAAGTCATTTGGGAAGGTGGTTCTTTTATCTATCAGTATTTTTGTATGCGATATATTGAATTACATAGTGAGGGGGGTTTATACAATCATGTACCACGTCCGGTAACGTAACGTCCTAAAATACCTCATCCTTTATTCTTTCCTTTTTTGAAATTTTTGAAAATTATTTGCGGAGCATAAATCCAAAAATACATAAATTACATTCGATTTCTCCGTACAAAATTATGTAAACCGGCCAAAAATCAAAGAAATCGTACCATTTTTTTAAGAAATGAATTGCACCTTCGTTTCTGTAACTTATCAGTTATTCTCAGGTCGTATTATCCCCTTCCACTGGTAATGATGGTAATGATGATTGATATCAACAAAATTTTACTGCCACAGGGCAAACAAACCACAAACATTGTTTATAAAGAAGTTTTAAATAAAATCTTAACTTCATTAGAAGCCATGAAAACAGCGAGCCGAAAATTGCTAGTGTGACATAAGAGGTAACTTTTGGACACAATTTTGGTTCACAATGAAAACCTAAACTTTTATCCGCTCCTAAACTTTTTATTCCGCAGTAAATGATATTTTACTACATAGTTATGAAGAAAATAATGAAATACCCCCCCCCCCTCTAAGTAATGTAAAACGTAAAATACCTACATGATGCATCGGTAAGAATAATGATTAAATTCATCATCAATTAATGTTGATAGTGGTAATATAATTTGGCATCTTACTTGTTTAGTAGCGGCAAGTACAAAAATGGTAAATAATATCTTTTGTTCTAGGATGTTAATCATTTTTTTACTTATGTGTTTGAGATTCTACAACAGCGTACATGTTCAGTTCATTTTTATGAGACAGAAGTAAATATAACCTATCTTCTTCTGTAGGCTCCTATCCGTTCCGGATGTTAACATTCTAAACCTTATCCACTGCTGCTCGAAACAGCGTGTCGTTTTCACGTACCACATTCTTAGATTTTTAACCAGTAAATACGTCTTCACCCCACGATACATTGTCCAGCTATTCTTCCTTGCAATATAGATTGCAGCAACCCATATCTTTTTTCGTTGCGCATTATATGTCCCAAATACGCGAACTTCCAAATCTGTATCATATTCATGACTTCTTTTGATTTCTGCATGCGTCTCAATACCTCCTCATTAGACACACGAACCGCCCAGGAAACTCTCAGCATCCTTCTGTAGAGCCAAATCTCAAACGTTATATAACCTATAAATAAATGTAATTAATAGGCTAACGACGGATTTTCTGCCGTAGGCGTATATCTAGAGTAGGCTAAACGATATCTGATAGGTAGAGAATATTTCCGTCAGATAATAGCCAGATTTTCACGATTTATTACACTAACTATACAATAAAAAAACTAGATTACTAAATTAAATTATCCGCATTTTTTACTTTATCTAATTCCCAACAGGAAAGTAAAAGTCCACGAAAACCTATTACTCATCATCATCTGTTAAGAATTAGGCTCAATGGCCTGTTCCGGGATCATCTCTTTGTAGGTCTTCCCAAACCTCGCTTCCCTCTAGGATATTTCCATGCTTGCAGAGGAAATGTGCCGGCATGCGAAGTAAATAGTTGACCAGTTTTTTATATGTATTCTTAATGTTTCCCCTGTTACTTATTTATAAATACGAATTTACATGATATAATATACACAACTTTTTACCGAGTTCTTTTATTCTTACGTGGTAGTAACATTTCGTGAATTGGGGTATTCGTGGACGCTACTATAAAATTTCTAATGATAAACGAATTTTATGATAACTATTATGTTCAAATGCTGAGTTATACATCAAAGTATGAAGTTTATTTCGGCTTGTATATAACCAGTTATACAAGATTATAATAAACTGGTTTTACGTAGTTTTGTTCGTCTTCGTCTGACCTTGATATAGAAAGTAAAACTACTCAACCCTCTTTGGAAGATGAATTAAATATTTGTCCACAAATTGTAATGTTTAAATTCTGGTTAATAGTACACCCTCTAAAGCTAATTACTCCTCTTTATTTTTATTATGTTAGTCGAGTAATTTTTTCATATAAACATCTGGTCTGGGAACAATATTCCCAAAACTGTTTACCGTAAAAGTGAATTTAGTTGTAAGTAGTTGAGTGTCGGTAAAAATTTGCCAGTGATGACACTTCACTTTGTAAAATAATAATCTTCACTACATATTAGGAGTCTAAGCTATTTCTTGCTCAATAGATGTCTGGAATCTATAAATAAATCCTATCAGTTGTTCCAATTCTCTAATAAACCCCACATTCTACGTGAACCAATTAAAAGTAAAGAAAATCATTGTAATAAAATAAGTGTGAAAGCAGACATATGCCTGACCTCCTCCACGGTAGACTGGACTACAAAGCTGAATCCCCCGTGTTCGATTACCAGAGTCTGAACATTATTACTCGCTCAAACCCACCGTTCCACATCCCACAATTGCCGTTTATGACCATGATGTTGATGCGACATAAGATAAACTAAAAAAAAATCCTTAGATGAAAAATTTAACTTAAAAAAAATACCGCATCACAATAATTTACTAAAATTTTAATAAAGAGGATTCATAGACAGAAACTATTGAACTAAGAATTTTTTGTCAATATATTTAGTTTAAAATTAAGTTTAAGTAGTTAAGTAGCAAATAATAAGTAAGTTAAGTAGTAAGTAAGTAATAAGTAGTTAAGGAATTAAGTAGTTTAAAATTAAATTAAATTAAGTTTGAAATTATTAAAGTTCTACAAAAGCTGTCAGGTCTACGATCTAAAACTATCTGGCCTCAACAGTATTCTGTACAAATTTACTTCGGTTTTCGTTTAATATTTCCCTGAAAAATCTGTTACCTGTTGTAACAATAATAGAAGATATGATAAATAAAAGTTTTTGGAGTCAGACGCCTTAACTTTAAATTTAACTTGAAAGATAAATTTTATTGGGACATAAGACACCTTTATCTTCAAAACAATCCTACGACATCTTTATATTGAAAAAATGTCTGTTTGTCTGTTTCATCATATTTTTAACTAAGGTTTGAGTTATCATGTAGGTTAAACGTCAAAATATGCAGTTTCAACAGTTTTAATGAGTAGGTACATATAAACCAAAAAAAAATTTTTGTGGATCAACAACCTCATCATCAAAATAATAACAAATTTACAGTATTTCCAAACTAATGACTATTATTATGAATCTATAACTGCGGCTTTCCCCCAGAGGACAAAGTCGTCCTTTCTTTACTAGGAAATAGAATTATTAGACTAAGAAATTGAAATTATGTACAAAAATATTAAGTTGTTTATGCAGAATATAAGTAATAATATATTGTATAAATAAATAAATTACAGAAATAATGTGATTTACATTTTTTTGGAACTTTAGTTCTTGACATACATTAGCCTACATTTCGTGTATTATTTTTTTATTTTCTGAAACGTATCAATCTTTATTAAATAGGATTTTACATTATTATTTTAAGAATTAAAAGCATAGTAAATACATTTAAAAATAATATTGTATTTTTTTAGTTTAATTAATTTATGGTTTGGTTTGCCACATTTTAGCTGTGCTTTTTTGTTTTCTCTGTTTTTTTGTCTCTTGTTTTGTAAACTTTAATGGTAAATAAAACGCTTATTATTACATTTAAAAACAATATTAAGATTTTTTTTTATTTAATCAGTAATAGTTAATTTTTTATGATTAACAAGTTAAATGATTATGATGTATTTTATGCTGTAGTTATAAAAAATGTTACAGAGTAAACTACGTTTTCAAGTTTACTACTAATGTGTTTTGCAATACAAAAGCACTACTTTATGAGTCATAGCCGTTTGATCTTTGGTCAGTATTTTATTGTAACTTGTTTAAACCGCGATTAATATTACCAGTAAATAAACCAGTTGGATACATGCAGCACTAGAACTCCTTGAAACCACATAGAGGAAGTCGAGACTACCGCTTCATTTAAACGTCTAATGTAACTTGCTGAACCCCTAAGCAAATTATATAGACTAGTAAAAAATTAAAAAAACACGTTTTTTCTTTGATTTTATATCTAGTTTGAAATAAAACTATAAAATCTCCAGACTTAGTGTTCATATTCTTTTCGCAACTTTTATTGCTGGAGTCCATGGTCAGTCAGGATTCTACAGTTTCACTGGTACATTAATCCATCCGTTATTCATAGGCTTTTTTATGAAATCAAATTTTTTTAGAATATACGATAATTATTCGATCTAATTTTATGAAAAACATATTATAAAACAGAACTGTTATCAAACCCTAGTTGACCAGCTAGATACTTTTAGTAGACAAATAACTTTTATGTAAAGTTTCTTCGTGTGACTGCCTTATTCTCAAAATTACTTTATGTAGAAAAAAGAAAATTCCATCGAATGTAAATTTATTATTCGTTGTTTTTTTTAGCAAACTGCTTTAAGTGGCCTGAAGAATTTTGTTTACGTAATAATCCTTTTCACAGACGAAGTGCTACGGAAACAATATTATATTCTTCAAACAATAATTTGACTCTTTCTTATCGCGTTCTCACGTACCAAGTACCTGCATTTAAACCAGCATAGTTGCTAACATCGGCTTTTAAAATAAATTATAAAAACTTAAAAATTGTAGAGAGGTCATGATTTGATTTTTTTGATATAACAAACACAGCTAAATTACTTGTAAATTTTTGAAAGAGGCTTAAACACTACGTAATTAATACCGATAAAATTTTATATGTGTATTATGGCGATAAGAGTTATAATTATGTCTAGTTCGAAATAAAACCATAAAATCTGTAGTTTCTCTACTGGTGGAACTGTAATAATTTCGTAATCAAAAATTTACGCACAAAATGAAGCTAATCTACGAAAAAAACGAAAGTGTTTCTGTTATATTAAATGTTCTGTTATTTATCAAGATTTGGGTTACAATGTTCTTAGTGAGATATCAACGTAATATGTAAGTAATTAGAAACTTTTAAGAGTTGATCTCTACACATCAATTCACAAAAGAGAAGTACTTTTTATAACTCCCGTGAGAGTATTATTCTCATGTGTTTTCTGCCTTACATTAGACCTTAAGCCCATAAAGAATTCGTTTTTCTAGTGCAACTTATGAATCGGTTTTCTTTAAACAAGAAAAGTTTGTGTGATTTATGTCAAAATAACTTATTTATGTCAGCTATTCCTATGGTATCCCTTTTAGTATCCCTACTGGTGGATATGTAATAATTTCGGAATCGAAAATTTACAAATAAAATAAAGCCAATCTACGGACAAAGAAAGTGGTCCTGTTCTGTTAAAGTCTACAGCTTCGGAAAACCCTAGTTTAATTTTACTACATAATTAAACACAATAAATGGTTAAATCTCTCAATTTTTTATTCCTTCTCAAGAATAATTTTATTAAATACAACTTAATCAAATTGGGTACTTTAAAACACCCTAATTGATGCATTAAATTATTGGTCACTTCACAAATTACTATTGGAAATACGTAAAACGAAGAAACTTCCTGCTCTGATTGGTTTAGCCGATTTTACGTCATAAATATGATTTTACAAACAGGTTTAAGGATTCAGGGTCGCAAATGTACACTCAAGTAGAATTTTATAATAAACATTAAAAGAATAAAACCGGTCTCTAGTAGTTCATACCTACTAATGTTATTGATTCAGACCTCCTTCAAAATCATGAAATCAAACATTTGAGTTACGATTTAGTTGGTAGATTTTAGTTGCTCATTAAAAACTACAAGGTTATATTGTTTTAATTGCTATTTAGTTTAATTTAGTTCAAATCTCACGTACGTGTAAAATTGTCGTAAATATATCATAAAATTTTTATTCACGAAGGAAAAGGTGAAAATTCTTAAAGATTTAAGTTGCCAGTAATAATTACATGCGTTCTTTGCCAAGGAATGAGTTCTGTTAGATATGATTCCTGCAATCACTGGATTTTGAATAGATTCACAAAAATTAAGCCATTATTTAACTAATTCTAACTTTAGAACTTAATTACAGGGCAATAGTAATTTCTCCTTTATCTGTTTTAGATTTCAGAGTTCTATTCTTAGCACATAGTCAGACAATTATATGACTGAACTATTTAAGAACAGAACAGGTAGAGGTGTAAAAGACACTAGTCAAAGTTATCTCCTCTGAAAATAATGAATTTCACTATACAGCCAGACCCTGTGGTCAATGAAGTGAAGGTGTCATTTGCAGGGTGAAAAGTAAGTGTGCTTTTCGGAGGGCCTGGCATGCTGATAAGCATACTCTTTCAACTCAGTGCGGAAGGCAATAGTAAACCACCTCACTCCTCGTTTTTACTTAGTAAACCTCTAGAGATTCAAACCAGCCTGTCGGCTCTTGACCTAAACAATATACGATATAGTAATTGTATTGGCCTATTGCGAAAAAATGTAATCTCGAATAGGATTCGAATTAGGTTTCTTCTTTCTAAACGTAAAAAAGCGCAGCTTATTTAGTTTTAACGGACTTAGAATTTGCGTATCTAAAGATGAATTTCAATCAAGCGACCAAATTTTTCCGTAATAGATTTCAAGAAATTATTTTCTCTTGTCAATATTACACGTTAATAAGCTGGTTCCATAATTGTTCCTAATAGACGAGGAATTCCAAATTCAAGAAGTATTACAAACCACGCAGTTTATGTAATATGTGACATTAATATTAGACTACATGAGCTATTTCTCCGATAAGAATTTTCAAATTTCTTGATTCATTCGTTACACTTAACGGTTTGAACAATATGCAATTCGTTTACCATTAGCCTCTAACTGATTAAACCTTCTTATTAAGTATCATTAATTTATTTTTATAATGTGCATCCCCGCGGGTATTATAGAAAACAACATTACATAACAAGAAACTTTTAAGAAGTTTGGTTTATTTCAGTTGAAGATACAAAAGTGTGTAATATTTAAATTAGAATTCCGTATCTTGATATACTTGTTAACATTTTGATTTTCGGGCAGAATTAATTTAAACTTCTTGTCGATATTACATAGCCTATGTGAGTTACAAGAGAAGTATACGTGCGGGAAGTTAATTGGCTTTCGTCGACAATAATATATTCCATTTATGTACTATATTGCGTAAAAAATATTAGTTTAAAATATTTTAAGTGGTTCATATTCAGGAATGAAGTTGACATATCACATTTGAACATTTAAAACTTACTAATATAGTTTATGCAGCCGTAGTTTCCAAAATCATGAAATTTCGTCAATTTTGATTGATACATTTTTTTTAATTCTTTTAAAATTTAGTTTATTTGTAGTTACTTAAACGACATTGTAATAATGAGAAGTTTTTCGAATAAATGAAATTTTTCAAATAAGCTTTACCGTGTGTACTATTGTCCGATTTAGCTCTTATGTTGAAAATGGAATGATGTTTGTGTGATAGATTGTGGTAACCTGTAATCTATTAAAATATGTAGAAGTCTGTATAGCGAACAAAAGAAATTTTTTAAAAGCATTATCGTAAAGGTTTAGGTAGTGCGTTTGCGAGTAGAGATATCAGACCCAACTAACGTTCATCTAACCAGGTTTGATAATCTGCTGATTAGTTTTTAATTCTTATCACTAACATTGTTTTCTTTTCTTGTATTTCTGATATTCTATAATTTACTGAAGTTAAATTTCTGTATAACAAATTTTTAAAGAATGTCGATGTAAGTTTAGATCTACGCTCTACATATGAAAAATTTTCCCACAGAATTGACCTTGTCTTTTTGTTAAAATACTACAATACCAACCATGGGAATAATTACCCCATTTTCTACAGAAACACTCTGGAATTTCTTTCTGTTTTTATTTGTCTTATTCATTTAAGAAATGTTAACAGTTTTTCTATAGCAAACAATCTGATCTTTCTTTCAGTTTTAATCTTATTTGGAAACAGTACACAAATTTTCACCGATTGTATTACACTTAAAAACAAGCAATATGAATTTTCAACTGTGTTTTTTCAATTGGTATGATAGATTGATTCGTGTAATTTTTTTATTTTAATTAAATAGGATCAAAATAACAAAGAGTTATTTCTATTGTTTCATTTTTTTCAGATGACTGTAGCAGGACTGGGTACCGTCTCTGAGGCAAAGCCTCGCCTCTATAAAGAATACAGTATGACACCTGAAGGAGTAGCTGACGATATTCAATCAATCAAGGAATGGATTGAGAAACAACCTCATTTACCAAAATTTGATAAAGCAAGTAAGTTAGATTGTAATATGCAGAATAGTTTGATTAACTTATATTTCCCTTTGGCATTTTATTCATAACAATTAATGTAGTTTTAATTATTTTGGATTAGATTAGATTAATTTTTCAGATTTTTTAATATGAAATTTTCTACTAAATTGCTTGTGATCTAAATAGCATTTACATGAACAATCTCTTTTCAACACTATTGACATATGGTTGATTAGTGAAATATTCTCAATCTGAACTTTACTTGGTTTTATTATAAGGAATAAAGATAACATAAAATTCCGCCTGTTTAGCAATCACTGATTCAACAAAATTTTGGTGTCTTGTTTACACCCTATTTTCCTTTGAAGGGATTGTCACTCAATGAAATGTGCCTTTTTAATTCCTGTACATGATGAAATTTGTTAATGAAAAGCGTTTTCCTATGTGATCGGTTACTTAAAAAACATATTAAATTTCAAACAACACTTCAATTGAACAGTTTACTGTAAAGTAATTTTAGGTAAATTACTCACACAACCAGTCATTGTTTTAGTTATAAAACATCATTAAGAGAACTGTCTTACTGTGTTATTCAGAGACTACCCTACACATTTACTTTTCATGCATTATATTTATACAGAATATTATACTGATTGTAAAAAATTAGGTTTACTATTAATTAAAAATTAAATTATAGTAATTACATTATGGAGATAAAAATAACTGAGTTACAGAAAAATAAAATTTAGTATTCATGAAACAAAAAAATAATTTTTTTTAGTGTAGGGCTATTTAAAGTTGCATCAACAGCTCAGTTATTATCAGGTGGATTATGTAACAGTGGGTTTTAACTTGTGAAAATTTCCAGACCCTTGCTGGGAATTGGACCCGGGACCTCCGCTTTACAAAGCACACTACCACTCCCCTTCGTAGAGGGCCATAATAATAATTTTTATCACAATTACCATGCTTTAAAAATAAAAGTTATTATGCTTATCAACAGCATAGAAATGTTAATAAAGAATGAAATTCTGTACTCACTTCTTGTTAACAACTTAACTTTAAAATTAATGCCCTAGTTCTTATTCCAACCAAGGGTCGGAAATTGTTTATATAATGTACCAATAAAAAAAATAATTCAAATTAAAATATTGTGGTCACCCTAGATGTTTGTGTAACTTTAAATTAAATAAGAATAAGTTTTTAATATTTGAAATATTTATAATCTGTAACAGTCTTGTTGGCAAGTTAATAGTATTCACAAAACTGAAGGTTCAATAGAACCAACTTGGGTCTGAAAACAAACCATAGTTATTACATTAATTACATATTTCAAATCCAACATAGTTTTTAAGTTGCTAATGATTTGGGTAGTTGAAGCAACTAAAAACTCTTAAGATCACAAAACAAGAAACTTGGTAATACTAACGAAATACAACTTTAATAACTGTATTTAATGAATTATAAAACATGCGGTATGGAAAAAGTACTCATGTGTGATGGGAATAAATAGTGTGTACCAATTAAAAGAAACGTAATACAAAAATAATAACTTTTTCACACATTTTCTGTAATCAATAATGTAATGGAATGGGTCAATATACCTCAACAGTTCACTGTACATTGTGCTTAGTGTCACTGACATTGCATGTTAACTAATTAATTCTTTTTTCAAGAAATTCAAATATTCTATTATACTGTAGTTATTTCTTGTGAATATACTTTGAAATACCGAGTGTATCAAAATTACACATTTTGAGGGGTTATTTATTTGATGGAAACATTTACATATATGATATTTGTGTTGTCTTGTAATACAAACTTATAAATATTCAAAATGATTAACGTTAACTGCAATACATCTACCCCAACGTGCTTATACAGAATTGCTGAACCACATTGACATTTTCATTACTTGTGGAGGTTCTTTTCACCCAGACCATTCCTTGCTCACATTTCTCACAGTCCCATGTGTTTCAAATTTGTCTCGAATCCTAGCAATTGTTATTCTTGAAGGTGGTTGGGTTCGAAATCCATTTGCCATCTTCTCTGAACCTCTTGAATATTCTCAGTCTTCCAGTAACACTTTAAAATCCACTTATGTTGATCAAGTGACAACGGAACTTTAGCCATGTTTATCTCGTATTAAATGAGAGAAATAATGACAATAAGTCACACGGTTAAAAACAGCTGTTTTAAATTATCAACTGATGCAGTTTTTCAAGCTGTTTTCTTCAAATTAATATATCTGTTCAAAATGTGTATACATTTTTCTGAGTCACTCTGTATATATAATTTTATTGTGTTACAAATTAAAAATATTTCTTCTTTTCAGTTGATGTTGATAAATGGATTGAAAATATATTATTAATGGTAAAAAACAGCGTGGTAAGAGCGAAAACAGTTGTAGATTTGTACTTTTCTGCAAGAACAATGTATCCTGCTTTATTCACTGGAAGAGATCCCACCTTACCAGCTATGAAACAGAGTTTTGAAAATGTGTAAGTGAAGTTTAGTTTTTTAATTAAATAATGAATCTGATTTCCTTGAATGCTAATACTGTACATGAATGATGTGGTGCAGTAAATAAGAATAGGAACATATTCGTTGTCAGAAAACTTATTAATAAATCTTTATGAACTTTCTAACTACACCTCTTTTATTTCACTGATAGGGATAGAGATGCTTTTTACTTTTTCAATTATAGTAAACTAACTTTTTATAACTATTACGGCCTCCATCAACATTACATTTTATTGTAGTTTTTGAGTTCACAATGAAATAAATTGGTCTGAAGTTATTCAGTGAAAAATATGTGCAGAAAACCGAGTTCACAATATGATGGAATTTTTCTTTAAATGTAGCGTATTTATTTATTGTAACTAGTTTTAGACTAACAGACAATTTTGTTCAATTTTAAACTACTTAATAACTAAGATTATCATAAGAAAAACCCTGTGGGGCTACTCTTATTTTCTAACAATTGAAGACCTTGGTGCAACAACCAGCTATCTATCTCTAAAAATGGAAATTTTTTCAAGAGATATACAAAAAACTTCGCCAAAAAATCCTAACTAAACTTGTTTTCATGCACAGGCAACTCCTTTTTTATACCAACTAAACAATTGATTTGACCATTGTTGCACCAAATGATAGAGCAATTTTTTTTCTATAATAATTCATCATAATCTAAAAATGCTGAAAAATGGAGATGACTGGTTGTTGCATCAAGGTCTTCAATTAGAATGTTAAGACGAACCTTAAAGCTACTCTTATTTTTAAAGATTAGATTCCCTATTGCAATTCTTATTTTTTTATAATAAATTTACCTAGTTCAGCTACTTTAAAGCTACTCTTTGCATATATATAGGTACTTTAAACACTAAAGAAATAGTTAAATAAAATTTCTAAGAAATTGATAAAATATACTTTAAGAACAACATTTTGGGTGATCTTATTTTCTAATACTACAATTCACTTACTTCATAAATGAGACCAAGTCAAAAGTTTTCTGATGCTTCAGTCTTTTCTTAAGGTTTGAGTTGTCGAGGAATTGCAACACTCCAACATGCGCAGTTCGATGTAGGATGACAAAAAGTCTGTATTGTAATTTTAATTTATCTAATTAGCAAAGTGATATAATTTCTTTACAATAACTATTTTGATATTTTTTCATTATAGGTAGAAGCCTTCCAACCCATTCTGTACAAAATAAACCCTTTCTTTTGTAGGTAAATTAATAGTTTGATAGTTGGGTTCATTCATGGTCAGAAAATTGTTTTCTTCTGTAATTAATGAATTAATTATACAATTATTATTTCTCACTGTTATCACTTACTTTTGCTTGAATACTCTTTCAAGATTGTGAAATATCATTAAAACTAGCAACCCCTGTTCACTGCACTTTATGGGAAACTAAACCTAAAGTGTTTAACTTCTCTCACAACCTTACACATTGAAAGCAAATCATGATTGTAAAAACAAAAGCAATTAGTACTGGAAACAGGAATGTTGTTGACATCAGTATGAATCACCAGTGGAAGGGGAGAAATAAAAGAAAACAAGATAGAATAACTGAATATGTGTTACAAGAATAGGTAAAATCTATTTCTTAAAAAATTGTACAATCTCTTTGATTTTTTGAAAGCTTTTCATAACTTTCTTTGCAGAGATTGGATGTGCCATTATTTTTTTTGTTATTTGTCCTGGACAAGATTACCAAAAACAAATTTAAAAAAGAAAATAGTGAAGATGACATTAAACTATAGATAAAAGAACTGATTTCAAATGACATTACACAAAACAAGTAAAATAAAACAATGACTTTATTTTACCAATCACAAATTTTTTAATTAAAAAATTACGTGATGCCATTTATAGTCTATGTTACTCATGAAGCTCTTGCTTTCCAAAAAAAAAGAATTTTTGAAATCAGTCAGGTAGTTACTGAGATTACATTGTGCAAAAAATGTTACTTCTTTATACTTTAGAACAGATAATGTGCTATTTTCTAAACACATCATAAATATTTGAAAAAATTACTTTTTATTTCTAGTGTTGAGATGATTTTAACAATGTTGATTGACTACCTTGGTTGGTTCGTTATTGTAGCACTCTGCCACAAGGTTTCAACTGCATTTTGAAGTATGGTTGGAGTCAATAAATTTGATTACTTAGTAAATTGTATTGTAGGGTAAAGTTTTCCATGAACAAATATTACAAAAAAGTTACTATAAGCATTATATGCTTAGCAATTTAAAAACATAATTTAAAATATTTTTCCTACATTCTTATTTTCTTCAATATTGTAATGGCCAATTTTTGTTTTCAGTCAAATCGCTATATTACCAGGAATAACGCCAGAGGGCCACAGAGCAATACTCATGAAAATTAATACACCAGAATCAGAGGATTACAATTTAGAATTACATATGAAACGGTGTCTTATGATGATGGAAACATATTTGAGAGATGGTGTTGATTTTACTGGTATTATTGTAGTACATGACTTCAGGAACTTCAGATTAGGACATTTAACACATTTCAATATACAACTATTAAAAATGATGTCAATGGGAATGGTAAGTTATTTAATAATGAATTATTAATAATTCGCTACATCATTTAAGATTTACAAGAGTGTGAGGAATTAACAGATACATACAGAAATCAGATGAATTAATGTTCCATAGCGGAGCGAGTGAGAGGGAGATATGTGGCATAAGTACGCATGTGCCCAAAGGTCTTTACCATTATAATCCAAATTTAAAAAGATACTAGTCGTTATCTTGCTTGTTAGTTTATTGCGTGCATAAACGTTTGCTCACAACAATGAGTAAAATTATACAATGTTATTGGAATGGCACGCATGGCTTGAGCGAGTGAGAGCGTTTTGCATTCTCTCACTCCCACAGCTAGGGGACTTAGTTCATCTGAATACTGAACCATCAAACAAATTATAATGAATCATGAGTATTCAAAATTTTAGAACACGTAAACAAAAATTCACAATTGCAATAAACACAAGATCAAATAAAAAATTAATAATTGAATAAGTGTTATTAACAAAATTTTGTAATTAATGTAAAATATAATTTTGGTACCAGTTAATTTTCACACCCAATTAATTTACTAAAGAATCGAGGATACAAAATTTTAGCATTTGCTTCAATTGTTATAATCTTAAGATCAGAGTCTAATATTAAGTTCCTGGTATATTGAAGAACTCCTGTTATTATTCTTAATACTTTGAATTGAAATACTTGCACTTTATTAAATTTTGTCATTATATAAAGAAAACTTCGACATGTATTTAAAAAAAGTCCGACATGAAAGACTTAATCATGAGAAAATGATTCAAAACTGAGAGGAAAAGAAAGTGTTAAAAGATAGTAAGCTTTACCGACCCTCCTTCAAACAAAAAAAACAACTCAACACAATCATAACAGAAAAAATGAGGGCTGCCAGATCAAAAAATATAAAACTGGTATGGGAGTGAAATTGACAGCAGCAAGCTAACTTCGTAGCTTGTTCTTCAAAGACATGAACATGAAACAACTCAAGTGCTCCAATTAGGGCGAAAACTTAAGAAGAAAGAAGACTGAAATATCTGAGAACCGTTATACTATGTGATATGTTTGTATCAAGTAAACTGAAAAGTTGCACGTTTTAAACATCAGTTTAAGAAATTATTACTTATAGGAATGTCAAAAATTTAATTAGAAAAATTAAAAATTTATTGTAATTTCTAAATTAAATTTTATGATATTAAGAATTTTATCTATGACAATTAACTAAACGTATTATTTATTTTTGTTACAGAAAGCTTATCCATTCCGTATTCCAAAAACAATAATGGTAAATGCACCATCACACTTAGATACTCTAATGACAGTCACAAGGCCATTCATCAATGCCAAAGTTATGGCTAGAGTAAGTAACAATATTACGGTAGCTTACTTATAGTACTGCAATAATAAGTATTTCAGTAATAAGACATAAAGATTATTCCGGGTCATTGAAAAAGGTTGTATCCATTTTAAAAAATTACAGTTTAAAAACTAAGGGAGATAAAGTCATAATTATTTTTGTTTTAAACAGAAAATATTAAAGCTTATTTACATAGGTACCTTAATAAGTTTCTATATAAGCACCATTGGTTGCTCTGCATACATCTAAACGATAGTTGACCTCTGTACAGGTGCGCTGTGTTATGACACAGCGCACCTATCGAGTGTGACCGAAGCAACAGCAGTAGCAATTTGTTGTAAATGATTCATATTTTGAATCTTTTCACTATAGACATGGCTTTTAACATAACCCCAGAAGAAAAATTCAAGTTGGGTTAAATCTGGACTCCTTGGAGGCCAAAGCACAGGACCGGGCCACTCCGATCCATCAGTCAGGGAACCTTTCATTGAAGGCGTGGCGCACTGAAAGACTGAAATAAGGAGGCGCGCTGTCTTGTTGGCAAATTATGTAAATGTTTTTCAATTCAATTTGGTACAACTTTTGGTACAGTTGTACCAACAAAAAGACTTTAATATTTTATGTTTACAATAAAAAAAATTTATGACTTTATCTCCAGTAGTTTTTAAACTGTAATATTTTTTAAATGGACGCAACCTTTCTTGATGACCCGGAATAAGTGATGCTAAAAATGCATAACGTAACACACTTAACCAAATAAGATAATATTTAAATTAATTTTGTTTCTTCAATCGGTTTATTTTTCAAATTCTAACTACAGTCGGATGCACAACTGGTGATGTACTCATCAAAATACTCCTTTGATTTAATCATTTTTATTTGCTACCTGTAAATATTTAGTCTATATTCTTGTCATCCTTCTTCAGCAATCACTGGCTGCAATAGCAAAAATTAGTAACATTTCAAATAAATTATTATTTAAGTTACTAGTTAGCGTCATAGCAGCAGAATCCATATTAACGTAATTTTTTTTATGTTTATATGAAAAAACTTTTAAAATTTACCTTTTCACTGCTTCTTTTATTTCGATTTTTCAAGTACTTTCGCGGAGTGTACCGCTTCTTCAGGTAATGTATAGTTTAGGTAACATGTAGCTTCTAATAGAAACTATGTGTTATTACCTGAAGAAGCGGTGTAAAAGTGCTCGTAAAATCCAAGTAAAAGAGCAGTAAAAAGGTAAATTTTAAAAGTTTTTTCATATAAACATAAAAAATCATTACATTAATTTCCATTAGCTAGGGATGTACCCCTACTGTTTTTTTTCCAGAAACAGATAAAATTTCCTTTACCTGCACAGCTTAATATATAATCTTTAGATTACTTATGAAGTCTTAATAATAATACTTTTTTAGAACCTAGGACCAGGTACGTTCAGAAATGTATATCATAAATGTGAGTAATGTATATTCAAAGCAGTTTCAATAAATTTTAAAACTTAACCAAAAAACATACTGTCTTACACAAAGTTAAATAAATTTTGTATTGTACTAAACATTATAATATTTTGCAGGTTAAAATATTGAAAGAACCAACAAAAATGGCTGAAGAATTACCAAAAGAAATGGTTCCACAAGAATATGGTGGCACAGCACCCAACCTTGATGAATTAAATAGTGAGTTCTTTCAGTGGAATTATATTCAATATAGTTAATTAGTAAATTGCCTTCCTCTGCATTAATTAAGCATGGGGTTCTTTTTATTCAGCTGGAAACTACAAATTGTACTTTTTACAACTTTTTGTTTGCTAATTTACTTGCCCAGTTTGGTTTGTAATTATACATCCTACATGAAACAATTAATGCATTATTATAAATAAAATAATTCAATTTTGAAAGCACATACTATAAGACCTTCAATATATCTACAGCTTAATGGTACTTCAAACAAAAAGTAATAATATACAATTTGTTAGTTTCTTTGTATTGTACGTAGTACATTGAAAATATACAGACAATTTAATATTCATGAAACCAATTGCAATGTACATCCTGTGCATTGATGGATGTATGTAATTGAAATGTTAATTATTGTTGAAAAATTTATCATATCTTATACCAAAATTATTTTAAATATTGTGTTGTGAAGTAACAGGTCTACAAGTACGAAAATGCTATGAAAATGTGTTACATTATTTTGAAAGAAAAAGAAATAACACCTGTATATGACCTAACAATATTGAATTTCATTTATCATCTTCTTCTTTTACCTCTTCCATGTTTCCTTGGGTCAGGCTCAACACAACTTCTCTCCTCCATTGCTTTTTTGGCATTGGATCTTTTTCCCAATACATTCAATACATTCAATACATTCATTCACTTCACTTTTGGTCTTTTCCCCTCCATCTTTGGAGATGGACCTTTAGATACAACTGGTCAGCATAAAATCATATAATTACATAATTAATAATGATTAAAATTATTAATAACCTACAACTTTCTTTTCGGCAGTCTTACCTCCTCCATCCTACTGACCTGGTCAAATCATCTCAGCTTCATGTGACCATTGCCCCTTAACAGGCTGTCCATTTCCAATTGTTCCCTAATTACACCATTTCTTATTCTATCCCTTCTTGTTTCACTCAGCATACTCCACTTAAACTTCATCTCTGCTGCTTCGATTCTACCTTTTACTTGCTTTCCCCCAGTTCATGTCTCAACTGCATAAATCAAAATTTGCACAAAGTAATTGTACATAATTTTCTTACAACAATTAAGAAGTTCTTAAGAACTTCTTGATCCCAAACTCTGGGATCAACTTTCTTATCAGTTATAAATTTGATGACTCGCTTATATTTCTTTCAGTAAAACACTTTCCACTGAAAAACCTCAAATTTTAAGTTAAACTTAAACTTATAAGGTTTAATGTCGAATTTTGTTGCGTTACAAAATTCAAAATTTTTACAACATATTCTTTACATTCCTGTGTTTTATCTATGGGGTTGTGCAAATCTCACTTTTCCCTGCCAAAATGGGTTTATCTTGTCGCCAGATGAGTGATTGAAAATTATAAAAAATTATTTTCAAGTTTCAGCAACATTACTACCTCAGAAACTCAAAAGAGATTTTTGAGTAAATGTTTCCCACAAAAAAATTAGGTCTAATTAATGCAGCTCTTGAGATCTCTCTCCATATCATAATTGGGCACATTCAGCTTAACTTGGATTACATTACAAGGATATTTGTCTGATCAGTTCAAATGTCAATTAAGTTAGAAGCATTCTTAATCGCACTACAAAACTGAGAGCAACAGGTTTAGATCTGCGTCAATACGGATAGTGACTAACTCACATACCAATAAACACTTATCATGATCGTACTCAAAAAGAGTGCAGAATAAAGCCTTTCAAGTAATTTACCAGGATTCGGTAATACACTTGCAGCAACTTTATGTAGGATTTCTTCATTGTGAATCAATCGAGGCCAACTGAACTTTTATGGATTCACAACAATTCCTGTTATTTCAAATTTCTTATTTAAGTTTTGTAAATGTTGCCAAGTCGGTAATGGCACACTTGGAAACTTAACACTAAATTCATTAGAACTTCAGAAGTATTCTCATGATGCTTCCACCACAACTGTAGATTACAAACTTGTAGGTCTTTAGTGAACATTTTATAACACTACTACATGGAGATTAACTATAGGCAAACCCTAACAAACCAGTACTGGCTGATATAATAATCAAAGAAATGAACAAACCAACTTATCAAAAAAAAATCTAATTTCTAAGGGAAAATGACATACAAAACCGAGTAAAATAGAGGAAGGTTACCTAAAATTATCAAAAAATAGTTAAACATGTACAGAAGATAACAGAGTGTTCACAGCAGTGACTTATTGTAGTCTACAATAGCTGCAAATTGGTTCTCAAATAATTTGATTACATGGTACAAGGTAAGTTACATAGTAATAATAGTTTACCTAAATTCTATACTTTCTGGTTTCAGCTATCTGGAAAGACATTCTCATGAAGAACAAGGCATACTTTCAATCTGTTGATGATCTTAAAACAAACGAATCATTACGACTCGACAAGAAATACACCCAAACAGAATTTGGAGACAACGGATCATTTAGAAAACTGGCAGTCGATTAAGAATGTTAAAACTGAAAATGTTTTTTTGTACAAAATATTCACTATCATAATTGAATATCTATTAATACAACATGCTTTTTTACCATATTTCACTAGGCTGAGAAAGATGCTAGTTGTATAGCAGTGATTGAATTTTTTATTTCAATGGGCACAACCCAACAATAATTTTGTAGTTTCATCTTCAGTAAAAATTTATCCTATATACTTTTTTAATTTATTTGTCACCTGCGATGTTTATTTGCTATTTAAAAAAATCACAAGTAGTGAATTCAACTAAATTTAAATTAAATAGTAATCTCATAACAAGTTATTTATTTTTCTATTAAAACTATTGTTAATTTATTACTGGCCTTAAAATGTGTTAGTTACTACATAAAATTTGTAAATATATTTATTAGATTACAAAGATTAGAAAAGGCCAAAAACAATTTTTTTCTTTAAACATACCTAACTATTAACTTGTCTGTTAATAAATGAAACTTAACGTGTATTTAATTAAACTATAGAAAAAATAATTTTTATGAAAAACTAAATGTAGAACAATAAAAATCTGTGATGGTTATTTAATTATCTTTTGTATTGTTAGAAACTATTTGTTAAGCAATAAAATAAACAAAAAAAAAATACGTTCATTACTTATTTACTCATTAAGTTGCATGCATTACTTATTAAGTTGCATCAACAGCATGGTTATTGACAGCTACAGAGGGTTTTGACTTCTGACAATTTCCAGATTCTAGTCGGGAATCAAACCCGGGATCTCTACATTGTACGCTAGAGCACTAACCACTACGCTACAGAGGGTGGGTTGGCTGTTCAATCTTTGGATTTTTATTCCATTTAATTCAATCTTCTGTAATGAACAATCAAATTGTTGCGAAAGGAGCAGTCTTGTTACAATAACAAGACAGTGCTTTAACTTTCACATTGTTCACTCCTCTTAAAACCAATTTGTCTATTTAATCTGTTAACAACGTCTGAAAACAACAATATTTTGGCTATAGCCAACATTAATGTAATTTTACTTAACTTGGGCAAAAATAAAAATAAAGTATCATTGCACTAACAAAGATTTCAGCAATACTGAAACAATATTATCAAGTACTTAATAGTCCATTTCTGAAAACACAAAACATAATAAAATAATCTAAGCATTGAATATATCATTTAGAAAAGTGAATGTTAAAACTGAAAACGTTTTTTGCACAAAATATTCACAACCATAATATTACTAACTATCCTTTCAGACTCCTTGGAGACTTTCACATTTTGGATTTGTAGGATAGCTGCTACATCATTGATAAGGAATTGGATTCCT
This sequence comes from Catonia carolina, assembly GCA_035578175.1. Classification (NCBI taxonomy): domain Eukaryota; kingdom Metazoa; phylum Arthropoda; class Insecta; order Hemiptera; family Achilidae; genus Catonia; species Catonia carolina. Next base: position 334,480,451 of record JAQMRL010000001.1, read on the forward strand.
TATCTGCCATGGTAGGAGAAGGATTCCTTATCTGCCATAGTAAGTCAGAAGTTTTAAACTATAGATTGTAAAAATTTTAAAAAGCATTACTGAAGATGTATACAAGATAAATGAAACCGCTTAAAACATTGGTAAGTATTTACTGTCATATGATGGTTTAGAAATATGTATTTCAATTTTAAATAATATGGCTGTTGATAATCCTGCATAAGATGTTTGATAAAATAACATTTATATTTATGTTTAAACATGTAGTAACAGGATATAATTTTTATATTAAAAATATACCTAGTCAAACCAAAACTTTTGTATTGAAGGACAGGTTAACTGCTGCATATACAGTAGAATGGTTTGACACTTTCAACTGATATGTAATCAATGAAATAATGTAGCTTCTTAGGTAGATATATGCTTCAACAGTATAAAACTAACTCATTGATTGCTTCCTACCCCCGATGGCACATTCTCCTAAATAAAGGAACTTGTTTAAAATTATCACTTTCCTGACTCAGATTTTTTACGTAAAACAAGTTGTTGTTGTTTAGGTCAACCGCCGAAAGGCTGGTTTGAACCTCTAGAGGTTTTGCTAAGTAAAAACGAGGAGTGAGGTAGTTTACTATTGCCTTCCTCACCGAGTTGAAAGAGTATGCTTATCAGCATGCCAGGCCCTCTGAAAAGCACTTACTTTACAACCTACAAATGACACCTTCACTTCTTTCACCACAGGGTTTGGCTATATAGTAAAATTCATTACTCTCAGAGGAGATAACTCTGACTAGTGTCTTTTACATCTCTACTTCCTCTGTTCTTAAATAGTTCAGTCATACAATTGGCTGACTATATGATAAGAAACAGAACTATTTTTTGTAGCCCTGGAACCAACAGATTAAGTGCAATTAACTTAACACTCCACCTGCCCATTATGGGCATAAAAAGTTATGAACGAATATTAAGTTTAAGAGCGTAAAAATTATCAGTGTGCAATAAACTGCTCCTATACAGAGAGATGCTGAAACAAGTATGGATCGGCAGGATCCAACTAATCTTACTATTTTAAAGTCCCTTCAAAATAACATCTTGCAAAACATTTCTTAAGATGCACCTTGGTACATCAGGAATGCCAATCCAAGTTTGGAAGATTTTCAAAAAGACACAAAGAAAGATTCCACCAGTATAACAACATAGAGGCAATAAAGCAGCTAGACGTCAATAGTTATAGCTATTTACTAGTTCAAGGGTAAATAGTGACAGTGCAAACTGAGTTTTTTCTTTGTGATGGTGTTGAATTACGTGTTATTTTCAAAAACTAAACCTTTAAATTAGTATTTAAAACTTGTAATACAATAATCACTAGTTGGATATTATTTATTTATATCACCAATATACAAGGTGAATATTAAAAAATACAGTATTAAACAGGTTCATTGCAGCGGTCGCATTTATGTGGTTTATCGAACACTACCAGGTGACTGGCGGACACAAAAATGGCGCTGGTCTATGTTTTATTATCTCTTCTTTCTATGTTCAGGCAGGGTAAATTGTATTTCCTTTATTCGGGCAGTCCTAAAAAAAGGTTCATTCTATGCCAGTATGCAATCAGTTCTTGAACTGACGTCACGGAGTTCTTTTGACGGAATTTTAAAAACAATAATATTTACAATTTAATTTGAAGTTTTATAAGCAATTTTATTTGTTACTTATAAATTATTAGTTTTAAATGAAATATTTTTATGTATTATTTATTACATTATGCCCCGGCTGTATTGCGGGTGTCGGAGGACATACCAGACCCTCATGTTATCACTCTGCTAACTGCATTATTTTGAGAAATACTGTAAATCACAACAGGAATCACTATAAAATAGCCAGCACCCATGTTATTACGCTATTTATATTTTCTACAACGTCTTTTATTGAAGGTGTAGACCTCTCCATACAGCGATCTCAGCAACACATTCCTCTTCTTCCTCCGGCAAATTTTCGTTACATTGTAGAATGGAGTTTACAATATATTCGTCAGTCATGAAATGGGCAACGGGTATTCTTCTTAAACCCACTTATTGAGATCACTTGCACACAATTCTTGCCCAGTTGAATTTGACAGTTCCACAGCGTGTTTGTAGGTGAAAATATAAACATTTCCTGTTTCAGTGTCTTTTGTGTTACTCTGTGACAATATCGACCAACAATTTTTATTTATAGTAGAGCTCAAGCCTACATTACTCCATGCTGCCCCAGCACTGTATACAACACTTTTTTATGACTCAGTAAAAAATTCTGTTATGAAATTTCGAATTAACGATAGCGGTTAGTAGCTCTCGTCAGTAATAGGCTTTGAATGCCCAAATAACTCCTCGGCCTAATAGTTGGATCAAAGATTTTGCGTTCTTGGGTAAAAACATTGCAAATATTTTCCATCTTTATATTTCAGCAAGTCAGCAGACGGGTCAGCACACCAATTGTCACGAAGTAATAAAGCTTTTTCTTCCAATTTTCGAACTAGTAAATAATTTTTGATACAAGGCACAAATTCATCGTAATGTTGACTATTTCAAAGAATATATAATGGGTTTATATCCAATGCAGAAGTAGGATAACTAGCTTTTCATCATTCTCTTTTATTTAGATACTATATTTTTGTAGAGACAGGTTATATAATCCACTTTATATCCATATCCACAGTATATCAAACATTGTTATAGCAGGGTAGTACTGTATTAGGCTATATATATTTTTCGTAATTACATATATTAATTATATTATTTCATCTACATTGTTAAAATCATGTAAGAAAACTTAAGCATGCACACAATTTTTCAGTTTTTTAGTCATACTAATAATTTTATAAAAATTTATGTTATGACATTACTAGCAATACAATTACTCAATTACACAAAATTAATTGTCGTATATATTAAGAATGGCTAAAATAATTAAATTTTTGTATACAAATACAATGGCGTCAAGCCAGTTTATCATTGAAGTATTGCCCGGTCACAGTAAATGACCTTGCATCAACTGGGCCACATTAAACATGTCATAGATCAAGCCAACAGGTGAAACCTTTGAATAGGAAATTAGGTTATAGTAAATTATCACTAAAAGCTAGCAGTTATCTTCAATTAAAAAAAAGAAAGAAAGAAATTTATTACTCAACCAAAAACAGTGCTATGACACAAGAGCTAAGCTTACGCTGAGTGCCTAAAGTTTTGTACGTACTATATTTACCCATGATGTGGCCAGCGGTGGTAATTGAACCTGCAGGTATCTGCATCTCAGGTAATCACACCCACAACATGCCATTTGAAAAACTGATATTAATTGTAGTCAAAACAAACCAATCAAAATTGTATGGCAGCTGCCTTTTAAACTAACCACACAATGCAAAATGCAACAATGCAGCTCACCAAGCGACAATGATGGTTTGTGGGCAGCCGCATTGTAGTCCGAACACAAATATAAGATTTATATGTATTTTTATATTACATATACTGCTTGCTGTCAACTGCACGAATGACCAAATCGCAGGTGACTACATAGTTCATATGAGGCCAAAGGCAGACCCCAGTGACATGTACCATAATTTTACTTAAAGGATCAAAGGATGTTAAAAGAGTACTACACAATGATATTCAAACAATATATTTGTATTAATTATTTTCATAGTGGCATTTAATATTCTCCAGTAAGTACCAAAAAATACATGAAGTACACTATTTTGAAGTAGTAGTTTACAGATAACATATTAAATTAGTCATTCATATTAGATGACTTATAAGACAATATCAAAATACACAGATTTTTCTTATAAAAATGTGTAAAATGAATATAATTTATTGAATAACTTTTTCTCACAATTTTCAAAAGAAAAATTATATTTATTCATATTAAAATATCCAAAATGTTAACAAAATTTGTTTGAAATGCCACATTATAAAAAAAGTTGTAAATAATTATTTGTATTTTACAAATACACCTGAGATAATGACACAATTTTTTTTTATTACATTCATGATCCCAAATATTAAAAAACATAAATACAATCCAAGGCAGTCAATTGAAGAATCGAACCAGCGATCTCCTGAACAGTAGTTTACAATAAGAATCTACTATACCACCTAGATTATAATAAACAAATTTATAAGAATAAAATCTGTATACAGAATATAGAATATATTGTCCTGTATTCATAAGAATTTAAAAATAATGACTACACTATCTACATTTTAGTTTCAAATGAGATTTTTTTAAAAAATCTGTTTATTTCTTATAATTAATAAAGTTAGTTACGGTAATAAAATATACATTACTTGTATAATTTAATTGCCATAATTTTTAAAATATACAAATAAATTATTACTTAATTAACTAATCAACTGATTTTTTAGATCACTGATAACCATTGGTGATTAACACACAGTAAATTAATAAAAATATCAATTTACTAATAATGTTAATATATGATGAAAGCACAAAGGATTTGATTAATCAATAAAATTTGAAAACCAATTTATATTATCAGCAAAGGAATTTCAAATGACAATGGTACAATGCAAGTTTTCATTTTCCATTGAATGTAATATTTAAAAAGACGAGAGAATTGTCTCTCAAATCCCTTCAACTAAAATTTACAGCTAACTAAACATTTTCTTTGGCAACAGTATTAAATATAATTTAATTGTAGATCAACATTCATACTTACAAAAACCAAATAGAAAATCATATTTTTAAAACACGTTAAAAAGTTTATAACAAAATATTATTCTATTACATGCTTAAATATTTATTTAAATTGATTATTCTTGTACAGAATATGATTTTTAATCACATGTAATAAATAAACATTTTAAAAATACAAACGCTTAATAAAGTCTGCTGATCTAAGTATCAAACGAAGAATGGTAAAGAAACATAAAAAAAAACAGTATAAATAGCTTGTTCACTGGAATAAGAGACAACACTCTCACCAAACAAATGAATTAGATTGAAAGGTACAAAAGCAAGATTTTAAAATGAAGTGTAATAACTATAAGAGATAAAATTCCCAAGAAAAAACAACACAGTAGTACATTAATTACCTGAAAGAAGTCCTGGACTTAATATACGAAGATTAACATTTTAAAAAACTAACAATCTCTCATTACAATAACTATCTTGTGCCCTTTGGTACAATTTTTTTTCTGACTAATTTTAAAACCAGTACTTGCAGCTAGATTAATGCTAATGAGACTAATAATGATTACACTATAACATGAAATAATTAGTAAAAATTGCTTCAACTTTCAGATAACCAATGAACTACCGCGTGTGTAACACAATGACAAATATTACAGATACAATAAGTTAAATAATGATTAAATGTACGTAACAACTAAAAACAATTCAGTTAGTGTTCTGTCACAACGATACACAATTAAAATAATAAATTAACTAAAAACCCAGTTACACTTCCAAATATCATCATAAACAATTAATTACTTAGATTTTTTTAAACAAACTGTGGTTAAATTGAAATTAAACAATAAGTTTCAACAGCAATTTTAATTACCAACTTTTTAAAATTGTAGGGAGTTTAATGGTAAGTACAGATTCTGCGGAATTATTTAACAGTAAATACTAAGATATTAATAATAGATAGATCAGGTACCAGAGAAGAAGAGTAGAACGCACTTAACTCAAAATGGCATCATAGTACTCGGAAAACCACGCACCTATTACATCAGTGTAACCATGTTAGGTTATTTATATCACAGTTGGCTTTTTTAATATACACGATACAATATTCATAACCTCAAAATAGGAACACATAGAGTTTTCAGTTCACTTTGCTGCCTACTTTTTTGTGAATGAAAAATTTTTATATTAAAAGAAATTAACTGATCTATTATGCAAAGTTAAAAAATTATAACAAGTAATAATTCCAAACTTTATATTCTGTCTACCTGGACATAACTCCGAACATATACTGCACCCAACAAAAAATTAAAATTACAAAAATCAAAAATAGTTTTATAAAATAACAAACTGCCCGCAGTAAATATAATAGAACTGATTTCCAAACCACTTAAGAACCCACTACTGAACATACAATTACTCATCTGTCCAGTAAAACAGAACAAAATTAATTCTAACAGTAGGCAGATAAAATCATTATATCATTAAGTAGACTTTAATACCCTAACAGAAACTTTCACTAAATCCACATTTTATGTTAAAAAATCCATTAATTTTCCTAAGAAAAAATGTCTGGTCCAATTTCAAGATGTTAACTCCCAGCTGTTATGATACTAATAGGAAATGTAACCAATTACAAATTAAAAAACACAAATTTTTACTTAACAGCAGACCACTTGCAAACTAACTCCAGTTCATCCAACTCTACAGGTTAACTGAGGAACCAATTACCCACACCCTTTATTTACAAAAAAAAAATAACAATACAGTTAAAACTTTGGTAGAGTATTTTTTTTTAAATCAAATTTTTAACAATTTACCTGTCTGTCTTGACTGAAAAGTTAGGCAAGTTAGGCATCGGCTGCATAACATACCAATTTATATAACAACATTAAATTAATTATAGAAGTTAAGATGACTTCTAAATAAATAAATAAAAATTATTTACAAAAATAAAATATATTTATAAAACAGTTAATAAAAGAATTAAATATGTATATGAATACAAAAATAAATAATTTTACTAAAATGGAAAATTCATTTAACTGAAAAATACAAAGAGTGTTCATTTTCTCATAGTTGAATTGTACTAACAAGAAAAAAATTTCAAAATAAAAATAAAAGATAAATTTTGCAAAACAACAATCACATCATTAACTAATTACGTATAAGATTTCAGGTTAAATAAATAAATGAACTAAAATAATAGGCTATTTTATTATTCTCAGGAAAATACAGTAACAGTGCCATTTTTGACAAGTACAAATATTATAATTTATATTGTCATGTTTATAGTTCTACGCTGTATCACATAACTGCTATTCTCTTATCTCTATTTTTTGCACGTGATATACTGCGTGCCTTGAAGTTTGCTGCATTCATTAAATGCTGTAACAAAAGAAAATTATTGTCAACAATAACCTATTATCAAGATAAAATTGCTAAAAACAAATGAAGAACCGACTGGATGAAGGCACGACCAGGTGTGGCAATTAAGTTACGGGAATTTAGTTATAACTCGGGAATTGGCAACACTGCATAGTTTGTAAACATATGACTGGAAATTCTTTTGTTGCAGTCAAAGTTAGAAGTCGTCAGCGCGTTTGGTTTGTGTTATATCCATGTTTTTCAAAAGTAATTTTTTTAGTAGCGTCGTGAAAATGATTGACTCACATTACAAGCGAGGTTAGTGAGGATTAGTTATCCCGCATTTAGAGATTGGATGAGTTGGGTAGTCACTAGATGAGACCTGAATATTTGAGTATGACCCCGAGACTCGTAAACAAAGTCAGCAGTGAATGGAAAAGGGTGGGGAGCAGCCAACAAAAGTGAGGATGTCCAATATGCGATTGAAGGCAATTTTAACTGGTTTTTTTGATATTCGCGCCATCATTCATCTTAAATATGTTCCTGCCAGCCAGACAAAGACTGGACAGTTCTATGTTGCTTCCTGGAGCAGCTGCAAGCACGCATTTTACGTGTGCAGCCCGAACTCACCAAGAATGGCTGGATCTTGCACCACGACAATGCACCCGGTCCATTAGTTGTTCATAGTGCAAGACAATTTTTTGGCGAAAAAAGGCATTCCAACGTTGCCGCCCCCACCCCTGATATCACCCCCTGCAACTTCTTCTTATTTCCCAAGATGAAGTCGCACCTCAAAGGAACTCATCATGGTGGTGTAAAGGTCAAGGAAGCTGTAACCACAGTGCTGAATGGAGCAACTTTGGAGGATTAACAAAGGTGTTTCCAATTGTGGGAGCAATGTTGGAATCATCTTGTACAGTTAGAGGGACACTATTGTAAAGGTCGATAATAAAATTTTGCTCGTAACTTAATGTGCTAGTGTTTTATTGACAAATTCCCGGAACTTAATAGCCACACCTCGTATATAACACAAACAAAAATATTGAGATTTTGTGACTGATGAAGATGTTAGGTGAATATTTAGTTACGTAGATGACATGGGCAAGTCCATCTACAGTTTAAGGAAATACTAGAGGATAAAGGGGCTTACGTAAGCCTACTGCTTAATTTTATATTTTGTATTGGAAAAAGGTGTTGAGATCACTTAAAATCTACTTTTCCTGGAAGTTATTACAATATTGTAGACATTCTTTTTAGAATAACAAAACTCAACTGCAGTAATAAACATGTACCATCTTCACCAGTAACAGTTTTAATTTTTTTTTATATCTATCATGAAAAATTCTGTCTAGTATTTTTGAAATAACATTTACTTAATAGGAGACAAGGTAAAATAAATACACATTTTTATTTTAGTCTATGGTGAGTTATAAAACAATGGATATTATCATAATGAGGTTATCTGCACTTAGCCAAGTCCCTTCAACCATGGTTGTCACCAACTAGTTCTGTTTCCTGCTAACAACTTAATTTCTTGATAGTTCATACCCCCTTTGAACTCTTGTAATTTATAATTAGAAAAAAGATATTGAAGAGTAGTATTGAAAATTAAAATCTGAAAATTTTTAATTTCATAATGCTAACTTTCATGAAATTTCTCTCAAAACTACATTTTTTACATAGTAGCAAAACTTACATAGTACAAAGCTGCAAAAATTGTAACAAATAAAACTTTAATTATTCAGTGGTATTCTCACAAAGAAAATGATAAATTATAATATAATTTTACACACAAAAAAATAATATTAACTTAAAAACAATGTTCATAATTACATTAACTCATTAGGTGTATATTTTAATATAAGGTTGGGCTTTAGGCTGTCATAATTATAACAAAAAAATTTCATAACTACATAAAATTGTCAAAAATTTTCTTTGATATGACTTATTTCAATAATTTACAAAGAAACATTTTAAAATATATTACTATCATTGGTATAATTTATTATTTAAAGTAGGTAAATAAATCAAATAGTAATAAAAAAATAAGATAAATAGATTAAGAAGACAACTTGCACAGTAAAACTGTACTTTCTATTAGATTTTAGTATAAACTAAATACTAACAAGATGTATGTATTAAAACAAAGATCTGCATTACTAACTATAAATATAAATTTTAATTAAGTTAAATCATTCTTCACATTTCACGTATTGAACCAATACTATAAAAAAGTGCTGTGGGTTTTTATTGTACAGAAAAGGAGTACAAATTTAAATAGGCCTCTATAATATGGTTTTCTAATGATAAATGTACCTGCCTTATATCTGAATAACAGGTTTCATGGCAAATACAACTGATTAAACAACCAAGAAAAATGTAACATCAATAAAACATGATTCGGAGATATAAAGGACAAATGTAGTATTTAAAAAAATACACAATTATTAATTATTAAAAAATATTAACAAATAAGATACTGGAGGTAGATAAAGACAATAATTCATGTGCACAGTTAGCATTTTCAAGTAAAGAAGAGAAAAGATTGGAAGAGGCACCCGAGACATGGACGGGGGAAGAAGATAGAAAGAAGAATCCAGGCAGCAGTGATGAAGTTCAAGAGTATGCTAGGGAAGACAAGACGGGATAAAATAAGAAATGATATAATTAGGGAACACATAGAAATGGGTAGCCTGTTAAGGAATGTTAGGCAGACAAAGCCAAGATGGTTTGGCCATGTCGGTAGGATGGAGGAGGAAAGACTACCGAAAAGGATGCTGTACTTGAAGAGCGAGGGAAAAACCACGAGTGAAGTGGATGGGTTAGGTTATAAATGAATTACGGAAAAGATGTGATGCCACAAGAGCAGTACAGGAGAGATTGTTCAGTAATAGAGAGAAGTGGAGACGAGTTGTGTTAGGCCTAACCCAAGGAAACTTAGAAAATGGATAAAGAAGATGATGTACCACTGAAAACTAGATTTGATTTTTCCAGCCAAGTAAAAACCATTTTAATATTCCTTATAGGTTACATTTATGACAATTCAAACATAGACAAAAATTTTTTAAATTCTAAAAATGATCCCATTTTTTAACCCCAGCACTGTGTTAACAAATAATTGTATAGAATTTAGCAACTTACTCTTTCAAGTTTTGATTGTTTATTAAGTGAAATGTTTAATGGTGATATTTTCTCCCCAAGTTCAAGGATATCTCTCAACAAATCATTTTCTGTTAGATGAAGATTTAGTCCAGGTCCAAGTATCTATTTGTAAAATAAAACAAAAAATACAATTTTCATTACAAAACAAAAATATTAAAAATATATTTATTATTTACTAAAAGAAATATAATAAGGGTTTTTACTGCAAACACTATATTTCTAAAATAACTATCTAAAATATTTAAATGTCTTTAGTTTTCAAAAGGTGAAAGTGACAAAAACAGACTAATTTTAACATTTATCGCAATATTGCTAAAACAATAATTTTAAAAATATTTGAAGTTCTTAACAATTCAGAATAAATAATTACAGATTTTTTTTTAATTAACATGTATTAATATATAAATAAGTAATTTTAGGTAAAATGGTTTACCAAAAAATAACTGGATGGAATTTAAAAACGTTTTGAAAATTTCTCAGCATTTTGTGCACTTTTACAAAGAAAAACCAATAAACATAAATATTATCTTTAGCAGCGTATGTACGAGGTGTGTTCAAAAAATAACGGAAATTTATAAATTTCGCGGGTTTGGATAGTCCGATTGTAAAAATTGATTTTTTATTATGTTGGTACACATGCCCCTGACGTACGATAAAATTTTCAACAATATTCATTGCTTAGTTCTTTAAGTGGAAGCCGCTAAGGTTAGACGTGTTTTTCGAGCACTGCTATTTTTATTTGTTAAAAAAAATGGATCAAAGAATTTGTTTTAAATTTTGCGTGAAAAATGAAATAAAGTGTAATAAAGTGTGTGAAATGTTAACAAAGGTATATGGTGAGTCTGCTATGAGTAAAACAAGAATTTACGTGTGGTATAAGCGTTTCCAAGATGGCCGCGAAAACGTTGAAGATGACGAACGACCCGGACGTCCAAGCACATCAACAACTGATGAAAACGTGAAAAAAGTGAAAGAAATGGTTATGAACGATTGCCGAATCACAATCAGAGAAGTCAGTGATGATGTTGGCATATCGATTGGCTCATGCCATGAAATTTTTTCGGATGTTTTGGGTATGAAACGTGTGGCAGCAAAATTTGTTCCAAAATTGTTGAATTTCGAACAAAAACAGCGGCGAATGGAAGTTGCTCAGGAGTCACTAAATGAAGTCGACAACGAGGCGGATCTACTCAAACGTGTTATAACAGGTGACAAACAAGGGTTTACGGATACGATGTCGAAACTAAGGCTCAATCGTCCCAGTGGAGGCATTCTGGATCGCCAAGACCGAAAAAGGTTCGACAAGTGCGGTCAAATGTGAAGGTTATGCTCACTGTGTTCTTCGATTTTAATGGCATAGTGCATCATGAATTCATGCCACAAAGTCAAACAATCAATAAGGAGTACTACCTACAAGTTCAATGCCGTTTGCGTGAAGCAATCCGAAAAAAAACGCCCAGATTTGTGGCAAAACAATTCATGGCTTTTGCATCACGATAATGCACCTGCTCACACTTCATTGCTTGTTCGTGAATTTTTGGCCAAAAACAAACCTGTAACGATGCCCCAGCCTCCATATTCGCCAGACATGGCTCCACGTGACTTTTTTCTATTTCCAAAAATAAAGAGAACATTAAAAGGCTGTCGTTTTACAAGCATAGATGACATAAAAGCAAATCGGTGAAAGAGCTAAAAGCTATCACAAAGATCGAGTTTCAGAAGTGTTTCGAGGATTGGAAAAAGTGTTGGCACAAGTGTATTGCATGCGAAGGGGACTACTTTGAAGGCGACAATATTAATGTAGATGAATAAATAAATATTTTTTTCAAAAAACGAAAATTCCCGTTATTTTTTTAACAAACCTCGTGTATACAGATACACACTAACATCAATGCTAATAATGAAGAACTTCTTTTGAAGTAAATAACGTACACAACAAATTTCAATCAATAACAATGTATTTAAACTACACAGATTATCATATCGTGTTTTCAGCATTTATAAATTTATTTACATTGTAACAATTTATTTTAAATGGTAATATTTTTCCTTCGGCAGTAATTAATCTAAAATAAATTTAACTAACCTTTTCATAGCCAGTTTATTACAGATAATTTTTAGTTTCTAATACTGTTTGAAATGCTACAAAAAAATAATTGAACAGCTGATAAATCAAACGTACCTGACAAAATGCATCATACTGTTTTTTACGACTCCACGTATCTAATGACAACATTTCCTGGCCAAATTTAATCTGTATGTTAGGTGGCTCATCTTCCTAAAGAAACAATTGAAACACAATTAGAATTTAACAATTCTACAAAAAAAATCTTGATTCAATACAGCTAATTCACAAAATAGTAAAGTAATTTGCAACCACATTAAAACTACTGATTGAAATTTTAAAAACTCTGGCAAGAAACGCTAACACGACTTTCTTTAGCCAAAGTAAATAATGAAAAATATAACCTATGTTTAATCATGATTAAATACAGTAGTATCTGTTTAATACACTCACAGCTAAAACGATTTTCTCCTTAAAACACGGTGTACATTAAGTCCCTTGATTAATAAGGTAAAACTTGTGTATATGTTTCCACTTAACACACATTAAATCCTGCCTAATACGCGATCAAAATTGATTATTTTAAAAATAAATAATGGAAATTCATTTTTAGTTACAGTATTTATGTACGTTTGTATTAGTGGTGTTATTTGTTTTTTTTTTTTTACTTAAACGTGATGTTCAGAAAAAGGTATGTATCTTTATGTATATTTATGTACTACATAAATAACCTATACATTTATTTGTATATAACCTATATGTAATTACTGTAATTAATATTTTCTCATATAACGCAATATATTAAAACATTAATACTTTTCTGCCTTCAATAATGATTTATTTAAAAAAGCACTCTCTTAAGATTGTCTAGGCCACTTCTCGGCTAAGACGATTTATTGTTTAAGATGCTAATTTGTGTTGAACCCAAGAAAATCGTATTAAGCGGATTATACTGTAATGTAATATGAAAAAATAACCATAATTTTAATCATGAGTGAATGGCCCAAAATGAAAATCAACCTCTGTAGAATAAAAAAAAAATACAGAAACATACAGACATACAAAAACTAAGCCCAGTAGAAAGAAACGCTTAAAATAAAAGTTGTAGGTTTTTAATTTTCTACAACTTTGATTAATGTACTCTTTACCTAAAGTGCATATTAGGACCGCAATCTAAAGAAAAACTTTTTTTACTACGAGAGTAGAGCCTCGTGGTAATTTCAGCAGACATGGCCCTTACCCTATCTCGCAGGGAATAAAAAATTTAGTTAGAGAAGATTTTAAAAAAAATTGTTAAGCCATTTTTGAGAAAACTGCAAAAAAGTTAAGAATCTCGCGAATAAACTACTACTTCTAGTCCGCCGATTTTGATAAAAATGTTTGTATTGGGTCCCTTCATGGTATTAAGTTTTAAGTTTCAACTAGTATTTGCAATATTCCAGTTTTGAGATATTTTGCTCACACACATACACACAGAAAAATCACTAAAAACAAGTTTTTTTTGGTTCAGGGGACTTTTGAAAACATGTATTTCCGGAAAATTGATTTCAAAAAATCAATATGAAAAAAATCCTTTCCTTCCCCATATATTCATATAGGCAAGAACAAGTAATAAACTTGAGATTTAAATTGAACAGAAACTGACAGTCTGTTTCCAAATCAATCACATGTATTAGTTGTCAATTATGAATAAATTAAGTGAAACATGTTATAAAGGCTCCATTATCTTAATATTACTTAACTGAAAAACAACACTGCAGAGACTAAAGTACGGTCCTTTTTGATCAGAAGTTCACATAACTAATTACTATATACACTATTTGGGGATTTCACATCTTTTTAACTAAAAAAAATTGATTTTGTTTTAATTAAAAACATCATGATCATTTACCTCAACAAAACGCAGAATATCCCTGAAAGTAGAACGCTGTGTTTTACGATCCTTTTTAGCACGGTACTTGTGAGAATCAGTTGCAAGAGCTCTCAATTTTACAATAAGAGAATCGGTGGCTTCCCATTCATAATCTTCATCAAACAGTCTACCTTGTTCTAACATAAGTGTTATTGCTTCACCAGCAGCCATTCTAACTTCCAAGTGACTTGAATCTAACAGACCTGAGAGCTGAGATACACTCCTGCAATAGCAAATATCACAACGTAAAAACTAACTGAAAAGAAAATAAGAATTCCTTTTCACAACATTAACATATTAAAATAATACAAACTATAAAAAGTTATGATTAGAAGTAACAAATTCAACATAACCGCAATAATATGCTTTACATAATATGTTTACACGAACATATATTAACAGTTATATAAAGATTTCATAAATTTTTAACAAATTTGTAGACAAAGTCCATTCGTTTTTATTTATTTATATATAAAATTCAGAATAAACTTTATAATTTATAGTTTTATTATCTTTTAATATTCCTTCAGCCATTCCGAAAGTATAATACTGCCATACATTTAAAAACATGATATGCCTCCGTCATTAGTAGCACAACAAATAAGCTTATAAAAAATTTAAACAATTATATAAGAAATTAAAACAAGATTAATAAAACTTGTTAACAAATGTCAACATTTTCCTGTACCTTTACAAACTAGAGCTAGTAATTTTTGACATATTCTCTTCATCAGAATTATAATCTGAAATATGTCCTTCACTTTTCATTACTTTGAGGTCATCAGTAACTCTAACTTAACTTTATAATTGGGAAAAAATACAACCAAACAAAATCACGTGCCCAAATAAAAATGTATATGATTGAACACAATTTTATTAAAAAATACACACTGCATAATACTTCTTTATAGTACAGTTAATAATAAATATTTTTTATCATATGTAATTCACATTAACTAATTACTAATTATAAATAACGAATTAAATAACCAATTTAATTATTATTAATAAATAATTAATTTTCACATTAACTAATTACTCAAAATACTAATTATTTGTTTTTTTCTTTAAATAGACATCGGGAACAGTACATTAGTGAAAATGACCCATTTGACTACTGCTTTTGGCTGTATTATTTGACATGGATTAGGCATGAGTTTGAACAGGGATCCCCAGAGTAGAATTTTTTAACGGATGACTGTTTGCAGATAAAATATAAATTACATTTTATAATTACAGTAGTATCTTAATTCCATTGTAATGACTGAAAGGTGTCCACGTTATATCAAGGAAATTTATATTGTAGGTACAATTACATTACGACACACGGTATTATAATAAAATCCACTTTATTCATCACTGAAAGTACATAAACTAAAAATTTTAGGTTATGTACTTTCAGTATTAAGTACTTTCTTACTGTATTTAATACAGTATTGTATGTACATTTACTATTTTAAGATAGTATACACAATAACAATTTGGTACAGTATAGTACGATATTACATTAATACATCTGCCCCAAAATTTATTAAGCCAGAATTTAACTAAAAAAACGTTAATTTTTAGTACACAGAACCAAGAAGTGAAAAATCATGTAATACAATGACAGGCACAATAAACTGCTATTTTGCCAAACATCATTTTCAACTATGATTGTCAATGGGTATTTCAGCATTTAAAATTGTTGAGCTGTCTGGAATAAGCAGAACTACTGTATTGACTAATTATACACAATATACATACGTAACACACATTAGCAACAATTAACAATTTAATAACAATTAATTTTTACTTTCACTTGCCCTACTAGAATATATAAAGAAGGAAAGTATTGTTAGTATGTTGATTTTTCAAAATTGAGTTGTTACTGGAAATAAATGTTTTCACTTCCCCTGAACCCCAAAAAAAAATTTTTTTAGCGATTGGTCTGAGTGAGTGTGTGTGAACAAGACCTCAAGAACAGATTATCACATTAAGTTGAAACTTGGAACTTACGCTAAGTACCACTAGGGGACTCGACACGAATATTGGATTAATAGGAAGGAGTAGTTTATTTCTGTGATTTTTTTACTTTTTACGATTTTCTCAGAAACAACTCCTATTAATGGAAACGACTCATAATTTAAAATGGGCTCAATTGCTAATTTTATATGCTCTACAGGAAAGGGTAAGCACCATGTCTGGCTGAAATGTTCTTGGGGGGGTCTATGTTCTCGTGGTAAAAAATGTTTTTTTTTTAAGATTACAGTCTTGATACGAATTTTAGGGCAAAAATGTATAAAGTTAAAGTAGTAAAAACTTAAAAAACCTACTACTTTTAATTAAAATGTTTTTTCTAATGATTTTCTGTATTTTACTCAATATCAGTGAAACTGTTTTTTTTTAAGATTGCAGCCTTACTATGCATTTTGTGACAAAAGTGTACGTAATTAAAGTTACAAACAAATAAAGGAATCTACAACTTTTATTTCAAGCAATTTTTTCTACAGAGCACAGTTTAGCATAAATTAGGGATATCCATATTTTTAAGTTCTAAAGAGGTTGATTTTCATATAGCGTAATTAACTCATAATTAAAATTTGGTTAAGTAATTCATTATTTACTAAAAATTAAACATTATTTTTCATTATTTACATTGGCAAGAGAAAGTGATAGTTTCACACCAGATTTTTTTAAATAATAGGCACATAGTAGGTAAATCAAAAATGACGAAGTATAATCAGTCCTCACTATCACATCTACGGCAGAAGATAATAACTTCTTCTTCTTTTAGTGCGCTATCCGTTTCGGATGTTGGCGACCAGCATGGCAATTCTCACTTTGCTGACAGCAATACGGAAAAGTTCAGCAGATGTCTTTCCGGTCCATTCCCTGAGGTTGTGTAGCCAGGATATTCTAATATAATTTTATATAAAAGGATAGATAATATAAAAAAAGCTAATTACGAAACTCACGGTAAAGATGTATTTCCATGAATATCAAGTATAGTAAGTAAAAGACTCCAAGCAGATAATGCAGCAGCATGCAGAGCAGCAACTTCCGGCAAGATGTTAGGCACACTACCATCTCCTTTGGGGTATGAAGCTGCAAACACCTGTTGTAACGTTCGCATTGTTTCTACCAAAGTATCGGTATTGCCAAGATAGCTCAATACACCCAAAGCCCAACAGCACTGAAAAATGTACAGGACAATTAAAAGTAATGTTGGAATCTATCCCAAAAATCCTAAAAAAACTACATTTTGTAATTACCTAATACTACAAAAACCTAATTTGACACTGAATTCAATAATATAAAATCCATGAGAGCTTGTCCGTAATTCATTGACAACTTTTTGTTTTTAAGTACAATATATTAATATGATACAGCATAATACTAAACATTCAAATTCACGTACAAAACATTAAAACATAATTTAAAATTCTAGACTGTGTTCTATAAATTAGTGGTAATTTTGTGTGTGATGAAAACACACAAAATTATTTTGTGTTTGCAACGAAATAACAAGATAATTTCAAGGTTTAGCGATACAAACAGTGGCGTAGCCAGGATTTGCTTTCGGGGGGGGTCTAACGGGGGTCTAACTACCCCTCCTCCCTACCACACTCTTTTCACTCCGAGTGACTCACTCGCCACACGCACGCGTGAACTGTGAACAGGTGGAGGTGGACTACTGTATTGCCTACAAATAATGCTGTCACCTTAACAATTCGTTGTCTCGCTTAGTTTGTAATTTAAAAACCATCCTTTGAGAAATAAGGAATGAGGATAGCTTGCTTACTCAACATACTGAAAATGATGTCAAAAAACGTTATTCCGAAAATTTCGGGGGGGGTCCGGACCCACCGGACCCCCCCCTGGCTACGCCACTGGATACAAATTTATAATTGTAACTTGCATTTTTAAAGGAAGCCATTTTACGAACGAATCCAAGATTCAACAATATACAAACATTTTAAAAGTCACAAGATGAATTTAATAAAAGACACTAACTTTAGTAACAAACTGTCAATAATTAACAAACACTTATATAACAATATTTTATTTATTTAAAAAAACACTATAAATCCAATTCTAAAATTACATAAATACCGAAGTTAGGATCACATCAGCGTGCTGGACCATAAACCAGTCAAGGTGACAGTTGGGGGTGTAATTTGCTGATGAAATTTTGAATATTTTACAGACAAATAGTAAGTTGTTTTTAAGTAATAATTTTAGACATGCAGTAAATTTCCAAGAGGGAAACTGGGGATGCATATTTTTTTAATTCATGAAAACAAGTTATTGGAAGGAAAATTATAATACGGAATGAGATTCACACTAAAGGAATCGGAAACATTCATTATACTAACATAGCGTCAAACTAAAAAAAAAACTGAGAAATAATTTCAATGGAAATACCAGCAGTTCAATTTAAGTAACGTACAATCTAATTACACTAATTCTCATAAATTTTAAATTCTTTTTACATTCTCATCATTATTTTTCACTCGTTATTCTGTATAAAATTTCATTGTGTTAAATCCAGTAATCTGATGGTCATTTGTTTTATTTTATACATTTTTTTAATTTAATCTATTCAAATTTATTCAATAAACAAAGTTACATTATTAATTGAATTCAATTTTGTTTTCTTTAATTTTAGTAATATTTATGTTAAATTTTCATAGACAGGTATTTTCTGAGCAGTATTCGTTTAAAGGCTAACATTTTGTTAAGTTACATTTGGCACACCTACCAACTTTTAGTTGGAAAAAAAACTTGTTGCAACTTCCATTTAAGTATATATTTACTGAGTTAAAATTTAATGAATTCACTTCGAGGAATCTCGTATTTGGGAGGAGAAAATATCAAATGAGTGCTAATTTACCACAAAGATACTCTTTGCTATTTCTGTAGCTTACTGGGAGAGTACTTAACTTTATTTTATTGCAAAGCCCAGTTTTCCCTGTTAATAAAATGTTTATACCATATAAATTCATGGTTACTATTAACACCCACTGATGCAACATTAAATATATTTAAAAAAATAAGATACTATTCTTCAACATAATAGATTTTTTGATTTTTGATTTTAAAAATTTTTATACTAATCTAAAAATTTTAACGTATTTAATTTCAATTTTTGTTTAATTTATATACTCTGATGATGGATCAAGTGAAACAAGAATGTTAAAAATATAATCTTGGAAAAAAACAAATAATAACAGCAAATGTAAACGGTTAGTAAAAGTTATAATAATATTTTTACAATAGAATTAATTATAGGCTGTGCGATGCATCACAAGGATTTACTAGAATATACATGACTAACACATTAGGTATGTATTTACAGTTTTATAGTTAAGTTTATTACGCATTTAACTAAGTTTTGTATTTAAATTGTCAAATTTATATCACAAAAATAACTAAATCTACAGTTTATACGCAACTAATAAAGATCTGCAGGAAAAAACAACACGACTCAAAAATTGTTTATCAAAGTAAAATTGATAATGAGTTTTTAACGAGTATTTAATGGTTTAATTAAGACAATACTGACTGATACGAGACTATATATATAGTATAGTTGGTAACACACCAGAACAGCTTAGATAAAGTGAACATATCTTTAACACACATTGCTGTACCTAAAAACTACATCTGAATTGCATAACTAATTTAAATACTATAAGCAATTTTAATTTACAGGACACTTGTAAACATGCATACAAACAGAAAGAAATTTATGAGTTAAAAAAAATACAAACAGAAATTACCTACCTTTGATCTACCTACTGCAGACATGGAATTATCATTAACGATGAATAAAAGAAGGGGAATAAGATCCTGACAAGTCTGATCAGTCATTTCACTTGCACCAAGTTGGACACAAAGTAGTGTAGCTAACTGAGCAGCACTAGCCTGCTCTGCACCACGGCCTTTCTTCAAACACCTTTCAATTCCATCACACAATGTCATTCTCCTGTAAACAAATGATTAACAGTATTTAATTAGACAAGAATACATGAAAAAATAAATTACCATAACAAAAATAAATGTTGTGAATAAATTGTTCATAAATGTTTTTTATGAACAAAGATAATGTGGTAAATACATCACTTGTAACTTTATATAGATTTCAAAAAATTTACGCAAGATTTCTATTTATCTAATAGTTCCTAAACAAAGATAAACCTACAAAAAAGATAAACAAAGATTCCTACAAATCACAGATATACTTTGCAACCAAAATAAAATAAATTAAAATATAAAATAACTTTGGTCTTCTAAAAATAGAATGCAAGGTTCAAACTGTTATTTTGAAAAACATATTTTAAGAACTTAATAGTTTATTAAATCACCGTATATTACAAAAAAAATTATCAATATGTTCTAGGAGCAAGAAAGACATACTATTTCTTGAGCACACTTCAGGTATGAGGTGAAAAATTTAAAGGTTCTATAAAGTAACACAAAATATTTTAAATTTTTTATCTGGGAAAGGAATCATGATTTTATCATGAAATACATGATTATTGATGCTAGCATTTTTCAAGAAACGAGGCACTCAACTGGCAGAACGGATAGTGATAGAATTTAGTAAAACAGCTCAAATATACAAATAATGCCAAATAATGTTAAAAGTTTTAGTCAATAAATACACAGTGATTTTAATAGATAAAAATGTAATCTCTTCAAAATACAACAACATTATTTTAATAACAAAGAATTTAATCCTCATCAACGGACTATTGGTGGATGACTATCAACGTACACCCAGGATATCATATGGATTAATTAGTCATGACTAAAGTAACAATTATTGAAATATTGTTAAACGGTACCGTAAACATCTAAGTTAGAATCATTTTAAAGTCATGAAAATCAATTCGTTATAATTTTATATTTCATGCCAATCAATTTTTTTTGTGTTGTAAAATAAATTGCATTTATAATACAGTATTACTTGTCATTAAAAAATAGCTAGATTAAATATTTTCAAATCCTAATTATATTTTCTTTTTATTATTGTTTTTTTTTATATTTCTGAAAGTACAAAATGGCATTCTCTTGTGGGAGGTATTTATCACTGTGCGATAAGTACAATATATACGTAAAATTTTTAATATTAAATTTTTGGTGCGGGGTTAAAAGGGTTAATAATCCAAATCCAACAATTGTGACAGTTAACATGACCAGAAAAGTGAAAGGGAGCTTCATTAAAGAAGACTGTTATGTTTGCCCAATTTTTACTAACTTCCACGACAAGATTGTAATGGTGTAGATTAACATCATCTTGAATTACATGCAATAACTGAATCTTAAGATGCATGCACGATTCATTAAAGACCACTGCAAACTAGAACCTACAATAATGTTTGAAACAAAAATAAGCTTGTTAGTTTCATAAATTTTGTTTTTTATTCACCTATGATATGTGCTCAATCATTTATAACCACCCAGCGTACATGAAAATATTGCAAATATTATTTTACAGTAATTAGTCATTATGACTAGTTATCATTATTTTTAAAAACTTGTATAATACCAAAAAAAAAGAGAGTGAAGTAATTATAGATTACAATAATGCTTATAGCTAAGTGTTCTTAAATACATTGCAATAAATTATAAATGAGTGAATAAGATAAGTGACAGCTTCGTTTAGTTTCGTATGATAAGAGAGAAGTAAATTAAAACAATTATCACATAGATTATAACACAAAAACTAGCAATTAAAAAATTTCAAATAGTCTATGAAAATTTACAAGCATTTTAAATACATATAAATACAATGACCCATTTATTGATAAACAATTTGATTACGTTAAAAAAGTTATCTTTACGTAACAACAAACTATCTGTTCTCTTTTTCTACAAACATCGTACATCTCAAAGATCAATGAATAACGTAGTTCACAAAAATTCTAAACACTAATTAAAATATTAGTTCATAATTTTTTAAGATATGACTACATTCAACGTAATCAGTGTCTTATATCCTGTGACAACTAATAACCTTAGATGGTACATATCATACAAAAGTATTTCTGTCTGTTAAATTAGAACTTAGGGGTTTCAATTAACCCTTTTAGTGCTGTGCGTCGATCTAATCGACTCCAGCATTTTACACGAAGAGGGATAGTGTAATCGACTTTTAGATATATACACTTAGTTTCTTATTTTATTAAACATCCTATGTAGGATTTTTAAACAGCCGTATTATTTAAAATTGAAATATATATTTTCTAACCACCAGAATACGGTAACATAAAACACTTACCAATGTTTATAGCGTTTTCGTGTATCTTGTACACATCTTCAGTAAATTAACATTTATTACACGTCAAAATTTAAAACTTCCTGCTCCTACCATGGTAGATAAGGAATAGTCGATTCTTATATTTAAAACGTTTTAAAATGTTTAAAATGTTTTAAATATAAGAATCGACTATTCCTTATCTACCATGGTAGGAGCAGGAAGTTTTAAATTTTGACTTGTAATAAATGTTAATTTACTGAAGATGTGTACAAGATACACGAAAGCGCTATAAACATTGGTAAGTGTTTTATGTTACCGTATTCTGGTGGTTAGAAAATATATATTTCAACTTAGTTTCTTATATCTATCAGATAGCATCGCAACTAATTTTATTCTCTTTGGAATCGTTTACTGAATCTTACCATTATTCAGTTTCCCTGATGCATCAAAATATCACTAAAATATTTCACTTTTTATACAGCCTGATGTTAGTGATTTTGCCACCTGTTCGCCATCTTAATCGTGTTTACGTTAGTTTGGTTATCATTGTGTTTTAATTTAATCACTATTTTTTACTAGTCGTTTTAATTGTTTATAAATATTATTGTTATAATGTAATGGGTTACCTTCGTAGTGTATTGTGATAGGCCTACTTTAATATGCCTGATTCATTCGCAACCACAAGTACTTTATATGGCAACAGAATTTCACTACGTGTTTTTTCCTTTTAACTTATTATTCCAAAATCAATATAATTATTACATTTATATATAAATGGATGAAATTTGTTCAGTTATTGAATGATATTATTTTCAATTCACAGAAAAAATTGTAAACCCCTATTTTTTAATCTAAAAATGACATTTTCTTATCCTCTACAATTTTTTTTCTTGGTGAGTTTACTTCTATAAATACTTCTGCTACAGGAGAACAATATTTGAAATGAAACTGATAGAAGCTACAGACTTTTTTGAACAAAATAAAACCAAATACACCAAAAAGCGTTGAAAAATAAATTTTTAAGGAATAAATCGATAACACTATGTAATGAAGTCATTTTTGCAGTAGCACTTTTAGCATGGAAAAACTGACCCATGTAGCAGCACCCAAAGGGTTAAGTACAAGAACCTAACTCAAACATAAAGAAAATAACTAATTTCAATACAGAAAGCACTAACCTGTCTATGATTAAATCTGGTATATACTTCCTAGTAAAGCAATTACATACAGCTTGCAAGCTAGCAGTACGGCCTTGCGCAGATTTCTGAGAAATTCCATCTATTGCTTCATACAACTTTTCTTCAAATAAATCTTCCTGTGTGGTATCTTCTACTTCCTCATTTACCATATTAGCTGCAAAAGAATAATACATTGTCTTCAATGTGTCAGACAGAATATACTCAATAAATATGTGGTACAAGAGTCAAAAGACTACAACAATTTGAAGACATTAATTTTACTCCATTATGAATTTATTTACAATAAAAAGCTGCTATTGCCAACCCTGGCATGTCTTCTTGTTTTGAAAGTGATAATATTTGAATTAATTTTACATAAACTGAAACCCATACATTTGGCAGGGCAATATATTGTAATCATTTTAGGTGCTAATTTATTCATTTTACGATCAACTGTCAAACCATCAACAGTAAATAATCGATGTTAAAAATGACAAATCCAATTAATCATGGTCTATTTGGAAACAAAAAAACACAAGCTACATAAAGTATGTAAATAAATGAAAAGCATTACCATGAACAGGTGTCATGAGAGGAGCAACCAACAAAGCACGCTCGCTATTCATTCTGTCTAATATAAATTTTCATTCACAACAATATAATAAATCCACTGAAATTAAAAGTAATATCTGCACTGGTTAAAAAGTTTATAGGTGGTTTAGTATGACTCTTTATATAAACTATTTAAATAATATTGTAAATTAAAGAACTTCATATCTTTTATCATAAGACACTGTGATCATAAATAACATCATCCCACCAATCAATCACATTAGTTACAAACAGCACATCTCGAATAATACAACCAGAGAGGATTATTGTTTATAAAGATGTAGTAGTACCATGTGATTTAAAATAAAATCTTCCTTCCACTGTGTAACCCTTTTGTAGTACAGCAAAAAAAGAAATAGGAAATATTTCAGCAAAGGGTAGCGCAGAATGATTCAATAAACTAAAATTATAATAATTAGTTAAAATTTATTAGTGACAAAATAATACAAACCATCTTCATGAATTGTACTTTCGGAAACACCACTAATAACACTGCAATTGTCATTCAATGAATCTTCGTCAGATGTTCCGTTGACTTCATTGCGGTTTTTACCAGTGTACCCTAGAAAAATATTTAAAACTCATGAAGTACAAAAGTGTAACATTTAGAGAAAAGGTAACCAGATTTATTAAAATTTGGTTATCATATTATTATAATTATTTACAATTTCTCGTGTGCATTTTCATTCAATACTTTTATTTTATATTTATACGTGTATGTTTATGTATTTTACTATAGATAAATGTATTTGTTTTCATTTTAAAAATACACACATAAAAGTATAAATACAAAACAAATGTAAAAGTCTGAATGTACTTTGCTTTTATCACGTAAACCTATGAGAAAAAATTAAAAACTTATAGGAATAAAAGGATAATAATAGTTCTATATGGCACTCTTAGCTGAATAACTGCGGTGTGGCCAAAGGTTTCTGAAAAGTTGAAAGTAAGTAATATTACAGTACAGACGGCAGACAGATATCGGTATTGTGACGGTTATACAATTTTTTCTTTTTTACAACAATATTTTATTACCCTTTCTGTTCCCACGGCAGTAAGTCTTTCCGTGAACAGGTAAAAATGCAATTCCAAAAATGGGGTCACCTAAGAAAAGAATAGAATAAGCCTACTAGTATACTATTATAAGTGAATGACCCTGCCGCTTTGTGTGAATGTGCACGCCTCGTAGGCTCCTAAAATTATAAGTACTAATAAAATATTTCTATAACCAATTTTTAAATTGTGCTAACATTTAAAAAAAATTAATACCTACTAGTTTCTTTGAAAAAAGTTAACTTTAGGTCTGTATGTTCGAAAAAATAGGCCTACTTAAATTTAAAGCATTTAGGTATTACATTCGTATACTCATATTTATTTATTTAGTTGCCTTTTTGCCACATTTAATATTTACTAAGCATAGTAAATGTTGCGTAATTGTAAGAAAAGTAATATAATGAAATAACATTTTATTAATAACAAATAAAACAGCCTGTAAAACTCGAAACATAGAAGAAAATATATCAGTTTTTAAAACTCCGCAAAAAAAAAACTGGTGACGTCTATCCAAGAACTGATCGCTCACTACCAAAGAATGAACCTTTTCCTATGACTGGGCAATAAAATAAAGACTATTCACCCTACCTAAACGTAGAAAGAAGCAATAATAAACTGTATAGATCGGATGCGGAAACGCGTCGGCCAGTCACCTGGGAGTGTTTAGGTTGACGCGGATCCGCGTCAGCCGCAGTCAACGTGTTAATATGTATTATAGCGCAAAAATTTATTTAATAAGAAATGTAGAGAATTTAAAATTTTACAACTTTTATTTCAAACATTTTTTTGTATAATGCTTAGTTTAGTGGTAATTAGCGATTTTCTGTTTTTTCTCACGAAAATGTGTGAAAAATAGATTTTTTTAAGATTTCGGCCTTAGTATGCATTTTATGACAAAAGTGTATATAATCGAACTTATAGAAAATTAAAAGATCTACAACTTTTATTCAGAGCATTTTTCTCTACAGAGCCTAGTTTAGCGTGAAAGAGTGATTTTCCGTATTTTTAAGGCAAACTGAGATCGATTTTCATTTTGCGTCTTTCATATATGATTAAAATTAGGTTATGTTTATTGAGGTTAGTTTTTTGTTTATTTCTAATGTTTTATTACTAATGTTAGGTCCATTGTTAATTATTTGCACTGGCAAGAGAAAGTTGTGTGAGTGTTTCACACCAGATTTTTTCTTTTAGTTTTAATAAAATTGTTTCAAAAATTTAATAATTAGCAATTTAATTAGGTTATAGAATGATTAATTGTAATGAGTTAAAATTTTCAGACAAGCTGGGAATTAAACTAATTTTCCACTTTATACTCTTAACGCATTAACACACACAATAGAGGCAACTCTTGTTTGATTTTTTTTACATTTAATAAATACTTATCAATTTCGAAAATGTCTGAAATTTATTAAAACATCCAATATTAATCTAAAATAATTATTCCATGGTCAATCAATTCTCAAGTCTTAAAACTTTTAAATAATTAGATACACAACACAGCCATATTTTAAAAAAAGTGATTAAAAATATTATACACAATTAAATTTAAAAGACTTATAGAAATAATACCCTGTGAAAATAATAAATTTCTAGTAATCTGGGTCTCAGAGAATTGACTGCGAAAACGATTCTAACTAAATTATTCTGAAGGTTAATTTTTGTTTTCTAGGGTCATCAGAGACCACCTCATAAAAAATATTTTACTCTAGCTTAATACTTCCTAACCACTGTATCTTACAATTAAGCTGAAAATAACGTCTACAATTACAACAAACAATAGAAATGATATGGATAAATTTTTATCATTAATATAAATTTCTCAAGACGATAATTATATTAAAGTATGTGGTCTACATTTGCACCACAAATCATGCAACAACTTATTTTCTGACAATTTATACAAGTACAGTATTACAATTCATAGATATAATATAACTTAGCATAACTTAAGATTCAAATACATATAGCTTAAACAAACAAAAATAAAAACAGTAGGAATAATGTCCTTGTAATTAATAAGAACAAGTTCCCATTCTAAAAAATACACTATTTTATTAAATAAGTGAACTGTACTTCCTTTAAATTTAAGCATTTCACTTCCTTAAACAAATAATTTTCGTTACAATAAGTCGTTTAACCGTTGAAATGGACATTTTGAAGGCTCTTTCAATAAAATTAAAAATTTCAAAAAACGTTTAAAAACATAAAATTTACTGCCTATCCACAGATCTGATAAAAATTCAGGTGAGTTGGAATGGATACACGTAATGAATTGTAACAATTTAAAAATCCTAACACACGTCTCAGTTAGCGGAACTTATTATCGAACCTAATCTAATAATACTGGACAGAGAAAATTTCAATATATTTTGTAATATTTATTTGACAATTACAGGTCATACACTCCCATAACAATAGTGAGATTTGCATAGGGCTGGAGAGTAAGCCTAAGAACGAACAATATATGGTGAATGCGTGTAAAAGCTGCATATAATGTATGTGCAGAAGCTATATTGCAATTCAAATTCTGGCGAATAAGTCGAGAATGGATGTCCATGTTTCATTTTGAGGTACCTCGTCAATGAAAAAGGTTGCATCCATTTTAATAAATGACAGTTTATAAACTACTGGAGATAGTCATAACTTTTTTTTATTAACAGAAAATATTACAGATGTTTTGTCGTTACAACTATATCACAAGTTGAACAAATTGAATTGGTAAAAAAAAAATATTAACATAATTTGGCGAGAAGATAGCGCGCCTCTTCATTTCAGTCTTCCAGTGCGCCACGCCCTCAATGAAAGGTTCCCTGATCGATGGATTGGTAGGGCCGATCCTGAGCTTTGGACTCCAAGGAATCCAAATTTAATCCTACTTGATTTTTTCTCCTGGAGTTATGTTAGAAATCACTTCTATGGTGAAAAGATTCAAAATGTGAACCTTTTACGACAACGAATTGCTAATGCTGTTGGTTCGATCACAACTGATATGACACAGCGAACCTGGACAGAGGTCGACTATTGTTTAGATGTGTGCTGAGCAACCAACAGTGCTCATATAGAAACTTATCAAGGTATGTAAAAATACTAAAATATTTTCTTTTAAAAACAACAACAAAAATTATGACTATCTACAGTAGTTTTCAAACTGTAATATTTTTAAATGGATGCAACCATTCTTGATGACTCAGTACTTTATGCAGATATTCAATAATCAGTATTATTTATAATTTCTTGAGTGAAATACTTTAAGGAAAATAATTATATGATATGGATATTTACTTTTGAAATATAAGATGTTTTTCAATAAACAATAAACAAAACAAATGTTAGCTTGGTAAAGTTGAGTGGGAGATGTAGATAGTGGAAAAGGAAAAATCTGGTGTGAAACACTCACACAACTTTCTCTTGCCAGTGCAAATAATTAACAATAAACCTAAAATTAGTAATAAAACGTTAGAAATAAACAAAAAACTAACCTCAACAAACATAGCCTAATTTTAATCATATATGAAAGACGCAAAATGAAAATTGATCTCACTTTGCCTTAAAAATACAGAAAATCACTCTTTCACACTAAACTAGGCTCTGTAGAGAAAAAGCTTTAAATAAAAGTTGTAGATCTTTTAATTTTCTATAAATTCGATTATATACACTTTTGTCATAAAATGCATACTAAGGCCGAAATCTTAAAAAAAATAGATTTTTCACACGTTTTCATGAGAAAAAACAGAAAATCGCTAATTACCACTAAACTAAGCGTTATACAAAAAAATGTTTGAAATAAAAGTTGTAGAATTTTAAATTCTCTACAGTTTTTATTATATAAATTTTTGCGCTATAATACATATTAAAGCCGTAATTTTAAAAAATCCCTTTTTTTACGTAAAAACAGCCTCACCAAGAATTTCAGCAAACATGGTGCCTACCCTATCTTGTAGAAAATAAAAAATTGAGTAAACCAGGCAATTTTTAAAAACATCAAAGGACCAGTTTTTGAGAAAATCACAAAAAAGTAAAAAAAATTACACGAATAAACTACTACTTCCGGTTGACCGATTTTGATTAAAATATTCGTGTCGGGTCCGGTACTGGTATGTAACTTAAGTTTCAAGTTCATACGATGTTCCGTTTTTGAGATATTTTTGTACACACACACACGCACGCGCGCGCGCACACACCAACCAACCCACCCACGCACGCACATACACACACAGACCAATCGCATGTTTTTTGGGTTCGGGGGTCTGAAAACGTGTAGATCCGGTGAAAACTCGATTTCAAAAAATCGACATGAAAACGATACTTTCCTTCCTAAAATATCTAATAATGAAATACCAAGGAATTCATATAGGCAAGAGAAAGTAAAAATGAACGGGCTTAAGCTCCCTGATTCGTCAGGTGACAACTATAGACTTGCCTATAGTGACTATAATACAGTGACTAGGGTCTAAAGATTTCAAAAACTTCTCTTAACTATAAATGATAATGAGAAAATCCTCTACAGTCAACAGTCTTTGTTACGTGTAATGTTTTTCTTATTTTTTACGTTTTTACAATAAATGCTTATACTATTTATGAAAACACTAGAGGTCTCAAACACTTAAATAAATTTCAAAAACCAAATTAAACTGGGAGCACACAGTATAACAAAGAAATTTTATTTTGTATTTTAACGAAATATTTATATTTACATAAATTTGTTTAAAATTAATTAACTAACAATATTAATTCAATTATGGAATTGATTTTATTTAAATTTCACAATGATTTATTGTTTTATTGCACAGTTAAAGCTTTTACTGAAACCCAACATTTTAACTGTTACCGAGATTCAAACTTATACTGTTATCAAGCTTAAGATAAATAAAAAAAACACCTGCTACAGTTTAATAACACATCAAATAAAAATAAACTATGAAAAGGTAAGCTAAGTGTCAGTAGATCACAGTAGGCCTATAATTTTATTGTTTTGTTATCTAAAATTAATAGGCTATTAATGACAGATCTTTTTTAGGTTGGTGACCTTCATTATAAAAATTAACTTGACTAGCAACACAAACTAAATAAATACCAAGGTCAAGGGAGTACAGTTAAAACAAAGAGAATGGACAGAGAACAGACATAAATAAAACAAAACTGAAATTCAGAATAGCAAAGTTGAATAGTCTTTATAAATTCTGCTGAGCTTTTAAAACAGTGACTATAATTATATCTCTTAATCACACAATATTTAAAGCAAGTAATATTTTCATTTAATACACAAATGATATTTAAATACAAAATCTAATGGCATTTATAAAATAAGCCAGTAGTAAACTACTATAATGTCAAAAAATTTAAATAAAAAATAATTATATTAAACAATTTTAGTTTATACTATTATCAAAATCTACTAATGAATTTCTTTCCGTATTTAAAATGCACTAACAATAATAATTTCTCTGAGCAAATAATTGTTGACCTGAGAAGTTTATACATAATACATAAAACTGTATGATTAGAAAGAAGCGACACACAAATAATGATTACTCATTACCACACCTACCTACAAATACCTATTCTACAGATACCTACATGGAATGGATGACAAAACATATTTTTAGGACGCTAAACAATTGACCTAAAGTAAGGATAATTGGTTTAGACATCAGAAAAAATACTAAAAAACTGGAATACGCCAAAAAAACTGAATACTGACTTTAAGGGCTTACATGAAATGCAAACACAGAACATAAGTTAGAGAAAAGAAAGGAAACAAACCTAAATTGAACAAATGCCAAGTGTGGGCTGTAAAAGAACCTTCTAAAAATGTCTTAAGTTTCTTAATATGGTCTAAAATTGCCCCTACATGAAAAGAACTATTACTCAAGCAAGTTTCATGGAAAGATTCCCTCCTTAACCACTATGTGTCACCAATGCTGGGTGGTATTAAACATGTATATTCATCAAAATTCTTTTTATACAAAATTTTATAGCTAATAACATTAAATGCGCTAAACATAATACTAATTCACAACAAAAAACAACCACTTATTAATAAATAAAGCTTGTGCAAAACACTCACTTGACTGACTTTCTCTTGCCAATGAATATAATAAACCTAAGTAGATAATTTAACCTATGTCTAAACATGAGTAAACAATGGGTACTTACGTATTATGCGGAGGCCACTATTGTGCAGCATCCTGTGGTGGATAGGTTAGGTTATAATAAATATCTTCCTACTACTATCCTTGTTACATTATGAATCGGACGATACCCGATGAGTCATACTTTCCGCCGCCAAATCCCTCCAAGTAGGCCAAGGTCAGGTCGTTGACTGGGAAACTAACATCAGTGAAATGGTGTCAGAAACAGTTGGGTATCGCCGACAAAACTGATATCAATTGGAACAACTATTTAAGGGAGGTATAAGTGTTCTCTGCGGAAAATAAGAACTGTGGGAAAATTGGCAGCGAAGATAAAATTGTCGAGATTGATGAGAGTTTGTTTACAAAACGGAAAAGTAATGCCGGGAGAGTGTTGCCTCAACAATGGGTATTTGGTGGTTTGTGCCATGAAACTGGCCAGCGGTTTCTAGTGCAAGTAACCCAAATCAACAATTATTTACGATTGTTGGAAGGGGTATAGTTCTGAGGTACTCGAGGAAGCAGAATTTACGCATTTAACGGCAGGAGTGGCCGCAACTGGCGACGATGCATTCAACTCCACTCTCGCTGACATCGCTTCATTTTGGGAGGCAGAAATCAAGAACCACTAGTCATAACGACATGTAATTTTCACAGCGAGTCAAATAAAGTCTGTTTTTTTATAAATATGTAGTCTTTTTTTGAATCTGGTAAGAAAAAATCGCAGTATAATAGTAGCCTTCGCATAATACGTAAGTACCATACAATGTAAAAAACATAACCTAACTTTAATCATGAGACAATGATGCAAAATGAAAATCAACCTCAGTAAAACTTAAAAATATGGGAAACACTAATTTAAACCAAACTCTGCAGAAAAAAATTCTTATGAACGGACTCCTTATATAAAAGCTGTAGGTTTTTTTATTCTCAATCTCTCTGATTACATACACTTTTGTCATAAAATGCATACAATATAAATGCCACAATATTAAAAACCCCACGTTTATACAGATTTTGATGAGCAAAATAAAAAAAACATTAATTGAGCTAAACTACGTTACAGAAAAAAAACCATTTTAAATAAAAGTTGTCGGTTTTTAATATTCCCGACAACTGTAATTATACACTTTCGCTTTAAAATCCCTATTAAGCCCACGATCTTAAAAAAAGCCATTTCTTATAATGTAAGCACAGCCCCTCCAAGAATTTCAGCAGACATGGTGATTACCCTAGCTTGAAGAGAATAAAAAATGTATTAAATGAGGCGATCTTTTTAAAAAAGTGTAGGAGCCATTTATGAGAAAATAGGAAAAGTGAAAAATTCCATGGATAAACTACTACTTCCTGCTGACCGAATTTCATGAAAATGTTCGTCTCAGGTCCCCTAGTAGTATCTAACTTAAATTCCAAGTTTCAATTTTGTACAATATTCCCCACTCACACACAGACCAATCAATAGAAAAGTTTTTTTGAAAACATATATTTCCGGTGAAAACTTGATTTAGAAAAATTGACATGAAAACAATACTTTCCTTCCCTATACATTTATACAAAACAAAGTAAAAGTAAAATTTATTTACGACAGAAAATATTATTCAATCAAATCTCTAAAATTGTTGTAATTCTTATTAAAAAGCAAATAAAATTGCAAAAATGCAATAAATTGATTACTATAAACCTATTGATTACAGTTAAATACAGCTAAAAAAATTAATGTTTTACTGTAGTAAAGATTTTATGATTACACGCATTAAGTAGTACACTATCAGTTCTTAAAACATTAATAAGTACACTACACTAAACAACAAATACATAACCCCCAAGAAAAAGTACAACCTTATATTAAATACTAATAATTTTGAGTGATCACCAAGAATTATATTTATTTTGTTATAATTTTAGGTTATTACTCAAATTATACATATATATACACTCATGCTATAATTAACTAAACATACAAACCAAGCAAATACAAAGCCAACTTAAGTACCTGCCATAGCTTATGTTACTTGTGCTAGTTGGCACTAAGATCAGACTACACGAAAGAGGCCATGTGCTTAAGTCCTCAATTTATAATATGAGAATAAACATATTACTGTTAATTATGTAATAAACATTTGAATTAAAATCTGACTCATTCATCAATAAACAAGGTCTAACAACAGTTCCAGGAAAAGACAACACAACATTATGCAATATTTTAACATTCCCTGTCAGGCCTTTCTTTCACTAAAAAAATTTCAAACTCTAGCAAACTGATTTTTTCACCCATACTAATATTTGTTTAGCCCTTTTTTGAGTACTTTTTTCGAAAATCTCTAACTGGACATATCAAAAATTAAAATCTGGTTGAACTTTTTATAGTGGAACGTAAATTACTGAATGTATACCTATAACTGTTACTAGATTATGAGTCTGCTTAATTGTTTTAAATGAAACTTTCACAAATCACCTTCTAAATTGGGGTGAAAATTTAAATCCAGTTTAAAACATTTATAAACTGACTTTGATTAAAATCAAAAACTGAAATGTTTAACACCAAAAATGTGTGAAAATGGACAAATCTTTTTTTTTTATTCATTTAACACCGCATCAACTGCAAGGTCATTAGCGACGACATTGTGGTGTAACTGTGTACAATGGAGGATGAAATAATTTTTGTGACGTATGAAAATATGCCGTGCCTGAGTGGGATTCGAACCCAGGGCCACATGTTTATTAAAATGTAAAAAAAAGCTTCAGTTTCTAGGGGTTCAACAACTTCTACCATTTCAAAGGGCCCTAATTTCTAAATTTATCAATACTTCTGAGATGATCTTTTGTGTTTTAAGCAACATAAATTTTACTCTTAAATGTTTCCTGATTGAGTTTTGCAATGTTAACAAATAACAAAAAAAGGAGATTACAAATCTGCACACTTAGAATCTACTATAAAAAAGTAGCAAGATACGTAAGCACAAAAATGACTACACTCCTATTTAAAATAGTTTAATCGATTTTAGCATCCAACTACATTCCAGTTTATTACTGGAGTATTTAATATATTATGCAGAGATTAATAGGCCTATCACTTGATTGAATGGTTTTGTTTAGGTACCAAAACATTTATTATTCTCTCTGCTTTTAAAACAGCAACTATAAATTGAAACTGACACACCATGCAATAATGCAGAGCTTACAATTTCACGAATGGTATCCAATAAACAATTTTATAAAAACAAAACAGCTCCACATTACGTTACCTTACAAAATTACATAGCACACAAAGTAGAATACCTAGAGACTAACTTAAAGAGAGCCAACTTAAAAAATAAGTAATCTAATCATACGGATTGGTAAGTTACCTAGTATCGAGACATATTGTTAAAAGATTTTTTTATCATTCTGTTTATTTCCCAAACTATTACAAGAGCAGATTAACTGGGCAGGAATATAACCAATATTCCAAATTACACAATATAGTGAAATAGAATAATGAAAAAATTAATTTACAAATCAACACTGTACAATGATTGTGTTCATTTTAAAGTATGTCTACTTATCTTGAATGGTTTTATAATTATCTTCTGAAAGCAACTACACTGCAAAAGTACTTTAAATTAATGTCCTGCAATGGAAGAATTCTAAAATTGTATTAATAAAAATAATATAAATTCGTCACCAGAGTAAAATAAAAATGAAACATCAACATATATAAAGGCAGAGAGGAGACGTTTTGTGCTATATTATACAACACGGGCTTTCTTTAAGAATCAAGATCTTTAATAAAACAGGATGAATAAAAATAATTAGACATTTTAGATCAAGACGAAACAAGGAAGCATTTAATTTTACTTTAATCAATTAGAATTTAACCCACATTGAAAATCCGTAGCTGCATCAAGTAGGCCAATTCGGCGTTTCACTGACAATTTGACAGAAAACATATGTAATGGTAATCAATTTGACATAACAAAAATGCCACATGAGCAAAAAGCATGTTTACACATCGAACAATCTTGTTAGCTATTTCACAACACATTAATCTTGACTACCCCAAATGAATCACTTACCTCCAGACTTTCCCTTGCGTTTTCCTTTCGGCATGGTTATCGAATCAGTTGTTAGTCCGGCCTAATTTAATACTTAATCAAGAAGGTAAAATATTCACTATACTGTTTCTATTTCGTATACTAAATACGCCAAAATGTAAATGTAAAATTTGTTGGAAACTCATGTACATCATGGTCTTCTCAGAACATGCGAAGGCTGTCGCAGACGGCCTTGGCAACATAGCCTTTTAGATTTTGATGCATCGACGGTTACATAAGAATTAGAATGCTGGCGCGTTTTTATTTGCACACCTAAAAAGTAATAAAATCAAAATGTTACTTAATCTCGTCAAATAATGTATTAGAATTTTTATTTTACCTTAGAAAATTATTTAAATAACATATCTGTAAAAGGCAGTTACCATATTCGATACAAAAATTTAAAATCACAATCTCCGAAATGTATATAATATATATATATATATATATATATATATATATATATATATATATTTATATAAGATTCTATTTACAGCAAGCCGTTTGGAAAAGTAACAAAACTCCAAATTTTTCAAAAGAATTTTGGTTACATGATAAGAACTAAAACTAAATAACAGAAAAATCGAAGCTCTGCTATTCCACAGGGACTTTAGTACACCATTGTATAATTTTATATTCTATGACGCCTGTTTATACTCTTTGGAATACTTCTCTAGTTATTTTTCCCGCCGTTCCAAAGCCTGGTATTCGTTCTAGCTAAAGAATAGAAAATGTGTTAACTTAGAGTAATAAAGCGTTATTACTCTAAAGTAAGTGGTTTATTACTCTATGCTCGCCAATCAGTGTATCCTCTAATATTGATGAGTATGATTTGCTATCGGTACTCCAGGCCTTTCTTTTTTTAACATACGTAAATGAAAAAATTACTATCTGTTCATGTATGAACAATAAGAAGTAATACTGCTAAATATTGAAAATTTTTCCGTTGGTAAGTTACTAACCCACTGGTTAGCAACTTAAATGCTAACAAATCACAAACAACACATTCACACATGCACGCACAAGCACACACACATCCTTACTCAATCGCAAAATAATAATTTATTAGATAACATAGTTAAACATAGTGGATACAATTTATAGACCTTATACAAGTTGATATAAATTGGAATTAATAATTAATAACCCATTTAAAATCTCCCACTTAAATTTAGAAAATCAGTTCATTTTAATCTTAAATTGACACGTGAGTTATTATCAAGAAGGTCTAAGGTTAGGTGGTTTGGAAGTCCTTCTAGGCGTTGACAGTATTTTTTACTCACTCTAGAAATTTCGTCTTTAACTGATGTGAGGCCGATGTCTTAAAAAATAAAGTCATTTTGAATGTACCATAAGATGTTAAATATGGCTCTTACAACTTTATTTTGGAACCTTTCCAAAATTTCAATATATAATGTGCTTGCAGTACCCCTAAGAGCGATACCATATGTCCATATTGGCTTGATGACCGATTTGTATATGGTCATCTTACTGTTAACAGATAAACTTGAACGACGCCTTAAGAGCCAATACATCCTGCGAAAGACAAGGTCCAGTTGTTTTCTTTTCGTCTTGATGTGTGTCTTCCAGCTTAGCCTACGGTCAAGATGCAGCCCAAGGTATTTTACCTCACTGGCATTTGGTATTAACTCATTGTTTAACGTTGCAGCAGGTCATGTACATTTCCATAGAGTGAAAGTCATATGTTGAGATTTAGTTCTGTTAACTTTTATTCCCCATTTTGGCAACCACACTTGAAGTGGGTCTAAATAATTTTTTAGAGTACCAGAAGCAGCAACTGGGCTCTCACCAGTAGCAAGGATAGCTGTATCATCTGCATACTTTGTAATGGTCTCTAAATTTGATGTTGGTAACCTGCAGTGTAAAATAAATATAGGATAGGACCAAGAACACTCCCTTGAGGAATACCAGAAGAAATATGACAAAGGTCGCTATATGAGTCATTAAATTTTACTTGAAAACAACGAACTTCCAAATACGATTTCAAAACAACATAAAAAGAATGTGGCATTAATTTCTTCAATTTGTAATTCAGACCGACATGCCACACTTTGTCAAACACCTGGCATATGTCTAAAAATACTGTTGTTGTTTAGGTCATCAGCCGAAAGGCTGGTTTGAACCTGTAGAGGTTTTACTAAGTAAAACGAGGAGTGAGGTGGTTTACAATTGCCTTCCTCACTGAATGGAAAAGTACACTTATCAGCATGCCGGGCCCTCTGAAAAGCACATATTTTCCACTCTGCAAATGACACCTTCACTTCATTCACCACAGGGTCTGGCTGTATAATGAAATTCATTACTTTCAGAGGAGATAACTCTGATTGGTGTCTTTTACACCTCTACCTCTTCTGTTCTTAAATGATTCAGTCATTTAATTGGCTGACCATGTGATAAGAAACAGAACTATTTATTTTAGCCCTGCAACTAACAGATTGAGTGTAAATAATTTGACACTCCACCTGTCTGTTATGGGCAGCTAAAAATACTGCGAAGCAATAATGCATGTCTTCAAACGCTTTTTTAATCGTACAAGTAACTCTGTTCACTTGTTCAATGGTTGCACGATTCTTCTGGAAACCAAATTGATGATTCGGAATTATGTGGGTTAAAATATGAGATATTTTTTTTAAGAAAAGTTTATCAAATAATTTAGAAAGGACTGGCAATAAACTTATTGGATGATATGAAGTAACGCTTTGTGGGTCTTTCCCTGGTTTTAAAATCAATATGATCTGAGCAATTTTTCCAGGCCTTCTAAACACAAAAAAATTTTCCACGCTGTAAATAACCATTCATTCACCACTACAGGTTCCAGCTAATAAATCTAATAAATTGTTATGGAACCCCTGCTTCACTTGGTGGAAATTAGAGAAAGCATCACCTAGCCTCTCTTAGAAGTTTTCTTGAAGGCCAACCTTGAAATATGAATCAAAAGCATGCTATTCATTTATACAGTAGCCCTAATTGCCAGATGCAGCATTTTATACAACTAATTGATGTAGAAGAAAAAAATTTGTTCAAAAAAGTTTTTAATAAAAGTAAAAGAAGCTGTTTAAATATTTTTGAAATCACAGAAACCAGACTGATTGGTTGGTAGAATGATGGATTGTTTGATATCAAGATGAGTACAGCTAATAATTTTTTAACTTCATTTACCAGTCAATAGGTATAGTGGTCATCACATCTGGGGTTTGATTTCCAGTCAGGCCTGCTATATCAAACACCCTTCACTATATGCATTAGCCTTCTTCTTCATAACAATCAGGTAAAAATTGAAGAACAACATTCAAAAGAATCATTATTGTTATAATGGCTGCTCTACAGCATTAGGCCATTTACGCAACCCAAAACACCATTTATTTCAATTAAATATCACATCATCCCTTCGACACTCCTTCTCCATAGCTCTTACGACATCTGTATTCATTTTCTCCATCTAGCTGGAACCCATAGCCAAATCTTCTGTGATAACCATGTAAGTTGTTTTCTTTCTTTGAAGAAATAAAGCAGCATTAAAATCCAAATTTCAATCTGTCAACTGTTTTAAGACCACAGCCAGAGTTAAGTCATACCAAGCTAATATGTAAAAATGTAATCTTACCATTTCAATTTTTATATCTGCAAGACAAAATATTTAGGGGCAGAGAGCAGCCTGTATGAATGTAAAGTTGTGTTTCAACTTCATGGGAAAATCCATCATCCAGTTGATGCTTGAGCAAATCTTTTAGATAGAGTTCCATTATTGAGCAAAATCTTTCCAGCATATTTATGATATTTTCTGTGGTAGTATTATCTTGACTGTACCACTCATTCATAACTCATTAGATGCTGCATTTCAGGAAAAAATAGTGTAATTATAAATTAAAATTATATTATTAATTTATAAATTCACAAAATTTTCCAATAGAAAACAGGAATATGAGTAATGAGGAAATTAGAGATGTGGCTATAAAGGTGAATGCAGAGATCAAAACTGGAATGAGAGAGACGAAAAAAATCTGGTGTGAAACACACACAACTTTCTCTTGCCAATGCAAATAATTTACAATAAACCTAACATTAGTAATAAAACATTAGAAATAAACAAAAAACTAACCTCAATAAACATAACCTAATTAATTTTAATCATGAGTGAAAGACGCAAATGAAAATCAACCTCAGTTTGGCTTAAAAATACGGAAAATCACTCTTTCACACTAAACTACTCTCTGTAGAGAAAAATGCTCTAAATAAAAGTTGTAGATCTTATAATTTTCTATAAATTTGATTATATACACTTTTGTCATAAAATGCCTACTGAGGCCGAAATCTTAAAAAAATAGATTTTTCACACGTTTTCGTGAGAAAAAAACAGAAAATTGCTAATTACCGCTAAACTAAGCATTATACAAAAACAATGTTTGAAATAAAAGTTGTAGAATTTTAAATTCTCTACAACTTTATTTATATACATTTTTTCGGTAAATGCATATTAAAGCCGCAATCTTAAAAAAAACAATTTTTTTACATGAAAACGGCCTCACCAAGAATTTCAGCAATTTCTACCCTATCTTGTAGAGAATAAAAAATTGAGTTAACCAGGCGATTTTTAAAAAAATCGTAGGACCAGTTTTTGAGAAAATTACAAAAAAGTGAAAAATTATACGAATAAACTACTACTTCCGGTTGACCGATTTTGATGAAAATGTTCATGTCGGGTCCGGTAGTGGTATGTAACTTAAGTTTCAAGTTCGTACGATGTTCCGTTCTTGAGATATTTTGTATACACACACAGAGACCAATAGCTAAAAACATGTTTTTTGGGTTCAGGGGGTCTGAAAACGTGTAGATCTGGTGAAAACTCGATTTCGAAAAATTGACATGAAAACAATACTTTCCTTCCTATATATTCATATAGGCAAGAGAAAGTAATAAGTATTACCGAGTATCATAACCAAAATAATATTAATTGCACGCTTGAACAGAAGGAAGATGAAAAATGTATTTGTCACTTTATGAGGCACAATTTTTAGTGTAAATGTTTCTGATGGTAAGATCCTGGGTAATAGAAAAAGGAAGGTAAGGGGGTCAGAGAACTTAGAGGGGTTAATCAAAGATATAAAATTCAATGAGCCTTAGTCATTAAAAATTGATTACTGGAATGAACTCATGGTTGCAGTGGCATAGTGAAGTATTTAGAGTATGCATGAATATGTTAGAATGTTTTTTCCTTTTGGAATTTGTATCTGAAAATGCACTTACTCTGTAATTTTGTGATAACGAATTGTATGTAGTTCTCAACATGAAATTACCGTGTTATCTTGACATCAGACAAAGGCAATAAATACGTGAAGTACAGAAGTTGTGATGTTCATTTTTACTTCAATTTGAAGGTTTCTTCAGTTCATAATGTCTTCAGTTTTTACTCTAAACTGCACCATATCTAGTAATGTTTAAAAATTTATTTCTACAAGCTTACCTCTTTACTAATTGTCCTAGAGATTCCACTTTTGAAAAAATGATGACCCAGAAAAATAAAGTTACTGCGAGAAGTGTAATAAAAATCATTAAAGCTGCTGTTGAAAAGATTTTATTTTTGTGTGAGAGTGAATTAATTAGCACTTGTAAAGCCAGAATAAACAACACACGTAGTCAGAGAGGGGGAGAAAATGGTAAACAAAGACACTCAGCTGATAATTTACCAAACATTTTTTGGCTGTTGGAGTCATGAAACTTGAATGCTTGTTGAAATTAGAACACAGCTAATTGTGCATTGAAATAAAATTAGCCCACACAATCGCCAAAAACATCATTCTTCATTTATTATACAGAATAATGTTGATGACTCAGCACAGTGCAATACTATTAAATGATGAACTTTCTTTCTAGCTACTGCAGTACATACTCACTCATCTTTTTTTTTTTTTTTTTTTTTTTTGGTTTAACGTCCGACTGTTTTGCAAATTGCTGCTAATGCAGACGGTGAAGGATGAAATGAATTTTTGTAACGTATGAAAAAAATGCCATGCCCGAATGGGATTCGAACCCAAGACCGCGTGATGAGAGGCGAACACGTTACCAACCTCGCCAACGCGGCCGGCTCAACTCATCTGCACCAGCTGCATTCTGACATGCTGATATCAGTAGTACACAATTTTTCACTATCAGAACTTTTTCAAATTGTATTACTGTTCAGAGTTATGAGAAAGCAGGAGCATACAAAACAAAAACAGGATTTCAGTTCTGTAACCCCATGACTTTACAATATCTAGTCTTAAAAAAATATACAGAAGTTAAGAGTATGATAAATATTTACATTACTTATGTTAAAAAAAAAAAAAAAACAGAAAATGTTATACGAAATTATTAACACAATAACAGTGCTATAAATGAAAGTAAAAGAAAATAAATACCGAGGAAAACTAGTTTGCCAGTTAGTGACATTATTATCGGAATCAAACAAATTGAAATTGAGCGCCAGCGCGTTCAACACAAAAACCGCTGATGACCAGTTGTACCAATATTCTGATAATAATATAATCCGAGTACAACAACAAAAACTGTACTATAGGTATACCATTTGCAATACAACTTCAATTAAGATACTTTATTTTAGGATTATCAAAATTCTTTAAATATATTTCTTTCAATTATTTTACGGTTTTACAAAAATTATAATAAAATTTTTGTTAGTACGATATTTTGTGATTTCACAACTGCAGTCTATAGTACTTTACATCTACGATTAGAATCATATGACTAGAAGGTGGAAATAAGGAAGGTCTGTCATATGATCGATAGCTTTTGCTCGCACTTCTGAAATTATGGCTAGCCAAACGCAAGGAATTCAACAGCTTTTAGCAGCAGAAAAAAGAGCTGCTGAGAAAGTAGCTGAAGCAAAAAAGAGTAAGTATTATTTTAGTCTTTAAATTTTTAAATTACCGTATTATGTTACTATTATTTGAAAATGATAGAAATGGGCGAGGCTGCTGCTAGAGTACAATTTACAAACCGTCTTCTCTTGTAAAATTTTTATTATTGTATGTTATAAAATCCCATAGTGTATCTTAGTAAGGGTTTTATGTATTTGCTGCTTGTAAGTTCTTGTATTTTTTTCAGTGTCTTAGATTTTAGTTAATGTAGGTCGAGGTGTAAGCCTATTGATAACTGTTTCACTAGATCTCATAGTTTTCCATTAAATTGGTTCTTAAGAGAAAACAACTATGTTTGAGGTGAATTTACTGTAGTACTTTGTCTATCTGCATTATACCGGTTATCAATGTGGTTTAAGAAATGAAATGGTTAGGTTACGGTTGTTTAGTATCTTTGGCACCTATATTAGTCTCTTACAGGTCTCTTGTTGAACTGGTAATCGATTAAGCATATTTTTAGTTTGTTCTGTATAGTTTTAATTATATAAAGTACTTATTTTTCAAATGTGACACCAATTTCAAATATTGGTATTAACCTCATTGATAATGAAGGCTACCAAGTAATCAGTCGACTTAGGTGTACCTATATGGGCCATTTTGTCGATATTGTTGGACAGTTTGGTTGTATGTATTTGAAAATTGTGGTTATTGTTCAGCTCTTGCTGATTTTAATGACCTACATTGCATGTATCATGGAATTGTTATGTAAGGTCATCTGAAGTTACAACTATTATAAGTCCAGTTTATGTTTAGCTATACATACTTTCAAAGATCCAGAGACTTTCTTATTGTTATTAATTTTTAGCCCCCCACTTTTACCTTGGGTAGCGTGGATTATGGTATCATTTTTTACTTTTTCATTTTCACATGACTTTCATACAGTGCTCCGCCCAAATTCTATATTAGAATTGTTTAGTCTACTACTGATGATCTTTAATGCAAATGACTTGTTACTTTAATATTCTTCATGTTAAATTTTAGTAGTATTACATTAGTTTGGTTTATTTAATTACCACACATCGTAATCTTTAGACCTCAGCTTGTTTAACAACTAATAAGAAGACTCTATCCTTTCGCTTTTAGTTAAAATTTTGTATTATTTATTAACCTAGCCTACAATAGAGTGTGACTGATCACTAATTTTGTGTAAGAAAATTATATTTTACAAAGTGGAATAGTCTTTTGACATGATATTTCATTGAATTAAATTTTATAACATCAAATACTGTATTAGATAGAT
Organism: Catonia carolina; assembly: GCA_035578175.1. NCBI lineage: Eukaryota > Metazoa > Arthropoda > Insecta > Hemiptera > Achilidae > Catonia > Catonia carolina. The sequence goes on from JAQMRL010000001.1 coordinate 334,524,101, forward strand.
AAAGTGGTATTTTTTCAGGGAAGGCACGTCGTTTGAAGCAAGCCAAGGAAGAAGCTCAAGATGAAATTGAGAAATACAGGCAAGAGCGAGAAAAGCAGTTCAAGGAATTTGAAGCTAAAGTAAGTTATTTCAATGAAATGATTTTGTATTACAGTATTGTATCGGAAGAAAAAAAGTGTTCATACTGTAGTAAACTGACATATTTCATCTCAATGTAAGTTTTTACTTACAGAATCAGCTTTTGAACCCTTTCAAGGACTATCAATAAAACTTGAGTGATATCTACCAGAACCACAAATCACTCATTTTTGTAAAAAAAAATGAAACATTTCCCAGAAGGCCCAAGGAATCATAAAAATATTAAATATCAATAACAATAAGAGAGGTTATTAATGATATAGTTAACTGTTTAACTTCTAACGGGTTAAAATAATACAAGAAATAACAAATCCCAACAAACTTAATAGCTGAGCTGAAAACTTTGCTACTGCTTGTAAACATCTGATGATAACAGGGCATACACTAACAAGGGAAAAACGTACAAATAACATTTCCTGTTATTCTGAAAAAATTGATAGCTTAGGGATCTAACATAGTTAGAAACAACAGTTACCGATAGTATAGTGGTTAGCGCTCATGGCTACTAAGCCAGGACTATCAATATTTCCCTGAACATAAGATGACCCCTGATTTCTTTGCCCCCCCCCCTACTTTAGAAAAGTCAATCTTTTAAACTTGAGGGAAATATTACTTTAGTAGATTAACATATCTGGTGTAAAACATTCACACGACTTTCTATCGCCAATGTAAAAGGACCAATTTTGTTTAGCAGTTTCATAGGCGTACCCCGGATCAAAACTGAAGGGGGGAGGCAACCCATGGTCGTTCAGGTTATAAAATTTTATTGGGCCCCCAATAAAATTACAGTGGCTCTAGGTGCGTCTCAATTTTTAGACCATTTCAGTGTGGTAAACAACTGATTATTCACTGTTGCCCTATCTAATTTTGTTTTTTATCATCACATAATCATTTTATTTTTTATTTTTGCTTCTAGGGGGTCAGCTGCCCCCTGCCCTTCACTGGGTACGGCCATAAGCAGTTTATGATAAATTACCAACTGTCACAAAATTAAGCAAGATAGAGGAATAATGTTTCAATAGCTGCAGAGTATTTTATTTTCAAAAAATGTTTTACCATGTTACAATAAAATTCCCATTTTCTACAGATTTTAATGAACAAAATATGGGAAATCGCTAATATTGATCACCAAGCTCAGTAGATAAAATTGCTTGATATAAAATTTACGGGTTTCTGAATTTCCTATAATACAGATTTTATACATTTTCTCTTAAAATGCATATTAAGATCACAATTTAAAATAATTACTATAAGAAACAATTACCGCCAAAAATTTCCCCAGACAAGCCGCTTACCCCATCTTGTAGAGCACAAAAAATTTAGTAAAGGAGGTGATTTAATTCATAATTGTATGAGGTATTTCTGAGAAAATTTCAAAAAAGTTAAAAATTGCCCAAAGAAACTGCTATTTGGTTGACCAATGTTGATTAAAATGTTCATATTGGGTCACCTTGTACCCGATTTTCTGTTTTCTGAGATATTTTGTTCATACATACACTAACACAGAACAATTGGTAAAAACATGTTTTTTGGGCTCAGGGTACCAGAAAACATGTGGTTCTGGTGAAAACTCAACTTTGCACACAGACCAAAACACGCTGTAAAAGTGTGTTTTGGTACTTTTATCTTTTTGATAAAATACCCTCTGATAGTCCTCACCCAGTGATCCGGACAGAAGACTAGTTTATCTACTTAAGGAGATTCGGAAAGCCCTATCTCCGCCATGTTAATGTTTGTTCCTTTTTCTCAGGAATGGATAGAGATAATCAGTTCAAATTTTGAACACAGTTTATTTATTATGTTTTACAACTTTTAACACAGGGATTTGATGAAATAACAATTAAAAAAAAATAAAAAAAATAATTTGAAAGTACCTTTAGGTATTTTTTTTGAGAAGACAAAAATGAGTTACAGTGTAAAAATTGTGTTCCCTTGTGTTAAACTATGTAAGAAGAATTGAAAAAGATGTGTTGCAAATTTGAAGCTAATATCTCCAACCGTTCCTGAGAAAAAGGAAAATTTACGTCAAAAATACAACTTTTGAGAAAAACGCATTTGAAAATATATAATTAGTAAAACAGTAGAAAACTAACAATACCATTACACTTGTTATACTCGTCTTGAAATGCGTTACAGCTGTTAATTAAAAAAATAACTAGCTAACAGAATTTAATGTTATTTATGTCAAATTAAACACGAAATACAGGAGAAAAATATGGCGGCAAAATCAAAATTTTGAATTTTTTGACAAAAATTGCTTTCCAAACCCCCTTAAACTATGTACATCATATTCTATTAAGTTCAAAAATCTGGTGTGAAACGCTCACACAACTTTCTCTTGCTAATGCAAATAATTAACAATATAACCTAACATTAGTAATAAAACATTAAAAATAAACATAAAACATAACCTTATTTTAATCATGAGTGAAAGACGCAAATGAAAATCAACCTCAGTTTGGCTTAAAAATACGGAAAATTGCTCTTTCACGCTAAACTAGGCACTGGAAAAAACAATGCTTTAAGTAAAAGTTATAGATCTTTTAATTTCCTAAAAATTTTATTGTATACACTTTTGTCATAAAATGCATACTAAGGCCGAAATCTTAAAAAAATAGCTTTTTCACACGTTTCGTGAGAAAAAAACAGAAAATTGTTAATTACCGTTAAACTAAGCGTTATACAAAAAAATGTTTGAAATAAAAGTTGTAGGATTTTAAATTCTCTACAACTTTTGTGATATACATTTTTGCGGTAAAATGCATAATAAAGCCGCAATCTTAAAAAAACAATTTTTTATGTGAAAACAGCCTCACCCAGAATTTCAGCAAACATAGCGCGTACCCTATCTTGTAGAGCATAAAAAATTAAGTAAATGAGGCGATTTAAAAAAAAAAACGTAAGACCAGTTTTTGAGAAAATCACAAAAAAGTGAAAAATTACACGAATAAACTACTACTTCCGGTTGACCGATTTTGATGAAAATGTTCATGTCGGATCCAGTAATGGTATGTAACTTAAGTTTCAAATTCGTATGATGTTCCGCTCTTGAGATATTTTGTATACATACACACAGACCAATCGCTAAAAACATGTTTTTTGGGTTCAGGGGGTCTGAAAACGTGTAGATCCAGTGAAAACTCGATTTCGAAAAATCGACATGAAAACAATACTTTCCTTCCTATATATTCATAGAGGCAAGAGAAAGTAAAAATAATTAAATTTAATGTTTTAGCACGATTAAAATGAGCAACGTTATTGAAAATCTTTACCAATTAATTCAACAAGTTTATCATGGCCGGTGGTGGTGTTAAATTTTGCCATATTCACTACTGTTAATACCATTGAACACACCCTGCTTTGTGAATCCCCTTTTTCCAGATTCTGAAAAAATATTCCATATTCTCTACACTTATTCAGTCAGATCGTGAACAGAAGCTTTATCCTTGTAGTTTTAGTATTCAATGAAATTTCAGTTGTAATCAGCAGGGAAATTTTGGGCTAGCTGAACAGGGTAAAACTGGTAAGTTTGTTTTCTTAGTACATGAATTGAAGATGACCATCAAATTTTGAAATTCTCGTTTTTGAAAACCTAACAAGGAATTGATAGTGATGATATGGTAGTTTGACTGTATACATTTAGAATTTGTTATCTTTCGTTCCTCAGATAGTAACAAATAAGAAAGTTACTTTATTTGTGAATGTATAAATTTTATCTTAATTTTGTTGAGTGTGATTTTTTTTTTTTGTAAATAGCATATGGGATCACGGGAAGATGTAGCAGCCCGAATTGAAGCAGATACTAAAGTTAAAATTGATGAAATGAACAAAGCTGTCAATGAAAACAAAGAAAATGTAAGTATTTCTTCTGTTGCTTGTTTTTATATAAAATAAATATTAATCCCCCTCTATTTTATTTATTTTTGAATATCTTAAATTAATATTTTTGAATATTTTATATCTTTCTAGAATGAATAAATATTTGAAAGGCAATCTGTTTATCATTTAAACACTTGCAGTTTTCATTAACTTGTACTCCTTTTAATGCTGGTATAATGTTATTTATTTTTACTAACATGTTTAGGTGGGTCCATTATGGTCAAAATATAAAAAACTTTCGAAATTGAAACTAATTAATTATTAAAACTATTTTAGAAGATGTTATCTCCTCAGTCACTTTTGTTTTAGTGATTGAAGAAAAAATCTTCTAAAAAGTTTTGATAATTAATTAGTTTTAGTTTAAATAATTTATATATTCTGTTGGTGTTTTTATATATTCTACCTAAATATGTTAGTGTAAATAAATAAGAAGAAAATTTAATTAGTTGTGCTTTTATCATTTAGCTTAATAATACAAATTACTATCACATATAAGGCATTTCAGTAAGATGGTTCTAGTTTTTATGATTTTTACTCTCCTGAAATGTGAAATGATGCGGTGTAAAATGTATGGTCAGCAGGACCTTTTTATACTATGATTTAAATATGTTTGTAAACAAAAACATTACATAGCAGTTTAAAAAAGTAAAAATTTATACACCGCCTCCATAGCGTAGTGGTTAGAACATTGGCCTGCCACACAGAGATCCTGGGTTCGATTCCTGCCCAGGGTCTGGATATTTTCATGTGTCAAATCCTACAGTTAATGTTACATAATCCACGATAGACGCTAATGACCAAGCAGTTGATATGACTTTAAATAAATAAATTTAAAAAAAATTGTGTTTAGGCCTATTATTCTGACAGTAATTAAAAAGTTTAATAAAACACACTTTGAGTACTTGTAATTTCATCTTAATAAAATAATAATCAGAGAAGAGGAAAATATTCAGTAACTTCAACTTTCAGGGTAAATGTAATAATTTAGCTTGCTTCTGTTGTAAATTGGTTCTTATATCTTATTGGTTTGTTGATTTTACTTAAGAGAAGAATTATTATTAATGTATCCTTTTTCTCTGTTACTTTTCAAGTGTAGTTACATGAATGTTTTTGAGTAAAATTCATTGAAACTATCATATTTTTCATGACAGATAACAGTTATTTTACTCTTTGTATGTATTGCGAATTTTCTTTAGTAATATTAACGACACTAATTACCGCTACTCTAAGTAATTTACCGCCACTCTAAGACTTAAGTTAAAAAAGATCAAAACACCAAGATTAATACAACCCATAGATACAAGGAAGCTCTTAGACCCGACAACAAGGACGGAATTGCAGGTGGAACTGACTTCAAGGTTGAACAGCATTAGTCGGCCGATAGATGAGAGTAACGTTGAAGACATGTGGAATCAAATTAAAACGTCCGTGGTGGAGGTTAGTGGGAGTAAGCTGAAAAGTGGTAACACCAAGCACAAGAGTTGGATGACCGAAGATATCCTGAAATTAATGAACATCCGCAGATCATATAAAAACAAAGACCCTATCAGATACAGAGACGCCCAAAAAGAAATTCGAAAAAAGATTAGACAAGTAAAGCAAGAGTGTCTAATGGAGCAATGTAGAGAAATAGAACAGTTAGAGGCCAAACACGACTCATTTAATATGTATAAGAAAATTCGACAGACAGCTGGTCTATACAAAAGGAATAATAGGAGCATCCTTATGAATGAGCAACATCAGATTCTTGCTAGCACGGAAGAACAACTGCAAGAATGGAAGAGATATATCAAAAATCTCTTTGTGGATGATAGAAGCGTCTCACATGATATTACTGCACATGACGGAGTGGATATCACTAAGGCAGAACTTTTACGCGCCATGTCGGGAGTAAGAAACGGAAAGGCACCGGGACCAGATGGTATACAGATTGAGGTTTTGAAGACTCTGGAAGACGATGGACCTAATGCACTTCTGTTGGATTTGCTAAATTGTATATATAGGACAGGAATTATCCCCAAAGACTGGCTCAAATCAACTTTTGTTGCACTACCAAAAAAGGCCAATAGCAAGTATTGCAAGGAATACAGAACAATAAGCTTAATGAGTCATGTGTTGAAGTTATTCCTAAAAATCGTTCATTCAAGAATTTTTACCAAATGTGAAGAAAACATCGGCAGATCCCAGTTTGGTTTCAGGAGTGGTTTCGGCACGAGGGAGGCGCTGTTTAGCATTCAGGTTCTTGTACAGAGATGTCGGGATGTGAATGTGGATGTATATGTCTGTTTTGTCGACTATGAGAAGGCGTTTGACACTGTTCAGCATGAAAAGTTAATGGCTATACTGAAAGAGGTAGGTCTGGATGGGCGAGACATTCGGATAATAGCCAATCTGTACTGGAATCAGACAGCGGACATTAGAATTAACAACCAGACATCGGAAGAAATTCCTATTATGAGAGGAGTTAGACAGGGCTGCGTGCTCTCTCCACTTTTGTTTAATTTATATGCGGAGAAGATCTTCAGAGAAGCGGTGGAAGACAGAGCAGAGGGTATAATTGCCAATGGAATAGTCATTAACAATTTGAGATACGCTGATGACACAGTTCTGCTGGCAACGGACAGGGATGATTTGCAGGCGCTCCTACATTCAGTGACGGACCATAGCCAACAAATGGGTTTGAAAATAAACATAAAGAAAACCCAATGGATGGTGATCAGCAAGAACAAAAATATAGCTAATAACTTGGCAGATATTGTGATAGATGGGGACATAGTGCGAAGAGTGCAGGCATGCAAGTATTTGGGCTGCTGGGTGAACGAGGAGTGGGACTTGTCGCAGGAGATTAAATGCAGAATAGAGCAGGCGAGAACATCATTTAGGAAAATGCAAAGGGTACTAACAAGTAGAGAGTTAAAACTTGCGCTGCGAATACGCTTATTGCGCTGTTATGTGTTTAGCATTTTGTTTTATGGGATGGAAGCATGGACCCTCACAGAAGCAATGTGCAGGAGGATTGAGGCTTTCGAAATGTGGGCTTACCGCAGAATGTTGAGGATATCGTGGATGGACAGAGTGACGAATCAAGTGGTAATGCAGCGGCTAAACAAAGAAAAAGAAGTGCTTAATATCATAAAAAGAAGGAAATTAGAGTACTTTGCCCACGTGATGAGAAATCCGAAATATGGAATGCTGCATGTGATCATCCAGGGGAAGATAGAGGGGACGCGCGGCCCCGGACGTAGGAGAACGTCCTGGCTTAGGAACCTTCGCCAGTGGTACGGGGTGAGCACCACGACACTATTTCGGTTGGCTGTGGACAGAGTGAAGGTCATGCGACTGATCGCCAATGTTCTAGGAGGACACGGCACTTAAAGAAGAAGAATATTAACGAATCTTCGTGTCTTGTTTCAGAGGTTTAGGTTCAGTAGTTTTGTTGAAGTTTTGAGTCACAAAAATTAACCAAATCATTAAAATAACAGATATATCAATTTGTTCACGATATCTCAGCAATTTTGATTTTAATAAGTTTCAGTTCAGAACAATCCAAACTGAAGTAACTAGAAAATACTCTGTACTAAAATCCATTTACTATAATTTTCTCACCGAATTGCCCCTTCTTCGCCAACTACTTCTGCTATGGTTAGTAAAGTGAGCCTCCACCACCACCACCACTACTACTACTACTACCAAGGCCACCGTCCCTCTAACTTTTACAAGTATACTTGCCATAAATCTTGAGAAATGCCAATTTATTTTTCTTAATGACAAGTTATTTCAAAAGCGAGTCTCTGGTGCTATAACCAGAATTTCTTGGCTAAGGTATGGTAACCCGTACAGAAGAGTCCACGTAACACTTTCATTGATTTTACTCTTCATTGTATTGTAAAACCACAATGTTAAAAGTGTATGCGTGCATAAGCGTATACTTATGCATACTACTACAAACCGGCGTTTACCTGATTCTGAGAATACCTACCGTATTATTACAAACCACAATATAAAAGGCAGGGGAAGGGAAAGTCACTAGTTCTGGATATTTATAGTGGAAGGGAGAGCTTTGTCCTCCCTCACCGTGTAACTAGTTATGATGAAAGCATTATATTGATGTAAAGTTCTGTATAGTGTTAAAACCCTTATAAGAGATTGGTTTTATTAGGTTACTTTAAATGTCTCAGCTTTCAGAAAGTAGCTAAATGTAGCGTTTCAACTCAATATGTAGAGTTTAAAGTTTTGCTATTAACCAGACCAATTTTAAATAACGACAGTTGACCAAAATAAGTGTGTATAAAAATATTCAGTTTTAAAATACTTTTTATGATTTATTTTGTATTAACAAATAGATATTTAAAAATAATATATTTCATGGCTTTTGTTTATTATTTTCAGGTAATAAAGAAAATACTGGAGCTGGTTTATGACATCAAGCCAGAATTGCATAAAAACTATCGAGCCGCTTAACAACATTTATATTGTTTTTTGTGTAAATTAAATTTCTTCTGGTTGTTAACAGTATTTGACATATTCTTTTTTGTTCATTGTTATGATTTAAGTGTGCACAATATTTCAATTTGGAATATGTATACTATCTAAGATAGAGAAATTTATTTTGCTGAAAGAGTAATATATTATATTTTATTAAAAATTAACTGCAAGAATCTTATTGTACAGTTAGTTGTTATTATTCTGTATCTGAATGTTGTAAATTATATTATGAACAATTTCTCTTACTTTATTTACCTTTGTTGTAATTAACTACATTCCTTCCGTTGATATTGCATTTTTCAATGTTGTTAATAAATATAAATAAAATAGATTATATAAAAATTAATATAAATAAATGTTAATTAATGATTGTTCATTTTAATTATATTATATTGTAGTAACAGAAAATTTAAGTGTATATTATAAAACATTAGATTTAAATAAGTGTTATTATTTTACTCCTTTTTTGAAATATAAATATGATACAACAGACATCTATTTAGCTTTTCTGTGTATTCAGATCGTGTTCTGTAGAGTGTTGTACAAGGGATATCTCTGTAAAGACCGTTCCACTGTTAAAAATCTTTTCAGTATTCTGAAAATTTTATAAATATTTTTAATGTCTCAAACTACATACCTTATACTACATCTCTATAAAATCACCACATGAATATTAAGATATTTATCATAGCGATGCACCTGATTCAATATACCCTCGTCATATTCTGCCGCCAGTCCATTTAGCCATTGATTAACAACATTTAAAAGTTCGTTTGTCACTTACTAATTGCGTGTCACCCAAAAATTCTTTTAATTTCCCAAAAAAATATGGTAATCAGAAGGAGCTATGTCCGGAATATTTGTTTGGTGATTGTTAACTTCCCATCGATATGCTCTCAGCAAATCACATGGTGTGCTGTAACTTAGAGTTTTGCAGTAGGCTTCTGTTTGAGTAGTTGTTCCATGTGGCATGTAATCAATCAAAAGAATGCCAAATCAATCCCAAAAGACTGGAAAACTATCACTACATGTGTTTCATAAATGGCGCCATCAATTTTTTAATCAATTTATGATGTAATAACTCAAACGTATTACAACGCAAGAACTTACAGACAATACAGTGTGTATATACTAGCGTGGCCTTCACCAGCACAGGTTCGTCAACATCAAGGAGAGAAATTTCCCAGCGGTCTTTAAAGATAACCCTCCAATAGGGATTGAGTGAAATTGTATGGGAGTGGTGAAGATTAAGGCCTAGATTAACTTATTGAAGTGTCAGAATTTTTTTTAAACTTTTTTTAAGCTTTTCAGGCCAGCCCAGTTAGTCAGCAGGTAGAAATTTGCTTCAGTTGTTAAATTGCATTAGTTGAGTAACCAACCGATAAGAACATATTTATAACTTCCTTTATATTGACTAAAATTTTATTATCGACTGGACTGGAGCACTATAATTCAATCATATTGAACCAGAAGGATCCATTAACTAGAGCAAATAAGGTTTTTTTTGAGGCCTGGGTTTTTGGCTAAGTCAGCTGTGTTGCCAAGAGGTAACTCCTCTAGTATAGTCTTATTTAGATAATAAGATAAAGAGAAAAAGTATTTCGAGTGCTTTTCCCACTCAAAAAATGATTCCATTGCTATTAAAACTGTTAGGCCACCAAACTAGTCAGGGCCTGAAACAAAACCTCACATATTCTACCCAAAGAATTTCAGATAGAATTTGTATACATACATGTATACCCAGGGTTGTAACAAATAAAAAAATTATGTGAATACAATCTTTTGCATGTATCTACTTTCAGCCTGTCTGTCATTTCAATTAGGATACAATAAATTCCAGTCATGACAATCTGAAGTTGTTAGTACGAATTACTTGGTAGGAAATTTAGTGCGTGCTGCAAAACTGATTTGCCTGGCATCTAATTATTAAACCTTTGTTTTGTGTCACTTCTTAGAGATTTGTTTTTCAGTTGTCTGGTATTATTGTGATTCATGAAAATTTTAGTTAAATTATTTTTCTGTTCTTCTTAAATGCAAAATTAAACAAGAGATAAACATTTTATTAAGAAATATTGTTTACACTTTCATGTCTTAAATTTGTATATAGGAAGAGCTTACCTTGGTGTGGTCTCATAAAAATCCAAATTTTATTTTATAATTTTTACATTGGTATCCATTTCTACTAATTATTCAGGCTAATCCCATTAATTGTTTAGCTAAACACTTAAAACAAGCTGGGATGATTTCACAAAATCCTTAAAATATGTTTGTACACAGCTTTTTATGCAGTGAACAGTATCACTTTGGACAAGTAAGCACCAAATAGATAGTATTGTCTTTACAGAAAATTTGTATAAAAGTAGTAGAAGGAAATTTTGGTTACTTTATTAAATTCATCAGCATTTTGCTTTTAGCCTTCTAGTAATACCGGGTGAGCATAAAGTCTTGCCCTGATTATAAAAATTTATTGCAGAATAACTGTTTGACATAATAATTTAAATTTGATGCTGTTACATAGGTTAGTGTTAATAATTTTTTTTAAGATTACTTACATTAGTAAACTTCAACGTGTGCCCCCTTGGTAGCTCGGAGAATGTCGAAGCGGTATTCCAGTTCCCGCCAGGTGTTTTGTAACATGTTTTCTGTCACAGTACCCACAGCAGCTTGTATCCTAGCCTTCAGTTCGTCAACGTCAGCAACTGGTGTGGCGAAGACTCCATCCTTGATATAGCCCCAGAAAAAAAGTCAAGGGGAGTAATGTCTGGAGAGTGGGGTGGCCAGGGTGTTGGACCATCCCTTCCAATCCACCGATCCAGAAATGTTTCATCACGGAAAACACCATTAACGCTAACATTTACTTAGATGTTTTGCAACAGTTCATTGCACCACAGTTAGAAGAATATCAACCATGGATAATTTTCCAGCAAGATGGGGCACCGCCCCACTGGGCTTTGATAGTGCGTAATTTCCTGGATGAAACATTTCCGGATCGTTGGATTGGAAGGGATGGTCCAACACCCTGGCCACCCCGCTCTCCAGACATTACTCCCCTTGACTTTTTTTTCTGGGGCTATATCAAGGATAGAGTCTTCACCACACCAGTTGCTGACGTTGACGAACTGAAGGCTAGGATACAAGCTGCTGTGGGTACTGTGACAGAACACATGTTACAAAACACCTGGCGGGAACTGGAATACCGCTTCGACATTCTCCGAGCTACCAAGGGGGCACACGTTGAAGTTTACTAATGTAAGTAATCTTAAAAAAAACTATTAACACTAACCTATATGTAACAGCATTAAATTTAAATTATTATGTCAAACAGTTATTCTGCAATAAATTTTTATAATCAGGGCAAGACTTTATGCTCACCCGGTATTTCTTTTTTTTATATAGGCCTACTAAGGACCGCAACAGTTCACCAATTTGGCAGCTATCTATTTTTGGTCTCCCTCTCTCTCTCTTTCTTCTCCATCTCTCCTTCATTCTTTCCTTTTGGGCCAACCTTCTGTTTATCGACCATGTCTCTCTCTTTTGTTTCTCTTGAAAAGCACCATCCTTCAACTTATTTCTCAATACTGTTCTTTGAGAGATTTCTCGTTTTGTTATATTCAGTCGTTCCTTGTTTTTTTTTTTTGACTTCCATGAACCATCCAAATTTCGTCTTGCGGTTGTCAATCACAGTGAAAATTTTGTATGTATGTCAGACTGACATATGGTAATCTATACAGAATGGATTCAAACTGTTTGAGTCTATTCTGTATAGATTACCATAGAAAGGCAGTCTTCTTTTTCTTATTGTGTCCGTGATTTTTTTGATGTGGCTGTAAAATCCTTCATTATTACAGGTACAGATACAGTTTTCTTTCCTGCTTCCAAAGACTTTACGAAGGATTTTCCTTTCCTTCATTTCCAATCTCTAATATTTTCAAAAATATAAAAAAGAAAAAATCCTATTAGTGGTAACACTTGACTGAATAGCTGTGATCAAAAATTCTTTCTTCTTCTACACATTACTATTCATTACTTTTTTAATTTTCTTTGTAATTCCTTTTTAGAAGTTCTGTTTTGGTAGATCAGTTGTTTTATTATCCTCAAAAATTATGTGAACTTATATCCTTGGAATAATTTATAAATTAGAAGAATTGTCTTGGAGGCAATTTTCCACAATAGACAATAATTTTATGTACGAACATTTTAATATTTATAAATGCTTAAAGTTTTGGATTACCAAACTTGTTTTAATGATGTGCATGTGTGTATGAGGTTTCACTTGAGCTATTCAACAACAGCAACTTGTAGATGTCTTAACTGATTCAGTGTGAGAAGTTGGTATAATATTTATGTTTTCTTTTTGTTAATTGCATTCCGGAGACTCCCAAAGGTTGACAAGGTGCCAAGAAACCAGTAGACTTGTAGAAACATTTGGGGTAATAATTAATGTGATATGATTTTGTTGCAAAATTTGTCATGATTAGTAGGCAACATAGATATGAAAGCACCATGGTTTGGAGATTAGAAAGGGAAAAGTTTTAGTTTTACAACTATCTAAATATAGTAATATAAACTGCAAAAGGTGAAAATATTTTAGCAGTCTTTAATATTAATTAAGCATATATTACAGAAAATGGTTAAAATATTCTTATTAAAAAAGAAAGTCGATAAAAATACATTACATTTATTTACCTTCAATTACATTTCATTTGAATACAAATAATAACTCATCTTTAATACTACATTCGCTTCTAATATCCTTTTCTTTACAATACTGAATACATAGATACAAATAACTTTTGTCATGGTTTATATTTTATAACAAATCCTTAATCCTTAAAATTAATAAATATTGACCTTAAAAATACATGTGATTTTTTTAATACATCTAAAGTCATGGCTTGGTTTTTGGTTTCATTAAGTACTCGATAAACTGATCAGATTTCACAATTAAAATCCTCAATTATAATTATAATTATAATTATAATAAAATTATAAAATCAACATTAATAAAATACTGTATACTGTTTCATCTTTTACCTAACCTTGAAAAGATGTCGTTCATACGTTCCTAACTGCAGATATTTTTTTCCACATTAGTACAATAAATACACAATAATCCTGATAATCTGAACTAATTGGGACTGGGATCTGTGAAGATTTTCCAGAAAAATATGAATAATAACAAAAAATAATCCAAAAACTGATGAAATGTGTAATGGAGAATGACTTATTTCAAAAGCAGAATCAGAAAAAGTACTAGAAATAGCACTGCAGTATTTAGAGCAGCACAACAATGGTACACACAGTTGTCATATTTTGATGAGACCCTGGTGAAATTTAATGTCAATAATTAAAGACCTCAGCATTACAACAGTAGACAATTATACTCTATCCCATGGAACCATGCAGGACGTCAAAAAATATATATTAAAATTGGGATTGAACTTAGTTAGCACGATCCATTCGAGTTAAAAAAAATGTTCTTTGCTTATCAGATGAAACGTACTGTATACTAATTGAAACATATACTAGATACAAAATAGTAGAACGAATTCATACAGTAGGCCTATTATAAAACATCTAATCTGTCGGCGGATGTTTTGACTGAAGGCATTGGAAGAGTGAAACATGATTACACATCCTTTTTACTGACTTTCAACCAATACTCTGTTTATATCTGCTGCACGGTTCTGTGGGATATACTATAGTAATTTTATGCAGCCGGAGATTAGTGGAAAAAAATTCTTGAAATACTAATGGACTAAAAGAAATGTTTTACTAGTTAGTGATTTATATTTTAACTACATCTTCTTTGAATTAAGAATTTGGCTGTATTTGTCTTCCCTTCTTAAATACACTGTTTATTATCATCATTTTTAAAATTAAATTTCTATGTTTGGAAACCTATTAAAAATATGTTTCCTTAAAAACTAAATTTTTTTTTAAATAGGTTTTATTTGTAAAAAGGATGTTTAAAAAAATTAGAAATCAGTTCAGATTATCTAAAATTTTGGATTAGCAGGGTTGCTGTTAATATCTCATATAAGGAAAGTCATTTCTGTTCAGTTAGCTAAGAAATTGTATGTATTGTAATTAATACAATGAAAATAAATAAATAAAATTGGTTCAGCAATTACCATCTTTGAATGATGCCAACTAGAAATGAAGCATGTTCTGTTTTGGTAGGTATTTGTAAATTTTGTGTATCTGCTTTTAATACTTTTATTTTTCCATGTAATTGTATTATGTTTGTGGTACCCTGATTAAAATAAAAATTTTAGAGGAAAAATGAAGAACAGATTGTAAATAATAAATTGATTAACATATTTAAATCTAATAGGTACAAGCTGTACAATTATTTTTAAAAAAAATACAATAAAAAGTACAAAAATTATTCAACAAATAAAATGCGAACAATTTTTGTACTAATACTGTTAACATCATTAAAGTTAATGAGACCTTTCTAGGTTTAAGCAGTACAAGAAAGGTTTTATTCTAATAACTTTTCTTGTCAGCAATGATATGAAAAGTGATGTAATGGCACAAAGTTTATGAAAATATTACATGAAAGCATCTATAATGTTTATTACAAAATCATTAAATTTTAACTACAATCTTATTGTTCTAGTTATGTAATACTGTAATGTGTATCAGTTTAATAATGAAGACAAATATCTGAAAAATAATCTTAAATTCATTTGGTTACCAGACATTTAAATTACATTAAACACTAATTCACCTCGTAATTAAAGTTAAGCTTTGAAATTTGTAGGGGACATTGGGTTTTGAGTGGAAGATGTGATTTGAATGAAGTAAAATTCTTGACCCCTAGCTTGGAATCAAACCAGAAACCTTCTAATTTGCAACTAAGTCTGGGGTAGCCTGATTTACCATTACACAACATAGATAACCAAACCTGAAATTTCAGTTCATACATGTTTTTAAATGTTATGTAGCATGTTAACCCACCAAGGTGGTCTAGGGGCCAAGTTGTCACTAGTCAGTTGTTTAACAGCTGATTTTCAGAGACGAAGGTTCCTGGCTCAAATCCTAGTAAAGATAGTTACTTTTGTACAGATTTGAATACTAGACAGTGGTTAGTGGTGTTTTTTGATGGTTGGGTTCAATTAACTATACTCTCTCAGGAATGGTTGGCCTGAGCCTGTACAAGACTACACCTCATTTACATATAATACATCATCCTTATCTCATTGGGTCATGGTGTTGCATATCACTCTAAATTGAACAGATTGCAATAAACATACATTAGGAATAAAAAAATGTAGCATGTTACACCACCACTTCAGAAAATACTGAATCATTTATATGTTTAAATAGCTATATGTATTAATGGATAGAAAATGTACAACTGATTTTACTATAATATGTTTACAGCTCGTCTCCATGATGCAATATCATGCTACACTACAAAGCAAAAGGTCTTGGGTTCGATTTCCATTAATGGTCTGAAAAATTATTAGATGTTCAAACCCACCAAATTTACTCAGAAGTAGTTGCTAATAACCTAGTGGATGATGTAACTTAAAAAATTAAAAATATGTTTTCAACTTATACCATATTTTAAATAATCCATACATATTTCACAGCATTCGTAAAAATCCTAGGTACCGATCGATTTGTGCATAATTGCAATTTATAAAACAAAAATATTTTGAAAATAACTAAAGTTAAAATAAAACTAAGTGAATGGATAGACTGTTGCAAATTGAAATTGTATTAAAAATGACCAAATTAATTTACTGGGAAAAAATTAAGAAAGATAAAAAGGGATAATGAAGTATCTTTGCAGTCTGACGTGCCATAATAAAGTTTCATATAAACTAAATTACTAAATTTTGAATTATTATATTAAATAGTTTACACCTCAATGAATATTTTAAAACATATTCTTTTAATTTAATGATTTTACTATAAAATGAGCCAATGTACAGCAGTTTAAAAACTACCTAATATTAAATGCTAAAAATGTTTGAAATGTTATAATGTGCCTCTATGTAATGGCACTTCAACTACATCTTGAACCAAAACCTGGTGTTAGAATTGATTTGGTGAGCAACATTCATGTAGATAATAACCATTAATACAAGAAGCACACTTAAAAATTCTCATGACAATCAATAACTACTGTGATTCTAATTTTGAGATTGTAATTTTGGTAAGAGGTTGTGTACACTTTGCAAAAAAAGTTATTGTTCATGGGCATCACCATTCTGGAAAGTAACAATCACCAAATGTTATAAGGTAGAGCTCACCAAAATGACACAAAATGTGAACAACATAACTGCATAATGATTTAACTTTCTTATTACTTAAAAAAAATTATTGTAACTTGTGGTTGTGAGCAAGAATTTCATCATCATTGTACTACCAACATTTGTCCAGAAAGATTTTATTCTTTTTACCAAATGCGGAGAGAAATATTTAATTTATTGATAGAAGCAAATTCCTCTTATGATTTAAAAACCTGTATACTAATTACAGGGCTTCTGTAACAACTAAATAACGTCTTTTCTGGTTAAGGTAGGTAACAATGTAGATTTTATAAAAATAGTAGTTACATTAAAACCATATAATATATATACGAATAGAATGGACCACGTAAAGTGCTACAATTAAATTATGGAAGAACATTTTAACGTAGAAAGTTGAAACAAATTTCCCATTAAATCATACCCAAGGAATTCATCTGTACACATATAATAAAGAAGAAACGTCTGTTTGTTTGTTTGTATGAGGTAATCTCAGAAACTACTGAATTTAAAAAATCTTTCATTGTTGCATAGCTTAGAGCTTCCTGATCAATATATGCTATTTTGAAACTTTAAGTAACTTTAATTAAGTGAGTTAAGCAACTTAAACTGTGATGATGTCGCATGTTTTAGTTAATCGGGTGCATAGCACTTTTATTTTTTCTAAGTCCTCTGGATGGTGTATTTTTTGGGCTAGAAGGACGATTCAACTTTTATATATCATAGAAAATCTTGAAGAATAACATTCGATTCCAAAAACATTAAAAATTCGGAAATATTCAAAATTTTTATTTTTTTACTGTATTTCATAAATTTGTTTTCATTTCATTCGACAGGTAGTGAATGAGTCATATATTTCCAATTACTTTGCATACTGCACTCACGTATTACTTTCTCTTATCTCAGCCATATATTAACTGTCTCTTTCTTTGCCATCGGTATTCTTCTATGCATTCTATTCAATTCTGTTAAATCGCAGGGACAAACATCTAAAACGGTGGGCATCGATTTGAGACAAAAGTGCTTCCTTCACTCATGGACAACTTTATGTCGGACTTTCTAGAGCTGGGAAGGCAGAAAAACAATTTATTTTGCTGTGACAGGGCAACAAAACCACAAATATTCTATATAGAGAGGTTTTAAAATAATTTAATAAGGCCTACATTAGCTGCTCTGAAGTAAAGCGAGCAGTGGTTGCTAGTTAAAAATAAAACCATTCCTGTTCTAATGAGAACTGGGTTTGAATCTCAATATTTTCAAATGTAAACACTTGTTATGCAGTACATCATTTCAAAGGTATCTAAGTTTTCAAAATTGTGGTGAAAACAGATTTCAAAAATAGTAACATTCCAAAATTGCAGCCATAAATGTAAATACATATACACATGGAAAGCCTTTCAGTATCTTTCTTTCAATTTACAAAACGAAAACCATATAAAACCTTTTTAAAATTTGATAAGCTTTCCAACAATATGTCACAAGACCATATTTAAAAAAATATTTTAGGCTCGAACTTTTATAAATTTGAACAAAAAAAATAAATGTCCAAAATTTTCTAATAGGAAGGTATGTTATGTTATACATCATTTTATAAAAGCTTATCAAATTTTAAAAGGTATTTGTAGGCCTAAACAGTTTGGTTTTATCATAAATTGTTTCTGCCAGGCAGAAACAGGCAGGTGGTGTGTTAAATTATTTGCACTTGATCTGCTAGTTCACAGCTACAAAAAATTGTTCTGTGTTTTTCAATGGACAGCCAATTATACAACTGAAATATTTAAGAACAGAAGAGGTAGAGGTGTAAAAGACACCAGTCATATTATCTCCTCTGAGAGTAATGAATTTCATTTTACAGCCAGACCCTGTGGTGAATGAAGTGTAGGTGTCATTTGCAGGGTGGAATATAGATTTTTAGAGGGCCTGGCATGCTGATAAGCATACTTTTTTCACTCAGTGAGGAAGGCATTTGTAAACTACCTTACTCCTCATATTACTTAGTAAAGCCTCTAGAGGATCAAACCAGCTTTTTGGTTGATGACCTAAACAACAAGTTGTTAAAGGGCACACCCTGCATTTGAAACAGTTTTATTTTTAATGGATTCCTTGGGTATGATTTAGAGGGGGAATAATTTTGTTTCATTTTTCTATGTTAAACCATTCTTCCGTAATTGAATTGTAAGCTTTACGTGGCCAACTCTGAAGAGTAGAAAGGAAACACATGTGATATTAACAGTTGTTTTTAAATTTATTTAAACTTGCTTCAATTAAATCAGTGAAACAGTTTATGCATAAAATATTAGAAAGAAAAACCCAAAAATTAAGAAATAGCCCAATACTTTAAGAAAACAAAGACATCACGATAAAATAAGTATTACATGTTCAGTACCATAGTACTGACATTGTACAAATGATACGCAACAAAAAGTTGTACATTTGAGTGATTGTGTGATATGATTGTTACATATCATTTACGTGTATCATGTCAGAGAGTGCTGTGACTCATATGCTAATCTTTGTCTTACTTGAAAAAAAATTTTTTTTTTATTGGCAAGTCAAAATTAATACTGAAAAAATAGTGCTTTCATGAAAGCTAAATTAAGAGTATTTCAGTAATCGTGAATTAAAAATTACAATTTTGTATAAAATAAAAGTTGACATTAGCAGTCTCAAAAGTAAATTATGTAGTGTCATTATTGAAGCATTTTCTGTTGCAAAAAATAACTCTTCTGTTCTGTAGACCTTGTTGCTAAGAAAAGGTAAGAGAGTTGAGGTAGATCAGAGGTGCCACATTCTTTAATCATTCATTTATGTAAGGGTGTAAGGGATAAGAAAAGAATTAAGGGGAACAAATACACTTAATATTTTGGTACAGGTTATTCTTGTCAAAAATGTATTGTAATACAGTACTTAAAACAACTACATAAAATAACTAAAAATAAACTAAATTTTAATAAAGATAATTATCAATACCTTGTTGATCTTTTGTAAATTTACGTTATAAAAAATTTACAAAATTATGTAACAAAAATTTAATTAAATGTTTACCAACTTAGGATTTATAAATCAAGCTCAAAAAATTTAAAACTATTTCTTTTACATTTAGCAATAAAAAAAAATCATAGTTTGGTTAACTCCAGTTTTTTGTTCAGTGAATACAAAACTAACCACATTTATTAAATTTTTACACTAAATTAAATACTGAAATCTTTAATGAAAATGTTACTTAAATACGTGTAAAATTTTGTAACAAAATAATAATGTAATACTGTTATTATAATGTACAGTACAGTCCCAATAATCAGAAATTTAGGTAGAAGCAAGTCAAAATTATATTTCAGTAGTTGCTTAAAACAAAAAAAGTAAATAAAATAAACAAAAGTGCTAAGAGTGATTTAACTAAGAGTGTATGTACGTAGTGTATGTATTATGAATTCAACAAGAGGTAAAAATGATACAGTAGTCATAAATGCTACAGAAAATGTTTAAAAAATCAGTGTATACAGCAAACTAAATTACATTCCTCTTATTAACTCATGTATTTCAGATTTAATTTTTATGAAAAACCCTGTGAATTATTTCGGCATTCCTATGTTAATTACCAATTTTAAGGTTAGCCTGTATTTTTCCAACAATAACAAGACTTCTTTACCAAACAAACCTAAGAAATGATCTTGGGTCATGCAGTTTTAGTAATGAACAACAAACTTCAAAATATACTTGCTTTACTTTAAAACCAATATATTTTCCCAAAAATAGAATGCAAAATGCATTTGAGTCTTTAAAGGGATTTGAATAAAAAGAAATTTAGAATATGAATGAAAGTATAAGAAATCTTATGGAAACCTGTAATTGGCATCTAGAAATTTATAAAAATGAAACTTACTTATGACTGTTTTCTGAAAAACCATTAAAGGTAGCCAGCCAATTTAAACTTTGCAGACCTACAATTATCTATAATTTAAAAGTACAGTAATAAAGTGATTCATTTGTATAACATATTGTTTGAGATAGAGAAAACATTGAAAATGTTGCAAAAATGTCTCAATTTTGGCAATTTCTGTTTAAAAACCCGAAAATGTATAGGTACTACAAATTTTAATCATTTTAGTAACTGAAGTAAATTTAGAATAGATGTAGAGATTGTATTTCCAAAATTTCAGCTTGGTACCTTCAACAGTTTCTACGAATACGAATCATTTATATGGGAAAATTAATTAGCACACAATTTTAAATTTCAACAAGAATCACTTCAAAACTTTAAGATAACATCAAATTTGATTATAAACAAAACAAAAACTGTTCCAAAATGTAATAAGAACAAAATATTTCTTTCTAAGAATAAAATTCCCTTCAAAAACAACAAAAAGTTACTATAAAAATTAAATTTTTTGCACATTTTTAAAAGATATTTACAAAGATAACATTTTTAAAAGATATTATGTAATTATGCAGCATTAACTTTAAAAACTTAGAAAAAAATTATTTATTTAAAGGGTTTTGAACAAAAAAATCTATAGTCATTGAAAGATTCAAATGCTAAACATTGTCTAATTTGCAAATTACATTATTTATACATTAAATACTCATGTCACTGTCATATAATTTTGGTTGCTTTTATTTTACAAATATATTTATTTAATTAACAATCGTAAAATAATGGTTACACTCCATCCATTGTATTCAGAAGAATGTGTAGAATACTTCAGGTTAAAAAGTAAAAAATTTGATTTTTCAAATTTCCGATTACAGGTCCCCTAAATGCAAAAATGTTCTAAAATTGCTGTAAAATAAAATGATAGTGTAAAACATTCATTTGAACAAATTAATAACCAGATAAATTATTAACATTGTACTGACAATGGTAATGACAATGCATGTGTGTTTGTATGTATAGAAAATTTATTGGGACTGTTCCTGTCACAATTTCATATTTTACGCTAATATATTTTAAATTTGTACATAAATAAAACTAATATTTAAAATTTAACAAAAAAGTACAATAGTGATATAAATTTTTACTTAATCTTAATAACCATAAAAATAAAAGTATTATAAAAAAATAATAACAAAAGTCAAATTATGTAAAAAGAATACAATTTAATTATTATCCTATACTTTAAAATACATTAATTAATTAATTGTTAACAAATAATTATTAGGTAATATTGATATTAAACAAAGATACTTAAATAATACATATTAACATAATTATTCGGTGTAAATTGTTTGACGTTAATGTCAAATTACGACTAGGGTATGTTGAACACAAGAACACAAAATGTACAAATTTAATATTTCTTTCTAAACAATAATAACAACTGTACATATTTCATACATTCAACAAACTTATACTCACTCAGACATACACCATATGCATTTACATATTATGATACTGTTACACTCGATTAACATTTAGTATATTTATACAACACATAACAAAGATAACAAACATACAAAGTGATATAATAATATATTAAGTTTTGCAATGTATTTAAATAAATGCAATTAGTTTTACTATTTTAAAATTAATTAGCCTAATCTTTTCCACGCTCTCGTTTTGATTTTGATCTTCGCTTCTTTGTTCTGGGTGAGACTACACATGAACATCCGCTACGGATTTTAATGTAATCTAATGTCCAAGCTGTTCCTTCAGTTGGAATTGAATTGAAGGGATGTGGACGATGGTGCCCGCTAGAAGATTCTGGTTCACGTATGAGAGCGTATGAATATGAATAATTTTGGACGCATCTAGACTGGTTGTGAAGATGTCTGTCCATAAATCTACAGGGTTTGCCTTCAACACCAACTCTGCATGATAACTCAAAGAACCTGTAAAATAAAACAAAATTGTTGCAATTTTTGTAAACATTTTTTCAAGATATTTGGGTATTGAAACACTATCCAGAATATATGATATTTCCTGAAGATAGAAAAGTATTTTAGAAGCTAAAACAAAGAAAGCCTAGGAATTATAAGGAACACAACTCCCAGATTAAATTCCAGCAATCACGGATGACACATATAAAATGTTTACACACTTCTAACTATACTGTATTCATTGAGTGCTGAAAATAAACAGTTTGCGTAAACAACTGTTTCAGCCAATGACTGTGGCACTATTCAAAAGATTGACTGACAGTCAATATACCAATTCATAAAATAGAATTCATTCATCACATTTAGTTGATGTAGTATGCAGTACAAATACATTGTTTATTAAACACATCACCAGTGAACTGGTACTCATGTTTTAACACAACATAGGGTGCGGCAGAAAGGATGGATGTTTTTAGAACAGATAGTATTCTGATCTGGGTAGTGGGAGTGGGGCGACTGAAGTGGCCATGCGTTCTGTAGATCATACCATTGTTTAGTCGGCATCATGGAGTCGTGGAGTGTGCAACATCGTGTGTTTACTTACGACAGTTTTGTGCGTAATAACGAGAGTATCGTTGCAGTTCAGCGCGAGTTTCGTCGTCATTTCAATCTTGCGAGAAATGACAGTGTACCCACTCGTAACACCATTTTACATTGGGTTAAATCATTTCGTTCAGTAGGAACAGTGATGAATAAACGACCGCCAGGGGCTCATCGCACTGTACGCACTCCAGAAAATGTGGAAAGAGTTCGGCAAGCCATACTCCGTAGTCCTCGTCGATCTGCTAGGAGACATTCTTCTGAACTGAACATCAGTGATAGGTCAGTAAGGCGTATTTTACATAACGATATAGGATTTCATCCCTACAAAATGGCCATTGTTCAACAATTGAATCCTGGCGATTATGTAAAGCGGCTAAATTTTGCTCGAGAAATGGAGGCCATACTTGACCAAAATGAAAACATCATTTTGTTTACGACAGATGAAGCACATTTTCATTTGAATGGTACCGTTAATCAGCAGAACTGTCGTTATTGGTCAGATGAAAATCCAAAATTAATGCATGAGAGACCATTACACAGTCCCAAGGTGACAGTTTGGTGTGCTGTGAGCAGTACAGTTGTTATTGGTCCATACTTTTTTGAAGACGACAACGGGACTACTGTAACTGTAACCTCGGAACGTTATAGACAGATGTTCACTGAATTCTTCCTACCTGAACTAAGAAGAAAACGTATTCCTATCCGGCAAGTATGGTTTCAGCAGGACGGGGCGACAGCTCACACCGCAAGAAATTCAATGGAAGCAATTCGGGCTGTTTTTCGTGGTCGCATCATTTCTCGGTTTGGTGACATTGAATGGCCTCCTCGTTCCCCAGACCTGTCCATGTGCGACTACTTCTTGTGGGGTTTCCTCAAGTCACGTGTTTACCAGCATAAACCACGTACACTTCAAGAACTAAAGGAAGCAATTCGTGTGGAAGTCGAACAAATTGGCAGGGCAATGTTAGAAAGAGTAGAAGCCAACTTCCGAGAGCGGCTTGTAAAGTGCATCGCTGAAAACGGCCGTCACCTGGCAGATGTTGTTTTCAAACATTAATTTTCTAAAATGGTAAGATCATGTGAATATTATTCTGTAAATAAATGTTTTTTTTATGCACAATTAACGACATATTGCTTTTTTGAAAACCGTTCATCCTTTCTGCCGCACCCAATGAATTGCATTATACATGTAAAATAATGTATGATACATGATACATAATGTATGTATACATGTAAATAATGTAAAATAAATGTATTAAGAACATGAAATCAGAAAAATGTACAGTAAATTCATTAATAAAATATTTTCAGTGAAGCAAAATAATATTTTATTAACACTGAATAATTCTGTTATTTATTATCAGAAAATTTAAACAGTTATGACAACATTTTGTTGCTATGAATAAATGGTAAAAAATTTGAAAAGATTTACTAATATTAAGAATTAATATTACAAAGATTTATCGACAATCGATAAATCTTTGAAATAGAATATTTTTCATTTGAGCTAATAACCTTAGGAAATTTAAAAAAAAATGGTTTGGTCGCTGGTTTTTGTGCTTTTTCATTATTTTCCTTAAAAACTAAAAAAAAACCTCTAATAAACCACACAATTAAATATAATTGACTATTAAAATTAGTTAAAAAATTAACAGTACATCAATATTGATGTCCTGTCAATTATTGCCAACATTTATTATATGTATTGTGGAGAGATGACTTGAATGCTAGTGCGAGATGAAGTGGGAACAGGAAAGCTTGTCCTCTTTATAGACAAGCTTTCCTGTTACCCACTTCGTCTCACATTAGCATTCAAGCCATCTCTTCACTATATTTTTAGATATTATCACCTTGACGATTGAGGCATTTGTCCTATGTATGGACAAGCTTTCCTGTTACCTACTTTGTCTCACATGTCTCAGATGGCATTCAAGCCATCTTTTCACTATAGTTTTAAATATTATCACCTTGACAATTGAGGCATTTCTCCTATGTATGGATAAGCTTTCCTGTTACCTACTTTGTCTCACACTAACATTCAAGTCATCTTTTCACTATAGTTTTAAATATTATCACCTTGACGATTGAGACATTTGTCCTATGTATGGACAAGCTTTCTTGTTACCTACTTTCTCACACTAGCATTCAAGTCATCTCTCCACTATATATCCTTTTTCTTTTTATTTAAGGAGCTTAAATTGCTTACAGTTCCGTCCCTCTACATTTTTGAGGTGATTATGTATGTTAGGCAAAATAATTTTACGCAGAATTTCAATGTTCACAATCGTAACACGAGATACAGGAATGATTATTATGTGGCTAATCACTCCATAAAATTGTTTGAACAAAAACCTACTTATGCAGGGAGAAAATTCATGAATAAATTACCCCAATTTTTAAAATGTTGTGAGGATTTGAATTCCTTTAAAAAAAATCTGAAAAATTACTTGATCGGTGAAACTTTTTATAGCGTACAAGAATTTCTTTCTTGATAGTAGTGATACATTGTGTGATTCTTATATGTAATTCAGGTGTTACATCTGACGACATGTCCTATACTCCTTCTGAAGTCTCCAGGGCGCAAAAAAAAAAATCATATTTATTTATTAATATCAGTAATATTATTGTATCACCATCATCTTCTTTAAACCTCTTTCAAGTTTACTTGAGTTGGGTCCAACAAAACTCCTCTCGCATTCACTCTATCATTGAACCATCTTTTTGCTCTCTAAGCATCACACAATTTTCCAAATCAATCCATAACTGAACCCATTCTCTTTACTCTAAGCCTGCCAATAGTCTTTTTCCCTTTATCTCCAAGTAGAGCATCCTTTTAGGCAGCCTTTTCTGACATGACCTAACCATTGTAGCTTTGTCTGTCCAACTCTCCTTGTCAGGCTGTCATCATCAATTATTTTCAAATTGCCATAATTCCTCATTCTATCTCTTCTTTTATTCTCTAACACACTTGTATTAAAGACATAAATGTAATTATAAACAATATCAGAGATAGCCGTACTCTTTTTAAAAAAAATTGAGCTCATAGTATGTGTATTTAGAGATACTTATGTTGAAACATTACTACTTTTAAAAATGTACTACTGCACATGAATATACAACACATTTTTTCCCAAAAATACAAAAAAATGTTCTATGTATTGTAATGTTAATGAATTATACACTAGATAAAAATGTTGTTTACCGTTGCTGAATGTTGGGTCCACTAAAAAGATGTACTAACATTCCATCTCTATTGATACCCCCCTGAGGTTCAATCATTTCAAGTGTGGATGGACAACAATCCACTGGTAGTCCTTCCTCCCCTCCTTCACGTTTTAATAGCAACTGTGACTCACGGTGGCTGAGCCATCGACTACTAACTTCTGAGGACATTTCGTCACTTTCTGAATTCCTGAAAAAAAAATCATTTGTGAGTATGAGTATTCTACAATACAAAAATTGTTTTTTACTTATGTGTTTTACATAAGAAAGAACTGACTACTGTTTTCAATAAAGTATATAATAGTGGGTACATACCCAAGGTATGGCTGAAATCAGAGTTTATAGTTCTACCTAAGAAACAGGGTGCTAAGAAGTGTAGTGATTATAGAACAATTAGCCTCATGAGCCACTTGTTGAAATTGTTTTTGAAAATTATTAATGAATTATTAATTAATAATATGAAGAGCAAGTATCGCCTACACAGTTTGGCTTCATGAAGGGTATGGGAACAAGAGATGCACTTTTTAGTACACAAATCCTTTTTCAACGTTGCCGGGACATGAATTGTAATATATATGCTTGTTTTATTGATTATCAAAAGGCTTTTGACAAAGTTCAGCATAAAAGAATGATGGAAGTCCTGCAAGATAGTGGAATTGATGTTAAAGACTTGCGTATAATTAGAAACCTCTATTGGAATCAATCTGCATATGTCAGGATAACCAAGTGAAAACAGAGGAATTGGAAATTCTCCGTGGGGTCCGGCAGGGATGTATATTGTCGCCACTAATATTCAATTTGTACTCTGAGGCTATTTTCCAAGAAGCATTAGAATGCTTGGATGTTGGTATACTATTGAATGGAGAACGAATCAACAACTTTAGATATGCCGATGATACTGTCATTTTTGCAGACACCTCACAGGGAGTTCAACTGTTGATGAACAAAGTGGCTGAAGTTAGTGGGAAATATGGTTAGGAAGTCAACAGTAATAAAAAAAAAGTCATGATAGTAAGCAAGCAGAAAATTGACAATCTACATTTCACTATTGATGGCAAAGTTGTAGAACAAGTACCAACACACGTTTACTTGGGCACAGTGTTAAATGAGCGGTGGGACCATTCTCAGGAAATAAAGGCCAGGATTGAAAAAGCCAGATCAGCGTTCAGCCAAATGTCAAAACTGTTGAAGACACACAACTTGAACCTTGAATTGAAAATTAGACTACTTCGATGCTATGTATTTTCCATCTTGCTATATGGAGTAGAATCTTGGACTCTCAGTGAAGCAACAGCAAAGAAACTGGAGTCATTTGAGATGTGGACCTACAGAAGAATCCTGAGAATATCATGGACAGATAAAATATCCAATGAGAGAGTTCTTCAAAAACTAAATAAAAAGACTGAAGTAATGTACACAGTCAAAAGAAGAAAATTGGAATACCTAGGACACATCATGAGAAATGAAACTAAATACAAGCTGCTGAAATGCATAGTGCAGGGGAAAGTGCATGGCAGGAGAGGCGTTGGGCGAAGGCGAATATCCTGGCTGAAAAATTTAAGGACATGGTTTTCAGTATCCACCCCTGAATTGTTTAAAGCGGCTGTCAACAAAATCAGCATTGCCAGAATGATTGCCAACATTCGGTAACGGATAGGCACTGGAAGAAGAAGAAGACTTATGTGTTATTTATCATTATATTTACTTGCAAATGTGCCCTTCAGGAATATATTGCATGAGCCAGAATACACTCTTTCTCAAAAAATTAAAAAAAAAATTCATATTCATTACAAATACTTTAATACTACTACATACTATATTACTATTGTCATGAAACTATTTCAAAATTATTTAAAGTTATCTGAAAATGACAATGATGTTATTTTTATTAAGTTCCATAATGACAGGACAAGAATATTTTTGAAAATTTTTCTTTTCCATTTATTTCTTACATGTTTCTTCTTCTTTTTTATTTTTTAATTTAAAGTAACATCAACACCTTGGACGTTGGTGGCTACTGTGGGTTATGGAACAGTGGGTTTTTCTTGTCATAATTTCCAGACCCTAGCAGGAAGCGAACCCTAGATCTTCCATTTTGTAGGCTAGCACTGTAATCACTTTGATACAGAGGCAATCTTTTTAAATTTTTACTTCATACAAAAAGTACAACAGAGTTCAACAGAAAAACTTGACAAAGCGTGGACTTGCGGTAACTTTTTCTTCACTAGAGTACATGTCCTCAAGGAGTAGTTTTCACTTACTTGGAGTACTATGGATAAAAAAATTACTAAAATTTAAAAAATAACATGTTCACAGAAAAATAAATTAAGCTGGAATACTGTCTCACATCAAAAAAATACACATCATGCAAAATTAAGTTCATACGACTATTAACTTCAGACTGCTGTAGTGGAGCACTGCTAGACTGGAAACTTGAAGATGTCAGGTGTGATTCAAGGAAATTTTCTTGGGTATGGAAATTTTTAACAGGTAGACAAACAAAATACTGAAACAGTTTTCTGTGAGCTTTACTCGATTTAAAACCCAGTAACTTGAAATTAAAAAACATTAAAATAAGATTTAGTGTTCCATAAGCCGTGACACTGTAATGATTGAACAGTTGATACAGTTTTAAATTAATAATATAAAACTGATTTTAACAGGACTTTGATGCTCAAAAATTCTCATTTAGCTTATGCTAATTTTTATTTTAATTTACAAACCCTTTAAAAATGTTTTTCTAATTGTTGCAGTTAGAGTTACTTCAACTCAAGTAGGTTCAATAGTCAATCAAATAATGAGGATTGACTTAATCTTCAAATAATTACAAATTGACGAAAATTAAAAATATGGAAAAAATAATTTTTTCTTATCTATGCTGGTACCAATACAAAATAGATTCAATGTCTAATTCTAGATCATGAGTTTTTTAATGAAAAAAATGTCATGAGTGGCCTGACCGTTTTATCAGCTGTTTATTACATTATTTTATCAAACCTTTAGAGGTTCAAACCAGCCTTTCGGCTGATGACCTGTAACGTCTTTTGTCAAGAGTTACATTGTTTTGCTTATTTTTATATTTTGGCGCTTTTGTTCTACTGGCTCTTTCTATCGGATGGGAAATGCACTCCTCGTAAAAGTGTGTACGTGACTTTCAGCATGTACTACTAAGTTGGTGACGTCATGACTACCCCCGATTGGCTTGCGGTAAGCGAGTTTCGTTCTGTCGTTTTCGTAGCGTGATGCAGTTGAGATGTATCTATTTTGCAATCATGTAATCTTACATTGAAATATTATTTATTTTATTTAAAAATGTTTTGAGATTTCTTCTTCCCTTTTTTAAGGTAAGCTCTTTTATATTTCGTTTTATTTTGGCGAAAGTTAGCGTTGCAAACTTTGACACAATCTTATAAAATTTTAACCACTAAATTTGTTAACTTTGTAAAATCATTTCATTTATATTTTATTACTATTTTAAATTTGTTCTCCTTTCATTTGTTTTTTTTATTGCTTTTACGTGTTTTATTTAAAATAATTAAAAAGTGGACAGTGTT
The DNA here is from genome assembly GCA_035578175.1 of Catonia carolina. Lineage (NCBI taxonomy): Eukaryota > Metazoa > Arthropoda > Insecta > Hemiptera > Achilidae > Catonia > Catonia carolina. The sequence continues at coordinate 334,554,066 of JAQMRL010000001.1, forward strand.
TTCTGTTCAATTAACTTTGTAATTACAATGCTTAACCTCAAAATATAAGTTTTTTGTTCTAGAACTTTTTACTTTATGCTTTGCTAATTTATGCTGCTCGATTTTGTTATCTTATGTAAATTTTGACTTGTTTATTGTAATTTTAATTTGTATTTATCACCCATTGTTCTGTATTAGTTGTAAAACTCGTTTTACTATACCTAAAGCTTTAGTTTCGCCAAAATAACTAAATTTTTTTGATTTCTTTAATATTTTTTTTGTTTTTTTTATTGTATTATGACTGTAGCTCGCTATAGTCTTCTTTCAATATTTTTGTGGCTAATTACTGCCGTTTGTCTTTTTAAGGGCTCAAGTATTGTGGCTCCAGTATTATGTAAAACAAACTCCAGTATTATGTAAAACAAACTCAAGTATTATGTAAAACAAAATTCATGTATTAAAATCAAGTCAAATTATGGTTAAATTATGGTCAACCTATCGTCAAACATTCTGTTATGGAATTTCTTGAATTTACAAAGCTTATTCAAAAGAATCGTACTCAGTCCTGAAAATGTATGCAGTGGTCTCAACACCTAATCAAGCTAAGAAATTACTAATCAATATGGCTATATTCTGATAAGTAAAATGTTGTTTAATTCTAACCAGGACAAGCAAGGTAGGATTCTATTTAATTAATTTAAAACCTGGAATTGATGGGACATCTGAAAAAATTTTTAATGAACTTTCCTGCTACTTAGTGTTTGGTTTCTACAAGAAATTTTCCTGCACTAGTTCAATCTAGTTTACATGGTTGAATCTAGTACTTTATTGTGATTTTTTGGACTTTAATTTTTTTAACTTTTAAACAACCTTGCCGTCTCAATACTTAATAAATTTTATCCGAAATTGCTTAAAATGTCTTTTGAAAAAAATGTATAAAAGTATTATTTCTTAGTTTAAATATTTTTGTAGATTCAATAGAGCAAATCATTGAAAAATCTTTTATAATAACACCAAATTAATTTATTTAGTACAATTTGAGGATGCATCCAAATCAAAATCCAAATATATATATATATATACCAAAAATTTGGTTACTTAATTATTAATTCACTGGCCAGTTATTACTTAACTACTTAAAATAAATTTGTACTTACAACCAAAATTTAACTAAAATTAACATATCATAATTTATATTTTTATTTTCATTTATATTTTTGAAAATGTACAATTAAATCTTTATGCAATTATTGTTAATAGTTGCCCAAGCAGAGTCATTAACTTTTGGGGTTAATTTTTAAAAATTTTTTTTGGAAATTTAGCTAATACTTATTCTTATACAATTTATTATGGTTACGAAACTGGTGATTTATTCCCATTTATACTTAAATTTATTCATTTAATAATTAATTAAATTTGTGATATTTTTGAACTTTAATTTATGTTTTATTTCTTCCTTGGTGTCACAACCTACTTTTTATCGTTACCTCATGACCATTTGCTTTTGGAGGCAACTATTTTACTTGTTGCAAGCAAGGGGTAACATAAATTGGTCGAGCAGAACGTGGTTATTCCATAAGTATAGCAGTAGTCGTTGTTTTGAGGCCATTCTGAAAATATTTTGCTTGATTCAGAATGTGTTTATTTAATTTGTTTTTTTTTACTGAAGTGGTCCAGTTTTATCTTAAATCTTATGTGCTGGTTGTGATACAAACGGAGAAAATTAACTGTACTTGTATTTATAAATTGTGTCGATTTTGCAACTTTTTCTTTTATTAATTTTTTTCTTTCGGGGTCGGTCATGGCTTCAGATAGTGGCGTGGTGTGCATTGACTATTTGATGAAAGACGATCTCATGTTCGAATTGAAGAGTAGGGGTGTTACTGTTGGGGGATCTGTTTCAGAATTAAGAGTGAAACTTAGAAAAATTATTGCTCAGAACATTGTGCCCTCTGGTACATATCTTGATGCTAATTCCTTAGACCAAGAACTTAACCAATTTACCTTACGACTACATAGCTTTGTTGATGAGCTTGAAAATGTTGAGCCGCCGATCACAATAAGATATTTTAAGGGTTTGTGTGGTAGATTGACTTCGGTCAAAAATCGGCTCAATATTCTAAAAAGTATATGTAGTGAGGAGTTGTTGAATTCCAACAAAATTAAGGAATTCAACGATCACCTGAATGATTTAGATAGTTCCATACAGGCAATTAAAACGATGTGTATCGATGAAAATCCTCCTCCCCCTGATAATCACAATCCCAATTTGTTTAACAATAACAATGATGTTACTCAGGGTACAGGCAGAAATAATACTGTAGGTGATTCGTTAAATCAGAATTCTGCTGTTTTGGAGAGGAGTAGTCAACCTTTCTCCTTATACGGCAAATTACCCCATCCAGCCGAAAAAGTTTTATGTAAGTTACCAAATTGCAATGGGTTTAGTGTTGATGATTTGTTGAAACTATTCCGTATAGGGATAAATTTACTTGAATCTTTTCCCGATATAAGAAACAGCATTGTATCACTATTATTGCCTTATGTCTCATGTCCTCTGCGTGATATTTTAGTGAAGCACACTAATTCTCAAAATTTTTATGAGTTTCAACGAGAGGCTATACTTACTTTTATTCCAGCTAGGCAATTTGTTGAATTGAAACAAAACTTGTTCTTCAGAAGTCAAAATATTGGGGAAGATTTGCACAAATACATTTCTGACATAAAAGAAGCTGCTGCTATTCTGCAACTAGGTTTAGGGGAAGCCGAAGTTGTTAATAACATTGTTGATGGTTTGTCACCGGAAACTAGGTCTTGTCTCGTCATGAGCAACAGACCAAACAACTTCACAGATCTGAATTTGTTGTGTGTTCAGGTTATGAATACACTGTTTACGGATAATAGACGGCGAAACCCTGTAAACGAAATCAATAGATTTTCTGCTCAAAATAAAACCATACCTATTTGTAACTTCTGCCATAAACCTGGGCATGTAGTAACTAATTGTTTCAAGAAAGCTGCGGTCGGAAGGAATTCTCCTTCCCACACCAATAGTAATCAACATGTCCCAAAAAAACTAGTTTCTAACGGGGTTGAATTAGTTAGCCTTCCTCGTTATTCTCTTGTCAAGCCTAACTGTCATATTAAATTTTCTCCTACTTGCTATTTATGTAATGCTCGCGGGCACTACATTTGGCACTGTTTCCGTTTTATGCGTGATTATACTAAAAGTTTCCAGCTCAGGCGTGAACATAATAAAAATGTTAAGTCTCCTGAAAAATTTAATTGTCGTTTGGGAAATAGTTATTCTCAATCGATCCGTTGGCCTAAATCTGTTGATGGTGTATTGCGTCCCTGCCGCACGGACGTTATTAATGTTTGTCCTGTTAGGAGTCGACCTAGGGTCAACCTCGTCTTTTATTCTCAGGAGATCCCTGCACTTTTAGATTCCGGATCCGTGAGATCTTTCATGAGTTTAAATTTTTTTAATTCCATAAATTGTTCCCGTAATATTAAAAATATTAGGGATTCCGATGTGTTGTGTTCATCTGCTACCAGTTCCAAACTGAATGTCATTTACGAAGTCATCTGCAAAATTAAAATTGATCGTTTCTCTTGGAATTTTCCTGTACTTGTGGCTAGCAATCTTGCTTGTCCTTTCATTTTAGGTTCGGATTTCTTTATTCACACCGGACTCGTTCTCGATTTATCTGCTTCGTTATTTTATTTCAAGTTTCTCCCTAAATATAAATTACCCCTTTATTGTGATTCTGCTTCTCCTGTTGTTGAAGACCATCCCGTGGAGTCTCTTGACTCTGATGGCCTTGACTGGCGCAATTTATTTTCTCACTTAGATAACGAGCAGCGTAAAAGTGCTGTGCAGTTGTTCAATGATTTCTCGGACGTCCTAACGACCCGTTTGGGTCTGACTCACCTCGTGGAGTATGACGTCAAGTTAGACAGTACTACCCCTGTTAAATCACACCCGTATGTCTTAGCCCCACCCAAAATGCTTCTTCTACGTGAACTTGTTGACAAGTTGCTCGAACAAGGCATCATTGAGCCAAGCAACTCGTCATACGCCAGTCCTGCGTTTGTTGTCACGCGAGATGATCGAAAACCACGCATGGTCATCGATTATCGTAAGTTGAATCAACACGTCGATATCGAAGCCGTCCCCCTCCCTAATTTACATTCCTGTTTCGATTGGTTTGGTAAGGCCAAATATTTTACGGTACTTGACCTAAATTCTGCTTACCACCAAATTCCCCTTTCCGAAAAGTCTAAACACGTTACCAGTTTTTGTACCCCCTGGATGTTATACCAGTTTACGCGCATACCTTTTGGTCTAGCTACTGGTGGTCAAGTGCTGTCCCGTCTCTTAGACAAAATCTTCCACGACGTTAAATTTAAGTATGTTTTTAATTTTCTGGATGATGTGTTGATTTTCTCTGATGATTTTGATACGCATATCGATCATGTGCGCGATATTCTTCTACGTCTTTCCAATGCCGGTTTGACGGTTAATCCCGAAAAGGTTAAATTTGCTGTGAATGAGGTTGGCTTTCTCGGTCATCTCATTTCCGCTGGTGGTATTAAAGTGAATCCTGAACGTACTGTAGCTATTCTAAATTTTCCTCAACCTAAAAATGCCAAGGGAGTGTCAAGGTTTATTGGAATGGTGAATTTCTTTAGGAAATTCATTCCGAAGTTTTCGGAAATCGCCGCACCTCTCAACGCCCTTCGTGGGAAAAGGAGTACCTTTCGTTGGAGCAACGAAGCTCAATTGGCTTTCGACACATTGAAGAGTGCAATCAGCAATCCGCCTGTATTACGAATACCTGATTTCGAGAAAAGCTTCATATTGCAGACGGATGCAAGTTCATGTGCATTAGGTGCTGTTCTACTCCAGGAGATAGACGGTTCGCGTCAACCAGTAGCCTACGCGTCTAGGAGTCTGAGTGTTCAAGAAAAAAAGGCATCCGCATACGAACTGGAATGTTTGGCTGTTGTGTACGGTATGGAGAAGTTCCGGCCATATCTGGAGCACCGCGAATTCGCCCTCGAAACCGACAATCAAGCTTTGTCATGGCTACTAGCGAGACCTAGATCTCTAGGTAAATTAGGGCGATGGATAGCCAAAATAATGTCGATGAAGTTTACTGTTACGCATATAAAAGGAACACAAAACGTAATAGCGGATACCTTGTCAAGAATGTTTGAGGAGAATGAAAATGCTGATGACCAGGAAGATGTCGACTGTTTTCCAATCCTTAATAGTTTTCCTTTGGCTTTTGCCGATATCGCTTCCCACCAAATCCAGGATCCCGAATTGTCTTCCATTATTACTTCCTTGAAGGACGGCTTTCCCTCGCCGAAATATTTTCTTTCTAAGGGTGTCTTGTGCATCAATCCTTTAGGTCGTTTTCCTTCTCGTGTTGTTATTCCCCCTGCTTTAGTGGACATGGTTTTCGCGTATTTCCACAACTCCTTATTAGGAGGTCATTTAGGTTTTGTTAAAACCCGTTATAAAATTTCCCAATTTTTCTACTGGCCTTCCATGTCCAGGGATATAGAACTTCGCATTAAATCTTGTACTATTTGCGCTACTAGTAAACCTTCTAGGAACACCAAGATAGGTCTTCTGGCTTCCACTGTCCCATGTCGTCCTTTTCATGTTTTTCACATAGACTACGTAGGCCCTTTACCCCGTACTCGCTACGGCTACCGTTACATCTTCGTCATTGTCGATTCCTTTTCCAAGTTTACCTGGCTGTGCCCCACACGCGATGCTACTTCTGCCAATGCCATCAAAGCTCTCAAGGACTATGTTTTTCAGAGTTTTGGTTTCCCTGACATTATCATTTCCGATAATGCCTCTTGCTTTACTTCTAACCTCTTCAGGAATTTCCTTTTTTCGCTGGGTATTCGGTCCGCTACTTTATCCCCTTACCATCCCCAACCTTCCAATGCCGAAAGGTTTAATAGAAACCTCAAGGCGGCTTTAATCGCCTTTCATTCCGATTCGCAATCCAATTGGGATCAGTCCCTTACCTGGTTACAACTGGCATTCAACACTTCTTTTCATGATTCCATTAAAAACTCGCCATTTAATATTATATTTAAAATTTTTCCCTCATGTCCCTTGTCCAATCTCTGGAAGATAAACGATCTGTTACCACAAGATACTGTTTCAGCTACTGAAGTGTGGAAAAGCGCAAAAGATAACTTGATCAAAGCCAGAAAGCGTTACGCTGAATACTACAATAAAGGAAGGAAAGATAATGAATACAAGATCGGCGATTTGGTCTGGTGTAAGAAGCACAACTTAAGTTCAGCTATCAATCGTCAAACAGCTAAACTCATGACCCGATGGTTTGGTCCATTTAATATTGTGAAATTTCTCACGCCTGTTACCGTCGAATTGGCTCGCCCTGGCGATTCTACGTGCGCGAGAAAAGCCCACGTTTCCCAACTGAAGCCCGCTTATGGGCCGGTTCGTAATTTCGATATTCCCTCTACCTGTGATGACGACATCTCCGAAGAAGAGGTTTTGGATAGTTCGTCTGTTTAATTTGTCCTGTTTCGTCCTAAATATAGGATTTACCTGTTTGGTGCTTGGGATTTGGTTGTTGTGCCTTTCCCATGTTCCTGATTTTCTGTGTTCCTTTTGGAAATTTTTTTTCCCTGTCTTTTTTCATCTTTGTGATGAGATGTCTCTGTTTGGTCTTTCTTTGGGTCCTTGGTACCCAGTCTTTGGTGCTTTTGAGGTTTTCCTCCTGTGCCTTTTTGGGGTCTTGTTCGGGGAGACGTCCTCGGTCCCCAGATTTTGGATCTCTGATCCTTTGGCCTGTTTGGCTTTTCTTTGGGTTTTGTTACCCTGTCGGACATAGCGAGTCCTTGTTTTACTTAGGTTAGTTATGTTTAGGTTTTGTTTTGGGTATGGCTCTAATATTTGGTTTTCTTTGGTTGAGGTGTGGTGTTGGAGGTGCTGTGTCTTCAGCGTCTTTCCTTAACCGGGCGGACCTGCAGATGCAGTTACCATGGACTGGCGAGGCTCCCCGGTCTTCTGATCTCTTCCCTTAGTTGGGCGGGTATTAGAGGATCTGGGAAACCTTTCCAGCCCCCTTTGTTGTTGGTCACGCGAGGGTGATGACCTTAACTACACCCGAGGGGTTTTTGTCGCGCCTGGAGGACGACGTTAAATACCTCCTAGTTGGGGGGAAATGTGTCGGTCACGCGAGGGAGATGACCCTAACTACTCCCGTGGGGTTTTTGTGGGGGGGTACTTGTCAGTCGCGCTTGGGGTCGACTTTAAACTCCCTGTTCTTTCTCTCCTCTCGGCTGGGGCAAACCAAACCATTTCTTGGTTTTGTTTGTCCTTGGCGGGGGGAGTCTGTAACGTCTTTTGTCAAGAGTTACATTGTTTTGCTTATTTTTATATTTTGGCGCTTTTGTTCTACTGGCTCTTTCTATCGGATGGGAAATGCACTCCTCGTAAAAGTGTGTACGTGACTTTCAGCATGTACTACTAAGTTGGTGACGTCATGACTACCCCCGATTGGCTTGCGGTAAGCGAGTTTCGTTCTGTCGTTTTCGTAGCGTGATGCAGTTGAGATGTATCTATTTTGCAATCATGTAATCTTACATTGAAATATTATTTATTTTATTTAAAAATGTTTTGAGATTTCTTCTTCCCTTTTTTAAGGTAAGCTCTTTTATATTTCGTTTTATTTTGGCGAAAGTTAGCGTTGCAAACTTTGACACAATCTTATAAAATTTTAACCACTAAATTTGTTAACTTTGTAAAATCATTTCATTTATATTTTATTACTATTTTAAATTTGTTCTCCTTTCATTTGTTTTTTTTATTGCTTTTACGTGTTTTATTTAAAATAATTAAAAAGTGGACAGTGTTTTCTGTTCAATTAACTTTGTAATTACAATGCTTAACCTCAAAATATAAGTTTTTTGTTCTAGAACTTTTTACTTTATGCTTTGCTAATTTATGCTGCTCGATTTTGTTATCTTATGTAAATTTTGACTTGTTTATTGTAATTTTAATTTGTATTTATCACCCATTGTTCTGTATTAGTTGTAAAACTCGTTTTACTATACCTAAAGCTTTAGTTTCGCCAAAATAACTAAATTTTTTTGATTTCTTTAATATTTTTTTTGTTTTTTTTATTGTATTATGACTGTAGCTCGCTATAGTCTTCTTTCAATATTTTTGTGGCTAATTACTGCCGTTTGTCTTTTTAAGGGCTCAAGTATTGTGGCTCCAGTATTATGTAAAACAAACTCCAGTATTATGTAAAACAAACTCAAGTATTATGTAAAACAAAATTCATGTATTAAAATCAAGTCAAATTATGGTTAAATTATGGTCAACCTATCGTCAAACATTCTGTTATGGAATTTCTTGAATTTACAAAGCTTATTCAAAAGAATCGTACTCAGTCCTGAAAATGTATGCAGTGGTCTCAACACCTAATCAAGCTAAGAAATTACTAATCAATATGGCTATATTCTGATAAGTAAAATGTTGTTTAATTCTAACCAGGACAAGCAAGGTAGGATTCTATTTAATTAATTTAAAACCTGGAATTGATGGGACATCTGAAAAAATTTTTAATGAACTTTCCTGCTACTTAGTGTTTGGTTTCTACAAGAAATTTTCCTGCACTAGTTCAATCTAGTTTACATGGTTGAATCTAGTACTTTATTGTGATTTTTTGGACTTTAATTTTTTTAACTTTTAAACAACCTTGCCGTCTCAATACTTAATAAATTTTATCCGAAATTGCTTAAAATGTCTTTTGAAAAAAATGTATAAAAGTATTATTTCTTAGTTTAAATATTTTTGTAGATTCAATAGAGCAAATCATTGAAAAATCTTTTATAATAACACCAAATTAATTTATTTAGTACAATTTGAGGATGCATCCAAATCAAAATCCAAATATATATATATATATACCAAAAATTTGGTTACTTAATTATTAATTCACTGGCCAGTTATTACTTAACTACTTAAAATAAATTTGTACTTACAACCAAAATTTAACTAAAATTAACATATCATAATTTATATTTTTATTTTCATTTATATTTTTGAAAATGTACAATTAAATCTTTATGCAATTATTGTTAATAGTTGCCCAAGCAGAGTCATTAACTTTTGGGGTTAATTTTTAAAAATTTTTTTTGGAAATTTAGCTAATACTTATTCTTATACAATTTATTATGGTTACGAAACTGGTGATTTATTCCCATTTATACTTAAATTTATTCATTTAATAATTAATTAAATTTGTGATATTTTTGAACTTTAATTTATGTTTTATTTCTTCCTTGGTGTCACAACCTACTTTTTATCGTTACCTCATGACCATTTGCTTTTGGAGGCAACTATTTTACTTGTTGCAAGCAAGGGGTAACAGACCTAAACAACAACTAGGTCAAAAACAATAAGAAACCACCATTTTTGACTCTTAATTAACGCCCAAAAATTTTGTTATGAACTTATTTCATGGGATGAGCCAAAATACGGGCGAAATTTTTCACCAGCCATAACACCCTAACGAAGCATTTCCAGACCTATATTTATTTGAACTTTTTTTCTTTCTTTCACTGTAGATTCATCTCCCGAATTATTTCATTTCTTCGCGAATCACCCTGTATGTACACGTAGTTCGTCCATCAGGGGAGGGAAGTTTTTAGATAATAACGAAGATTAAACTGGTATTATTTTTTTTTTGTCATCAGTCTCTCGACTGGTTTGATGCAGTTCTCCAAGCTGTTCTATCTTGCGCTAGTCGTTTCATAATCTACATACCTGTAACAGCCGACATCATTTGCAATTTGCTTTATAAACTTTAACTTTTCCCTTCCCCTACATTCACTTCCTCAATATTACCCTCCATTATTGATAGACCAATACCTGGATGTCTTAAGATATGCCCCACTAGCCTATCCCTTCTTCTGGTAAGATGGTTTCATATACTTCTTTTTTCATCCTCTCGCCTTAGTACCTCTAAATTACTTATCTTGTCCACCCACCTGATCTTTAACATTATCCTGTAACACCATATTTCAAAAGCTTCTATCCTCTTCCTTTCTACAGCCCCTATCACCCAGTAGGTATTATTATAGTTTAATTAATTGATATATACAGTATAACCTATGACTAACACCAATTCTTAAACATTAATTTAATTTGATAAAATTAATTAATTGTAACATTAAATCTTAGTAACAGTGCAACATACCGGATATTATAAAGCTTGTATTTTTATGAGCAATATAATAATTATTTATTATATAGTTTTATTTATTTTATAGTTTTAGCTTTAAGTAACTACATAATATTTAGGAATATAAAATGATCTTACCAATCAGTGCTTAGATCGGTGACATTGCCTATTTGCCGGCGCGTACGAAGAGAGCGTTGTGGCATTGAGCATTGATAACACGTGGCCAAGGAGACCACCTGAGAAAATAAAACAAAAAATATTAGCAAATAAATTACACATAATGAAGATATTATTATACTTTATTCAACAAACAAACATAAAAGTTTTATTACTACACTAAGTAGGTAATACTGGTATGTTTAAACAATTTTTAAAGATTAAAGAACTCTTTTTCACTATATTAACTTAATACTGTTACCAGAACATGTAAGTTTTTATTAGGTAATAATATTAGTTTCATTATTATTTACTCTATCATCGATTAAAAATTAATCGACCAATTAAAATTGCTATTAAAAACCCGTCCACCTTATATACGAACCAGTGGCGGATGTTCAAGGGAATCTGGGTAATCTCAGGTGGACAATAAATATCTCGTACTTAAAAATGTAACACAATAAAATGTCGCATTTAATGGTACATAACTCAACACTCCGTTCTATAATAATTATTATTATTTACTCCCGAAGAATTTCCTTAAGATTAACTGGTTTACAGATGCGGGCCACCTCTAACTGGACGTGATTCTTTCCAGTACAGGTGACGTGAGGCATGCGCAGAGCGGTACAGAGCTATAATACGTATTGCATTCAGCCGAAGTTAGAATGACATTGGGAATAGGCTTTGCGCATAACCACTGCCGAAGATCATCTTAGAAATCGTAGACCGAAGACCAGTGAACATTGAACTGTGTGCTCTTTATTGCGTGTTATTTTCGAGTGTTTTGGACGTTGCTTCTCGATGTTATTTTTCTTTTATTCACTTACAAAATTTTTCCTTGGAGAAAAATTAGTTTATTTAATTAAATTAAATACTACTTTGGGTTGAGGAAACGGTGGAGTTGAACGTAATAATTTTCCAGGCCCTGGCCGGGAATTGAACCCGGGACCTCCGCTTTGCAGCGTAGCACGCTAAACCACTTGGCCACGGAGGAAGCCACATTAGTTTTTAACACTTCATACTTGTATTTGCCAAACAGGGATTATGGCTGATGATGTATATTCGTAAAAAGAAATCGGATTGGTAATTTTACGAGAGATAACGCATAACGTAGTTCCGAAACCCGTCACTTTATGCACCTTCATTGTTGACAATTTCCACACAATATGCGTACACTTAAGTACAAATGTGTTGGTAAAGCTACATAATACGATTGGTTAATTTATTAGTTGGTTCATGAAGCCGTAAAAAAAGTATGAACCCCATTCACTGAACTCCACTGTTTCATTTCAATGACCAATGAGACAACAGTGCCAACATTACTGAGAACATACGAAAATAATTTAGCTGCAAGTATAAGCATGGAAGAGAATAAACAATACGTAAAGTAATAATTTTTGTTAGTCGTAAAAGTCAATAATTTGTCAAACAAAATGCATTTGCCAAAAGTTAGTCACATAATAAAAACATCGTAAATGACAACTTTTACAAATGTCACCGTATTTTATGGTTTTATTGATATTTATTGAATTAGGTATGGAATTCACGATCGGTTAAGTGGGCAGAACTATTTCTTCATTCCAGGTTGAGAACATATAGACGGTGTATAAAATTTAACAGCTTAATTTCGAAAAACTTATAATTTGAAGTCCGACAGTGATACACCGTACGTGATTCTTAGGTGGTTTTATTGGACCTTTTAAACGACGACGCCACTTTCGGCATATGTTTAATATGCCAGACATCGAAGTAACTAGGAATGTATTATTCCTTATTATCAATTTTATGTTTGTGAATTTTTATAGTCAATTTTATGTTGTGTAAATATTTAATTCACTGTTAATCTAAACGAAAGTTCACCGACATTTTTGTGGTGAATTATTTTCCTCCTTTGACGTACGATATATTTTTCCTAATAAGACAGATCATTTAATTTATCTCGCAAGAACATGACATGATTTTCTGTTTACCTGCCTGACACTTCAGTTTAGCCTTCGATGAACACCGTTGAACAGTTTTTTTTAATCGCAAAATGAGATTTCCTCCATAAGTTTTTAAATAAATGATGAATTTCATTCAACTTTATGTTAATATCTTGATATTAGGTTAATAATAAATTAATATGTTAAAAACAAAATTTATATTCTTATACATAAATAATCATGGAAATTAAAAAAAAATAGCTTTTTATAATGTTTAGTTTTAGTTAACAATTTAGTTTGGCATACAACTCCCTTACGCGTACAGGCTAGGCCTATGCGGGAGTTGGAAAATTACTTACATTTCGTATAATTTGTTCTTGGAAAACAAAAAAATATTGCTGGATTTTTATTTTTTTCCAAATTCGAGTAAATAGGTATATAGAAGTTGTACCTACTTTATCTACTCGATGAAATTTTAGCGCACATGAGAAAATATACAGATTATATAACAGAAAAAGACTAAAAGTTGCTTACTAAATCTTTGGAACATGTGTTTCTTTTCTCAAATGTGGAAAAATATATTAACATAAAATAAGCATCACTTTCTTATTTTATCACGGACGTCAAAAAAGGGCATATGGTCCGAATATTTACCGGGTAAATTTAAGGTATATTTTATTACGTTTGACTAATCAATTTTTTTATGAGCTATATTTTTTTCAGTAGTTTCAATGTACATGTGTGTAAAATTTTGTTCCAAGCGTTATAGTAATCCAGTTCTTAACATCTCAATAAGTAGGCAGAATCTAAAGTAAGTAATTTTGTTTAATAAAAAGAAATGTTCAGAGTAATTTAATTAAGTTTCAGTTTTACCTACTTACGTTTTAGTGCTTACATTTCTTTGAAGTCGCAACTCAAAGGTTCATAAGGTTCGTTTTTATAAATAAAACTGCGTTTAACAGAAATAAAACTGCATATGTAAATTTTTGGGAATAGAATTTTTTTTTTTTTTTTTTTTTTTTTGGGCGAAAAACCAGGACGGTTATCAACGCCCGTTATTCTACACATGGGGGTACAGGGCCCAAGTGTAGAAAGTAATTTTCATATTATAATATAAAACGTCTTACAAACTAGAAATATCGCAGAAAATACATTAACATACGAACATAAACTTAAACCTAATATCACAGACAGAATAAATAAAATTTACAACTTAACAAATAAAAATCTTACGAAACTAGTATCACAGCAAACAAAAAATAATATAAATTAAAAGCTAATATCACAGACCTGACGATAAAAACAAAAGGCTGTAAAGGGGCCACAAAAAAAAAAATAAATAAATAAATAAAAAACATACACAAATACACATATAAAATTAAACTAATACTCCTATTTCCCTATCAGACACTGTTGTACACACTAATGGATCTAAGTAATCTTAACGTTGAGTCCAAAACATGGCTATCGTCGCCGAGTACATCTCGTAACTGGAAGGGTATCTTGAATCGCCGACGTAGAGCTGCGTAGCAGACGCAATCTACCAACACATGTTTAATTGTCAAAGGACAATCACATCTGCCACACATTGGAGCATCACCAGACGTCATGAGATACCCATGCGTTAATCTGGTGTGTCCAATTCTAAGTCGCGCGATGACAACCTCTTCCCTTCTGTTCTTCCTCAGCGACGTAGGCCAAGGCTTAACGTCATGCTTTATCTCACGAAGCTTGTTGCCATGAGAGCCAGTCCATTCTACCTGCCAGGAATCAGTGATGACACGATTCACCAGGCCCACGAAATCTGACACAGTCAGATATTGCGTGAAGGCCGGTTGGCGTGCCGCCTCCTTAGCGGCCAGATCAGCAGCCTCATTTCCCGAGATTCCAGCGTGACCCGGAACCCAGCAGAAAACAACGCTTACTCCTCTATCATTCAGCTCCTTCACAGTGCCAAGGACGTCCACAACTAGCGGGTGGCGTGAATACACATCATTAATCGACTGGAGAGCACTGAGCGAATCAGTGCACACCAACACCCGACGCCCACGCACACAGACTACAGAAAGAGCTTTGCTGATAGCATAAAGTTCAGCCGTGTAAACACTGGTTCCCACAGGTAATCCAAACAAATAGGTTCTCCCATTAGCAACAAACGAGCAACCAATTCCAACATCCGACTTTGATCCATCAGTGTATACAACCGTAGATGGTTTAATAGCTTCAACTAATTCACTGAAAATGCTATTAAATACCACAGAACTTGTGTCTGCCTTTGAGTATTTACACATCTCAAAGTTAAAGTGTAACTGAGCGATGGTCCAGGGTGGAAATAGACAAGAATTACATGGGTACACACGAGGAATCGCAATATCGAGGTTGTTGCATATCTCCAACGCTCTTACACCGAATGGTGAAGGCTGTCGGGCGTTCATCAGATGCAAATCATGACAGGGGTTGTTGAGAATGATCTCATGCAAAAAATGGTAAGGTCTAGCTTGTAACTTAGCAAAGTACGTCAATAGAAGCTGCTGGCGACGTCTGTGTAACGACACTTCTCCACTTTCAACTAAGATGCTGACAACAGGGCTAGAACGGAAAGCACCTGTAGATAATCGTAAACATGAATTGTGAATACTGTCAAGCATTCTTAGCGAAGTGGGAGTAGCAGATGAGTACGCAACAGCGCCATAATCTATACGAGATCGCACTAGAGCCTTGTAGAACCTTAACATACATGATCTATCAGCTCCCCAACATGTACCTGTAAGAACACGCAGAATATCAACCACCTTTAAGCACCTAGCCCGTAGGTCTTTAATATGCGGAACCCATGTAAGTCTTTTATCGAATATTATACCTAAAAACCTGATTTCAGTGCTAACCTTAATATGCTGACCCATTAAATACAGTCTTGGAACAGTATCAGTCCGAAATAGAATAGGGAATAGAAAGTACCAAAATAAAGGAAAATCACGAGAAAAAACTACTCAGTAGATCTATGTTTTTCCAAAATATTTGTTACACTAAAAGAGCGAAAAACACCTAAATTTTCGCTATATTACCCAAGCTTTTTTAACATTAATGAAAGATAAAGGTAATTATCCAGTTGAATCACGACAAAATTATTATATTATTATTATAAGCAAAATTATTCAGCTAGAACATGCTATAGCAGAATTTTTGTAGAATTTGATTTTTCTTAGATGTAATGTTTTTCACAAACATAAAACATACAACAAACATATAGTATAAATTGGTAACTTTACAAACAGCAAGGCATCGCTCCTTACACTTATACACTTAAATGCATTTTTGTGGACTTCATGTACTAGCGTGTTGCCTATACTTCTCATTCTACGGCGCAACTTTATAATAAAAACTTCTTACTCATTTAAATTGAACCCACCGAGTTGGCAAGTGGTAAAGTCGCCGCGAGTCACCTGTTTAACAACTGAATTCGGAGACCAAGGTTCCGTGTTCAAATCCTAGTAAAGGTGGTTACTTTTATACTGATTTCAATACTAGCCAGTGGTTACCGGTGTACTTTGATCGTTGGGGTTCAATTAACCATACTTCTCACGAATGGTCAGTCTGAGTCGGTACAAGATTACACCTCATTTACACGCCATAATATCCTCATCACACTGGATCATGGAGCTGCCTATTGTTCTGAACAGATTGCAACGTGCATACATCAGGAATAAAAAAATTGTTTACGAATAAAATGTTATTCGCCACTTTTCCTATAATTTTATGCGATAATAAAACTGAAGGAAAGCGGAAGTCATGATTTTTCTTAAGTAATCATTCCGGCATCGTCCAGAAGGAACTAAAAAACCTCGACCAGAAAAATGGGTACAAGGTTTTATTAAATATAAAATGAATAAAGTGAGTAAAAAATATATAACTACAGAAAAAATTAATTATTAAACAAATAGAAGAAAACTCTGTTCCATCACTTCAATTTGCTTCTAGCAGGTACTGCTTTTTTTATCTTCCCCGAGTGAGATTTCGAGATTAAGGCATTACATATTACGTAGATTACATTAGAATTTTTACAATATCCAAAAATAACATATGCAATTATTTAAATAGAAATTTCGTAACCAAAGATTAAAATGAATTACAGTGATACAAATTTTGGTGTAAAATTAAAATAGATATATTTAAGCAACACTATTGGGAACAAAGCCAAAGTAATATGATTTTACAATCATAGTATTTCAAGAAATTTAATTTTTGTTTGTACCGCTACAGACAGACCAACCGTTATGGAACAGTTTCAAACGCAGTTGCTGTCAAACGTGAAGAGATGGAGATGACAATCCAAGTTGATCTTGATTGCTGACAATGCAATTCTTTTGGCAACGTTTGATTGTATATTCTGAGAATCAAGAGAGCGAAAATCAAAGTAAAAGAACATGATGGAATGAGACAGACTAAAGACATCAGAAAGATTCAGAAGATACAGTAACATTCATCTTTCGGATTTCACTGCTGTGGTAGACCATACTTCTAACATTTTACGACACAACTAAAGATAAAACAATTTTTATTTTTTCTAATGTAGCACCCGTAGAAACAAACGAATTAAATAATTAAATTCTCAACATACACATACAAAGTATGCTATTGCAAACAGACTTTAATATACGCTGTAAATTTTTATTTTAACAATGTTAAAAATTCTTCAAAATCGATGTTTTATTCGATCGATGGTGGTGGTATATTAAGTTTTTCAACTGCTCAACTACTAAACTGCACGCCTCGAAGAGGTAGTGTTAAAATTGAGCTTGCAAACATCCCGCAAAATATTTTCTCATTACCAGTTTTAAAAATTCAGCATTTAGTACATTTCATTTTATTTTGCTTTACTGCGTACTTATACTGAATTTACGTTTTTCATGTCTCATTGTGAAAAGAAATAACTAAAAGATTTTTATTCAGGGTTATGAACTTATCCTAAACCCGTTAGATGATTTTCTTGTTTTCCTTCTGTTAATGTCAGATAATACATATGCCGCATTTCAGCTGTTTAACTTACTGGGAAGATTGAGAACTAATATTCTTTTGTACGGGATGTAAACTTTTTTCACCTCACAGAGTATGAATATTTTCAAAATCTTTTTTGTAGTGTAAATCTTTTTTACGCTGGTATAGGAAACTACGTACATGCGAAATTTCAAGTTTCTAGATTTAATGGTTTGGACTGTGCGTTGATGAGTGAATCTAGGACAAAATAGTTTTATAAATATAGTAATACGCTTCTATACATTCATACAACCAAGGTTAACCTCCTTAGTTCCCGTAATATAATTATAACCCTGCTGATTTTTTTAGAGAAAAAATCATCTTAGAAGCAAAGTAGTTCTGAATTACAGTATCTTACAACAGGTGCATTTCTTTGTTACTTGGGATCTGATATATCTGTGATGTGCAATCAAGATATGCGGAAATCAAATTGGAAAAGTTTCAAAAGCTAAACTACACGAAAGATGCCGGTGGGTAAAGTACGAAAGGAGAGAGTTTCAAAATTTTATCACATCCGGTTCTATCTATTTTATTGTATGGTTCATAGTGTTGTACTCAAAATTCTCAGCAGATATCAAGAATAGAGGTTGCTAGATGAGATTTATAAGATCTTTAGCAGAGTATCGTTTGCTGGACCAAAAACGAAATGAAGATATTAGGCATGAACTTGATGTTCCAGGGGTGATATCAACTATTCGAAAATAAAGGCAAGAGTAGTAAAGTAATTTGTTGTGGATCCCGGATGATCGCACTCTGAAACAGTTAACTTACAAGCCACCTTGTAAACATGGTATTGGACAACCTTGAAAGAGATGGGCATTCCAACTTCTTCATGAAATAACAGACTTCTAAATTTGAAACTAGAACAAACCAGGAGGCCTAATCCGTATCGTTTATGATGATCATGACATTTATACAATTTTATGGTTGTATTAGTTTATTTATTTATTTGTAGCTATTGTATAATAAATTTAAATTACTGTTTAAGGTAAGTATTATACAGGAATTTTGTCGGTAGTGTCAGTTAACGTGATTGACATGATTGGTTGACCGATCGATGTACAAGAAGAATTTAAAAATATAGAAATCTGAATACCAGTAATTTTACTCCTAGCTTGAATTTATTTATCGGTTCAAACATTCAGGAGATCTGAAAGAGTTTCTGATCTGTCTGCAGCTTGAACGGTTATGTTCAATAACTTTATAAAAGAACAATCAACCGAAAATAATAATAACTGATGACCTGGATGTTAACCTTTTTGCCTTGAAGTGTTAATTAATGTCATGTAATTTCAGCGAATCTAGCTAAAATTATGCGGAATAAAAAAACTTTCTATACTAGGTAAAATGGAATAAGTACGTAATTATTTTACTGGAAAATCAATGCGATAGTTCTGCTTAATTTTAATTGGCGTTTCATTCTTTGAGTATCAAAACTGTATTTTTAAGATCGTTAATTTTAAAGGCACGCGTCCTGCAACAGATTCCATAGTATTGAGCAATAATGAAAGAAAGACTGAACACCGGAATGAGGAACAGAGCGGTAAAACAGTTTAAAGAAAGAGGCGATAAAATATTGTGTAGGATAAGATAGGCGATAAATCAGTGAGCAGAGGAGGGCGGAGCGTCAATTGAACTATGACCCAAACATTAATAATGAAGAGAAAAGAAAAAAGGATTAATGAACGCTAAACTGGAATATAATTCCGAGTGTTGTAATAATTGATGGCACAACTCTCTTCCCCCCACTCATTATTTTTATCCTTTTCTATTTCTTTCACACTCTTATCACACACCTTTTTTCTAAACATCTCACGTAAAGGAAGCCAACCTGAAATTCGCTTTATATCTGTTTCATTTCTCAATTTTTAAACTTTATAAAGGATTTCAAAACCAGAAGACTATTAAAATTAGTAATACCTGAATAAATTTATGATCTCGACGTTTTTAGTCATAAAAGGCGTAATTAATTCACGTTCATTCTTAGAAAAGATTTCGGTAGAAAATACACTAAAAATTATAATTTAAAAATTTTACAATAAATTCACGAAACAAGGAAATAAATTATAATACTTCCTAAGATGTAATTTTTATATTTTTAAAAATAAATCTACGTCATTAAAATGAAACGTAAAAAGTTTCGACGCCGAATTGTTTTACTAGGCTTTCATTTTCAACACTTGCAAATTTATGATTTCTACAGAACAGTTATCACTACAAGACATACGGACAGTTGAAAGATTGACTTTTTTTTATTAAAAATAGAATGAAACTGATTTGTCAACTGTAGGGCTACATTCGTTTATTCAATTCAAAATATATTACAAAGACTATGCTTTATTAATTCTGGCCTTTAACATATAAACAAAAATTAGGTAAAACAAACATCAAACTGTCATTATTTCACAAAATGTTATCATTAAATTTTTCATTAACTAAATTTTATTACATCTAAAAACATAATTGAATTATTAGCTAAACAAAAGCTGATTTTGTAGAGATTTTTAAGTGTTGCGACTTCATTTTCTCTACTTTGAGTTTCATGGAAATATCCTTGCTTGCTCCTTCCTTTTATTATTTTCCCTTTTATTGAAAGTAGCTGCACCATGTTTCCATTCTTACCACCCATTAAAATTACAAAAGTAAACAATTTGTTTGATTTATAAATAAATGTTGTTTAGGTCAACAGCCAAAAACCTGGTTTAAACCTCTAGAGGTTTTACTAAGTAAAAACCAGGAGTGAGTGGTTTACTACTACTGCCTTCCTTACAGAGTTGAAAGAGTATGCTTATCATCTAGCCAGACCCTCCGAAAAGCATACACTTTCCACCCTGCAGATGACACTTACACTTCATTCACCACAGGGTCTGGCTGTATAGTGAAATTAATTATTATCAGAGGAGATAACTCTGACTAGTGTCTTTTACACCTCTACCTATTCTGTTCTAAAATAGTTCAGTCATATAATTGGTGACTATGTGATATAAGAAACAGAACTTATAAATGAATAAACTGCCCATAACAGACAGGTGGGTGTCAAATTATTTACACTCGATCTGTTAGTTGCAGGGCTAAAATAAATAGTTCTGTTTCTTATCACATGGTCAGCCAATTAAATGACTGAATCATTTAAGAACAGAAGAGGTAGAGGTGTAAACGACACTAATCAGAGTTATCTTATCTGAAAGTAATGAATTTCATTATACAGCCAGACCCTGTGGTGAATGAAGTGAAGGTGTCATTTGCGGAGTGAAAAATATGTGCTTTTCAGAGGGCTCGGCATGCTGATAAGCGTACTTTTCCACTCAGTGAGGAAGGCAATGGTAAACCACCTCACTCCTCGATTTACTTAGTAAAACCTCAAGAGGTTCAAACCAGCCTTTTGGCTGATGACCTAAACAACAACAAATGAATAAAGTTACAAATATGTAAGTACATTATGATAATAAATTTGCACACGGTAATAAAATATTAAAACAGTTCAACAGTAATAAACGTTACGTACTAGACAACGTTAGAAGCTTCCACAAGGGGCTCGTTCTTACTTAATTTATTAGAATATTAACTTTTTTTTTATTTTTAGAAGAAAATTATGTTATGAGAAATTAAATTATGTATTTTAGAAATAGAACCTCACGCGATATGAAAGAATTAAATTTGAACAAAAAAAAATTAGAAATACTATTATTGTTCGTTGACTTGGCTAGACGAATACGTACTAATGAAAAGGGATGAGACAGCGAGCGGGTGTAGCAAGTGTGTTGAAAGACGAAATGATCACAGTTGCTACTTGAGCTCATGGTTACGATTACATCTTTTAGATAGAAGGCCAATTACTTCTAGCACTGTCTGCTAGTCGGTGTTCAATTTATAAGATTTTTATTTCGTTTTTCTAATTTTATATAATCTAGACCGTTCTGATCTAAATAAAACCATAAGTTTAATTTTTGGCAAATTTCAAAAAGTAATAAATTTCATTCTCTACAGTTATGCACATAATTAAAAAAATAAGTAAACAATACCTCCTGTTCCATTAAAGTGTCTAAAAACACAAACCTTTAAATATAAAGTTTATTACACACTATCCGTTGCTCTCGGTTTATATTTAAAACAAAATATAAAAATTACAGTTAACCCTAATGTATTTTTCTGTTGAAATTACAAGTTAAATATTTTGATTCTTTACTGAACATTTATTTATCGATAAAACCTCCTCCTTATCTCTTAACTCGGAGTTATCACACACATGCAAATTTTTATTGCGCCGGTTTATAATTTTCTTATTGGAATCAAGTATAAACATTCAAACTTACGATATTTGAGTTTCTTTAAAAGTTGTAACTTTTAAAACTTTTTAGTGCATTAACTGCCAACGTCATTAAAGGAAAGTTCATCAGCTCGAAAAAATGTTTACACACCTAATATGTGTTTTCTTTTTGCCCCAAATAATGAAAAAAATTGAAAGAAATGAGTATTTTTAATAACAAGTAAACGAATCAGTCAGGACAACCAAGTCCAAGGAATTAAGATAAAACAATTGAGTAAAAGTACTGTAAACTATGAGGTAAAGACCTTTATCCGGGTTTTAATAAGAGTTTGATCAGAATAATTCAGTTAGCACTGATATAAAAAGTTAAGCCTTAAATTGCAATTAAAAAAGATAGTACTAAATCATAATGTCCAATAACTGAACGTGGTAAACAAAACTCTTACTTTACACATCGAACAAGTACTGAATTAGCCTTTTTTTCTTAATCTAGAAATAATAATTAATATGGAAACTATTACAACCACCAGAACTTATGTCAATTTAATTTTGCAATTACCCGTTTTTGTCTTGATTGAGGAAATCACGCAAGGGTAAACCCGCATCGTTGTTTACACGATCCCTAGTCGCACCTTCTTGGTGATGGGTGTGGTTATGATAATATTTAAATCGCTGAATTCATATGTTTTTTCTTATATTTAGAAAAAATTCACAGTTTTTTAATGGTCTTGTGAATTACGTCTACGTTGAGATTTCGGTGAATGACAAGAGGTGGGTTGTATGTACATGTGGCTAAACGTAAAAATTTGTTTTTAACGCTTAAATCCTGATACATTTGAGCGAACCTTAGATGAAAGCTTAAAAAAAAATTAAAATCAGATTTTAAAAAAATGTTTACACATTTACATATTATGCTTGTTTATCGAAAACATATGTTTGGAACGTACAGTCGTGTGGTTGTATCGTTCCGAATATATTTCGATCATCGATGCTGCAGATGCTTCGATACCAAAAACATCCGATTATTTGGCAAAACGAAAGGTACTTTGGTAAAATGAACATTGCTCAGTAGCTGTTCGAGAATAAAGTGAGCTTTCTCCCAGTACAAGCTACATCCTACAATTAATAATTTCATTGAATATAAACGTCTCAGATCGCGAATGCGCAGAGTTTTAAAGGATTGTCGAAAACAGTCCTGGATTATTCAACACTGGAACCAAATCTGGTCTCAACATCCTCCAACGAAACTTCACCACGTCAGAAAACATATTTTTGAAAATCCATATCCTCACTTGGAGCTTCAAAGATATCAAATACTACTTACACGATTATGCATTGGACACTCTACACTTACTGAAGAAAGATGAAGCACGACATTGTACACATTGCAACATGCAACTTTCAATCAAACACATCATCACAGACTGCCAAACTACGCATTCTACACGACCACTATTTAAAATTAACAACCATTTAGCACTCAATTTGGTGAACAAAGTAGCGGTTCAAAACACCATAATTTTTTTTAAATTTTACAAAATTTCAGATTTGATGTAATTGTAAAATCACATATGTTACTTTTCATTGTGTCATTATATTTTTGATTTTTATGTTGTCTACATTTTCATTGAACCTAACTAATTTTTCATTCTGTTTTTATTGATGGCCTTATCGTGTTTGTGTCTGTTATATATTTTGTGTCTTGTTTGAAAATTTTGTACTACATGTAACGTGGTCGCTAACGAACTTGTAGTCGATGCGACCTTAAACAAAAAAAATAAATAAATAAAAAAGTTTACACCGCTTTACAAATAAGATATCAATAAAATTTATCCATTTTTCAGTTTAAAAATTCGGACGTGCTTATTCAGAGCTACTATTTGATAGTTCAGTCTCAGTCCTAGCTTGATAATCACAACAGATCTACTCAAGAAATTTCATAGATAAAGGATATCTAGATAGAACGTAAAAGAGGGTCTTGGGTTCCTCATTCAAAAAGTAAATCAATTAAAAGATTTTTGTAAAAATGAATAAGTGACAGCAGTAAGAACGTCATATAAAACGTAAAAGTTAAACTTTAGTTATATTTCTTAAAGAATAACAAAATCAATAGACTCTGACCCAAGACGATACCTTTAAAGTTGTTAACGTAACTCTAAATCACATAACAATATTTTTCAATTTTATTTTAAATACACTACAATGATAATGTTTGACTAGTTAGATTAGCTTGAAGCACCAGAAATTCAACACATAAAATATACGTTCAACATTAAGCAGTAATTTACTACAAGGAGTGCCGTTTGTTGCTGGCTGCTGCTGGCAGACATGTCCACAGAAGCGCGCCGCAATAAATATTCCGATCACTCCACCACTCCCCTTACCTAAAAACACAAGCCACTTTATTTCTCGTGTTGCTGTCCGCTATCTGTCCCATACAATAAATTAATTCATTTTCGTTTTTTTTATTCTCCTTATTTATTTATTTGCACTTTGTTAAAATAACATGAGAATGCCCACAATATACAGACTTCAGTTTTGGATTCTCCATTTCGCTTCCCCAAATGATTGCGTTTCTTTCAGTCCGTTCGCGGGTGGCAACAAACTGAATATTAAATTTAAATGTCTAATTGAATAAATCAGTGTTTCGCAATGTGCTACTTAGTGAACTGTAAATTTATAAATTTTATTTTGTTAAATTAGTTTATTAATAACAGTATACTTTGCATAATGCATTCAGTTCAAGAAAAATATGGGTCGTAAATCATATTATCTCCGAGTTTTTTAGTTTTAAATGAACTTAGTATACAAACTAGGATTATTAATCTGCTATAAAATATTTATTTCAACAAATATTTGTAGTTTTATTTAATTAACTGCAGTTTCTCTGAGAACCTTTCATTGGTACTTAGCCACTAGTTATGGTACATAAATTTGACATCTTCCTGGAATTTTTTAAAGGTAATTTCTCAGGTTAAACTAAATTTACGATCTATCTGCTGGTTTTACGATGAAGTAGGGAGCGAAATTGCGAATAAATAATATTGTTTACTCTGCCGATTGTTTGTCAAGTTAGAAGTCTACTCGGCAGTAGACGAGTGTGAGAAACATATTCAAGAACTGTTCACGAAAATAAATATAATTAAAATACTCACAAAGAATAAACGGTTAAAGAAGGACAATCACTTAAAAATATCACGGTCCATTATCAACTGAAGAATATTTTCTTTACCACAAACTTTCTTAAATATAAAAATTTGTAAAATAATAATAATAATAAAACTTTATTTCCATATTTGTTCACAATAGTAACTCAAGCACATCCTTCCAAAAGCTATAAATTCATTTACAACAATTTACAATTTACGAGGTGGAGGAAATTGACCTACCCAATTATGGCTAAAAGTCCTAGGCTAGGTTTTCTCTCCTTTTATTTAGTAATACGTACAGTAAAAAAGAGATTTAAAAACTACACTAGGATTAAAAACAATGACATTTTAAAAATAAAAAAACAATTTAAAAAATACATCAAAAAATACATTCTAAAGTCTAATAAATCTAATTAGTAACCAATATGTATCTTTAAAATCATGCCACTATTCAAAGTTATACAATTTAAAAAAACTTTGAACATAATTCAATATAATTCCAAAATAATTTAAAAAAAATTAAAAATAACTAATTTTAAGTATAAATTTACGGTTATACAATTATTTAAAAAAAGACTACTAGGTGAAACATAAATACGATCAATAATAATTATAATTTTTTGCATGTGAATCATTAAGAGTGATAATAGGAGAATCAAATAAACTCAATAATTAATTTATCAAGTCGTCAAACCCTATCTTAAAGAATTATAAAAATTTGTTTTTCTTTACTGAAAGATGGGGTTTGACTTCATTCCCTTACACCAAACTCAGCAGATTTCTTTACATTCTCAAAAACTAATCTCAAAATAACATGATTTACTACATCAAGCTACATCAAGTAATGTTATATTATTTTCATTCCAAAAAACACGAATATTTTTTTGGAATGAAAAAAATAACACATTACTTGATGTACGTTGTAAATCATGTTATTATGAGAGTAGATTTTAAAGACTCTGCGATTGCTTCGAATTACGTTAAAAATGATCTAAAGATGATTAAACAAGTCAAACATCAGCAACCGGAACTAGTATGTTAGTAATTAAAATATTCACGATTATCTCATATGCCAACGATCAAAGAAGAAAACAGAAGATTCAACCAAAGTTATCAAAATCGTCTTCAAAACTATAATAATCAATTGGATATAAACCAGTTAAATAATTTTAATACTTTTAAGGAAAAACGAATCCATGTTTTAGATTTAGTTCAAAGAAATTAAATAGAATATTAAACCATTAAACCGATATGAAAATCTGTGAATGTAATGTTATGAAGCAATGATACAATAAAGTTAATGTAACTATTAATTTATAACTATATAAATCTTACATAGAACTTATAAGTCTTACATAATTTATAATGTGTTTATATCATCATAAACCATAATTTTTAGAATTAACTATAGATATCAACGGGTTTTTTCTAGTTACCATTAAAATGTAAATAATCTTTGTTTTCAGTTATTAGGCCTAAGTTATTATTTTATTTTCTAATAGACTACCATTTTAATGTTTGTTAATATTTCTGTGTAAATATTCATTTTATATTTTCATTCATTTTATAACTACCTCAGGTATTAATTATGTATGCATCAATAATATTTTTGTATCAGTGGAGAAGAGTTTCCTTTAGGCTCTTCTCTTCTCATGTTATTGTTATTAGGTACATTATTTTATAACTATTTAATAAAAGTTAAACGTAAATTATGGTAAATTTTATCTGAATAAAAAAAATTACACTCGAGTTTATATTAAATAACTATAAGTAAATGTTATGAAATCATTCACATGACGAATATAGATACATTACCCAATGATATTGCTTCCAAAAGAAAAAAAATTTAATTCTCAATTTTTGAAAAAACTAAATCTAGATAAGAGATAAATAAAAGTAAAAAAAAAAATTAACAGAATAACGGAGATTACAATAGAATGCATAGAAGAAGATGATGATAAGATAATATTATTAGGTAACCACCTACCCAGAAAAAAAATATCAATTTTGTTTTTATATTTTTATATAAATATTTAGTATTTCTGAGCATTTTAATACCAAATTTAGGTTTTTATTCCCAATCGCAATTTATTTACGATTTGTTGTAAATAGTACTGCATGAAAAAAATTGTACCTTTCGAGTTGTCGAGAAAACATTTTGGGTAGGTACTGGTCTTTTCTTATATCAAAAGGCCATCAAGGAAAATAAAAAAATACTCACATAAGCATTCACTGTCTACTACTGTACTAGATGTTATCAAACCTGTCTTTCCTGATCTGTATCAAACTGATTTATTAAAAATATGCCTTCATGGCAACACTCAAATATAAGCGAGTCATTCAACAATATCATCTGGAGTAGAATCCCCAAATCTGTATTTGTTGGCATTGACAACATGACATTAGGTATTCATGATGACATTTCAACCTAAAATGATGGTAATATAAGTAAGTGTGAGGTTATAAAACAATTAGGAATAAACCCAGGAGCAAATATTGTATCAATTTTGAGTAAAATTGATTTTTGTTGAATTCGCGAAGCAGGAAAAATGTGTGAGGATATGAAAAAAAAGCTCGCCGAAAGAACAGACATGTGAAGAAGAAATTAGAAGATGAAACATAAAAGGATTCCAACCCAGATTATGGAGCAGGGCTATTTTAAGCAGGTAGCATATGACAAACTTGGAACTAAACGTTATTCTCTTTATTTGCATTTTCCCAAAATCATGATTTTTCTTATTAAAACCCCGTTTTCTCAAAAACTATTTGACCGATTTGCTTCAAATTTTTTGTGGTAATTATTGTCAAAGAGAAGGATTTGTACCACTAGAATTATTGATATTTACTAAAAAATTAAATAAGTTTGGCTTATATACAGGTGTTTTCCGAGCATATTTTATAACAAATATAAAAAAATTAGTATATTTTTTCTTTTAGTACATTTTGATGATTGTAGTGGTATTACTTCCACATAATGAGCTGCAGAGCCTCTCAAAATTTCATGTTTGTAGCTTTTGTACTGTTTTAGAAAATGGGTCATAAAAGTTTTAACATTGAAATATATGACGGGTATTAGTGTCCTTTAACTTAAATTAACAACACAAATGAACATTATTATTTAATTCATCAAGTTCATTTTTAAATATATTTTTCGACGTGTTTATAGAATAGCATAGGTACAACAAAGCCTAGGTAAGATAATGAAGACAATAACAAAAGTTTTATTTTTAAGTTCAGTTTTTTACACTCCCAGTATTCCAATTGATCCACATACACTCACTGCTTCTTTTGTCGATGACACAGTTGTTCTTTCCTCTGAGAAAACGGTCAACAATGTTTCACTAAACTTACAAAATCATTTGTTTAAATTAGAATCATGGTTTACGAAGTGGAGAATCAAAATTAATTCGGACAAAATAAAACACGTTACCTTTACCTTGAGACGGCAGACCTGTCCGGGAGTTTTCTTGTATAACTCTCCTCTACCTCAAGCCGAAAAAAATTCGGTAACTCGGTCTACATATAGACAGACGGCTTACATGGAATGAACATGTAACGTAAAGCATTAGATGCTAGGCGAAAATACAGCCTTCTATATATAGCCTTCTACCTCATCGACCAAAATTGCCTATTCCTCTAAAATTACTGTTACATAAGACTTTACTAAAGCCAACGTGGATGTACGGTTGTCAGATCTATGGTTCATCAAAACCATCAGTCATAGCTAAACTTCAACGATTTCAATCAAAATTACTTCGTACGCTAGTTAACGCTCCATTTTTGTGTCGAATCACACACTTCACTCGGACCTAAAAATTCCATTTATTAATAACACCATACACGAAATGTATCAATGCTATAGATTAAAATTACTTAACAACTCCAACCCACTGATTTGTGTACTAAGTTCTCCACTGTAGGACTCCTAGTTAATAGGACTCCTGCAGTTAATTACTACAGTTAGCCTTTTCACAAGTTAGTTGTACAAGTTAGTTATTATACCAGGCAATCCATATCGCCGGCTCAGCAGTTTAAATTTAACTACGTTTTTTTTAATACTTTATTTCTTTTTCAACTGTATAAGAACAACTAGTAAAAACGTTCACAACTAAATTAACAAAAAAAAAACCCAACCGCGTTAATGGCTTTGAGGAAGACACCAACCAGCGATAGCTCTCCAGATAAATGTATTCATTTTTAAATTAAATTTTTGTATACGTAATAATGTTAGATTTGTGTTAATGTATCATGTCTCTACTCCATCGGCGTTACAGTCGTCTTTGTGCGATTCCTGGTCGGTCCGCAGAATTTATATTACACATTAAGTAAGGGGTTGTTATGATTGTGAAGTTTGTCTCTGAACCTACGGTACAGTTTTAGATAAGTGTCATTGACTACGCTTAATAAAAAAACAATCATCCAACTTACATCAATTAAACAATCTTAACAACTAACTTGTGAAAAGGCTAACTGTAGTAATTAACTGCAGGAGTCCTATTAACTAGGAGTCCTACAGTGGCGCCCTCCTTTAACGTGCAACGTCATTTTAAAAAAAATATATATATATATTATACGCATATTTGCTGGTTGTGCAAAAATCGCATAGTGTTACATAAAAATAAAGTGAAAAACGTTCAGTATCAAAGAATTATTATACCTAGTATTTAGTCTGTTATATTCTCAAAATTTTTTTAGCCACCTTCATTTAAAACCTCGTTCTTCTCAAATTACGTACTTCTCAAATTTACATATTTTATCAAAATTTTAATGAACATTCAAGACTAATGTAGCTCGACTTTGTTGGTGCAAATCAAATAAACCTATGCCGATGAGCATATCACTGAAATAAACTATTATTATGTTACTGCATTCAAGAATACCAGAAACTTAGTATATATACCAGAGACTGGAAGCATGTACGACACAGAAACACTTAAAATTATGTTGAAGGTGGTATCAATAAAATATTGAACATGGAAAGGAGAACAGTTCAGAACATCCTAGGACCTAAGAAAAAAGAAAACCATTACATTAGACCCGTTCGAACAAAGAGATACACGAAAAAACTGAAAACAAAATCCATGTAATGAGAAAAACGAGACTTATATTTTTCGGACATGTGGCAAGAATGAACGACAACAGTTTTTGAAAGACACAAATTTTCGATAAACGATTACTGTGAACCAGCATGGTTCACAGTAATATTGAATGACCTTCAAGATCCAAAAATCGACACAGAAGACAAACAAAATAGGGGAATGTTTAGAAAAAAAGCTAGAGAGTGATCTTCTGGGGAGAGAATGAAAAGAAGAGAAGTGAACCCCACAAAACTGAACAACTTAAGGAAAAATCCCAAAGAATAAAGATAGTGGGAGAAAAGGAAACGTGAGCAAAACATGAAAAGTAATTAAAATATTTATTTTGGCATGCTCTCTCAAAAAAGCTATTCGGAAAGCCATTCTTAGTGATAGAATTCACAACATAAATCTTCCTCACGACGAAAAGTTTTGTAATAGATACATACCGAACACCGTTGAGATGACCATCGGTATAGGTTCAGTGTAAGTCAGTTTTTGTGGAGATGGTTTGTAGAAGCCAGAACACGTCAGGGTAAATCTTTTAAAATTAATGGTAAAAGAACAAAAGTGTAATTTTAACGTTCTATACTTGAAAATGTGCTAATTGAAGTTTAACCGATAATGTTACAATAGACTTCTTGGATGAATAATAACAAAAAGAAGGGAGAAAAGGAAAACCTATTTGGTACTCTGCTTATCTTCTGAAGACGCTTTACCATGCTAACATTTTTTTTCACGAAGCACCACCATTTAGTTGAACTGGTGTATTTGTTTAAGCTTTCATTTAATTATCGGGAACGTAAATGTAATTGTCTAGCAAATTAACACTGTAACTTATTTAAATGTAGTCTATATGTTTCAAATGAAACTATTCAAACGAAAGTTATTACACCAAACATTTTATAGTTTCAGCGTCTGCACAGGATAAGAAATAAAACAATTTTGCGTTACATATACGTTTACTATCTGTTCTAGAACATTTAATTTAATGTGACTATACTAATATTACTTCAGTTGAAAGTAATTTCATGACGATTTAAATAATTACTTTTAAACGTTGCTTTGCATAACAGAAAATGTAATAAAATGACATGTAACATATTAGCGTGTATAAAACTCGCTAAAATATTGTGCTATAATATTTCACCAGAAATAAAGAAAGATCATTTAGTTTACACTTGTTTTTGAAGGTCAATTATTCCACAAATATACTGTTACGAGTGCAGAATAAGACTTCAGTATCCAAGTTAATCTGCAAAAATTAGTACGTACAGAAAATTCTAATGTAAATTTAGACGAGTACGTAAAACTGTTAAATCAAATATTTAAAATAAACATTAGGTACATTTTGTATTTCTTTATCCATAATACCACGTGACATAAGTTTGCAGCAAATTTTACAATAGTGTTATATTTTAGTGAATAAAGTCATGAAATCTTTACAGAATAGAGATGTTTTGTGGAGTAAGACATATTGACCCGAAAAATTATGTTATTCGTCTTAATTGTATAAAATTGACAGTAAATATTTTAATAAAAATAAAATTTAAAATTAGTCATTAAAAAAATATTTTTTTTAAACCAAACCAGCAAGGTTCTCAGTAAAATTGAATGATCTCAAATATGCAAAAGTCGACACAAAAGACGTACAAAATACGGACATTTTAAAAAAAGTCAAGAGTGATTTCGGGGGAGAGAATGAAAAGAAGAGACATAAACCCCAAACATTGAACAACTTAAGGAAAGATCGGAAAAAATGTAGATTATGGGCAAAAATTATGAAGAAAATAAATAATAATCTTATGCCCAGAAGTTAACTGCTATCTTTCCATCATCCTATGGCTGTGAGTTCCGCTTTGCGTTGAAGATGAATATCGTTGAAGATGATGAAGATTGTGTGAAGGTTAACGTTAAGTTGGATTGTTTGTTGGAGTAGCTCATAGATAAGGACGTTATAGTAGGAACCATAGTAGCTCATAGGTGTTGTAGTAGTTCACTGGCTTAGATGACCGATAAAAGTGATGATTTAACCAATGTTAAAGTTAATGTGCGACATACAAGTTAATAAGTTAGGTTTAAAGTAAGT
Organism: Catonia carolina; assembly: GCA_035578175.1. Classification (NCBI taxonomy): domain Eukaryota; kingdom Metazoa; phylum Arthropoda; class Insecta; order Hemiptera; family Achilidae; genus Catonia; species Catonia carolina. The sequence goes on from JAQMRL010000001.1 coordinate 334,585,996, forward strand.
TAATAATGCTGTTATTTAAGTTGATCAAAGTTTACTGATTTGAGTTTTATGTTGACCTGGTTGTTTTTTCACAAGTAAAACGAGACGACTGAGATATGCGTGTGATGCGATATGAGATATTACACGTTAATTAATAATGCGTTTTTAGTTAGTGGCTAGAAATATAACACAGCTGCATATACAAAAGCGGTACAAGGGACGCAGACTGTCTGTAGGGCCACGGTTAAAAAACGACGCAACAGATCCTCTGGAAACCTCTGGGGATCCAAACAAACTCACACGCTCATAATATCTAGTTTAATTTTATCCCGTAGAGACTTCAAACATTATTTTATTTTCTTTAAAATAAAAATTTTAAAAAATACAGATATCGGAGCCGAGTAATTTCTCTAGAACGTTTTAATTTTTATTACTAATAGATAGTTAGAAATAGCTACATTTCACATAAATGGAACGTTCTAGGGTAGTGATGACCAAAGTACAGCCCGCGGGCCAGATCCGATCTACATATTTAAACAACATATAGTATATTATACATATTTAAACAATAAGTAAATATATGTATATTTAAACAAATATTCTATGTCCTCGTACATAGAATACCCTCCACAAAACATATTCAATTAAAAAATTAAAACTATTTTTCAGTCATATAACTAATAAAAAAATGAACTTAATTTTACAAGTGAAACATATTTTGAGTGACTCGTACTATTTGGTTATAAAATCACTTTAGAGTATAGATTCATTAAGGTCCAGTACGGTACTGCTAACTCTGAGCTGCACAAAATTGACGCCGGAGTACCCCAAGGGCAACACTACTATCCCCATATCTATATAGCGTATTTGGATCAGATATGCTTATTTTGGACACATCGGTAACCGCGACGTATGATGACGACACGGCAATTCTTGTACGGAAAAAGAGCGCGGATGAGGGTTCCAGGTTGGCGCAGCGACATCTTTTGATAATAAAGGACTGACTTACCCGTTGGCGTATTAAGGTGAATCCAATTAAATCAACACAGATACGTTCACCTTACGACGTCAAACTTATCCACCTGTGGTGCTGAATAACGTTCATATCCCACAGGGCAAAGTGGTGCGATATCTTGGCTTATGGCTTGACAGACGACTAACTTGGAAGCATCATCTGCGTATAAAACGTTTAAAACTTAACCGCCGGCACAAGCTACTCCACTGCTTAATTAACCCTCGATCAAAATTAAACCTCCGTTCCAAAACTTTAATATACAAATCCCTTTTAAGACCAATCTGGACTTATGGTGTTCAGCTGTTTGAAATAGCGGTAGAGAGTAATTTAAATCGATCCAGGTCTTTCAATCAAAATTCTTAAGACTTGCTTCTTGCCCTCCTTTTATGTAAGCAATAAAACCCTCCACGACGATTTTAAAATTCCGACAGTGAAGGAGCTAACCAAGTCCTTGTATATTACATTTCACGAAAGACTTGATGACCACCCAAACCACCTAGCCTGTGATCTAACTACAAGGAACTTCCCAACTGTGCGACATCTAAAGCGGAAATAGAGTAGAGACCTCTTAGTCTGAATAACGGACAATACCCGTAGTTTTAAACGGAGAATATACCACTGGGTACCTCTTCTCCTTAAAGCGAAATTCCGAACCACCATTATCATATACGGAAGTTGTGCAGCTCTATGTACAGTACCGTAATAAAAATTAAAAACAAAAAAAATTTACAAGGCACTACACTACATTAGTGCAGTGCACACTAATGATATATAATAAAAAAAACAAATAATAATTAAAAAATAACAAATAAATAGTTTATTATTGATAATAATAATAATATTAGTATTATTATTACTAATAATTTGAATTTGCATTTAAAGTTTTACATTAGTGTATTAGTGATGTAATGTATTGGTATATCTGGGGGAAACAGCAAAAAGAAAATCGAGAAAAACAATAACTGACTGAATTTACTTAATAATAAGAATTTATTTTAACTATTAAAATGAGAACATGTAGCTAATATCTATATCGAATGAACTACATAATTTTCATTAGTGTTTACAATTCACGGTTAACTGAACACTTACACTTAAGCGTACTAAATGTATGTAAAATTAAAATGTTAATGTTTAGTTTTCTATAAGTAAAGTTACTGTATCATTGCGTGATCATGTGTAGTAAATGCTGTTTAAAATTTTATGCATAATAAATGTAAACATGAATATTTTTATGTTGAAAAATATATAACATTGACTTGTTACTTCTAGAATTTACTACCAGACTTGTAAGTTACTTTTGTATGACCGGTCAACCGTTAAGTACTAGTAATTTAGTCTGTACGTTGTTTTTTCAAGTTATGTAGCATACCTTTGCTGTATAGATATGTATGTTTCTGTACAAAGTGTTTGAAGTAGCAAGATCAAAATCTGTTCTTTGATAGGTACTACTACTTGTATATTGAAGTAACAGAAAAGGCATGTTCAAACTAGAATGTCTAGTATATTACTATATTAATTTAATAAGTATAACTTGGTAATACGCAACCAAGATCATATTTTCCGTTCCGTTAAAGTAAAAAATTTCTCTGAGCACTTCTTTTTTAAGTCGTAAAGACTACCTATACAAACTTTTATTACTGTATTAAATTTATAAGTTTAACGATATAGATTTAAATAAAATTGGTTGTTATATCTATTTATAAATTTCAGCAAATAAAATATGATGTATTTACAATAGAAATTGTTTAGTATCCTTAGACAGGTCGATTAAAAGTCTTAAACTAAAATATCTTACGCAAAAATTTTAATTTTTGTTAAGGAAAGAAGTCACAACGCCTGTCTAACTTTAGCCTGTCTATTAGCTCAGCAGCTAATAAAGATATTGGCTTTAAATTTTTACCTCATATTCCTTGTCATTTAATACAACATTACACGAAAGGAATTTGAAAACTAATTACTTTTAATGAATATCATCACCGTTGTCGCAGAGTTACTTAAAGTATCAAGATAACAGGAGAATAACTGAGTTTTAATAAATTCATTAAAAATGTATTAGTATACATACTTGAATCACGAAAATGTATTTTGCGTATGGATGGGCTGTGAGGAAGGGAAGTGAAAATCTGATAAGTGCTGGCATCAATAGTGAGACACTGAATTCACTACCGTGCAGTTATTAATACATACATTTTGTTAAGGTGTGGTTTATTACCGAGAAAATATTTTCTTCATAAACTTTATATAAAATAATCAGGCCTGTAATATTACTTATAGCTTAATTACATGATTAGAAATGTTTGATTTACTGTAATTACCTTATTTTATTAAAACAAAATCTTGTAAGAATAAATCGCCTTCTTTGCTTTTGATATCACTGCTGTTCTTCATTATCAGTCTCACTAGTATCAACTAAACTGTTTCCTATTTTTACCAGATGTCAACAAACTATTTTTATAATTTAAAAAACTATTGAAGGAGCTTCTTCCCTAACTCTAATTTTTTTATTTATAATTATTTCGAATTGTGGAAAGAGAAACATCATTGTAGTTAGCCGCTCGCTCGTGGCTATTGTTGAGAGGCACGGAAAGGTATTTTAGTTTAGCTTTAACTTCACAACATTTTATTACACTGCATATGGATTTCATTCAGGTGAATACTCCGACCAAGTTTTCTAGAAACCAACATATCTGTTTACGGTAACAAGCAGTTATATTCGTACAGTTAACCTACAAAAGGTTCCATGTTATACTGTATAATGCTCTGGGTATAGTGTAGTTGCTGTGTTGGCTGAACTGATACCAAAGCACTTGCGCATGTGCACTAATGCTTTCCCTCTTACCTCTATAAAATAAAAGACATTTTCGTGACTTTAGTAACTATAGTTGTATTGTAGCACTATGAGAATCTAATAGAAATTTCAAGTCAATAATTCAGTAGTTTTTTTGATAGTGAAACTTCTATCAAAAATACCATACTTTGACAAAAACGCGATGAACGAAATTTGATGAATTTCACACGTAAACAGTAAAAAAGTTGGTACTTCTCTTCAATGTTTACAAAGAACAAAACAATTACCTTCATTTACAAAAATTCATGGGCAAAACTACAGGAAATAACATTAGAAATTAAGTCCAGATTACTTATTCAGCATGACAAGGAATGATGAAATAATCATAACAAAATTTCTGGGATTCAGAATTTTGTATATTATACCTAATTTTACAGTTAAAAAATCAGGATATATACCCGCAAAGGGCTAGTCAGTGCGCAAGGCATATTTAATATTTCATTAATTTATTCATGTATTATATACGTTTTAGTACATATTGTATTACAAAACTTTTAAATTTAAATCAATCTTTATAAAAAATGCTACAAACCATTAATCCTATATTAAAGAATAACCAAGGACTTACTATGGAAGGAGTTTACCATAAAAAATTCGTTTTGCGTTCCAAATTAATGAAAGATTTTATTTGCTTGAAATACCATCTATTCATTTTACTAAATCCGGAAAAAAATGTATTTAATTAAATAAAAATAAAATTCTTGTATGTAATCATATACATAATTAAACATTTTAAATAAAAAATTACTCTAAGAAGGCTTTATTGAAGAAAAAAATGTATTTTGATATGAAAGTTTCTATATAATATTGTGATAAATAGGACTAGAAGGCAAAAGCAGATAAATTAAAATCGGTAACAATTAAAAAAATAATTTTCATATATTAAGAAGGTTAACATGTCTGCAGATAAATCTAACAAAGCTAAATCCCGTATGGGGAACTACTGAAAGAAAATTAATTGATTGCTATCCGTTCCAATATAAATCAATTGAAATTGTGAAATATAAAAAATATACCAGGGAAATAAACAAATAAATAAAAAATGCAACAGACGGATGAACAATAATAAGTGGAAGATCCTTTGCAATCAATCAACTGTCAAAATATTCTATTAAAATCTATTAACTGTAAGATTTTGATTAACTTCTAAAAATTACTCTTAAGTTGTTTCAGGGGCGCCAGCATCCCATCACGGTAACAATCTAATCATTCATTCAAAACTGCCACAGTGCTTTTTATAGTTTATTTTATCAATAATAGAATATAAATAATCTAACCTCAGTGGCCTTAATTGTGAAGTTAACTAACTCTATAGTAAAACAATTAATATTTTAATAATTAACATTACAAATAAAACAAGATCATTCTTGTCTACACTTCTTGTATTGTATTTGTATTTAAATAACAATAATAAATACGTCATTGCAAGGCATCAGCTTTCAGTCGCTTCCATTATTTAATTACTTTTCTGTCGCCGCTTACTATGACACTTTTATTTCTTCAGGGTCTTCTTGTAACCTATAAATGTATTTCCTTGTTTTTGAGAAACACGCCTTTTTTCAGTAAAGTAACAATTCACTCATTTACATAAATGGGATTAACGATCAAATATAACATCTTACAGGATATAAAATTAATTTATGTTCAAATTATTTTGTTACACAAGTTACTTTTAATGTTTTGTTTATTGTCAATGAAAACGTGGACAATTAAGTGAAAAATTGGTCAATTAATAAGTTGCATTGGATATATGAACAAGTACACGATCAAAAATTATTTTTTAGTTAATTAGTTTTATTAAAATGTTTGGCTGTCCTGGTCCAAGGTTTTCACACAGTTTTCCGTTGGCCACTCCAGCGAACGCAAGGCTAGTTTCTTTTTGCGTTCTTTGCAGTTTATAACAAACCCATTTCCCACCTGCAATATTTTGATTTGTCATATGTAGACTTATGTATATTCTTTTTCTTTTACATGTCAAAAAAGTTTATTTATAATTTATTTACCTTATTTTTGGAGTTAGGGATCGCGGAGGTTCGGATTGTTATGTAAATATCTGGTATTCCAAACATTTTATTTATTTATTTTTTTTTTTGTATTTTAGTACTAAACGAAATTATGTTAGGCTTAACAAATAACGCGAACAGTTTAATTTTTTACAGAAACATAAATAAATGAAACTTGTAGCCACTTTTAAATGATTTTTTAAATCTTATATTTGGCACTGTAAGTTTTGAGAACCTTTAGATTTTAACCTAGACATGGTATTCAAAAAGGCATCCGTTTAAGCATTCTCCAAATTCACAAACGTTTCAATTTAGATGGACAAATTGGTTTTGACGAGATCTGACGTAGGGCAGTTGAAGGAGTTGAAGCTGCTGAAGTATAAGGTTCCTACTCTACTATCTTCGTAGTTGTAAATTTTAAATACGCGAAAAATTGAATGAGTTCATTCGGGTGTCTGCAAAATATTTGTCAAATATTCGTGTTTACAAATTCTTGGGTGTATACCTCACAAGAGGCGTCTTCAGATCCTGATTTAATGGTATGTTTAACTGAAAACATTAAGCTCCAGTTGCTATCAGAAATTTTTACCATGTTGATTTTACAATTTTCAAATATCTGAAGTTCGTACGTCCAAAATTTGTACGTTTGTATGTAAAACAAATTACTTCAAGTCAGTGGAATTTCGGTATAGTACAGTAATCGATACACTAAAAATTATTTTTGTACACTTCTAATGTCGCTAGGGCGTAAATAAACGTTGTCTTTTTTTTGTTAAAAACAGTTTTGACCGTTAATTTTCAAGTTATGAGTAATATTAATGAATAGCAAATACCAATTAAGTTTTTAAAAAATATAATATTTTTTGTTCTATTACCATTTCAATCTATCTATATACTATATTTATTGAGTGTGGTAAGTGAATAGATCATGTGAAAAACTCTTTCAGTCATGACAGTGGCTATTTAATATGCACTTATTACATATTAGATTTGTTCTTGTGATCGTCTGACTGCTATTCAAAATTCAACCCACAAATTACGTGCAAAAATTTGAGGTGTACTAAGACAAATGCCTGTTATCCGGCACTCCTGTTCATTACTGCCATCTCTGGCTGAATGAACTAATACATTTTTGTTCTTTAAAAGATCTCATGACAAAGATCTTACGTACGTGGGAACCTTACCTGAAGTAGACTAATTAGAAATACGTTAGCTATTAATAAAATTAATGTATTTCTTCAAAAATACTGTGATATATACATACAAATTTCATTGGCTGATAGTATTTACCTATAGTTTATTAAATGGAATGCTTTGACTATGAATGATTAAGGTCAAAACTAAAACAGGACAGTTACTAAGTGCCATAAAGATTTTTCCAATAGTAAAAAAAATGCTCACTCGTTTTTATTACCTCATTAGAATCACAAATCTAATTTTATCATCTTTTATGTTTTGTTTAATTGTCCGGTATTTGAAAACAAATTAAAACATTAATTGATCAGATTTTCACGGTTCAGATAAACAAGTACAAGGTAAATTACTTGTACTATAATAATTTACAAGTTTGTAAATAAATTCATGGGGAACAACTCGTTTATTTATGACACAAAATAATTTATTTCATTTCAATATAGCTAGAGGGATGTGAAAGTCACATAGAGACCTAATAGGATTTATTCTGTAATTTATAGTCTTAGATCCTCTTTTTGTAAACAAAAAATAAATTATTTAAACCACTAAATATTTACCAGTAGTCGGCTTATTAGTGTCCAATTTAAAAATAAATGAGAATAGAAAACTATCGGAACAAACAATATTTTTTTGTTGTTGTTTAGTTGTCAGAATTAATACATATTAAAATATGTTACACTGATGTAACAATGAGAGTAATATCAAGGTTGCATAACACCTATCGAAGTAAACACCGTATTTTCATCATTTTCATTTTCTAAGAGAACATAACTTTTCCTTAGTTTTTTAAAATTTCATTGGTTCAATATACCTATTTCAAGAAATTTAAGTATCTGCATAAATGTATTTCTTACAAACCTTTCTTTAAAGGCACTTAAAAAAACATAAATGTAAATAAATTATTGTCTTTATTTAGAAACATCTGCAACTGTTATTTATATTATATCAGCATTTATGATATTGCTCGTTTGTAATGTTTAGTTTTCGTCTTGATTGAGGGAATCAACCAGTGGTAAACCCACATCGGTGTGGGTTTGGAATCCAGTTACAGCAACACCTTCAAAACGCCTTACTTTTGTGTTTTATAAATCAAACATTTTAAAAACTATGAAATAAGACCCATTTTATACAATTTTAAAACTATAAGATACCATAAAATTCATTTTTTAATTGTAACCACAAAAAATTCGTTATGCCTCCTTTCACTGGGGTAACTAAATTCCGGGCGAAATCGTTCGCCATCCGCTAACAAAGTTTTTTCGGAGCTATGTTTATATCAGCATTTTTTCTCATTTTTAGTTTTTTTTTAACAGTTAAGTGACAGGTAAGATATACGCCACAGTAAAAAGTCTTAAATCAATGATTCAGTAAAATTATTTTAAATAAAAAGAGTAACATGTATAACTGAAAAACCAAGTAAAAAATTGCCTATGCACATGCACCAACTGAAGACTGAGGAAGAGTTCCTTCTGTAACTACCTTATTTTGACAGTGGAAGAGCGTCAGCGTTGATTAATATTAGCTGGACCGGCAGTAGGGAATAGTATCGATATACAATAGTGGGAGAGGCGACATATGAACATACAAGCAGAGTAAGCCATGTTTTCGAGTATTTAAAAAAAAAGTAAAAAATAATAGTTATTTAGCGTACTGAAGCGCTACATATCCTAACTTGGAGTAGTTTTTAAAATATATGTAGGCTACATCATACACATCAAAAGGCCAGCAGCAAATTTCATAGGAGAAAATAACTTTATGAGTTTAGAACAAAAAAAAAACTGCATACGAAACAGTTATAACTAAATTAACCAGTGATCTGCTTTAGCTTATGTGGACCTATTACTCTGTAAGTTCATGCCTGTCAGGAATATAACTTATTTCTTTTTTGCTTGTACTTTGGCTACTGCAATATATATGAGAGAGAGAGCCGTCGCTAAACTAATTTTGTGGTGTTGTTTAAGAAAAAACAGGGTGTTACAGGATTTCCTGTAACACCTCGATTTTACCCCTAATAAAAATAATAATAAAAAACCACAAAAAAATTTCATTAATTTCATTTCATTTTTTTGCTTGTTTTTTAGAGTAAATTTTTACACAGTTGGTGCAGAAAGCATAAATTTAAATTACACATTATCAGTTAACTATCGGATCCTAAATTACAAAAAATAAACTAAAATAAAGGGTTACCTAACGAAAGTTTTTTAAACTGCACTATTTGTGTGTTTAACATACCCGAAAAATTATAAATAAATCTAACAAAACTGAGACAGAGTTAACGAATTATTTGCGTTGTGCGAGTAAGGCGGTCTATGTTGACAGTGACGAGCTTGTGACGTCAAAGGCAGAGGCAATATCGAACCAATCACCGTTTAGTATTCCTGACCAATGATCAAGCTCGCAATCTAACTAATCCGATGTCTTCTTATGCGTCATTTTGATTGGTTAATTTTGTCCAATCAGATAGCTTATAGTATTCCACTACGTCATCTGATATCAACCAATGAAATCGTCTCATTCAGTATTACGTCATTTGCCAGAATGCTGCTTCCTGATTGGTTCGGTATTTTTGCTGCACGGGACGTCGAATAAGATTTTTACATAAGATCCGCTCAATTTTACCGTCTAGTTAACGGTACGGCAGAATATATCAGAGTAACATCTACTGAAGTGTTATACGTTCTAGAATTTTATCGCCTACAAAAAACGTTCTACCACTTGCAAAAGTCTTCCGGGTACGGAACATACATTGGAAATATTTTATGTAACTGCAGAATAATCATGCGTGCCCTTCTACAATTGAATTTTAAAAAAACAAGAGAATGAAGAATAAGAATGGATAGGGTGTCGCTTATACGCTTGCTTAATTTCTGTACATTTTTTTGTCGGCTTCTACGGTAAAAACTATACGTACGTAAAAAATTGTAACTTTTTCCACTGTAAATTAAAATCAACTACAAAGAGGATGACACTGAAATTTCTCTCACAAAACATCTTGAGTAGAATCGCCGGAAAGATTAAACCGGATATGACAATATCAATGCCGGTTAATAGCAAGATACATAATATTGTGTTCTACAACCAGTATCTTTAAAAAAAAAATGGTCAATCGATATGAAGAAATCCTTGGCGTTGTTATTTAAGACTTTTTTCACCTTTATTCGCAGTTTAATTCATTACTGTATTTAAGATGCTAAAATTTAGTATTGCCAATTACTGGTAGTTCGAGTGTTAAACATTTTTTACATTCGATCTGCAGTTCCACGGCTAAAAAAATAGTTCTGTTTCTTATCACGAGAGCAGCCAATTTTCGACAGACACATTTAAGAACAGAAGTGGTATGCTATAGGTGTCAGAAACACTTGCCAGAGTTTTCTCTTATGAGGGTGCATATGATTATACAGCCAGACCCTGTAGAGAAGAAAGTGAAGGTGACATTTAAAGGCGGAAAGTAGAAGCTTTTGACAAGGCCACGCTAATGAAACATTTTTTCACTCGGTTAGACGGCCGTAAACCAAAAAAAAAGATAAACCATTTCACATTTCAGTTTATATAAGAAAACTTTTTAATATTCAAACTAGCCTCTAGGTTAATATCCTAAAAACAAAAAAATTATTTGTACGGAGAATGTTCACTTAGAACATTCAGTTAGACGGCCGAAAACCAAAAGAAGGATAAACCATTTCACTTTTCAGTTTATAAAAAAAAAATTCTTAATTTTGAAACTGGCTTCTAGGCTAATGATCTAAAAAACCAAAAAAATTATTTGTACCGAGATTTTAACATCTCATTATTTACCTATTTTCAAGTTAATTGACAGATTGCATTTGAACGAAAGAATATTATTATCGTCGTTATAAGAACGCATAAATTTAAATTTGCAGTAAATTAAAAAAATATAACCTGATAATAGTTCTTAAAATGTAATGTTCAAACCAGCGACCTACTTTAGCTTACATAGGCCTATTACTGTATAAGTTCATATCAGGAATATAATTTTTTTGCTTGTACTTCGGCTACTGCAATAATTATGCGAGAGCCGTTGCTAAACTAATTTTCTAATGTTGTTTAAGAAAAAATGAGGTGTTACAGGAAATTTACACAGTTGGTGCAGAAAGCATAAATTTTAATCACACATTAAACACATTAAATTAAAACCAACTACAAAGAGGACGACACTGAAATTTCTCTGTGAGAGAAATTCTCCTGTGAGAATTTCACAGCAGAAACAGAACCTTCACCTTTATTCGCAGTTTAATAAAACACCAGACCCAATAGTCTGTAGCATTTTAATTGGTTTACCAGAGAACTGGTAAAATTTAAAAATGTATGATTAAAAACATACATATATATGTATATATATATGTATGTTTGCGTTATAGCAAAAATAACTTCAGAATAATTTAAAAAATGTATATTTTATAATACATATGTATATATATGTATATTTTTATAATATGATTTTACTTATAGAATAATAATAAAAAATCATATTTTTTTATCATATTTAAAATTTTAACGCGTTAGATATTTGTATGATGTTTAGTAAGATTTTACTTAAAAAAATAAAAAATTAAAGAAAGTATAAATAAATCTAAGAAAACTGATATAGAGTTAACGAATTATTTACGTTGTGCGAGTAAGGCGGGCTATGTTGACAGTGACGAGCTTGTGACGTCAAAGGCAGAGGCAACATCGAACCAATCACTGTCTAGTATTCCAGACCAATGATCAAGCTCGCAATCTAACTAATCCGATGTCTTCTTATGCTTTATTTTGATTGGTTAATATTGTCCAACCAGAGAGCTTATAGTGTTCCACTACGTCAACCGATGTCAACCAATGAAATCGTCTCATTCAGTATTACGTCATTTGTCAGAATGCTGCTTCCTGATTGGTTCGGTACTTTTGCTGCGCGTGACGTCGAGTAAGATTTTTACATAAGATCCGCCCAATTTTACCGTCTAGTTAACGATACGGCATTATATATCAGAATAACGTCTACTGTAGTGCTATACGTTCTAGAATTTTATCGCCTACAAAAAACTTTCTACCACTTGTTACAGGTCTTCCGGGTACGGAACGAAATTGGAAATATTTTATGTAACTGCAGAATATTCACTTGTGCCCTTCTTCAACTGAATTAAAAGCAAAACGGCTGGAACTTTACTTAAGAAAATAATAGGGTGGGTAGTACAGAATTATTACTGTTGAAACTTCCAACTATACGACCGCTAGAATTATCAATAATATAAGTCCAGGCGTGTATGTGTGAATGAGTACGTTTGTTTCCTCGGTTTGTAGTGCGTACAGTGCATAAAATATAATTTGATTTGATATTCATGTCCATCACATATAAATAATATAATATGATTTTACTTATAGAATAATAATAAAACGTTCTACCTTTTCCACTAAATCATTATTGATAAAAGAAACAAAATGAATATATAAAGTTTCAGTCAATGCAATGATATTTGTATTGTTTTTACTATTTTCTTATAGCAAAAATAACTTCAGGATAATTTAAAAAATGGTCAACTACACGTACTGTGACCATGTACAAGTTATTTGGTTCAGCTATGGCTTCTCTACTAACGTCGTGTCATTGTTAATTTTTTCCCTAGATTAAGAAACATTGAAAAAAGTTTTTATTAAGTCTATTGTATTTATACAAACTATTGTTAATTTTATTTATTTCATTTTGTAACTTTGATTAAAAACAATTTCTTTTCATACGTACGGAACGAAATTGGAAATATTTTATGTAACTGCAGAATATTCACGTTTATACAGAATTTACCACTTGTTATCACTATCATTAATGATATTTTTATCAACATCATTAGATTTTTTATCATTAAAATTGGTTTAAGAAAAAACAAATAGAAAAAACAAAGGTGTGCTCGAACTATAGAGGCATAACAGTAACCAGTGCTATGGGAAGGCTGTATGGTCGAATCCTGAAAACAAGACTAGAGCAGGACTTTGAGGAAATAGAAGAGCAAAGTGGTTTTAGGGCGGGCAGATCGTGCCTGGACAATATCAGCACTCTCCAACAATTGGTAGAGAAACGGTCGGAAAGGAATCTGAGTACGCATCTAATGTTTATTGATTTGGAAAAGGCCTATGATAATGTTCCCATCAATGGGATGTTTGAGGTGTTATCTGAAACAAACATCAACAAAGGCTACATCAGAGCAATAAGAACACTTTATAGGAACTCAGAATGTGTGATTAAATTAAATAATAAAATATCTGCGCCATTCAGGGTTAACAAGGGTTTGAAGCAGGGGTGTTGTTTATCACCAACTCTTTTCAAGATATATATATACAAAGAGCACTGAGCACCTGGCGCAAGAAATGTAATGGAATGGGGATTGAAATTGGAGATACCTGTTTGTATACACTACTGTTTGCCGATGATCAAGTGCTCATAGCTAACGATGAAGAGGACATTGCTTATATGACAAGGAAACTCTTGGATGAATACTGTGAATGGGGGTTGAATATTAATATTAGCAAAACCGAATACTTGGTTATAGGGGAAGAGTCCACTGATCTTCAAGTCGACAACAAAATTATCAAGAGCACAAAGGAATTCAAGTACTTGGGGACCTACATATCATCAGACGGTTCAACTAGGAAGGATGTTAAAAATAGGATTGTGCAATGGAGAATAGCAATCCGGAAATTGAACCCGATTTTATGGTCTGCAAAAGTGCACATGAATACAAAAGTCCAGTTGTACCACACTATTGTGGAGCCAATAACAACTTATGGGGCAGAGTGCTGGCAAATAACATCAAAAATAGACAGCCAGCTTAAAGCAATTGAAATGGACTTTCTGCGCCGTTCATGGAGAGTGTCCAGGTTGGACCATATCCGGAATGACGACATCAGGAAAAGAGCTCATGTAGAAGATACCATTGTGGATAGGATAGAGAGACGACAACTGATATGGTATGGTCATGTGCAGAGAATGGGTGATGAGAGGTGGCCAAAGAGAATGTTGTCTTATGTCCCAACCAACAGAAGGAAGAAAGGTAGACCAAGGAAAACGTGGAAAAAGGGAATACAGGAAGCCATGAGGGAGAGAGGGATGGATGAGGGTGATTGGGAGGATAGAAGAGAATGGAGATTGAAGTGCGGGAAGCGGCGCCGGCCGTAGGAACCCCGGGAAAAAAAAAACAAATATATTCTTGTAAATTTTTTCCAGTACTTACGCACAGTTTTATCTTAGCCAGTTTAAATTTACAAATTTGTAAAAATAAAAGTAACAAACAAACAATTAGTGGTAATTTCCCCAATAAATTGTTGGAAAAACATTGTACTCGTATTTGAGTTTAGGTAATATTGCGATTTAACTAGGTTAAGCACCTAACTACTTAAGAATTTAAAATTTGTCTCCTAAACTAGTATAAAAAATTTATTTATTGCAATAATTGTAGGTTTGGCCACCTCCGTCGCGTAATGGTAGCGCGCTAGGCTTCAAAGCGGAGGGTCCCAGGTTCAATTACCACCGACGGACTGGAAATTTTAACGCGTTAAAACCCGCCGTTACATGACCAAAACTCACAGTAGTCGCTAATGACCAAGCTGTCGATGCGACTTAAAATAAACTAAAAAGAAAATTTTAGGTTTAATCACAAAATGCTGTTGTATTTATTAACTGCTGTAATAATCATCCACTACATTTTTTTATCAAAACGTATTTTACTTAGTGAAACTATAGGTTTCAGATAAAGGTATTTTATAACTGTTTAGTACTATTTACAAACAGTTTAACAAAAACCTTTTAGTGATCATGTTAAAACCCTACAATCCACTTTGGTTAAGACAGCCTTAGCTGGGTTGCTTCCGTATAATCGAGTGGTTACTGCACATAACTTCTTCTGAGGTGGTTGCAGGATTATTCTTGGAGCCAGGTGATATGAAATTTTTCTTTAACATGAAAAACGTAATTTTCCGTTTGATGCTGCATAAATGGCACGTAGTTTAACTCCTAATTTAATAGTACCGGGTTACCGAGCTTCATTCAGTTGCAGATTATGATCGATTTCTAAAAAGAATGGTAATACCATGGGTTGATAATAGATAAGCCATTGAAGGACAAGGTCTGAACTATACAAACCTTGATTGAAGGAGTAAAGACTACGTAAAATGTAAAGACTACGTCAGAACGTAGTCTTTACATTTAAAATATCATATATTTGTTTATTTTATCATCCGTTATTGTTTATTACATCTGTACCCAGCCAAATGTTCTAATTATACCGGGTGAGCATAAAGTCTTGCCCTGATTATAAAAATTTATTGCAGAATAACTGTTTGACATAATAATTTAACATTAATGCTGTTACATAGGTTAGTGTTAATAGTTTTTTTTAAGATTACTTACATTAGTAAACTTCAACGTGTGCCCCCTTGGTAGCTCGGAGAATGTCGAAGCGGTATTCCAGTTCCCGCCAGGTGTTTTGTAACATGTGTTCTGTCACAGTACCCACAGCAGCTTGTATCCTAGCCTTCAGTTCGTCAACGTCAGCGACTGGTGTGGCGAAGACTCTATCCTTGATATAGCCCCAGAAAAAAAAGTCAAGGGGCCTAATGTCTGGAGAGCGGGGTGGCCAGGGTGTTGGACCATCCCTTCCAATCCACCGATCCGGAAATGTTTCATCCAGGAAATTACGCACTATCAAAGCCCAGTGGGACGGTGCCCCATCTTGCTGGAAAATTATCCATGGTTGATATTCTTCTAACTGTGGTGCAATGAACTGTTGCAAAACATCTAAGTAAATGTTAGCGTTAATGGTGTTTTCCGTGAAGAAAAACGGCCCGAAAACCTTATTATGCATGAGGCCGCACCAAACATTCACATTTTTGCTGTCTCGCTGTAACTGTACAGTAGCATGTGGATTCTCTGATCCCTATATACGAACATTATGCCTATTTACCATTCCACTGACATGAAAGGTGGATTCATCGGTAAAGCATATGCGATTTAAGTAATCGTTAGCGCCGTCAATCCTGTTGAGAATCTCAGTTGCGAATTCTGCACGTCTCAGCAAATCATTCGGTTGCAAGGCCTGCACGATTTGCACTTTATAAGCATGCAACCTAAGCCTTTTATGAAGAATTTTCGCCACACTTGCTTGCGGTATTTGAAGTTCACGTGATGCTTGACGAGTTGATTTAAATGGACTCCGTTGAAACGATTCCCGAACAAGATCAACAGTTGCTTCACTCACACTAGGCCTGCCACTTCTAGGAAGATCTTCAACGCTGCCTGTTTCTTTAAACCTTTCATACCATCGCTTTACTGATTTAACATCAGGAGGGCTGCGTCCATAAAAAGCCCGAAAATTACGCTGAACACTGATGGGCGATTTCGTTTCGTGAAACCAAAGCACACATTGTGCTTTCTCCTGCTTCAACGCCATTTCGCCAGCAACTAACGTGAACTAACAGACCATGTCATTGTTGAGGAGCACTAGCGCCATCTATTGGTCACAAAATCTACTAACAATAACCTATGTAACAGCGCCAGATTTAAATTATTACGTCAAACGATTATTCTGTAATAAAATTTTATAATCAGGGTAAGACTTTATGCTCACCCGGTATTTCTTAATTTTGCGAGTTACGATTTTTTGCAAATATGAGACCTAACGCAATCAATTTGTAGACACTGAAAACCCCTACACAGGAATTTTCAGGAAAATCGTTAGAGCCGTTTTTGAGAAAAGTTGGACATACAAACATAGTACATAAGCGAAGTTGTCGTATAATATTACATGATTATTTTTTAGATTTGTAACTATTTTTTTTTAAATTTATTTATTTGTGCTGTAGAGCGGACGCCAAATATGTTTACCGGTTTTTCGAAGTGCGCAGAAGGTTTATTTTGGTAATGGCGCGCCCGGTTGCCTCAGCAAGTGGTGGGGGTCCGTGCTGTACCAGCTGTTAGAGTCTCGTCGCTCTCGCAACGTTAAATATGAGCTAACCTGAAAATATTAGTCTATAATGTGTTGTATGTAGTACGCGTTAATTGTTGTACAAAATGTTTAAAATTGAATATTTTTAACGTCGCTAATAGATGATAATTTACATCGTTCAGAACATGTGATTTAATAGGCAGTTTGGTACTAGACACTAAAACTATCGACTGAATCCGAACTGTTCGCGCAGCTACACCGGCAACCTTATTTGGCGTCCACTCTAATATAATTTTTTAAAATTTTTTATTTAAAGTCGCGTCAACAGCTTGGTTATTAGCAGCTACGGTGGGTTATAATGTAACTTTATCGGTGTACTTTGACTTATAATAATTTCCACCTTCTAACCGGGAATCGAACCCGGAACTCCCGCGTTGTAGGCTACCGCGCTACCACTACACTACGGAGGCGGCCATAATCGTATAACTTTATTTCTTTAACTTTAATGATTAACACTACAAGATTGATAGCCAAATGATCACGAATATCAGATCAAAAATTTAATTTCAATTCAGTTTGATTTTAGACGTAATGAAATGCATGTGTCATTAAGACAACTCGTTACAATCAGAGAGCATTTTTCTACTGACTTTACACTTCATGGTCTCACATAAGTAGATTAAAACTTAAAGAAAGAGTTTATTATTTAAAATATAAAAAAAACATTGGCTTTTTAAACAGCTGGATTAAAAAGTGCATTGAATTGAATAAGTTACACTGAGTTAATTGCTAAGAACTAATAAAAATAAGTAGGGTAGTATTAATAAAGAAAAAACAGAGTGGAAAATAGCCCAGACAATTATTGACAGTAAATTATAAGAATTACTTTTACAATTTATAAAAATATTCCAGGCCAACCTGTTACACTATTGAATTCTTATCTCTAGACTTGTGAATACTGTACTTACTTCATAAGAAAATGGAAAAGAAAAAATAATAAATATATCGTCACTAGGTACGATTTAACTCGTAATTAAAGTAATTGAATATGAATTAATTCATTAATTAATATAAAAAGTGTCATTAAACTAATTTTGTAATAATTGCTTATTAATTCTAGAATGACACATCTAAAAACATGAAATAATTTCTTTACAAATCACCTGCAAGTTACTTTTTAAATAATATCCAACTTGTTATGTTAATACTATTTGATTTAATCGCGATAAGCAATTTGTGTTTAAAAAAAGTGATTTTTCTCTACTTGTTTTACATAAAAAACTAGTAATTGCACTTTTCTAGAACTAATCCTTAGAGACATTACATAATACATACAACACATTTTTCAGCAGCTCAATGATAACTTTATTTTCTTAATAATTATCTGATTTTCTTTTTAGTTACAAGGCGAATTTAAGTTGCAAATTTTACAGTAAATAAAGAAGTTATACTTAATATTTAAATATTGTTTAAAATTAATATTATTAATAAAATTATTAACCCTTTCAATCCCAAATTTTTTAACTTTACACAAACAAATATGTGTACATTGTTTCATACACTTTACTGAAATTTAAGTGAAATAAAATCACTTTTAGACCTTCAGCCTTTTTTTGATGGCGTGACAAAAAAGTGTGACACATATGTCACATTGGGCTTGATGGTATCAAAGTTCCCAACAATATGAATCGTCACAAAAATCCGTCGAAAAAAAAAAGAAAAATTCGTCGTGAAAAAATCATGTGCAGGCTTCCTAAACAAGATTCTCTTGCTTAGAATTGTAGAAAAGAATTATTTAAGAATTAAAAAAGGTTACAATTCGAAAATATTGGTAAAATGGACAAAATCAGTATTTACAGCCTAAAAAATATACTTGTATGTACATTCAACATACTCGAAGAAATGCTACTTTATTTTAGGAAATGAACACGAATATTTAAGTCTAAAACTAACTTTGAAAAGAAACTAATGGTCACGTCCGTGGCGTAGTGGTCAGCATCTTACACTGCAAAGCGGAGGTCTCAGGTTCGATTCCTGGCTAGGGTACAGAAAATTATTACACTTCACATCCAGCGCTCTTTAATCAAAAGTAGTAGCTAACAATTAAAGTTTTTATGTATGTTATGTCACTCCAATGTGACTTCTATGCCTCACTGGGTAAGAAAGGGTTACTATTCTTATTAAAATTTTATAAAGAATTAAATAAATGGATAGCCAAAACAGAGAAAAATAGAGAATAGAGAAAATAGCAAAAATGGTCAGCAATATTCAAATGTAGATATAACTAAAGAGACAGGAATAAAATAAAATAGTATAAATTTACTTTTAATGTTTTTTTCTTTTTAAATGTAATAATAAATTTTAGGTTGTATTTTATTATCTTTATTCTATTAAAAATAGTGTAAGTTTAATAATTATTAAAATGTAATGTATCATGATTAATACAATCGTAATCTTAGTAAATAGAAAAGTATTGGTTAAGTTAGTTAGTTACGTTAGTGTAGTAAGTAAATATAGTAGGTATTGAATGCTATTGCTAATAGTTAATGCTTCAGTTTTGTGATGTTTATTTCAAAGTTTCCAACCTATCCTAGTATATGGTTTTGTCCATAGTAGTATGGGATAATTTTCACCACCTCTAGCGTAATAGGATAGTAGTTTACTATAAGAAATTTTGTCTAATGGTAATTTCTTTTTGTATAATATGTAATATCATGGAAATAAATATAATTATTATTATTACTATTGATATAATTTACAATCACAAAATTCTGTAAAGCTAACATCAATTTTCTTTATCATGTAATACAACTAATCTATATGAGATGCACTACTCTAGAAGTAATGGAAAAATATCTCAAAAATGTGAATACGATTTTTTAGACACAAAGTCAGACTGAATGAAAACAATTTGAACAAACTTATTTTTAATAAAATTCTCCAATTCCAATGAATAGAAATGAAAAAGCAACACGAAGAAATCATTCAATGTGGAATGGACTGGATTTGTGTTTAAATGAAATTTGAGAACAAGCATTAAGACAGAGTATTAACATTGGATGTAAACCGTTTCGCAGAAATCAGAAAGAGAAGATAGGAAATTGACAATTTGAGTCGCTTCGCACAGAACTTTTTTCCATCATTATGTCATCTGCGTCTTGAGTTATCTGTCTGGACTGATTTTGTGACAGGAAATCGAAGACGTGTGTTTATAATAATTATAAACACACGTCTTCGATTTCCTGTTAAGTTAAATCTGTAATTATTACAGATTCAACTTTACATTCCTCGAAAAAATTAATTAGAAATTAAAACAAAAGTTTTGGAGGATATTTCTTGAAAAATTACAGATGATAGGCCTATACCAGAAGAGTGATTAATTATATTTGGTTGATTGGCACGGATATTTAACATTTGATTTTTGTATTCACTTTAACAAGAACATTTCCATGTTAAAAAATTTTTCAATCAGTTTGAGTACAGTATAACATGGCTTCTTGCAGTTTTACTACATAGTCCTTTCGCCCACATTCTAATTTTAGGCTCGTCCTGACCGTTTAGGTGCTAAGATATCAGTGTACGGGTGACGGTGTAACCGAGTCTTACAACACCATGTAATATTGTTGAATGCATAACTACATCATCTAATCGTACAAAAATCTTAGTCAGTTATAATCTTTTAGATACATGAAGAAACCAGTAGTACTTAGTACGGCTGCAATCTGCTGATTTTAATACAAAATAACAAGAAGATACTGTTTTAACTGAGCTTTCTTTAAAGATGATTCTGTTGTAAAATCTATTTAATCCGGACTGCCGACGTACTGAAGTTTTTCCCATAAACGGACGTTTAAACTTCCATAAATGCAATAATTTTCTTAAACAGCAAAGTATTAAAGAAATGTATAAACACAGCTTAAATCGCGAAAAATGTTGGAGGAGACAAAAATAATTGTAAGAATAAAGGATGAGGATGATGACAATGATAAGAAAATAACAAAAATGACGCAGAAAACAAACAAAAATTATTATGAAATGGATTTTGTGACACAAAGTAACACTAAAGAAGTTTTGATAATTAAGAACAATTCAGACATTTTCGCCTTCTTATTTCAAATCTAATGAGTACCAAATATGTACAAAAATAAGCGGTTTCTTCGAAATGCACTTTGAATTAAATCTGCAGAATGCATAATATCACTTGCTTGAAACCTGAACCGAATTCTTCAAATTATTCCCTTAAAAACTGATTTGTACAGTTTATTAATTACATGTTACCGCATTTTGTCAAAAGCACATTGTGAATAAATTGGTTCAGCAAACAGAAATTAAGAATTAAAATCACGTAAAGAATGGTTTATAGTTAAAAAAAATCTGTAACAACGTGCTCCTGCCACAAAAACGAAATATCGCGGTACAAGGTAAGTTGAAGTTGTACACTTGTCAAAATTTCAAAAATTACATGCATATTCAGCCAATTAAATCAAAAAGTGGACGTAGTAGCAAAAATGCAATTTAATGTTACTCTTTTTGTGCAATAGAAAAGTAACAAGCTAAAAATGTAACAACTACCCCCGATCTCTCTTTCAGCATACTGTAGAATAGACTTGCTATACACTGTCGACTAAATACAATAAATAAAAAACTGTTTGATTATAAATTAAAAATTTTCGTGATTTAAACAAATCAGTTTTAAATATTCATCTTAATCCAGACGACATCTTTTTTAACCCAATTAGTATAGATTAACGAGATTTACTGAATTTTCTAAAGGTTTTCAGCAATTCTGCCTAATCAAATTTTTGTACTCGGTTGCCTCCTAGATGCACTGGTACAGACTAGGTAGTGTTTTATGATAATGGTGAAGATTTTAGATTTGTAAGGTCAGGTAATTTTTAAACCACTGTAATCGATAGTGAAGCAGCAGTTCATGCGACTTTAGCTCTTATAAAGAGCGCTTAATACAATAAAAGCATTTGAAAATAAGTTACCTGTCAGCGATTTAGTTATTCGGACTTATAAAGAAGTGCCTAATAAATTTGTACTGCAAGAGAATAAATGATAATTAAATAAATACATCATCATAATACAATCTATTGAATAACAATTAATTTAAATAGCTTCACATTCTCGCACATAAAAATCTTGACTTAATTAATTACCTAAATAACAGGCGGACACATTAATAACAAACGGAGCGTTATGATGACAGAAAATTATTGACGGGATGAAATTTTATCGCAATTATGTTAGGTCTACGTCTGAAGATATTAGTTATACCATATAAAATACCAACCGGTAGGCGTTTTTATAAGTGTACCGAATAATTTATTGATCATTCGACAGTTTTACAAAGATTATTTACTACAATATGCAACCTTTTTATTAATGTGTAACAGTATTACATAGTTACTTGTAAGCTGAATTAACATAAATCATTAGCTTACTGTTGGAAAAGTTGTTCTCTTTTAAAAATAACCTCTAATAAATAATAGAAGTACAAAATTATTCAAGCGTTTAATCTTAAAATTATTTTTCAAACATTATGTGTTGTAATGAATGAACATTTTAAATAAATGAAGAGCAAGTGTGTAATTTGATTCGTTTTAGATTTTACCTCAATTAAACGTTTTACTGTACGTAGCAATAAACTTGATTTTCCTAATCAACGGCATTAAAATAATTACAGAAAATCTTTACAAATAATTACCTGTAATCTAAAAATTTGCACATAATCTATCTTGAAGTAAAAACAAAATAAATCAGCCGTTTGAAGGCGTGTAATACAATACAAAATAACCGAGTAATAAAATGCAAATGAATACACATTTATTACTTCATATTTATAAATTACTATTTATTTTTCAAATAATTTTAACAAGAAAAGTAAAATTACTGTATTCAACAAGTTAGATTAAAGTTTCTACATAAATATAAATTGTCTGTTCATTACCTCAACACATTAACAATTAATATATGACTAAACAACATCCTTAATGGGGAACAATTTTTTGAAAAACTTTTCAGTTAGGTTTTAACAAATAATACACGCTGTTGTTTAGGCCATCGGCCGAAAGCTTAGTTTGAACCTCTAGAGGCTTAACTAAGTAATATGAGGAGTGAGGTGGTTTACTATAGCCTTTCTCACTGAGTGGAAAAGTATGCTAATCAACATGATAGACTCTCTGAAAAGAATCTACTTTCCACCTTCCAAATGACTCCACTTCATTTACTACAGGGTCTAATAAAATTGTATAATGAAATTCACTATTCTCACAGAATAACTCTGATTAGTGTCTTTTACACCTCTACCTCTTCTGTTTTTAAATTGCTTCAGTGATTTAATTGGCTGACCATGTGATAAGAAACAGAATTATTTTTCGCTAAACTATTTTTTGTAGCCCTGGAGCTAGCAGATCGAGTGCAAATAATTTAACAGTCCACCTGCCTTTTATGAGCGTAAATAGTTAACAGGGAGGATGATAAAACTCATTCTTGACGTATTTTCTTTACGTATTTTGTTTAATCCAATATCCGATTAATTTATTTCAAATATTTTTGCAAGTTAAATAAACTAAGTAAACCATATGGTTTTTGTATGGATGATGACAGGAAGATACAAAAATATTCTAAATAGGAACTAAAAACAAGACCATGTTTCAAGAGTCCAATTACTAATCAAGGCAACATTTTTTGTCAGAACAATACTTTTTAACTAGTACATGGTTAAGTAATGCTATCGCCCTGCAATAAATAGATCAATAATGCTTTTAGTGTCCACTATTAAATTTTCTTTAAATTTCTCGTAATTTTATTTACAACCTGTGAAAGAGTTTTTACAATAAAAAATTAAAATTAATTAAACATCAGATATGCAGGTATAATCGATCAATTCACTGGATCATATTGTTTTTATTTTAAATTTCATCAACGCATTTTACATCGCATTTTTTTTTTTCTCTGTCATTAGAGACTATTTTTTGGTTTTGTTTTATAGCAATGATGCTTACAAAAGCCTTTTTTGTGCGCAGGTTGTACATGAGATGGCCATCATAACGAAATGCCAAACTTGATCGAACCCGGGACGCCTGATATGAAAGCCAGTAGGGATGACCACTAAACTAACGGGCCGGGTTAAATGAACGGGGGATTGTAACATGTAATAATTGCCTAGACCCTAGCCGGGAATCGAACACGGGATTTTTCAGCTCTGCAGAGTAGCATGCTAACCTCTGCACCACGGAGGCGGTCACACTGGATTTACAGCAAAATTTATAAATTTAAGAACCACATGGATAGTTGCATGTGTATAAATATGAAGATGCGGCCAGTGGAAAACATGAGTCATACTATTTAATTATTAAGAGGACTCAACATACTAACGGAACAGTTTTTGTATTTTATTGAAACAGATTCTTAACTTCAAACATGTTTTAAACATATGATACTGAAAACATGGATTACAGCCCATTACCTTTAATTTTTATAGTCTACATACATAATGTATAATGGTAGTAAGATAGCGGATCTGCATGTTAACAAACTTTTTTATTTCTTAAAACTTTTTTTTTATTGATAAATATTATTATACAAATTCAAACATTTTTACTACATTTAGAATATAAAAAAAGTACTTACCGCAATTAGTATGTGAGACAGCTGTATTGGCATAGTCCTGGCAGAAAAGCAATGGGGGACACCACATCTCGCGCGTCCCTGAAAAAATACACTTCTTTATATATAAAGTCAGGGAACCTAATTCCTCCCTCCATTGTAATCCTCTAGAAAAATCATCCCTACTTGAGTCGGGTTTACATTAATTAAGTGACAATTGAATGTAGGAGGAAATAAAATAACAATCGAAATAAAATGAACAAAAAAACAAATACAATAACGGTTTCTGTACGTAAATTGAACAGAATTTGTTTTTACTTCTTTCTGTTTTGTAAGTACAACTGATTTTAATGTTTTAATTGGCTTAAAATATAAAACATCACCGTTTGTCACTAAATCAGCTATTTATGTAGTATTTTGTTTATTTAAAAGACGAAACACGGTTGAATTATTTCGAGACCTTTACAGGATGACTACAAAGAATTCAAACAAATGCTTTCTCCGAAATTCTAACTATAATTCAAGTATAACTTCATTCATTCTTAAAGTACTAGGACTCATTAACTAGAATTAATACAACAAACTTACACAATCAAAAATCAATCTGGACAAATTTTAAGACTTTAATAATACAAAACCTGAATACTTGTTCGAAAAATTGTTCAAGTATTGTTAAACATGGACATTTTATAATAAGTTAGCTCCACTTTCTGTTACAACTACCCTTACAACCTATACAAATATAAAACCACCCGTTAGAATAGTTTGGTTTTTATCTTGTAAGATAAAATTTTCTTTCAAGTGAATGATTTATTTTATTACATACTTAAAGAAAAATAAAAAATGCAGTAAGAATAACCGTTCGAGAAAGGAAGCTGAATAGAGTTTCACTTCTCCTTCAAATTTGCTAGAAAGTCTCCTTCAAATTTGCTGTCGAGCTAGAAAGTTGAAACCAGTGAGTTCATTGAATTTTGTTCACAAAAGTTAATCTGCCATAGAGTTTCTACATATGTATAGCACACAGTTTTTCAAATCCGTCCCCATGATTTTTCAAATTGTTATTTTGTGGATCTATAAGTTTTCCTTGTTTCTTTGCAGAAAAAATACTTTTTTCTTCTGGCTATCCGGAAATTACATATTCAGGGCTTTTCTTTTCTGGACGCGAAAAAATTCATTTCTTTACAAATTTTGCGTCGAAACTCGTCCTTCGAATTAATGAATTTTACAATCTATGATTTTATGTTTCGAAAGAAATTCTGATCAGCCCAACTGGTAGAAAGTTGCTTTAATCTTAAGTAACATCAGTTGGGTGAGTAATTTTGTACAGTGAGCAGCTGAAGTCATAGATAGACAAACTTCACTGTACAAATAACGTCTTTACGTGAACAATACAGTGTAAGCAGCGAACAGATAGATTAATTGTTAGCAGTGTGAAGTTCCCAGTGCGAAAAATGAAAGCTAAACAAAATTTTATAAAACTAACAGTGTTCCCAAATCGTTTTAGCTAAAATTGTACCATCGTTACTTTTAGTCACTGCACAAAATCAAATAGTTTTATAATAGTCTTATAATAAACTAAACTTTTATGGTTTAAGTAAGTCACAAAGAAATTAAAATATTGGAATTAACCGAAAAACATTAATGAACCAAACGAAGCAACACACTGCCGATTACTAACTTCAAGAATTTCCATGAAGAATGAAAGTAAAACACCGGATGAACCCATGAAGGGACAAAATCCTACAGTGAAAGAATACTGAGATTGTGGGCTGCAAAATGAGCTTCCAGGGTTGCCTAATTTTATTCAACGTGGTTTAAAATTGTCTTAAAAGGGTTAAAACATTTCTTTTAACTCAATTAAACCCATTTTAATAAAAAATTCTGTAATCTGAAATCGTTCTGCTACAGTTTAGCCACATAAATAACCTGAATTTTACAAGAAAGAAAAATTCTTAGAAATTGGAAAGAAAACACTTACCGTTACTTCTACATAGGTGCCACTAATCTGGTTTCACAATTGGAAGTTGGATTAACATTGAAAATTTTAATTCTCAACAGATATGCATCTTGTTTCCTAATAATACAACGCTTTATATAAAATAAAAAATATAATTTTAATACAACACATTGGCGGATTGCCAGGTTCTGAACTTTTTGTCCGTTTATCCGCATAACGTATATAAAGTTTAAATATTGATAACAGAGTAATTTCACCGTAATTACTTTATACAGGATCGTTGAAAAGTTTAAAATATATTAAAAATAAAATACTCCACGTAACAGCTTGACAGAAACAAAAACAGAACTGTGAAATTATTTGGTAAGCTAGTTAATTATAGATACTCATATTAGGATAAACACCTTAATTTAGAAAATAACAATTATGTTTGTTACCACACACTAAGATTAATATAATAGAAATAAACAAATTTATAATAATAACAAGAAGGCGTTGCTGTTACGGCAGTAAGTTTTTTTTGCAACAAGTAAAAATAAAAAAACTAATATGCAGTTAAATGAAATTATTTTAAATAAATAAATTAGTGTTACGATTCGCAATAAAACTAGTTTTTTCGACGTGTTCATTTGAGGTCTAAATAACGAATTATAAAAATGATCTGTAATAATAATAATTAAATGCAAATGTAATAAAATAACGTACTGTGCAATTTTAATTTAATGTTTAACATTAAACGACGCTATTTAAAGTAGATTTACATGATTATTTTCTATTAAGTCCTGTCGATCTGCATAAATTTTCTAAATATAATGGGAAATCAGTATAATAAGTATTCTCGTTTTGAAATTCTCTATTCAGTTCAGTAAAAAATAAATGAAATATATGCACCTATATTACAATGTTTTTTCCTTCAATGTGACGTTCATATACAATGGGTTTATTAGAAAATTGGCGCCGACTTATAAAAATCATTTATACAAGATATGTTTTTTATCATTTATTTGCAATTGGTACTCATTTTTGTTAAAAAAATTCAGTGTGAAAGTTGTTTTCTACGCGTTTATTCTGGCATAAATTAGCTTGCAAAGTAATGCTTTTGATATGAAGATTAGTTCACTAAAAAACGAAGTTGATGGTGATCGATTTATTCAATAAAAATATTCAGAAATTTAAGTATTAAGGAAGTTGAACTACAGCAGGTCTCGAGCCAGCAGTGAAATAAGAACCTGTATTGAAATGGCGAGGCTAGGTTAAGAAATGCAATGAGCATTTCTTAACATGGAAAATCTGCTCATTAATAATGCAATTTTAGTTCCTGAAAGAATAGGTTTGTTAAGACATGTCTATTTTGTCCTGCTGTATGATTTGAAAACATGGATCTTGATTATGCAATCCAAAATAGTTATATTTGCGTTTAGAAGCTTTCAAAATTTGGGTATTCAGAAGAATGCTCAGGACTTCGTGAACCATTCATGTTATAGCTTACGCATTTTGCTGAGAGTTGTGAAACAGACATTGCGAGTCACACCCGCACATGCAGTACAGTATGGCTCGTGCTTAACTAGACCTAATGCCTTAATTGGATTTTTTTGGTTACGCGGAACTTAATATAAGTTTTATAATTCATATTCTATATTAGTTACATTTTTGTATTATTGTACCTGAAGTATGACATAGTATTGTAATAATTGTATACATTTATAACGTATTATTTCACAAATATACTATTCGACGAAAATATCACATCTAAAGAAAAGTATTACAAACGTTAAACCAATAATTGCAGTTTAAAATTGTGCACAAGTATAGTACATGCAGTATGCTTAAGTAAGCCACCACGCGTAACTGAAAATATAGTTAAAAAAACAGATGCTATTACTAAAATGGCGTCATGGGTATCAGTGAATCGACTTAGCAACAACAATGACTCAGCAGCAATCAAGAGGTTTTGTAAATACTGATGTTGTGCATGATTGTTTAAGTATGGCTCCGTGACTGTACGTGACGGGAAAGACAAGAAATGGAACGTTCAGCTACTAGTGCGCATGTCTAACTTATTCCGCGGCTCTCATCAAAATGCACGAGTTCTATTAACGTTGGTGTTGGAGACCCATAATTGTGAACCATGATTTAACAAGCATAATCAACAGAAGGAAGGCTGACTACCTTCGGTATGTATGAAGTGGTGATAAATATGGACTTCTCAGACTTTTCTTGAAAGAAAAGTTGAGGCAAGGCGCAGAACTAGATGAAGGAAATGCTTATGGTTGAAGAATACTAAAGACTGGACAAACGTAAATCCGCAGTCTTTTGAGAATGGTTCACAATAGAGAGTGATTTACAAGAATGGTAAACAATCTTACATGGAGTCAGCACTCCATTTCTTCTTCTTCTTCACCTCCTCTTCCTTCTTCTTCTACTTCTTCTTCTACTTCTACTTCTACTTCTCCTTCTCCTCCTCCTCCTCCCTCTTCTTTTTCTTCTTCTTCTTCTTCTACAAGAAGATAAAGCTTGTAATTGAATGGAGATATACAGTAGTGACTGTACTGATTTGGCTGTGAGGTGGTCGCCACAAAAAGTAATTAGCTCAACTGGTGTAGTTTCAACACGTCAACAAGGATGGCCCGTAGTTCATAATTAACTTATTTTACGTTTACAAAGATAGACTTAACAACAAATTTTTGTCGCTGGCGGGAAAGACGTGTATATC
This sequence comes from Catonia carolina, assembly GCA_035578175.1. Taxonomy (NCBI): domain Eukaryota; kingdom Metazoa; phylum Arthropoda; class Insecta; order Hemiptera; family Achilidae; genus Catonia; species Catonia carolina. Next base: position 334,615,254 of record JAQMRL010000001.1, read on the forward strand.
AGTATTCCATGAGGACAGATATTTTTATGCAGCCCCAGGAATACTAAATTTGCCCCAGTTGTAATAAATTACTCAGCATACAATCAACGTGATGGATCAAAACCGATGATATTTGGAAAACGATCATCCACAATGGGAAACGACTACTAAAACCTTCAATATTAACTACTGAAATCCTTGAATGAATTACAAGCCTAACCACCTTAAATAAAGAAATAAAGCACTTATGACACTACAGTTTCTTAAAAATTAAGTCTGTTCGTAAAAATATTTTTTGAAAACGTTCTGTAATGTAAATATTGCAATATTTTGTTGTCCCCCGTAGTTGTATCCCGTACGGAATGTCTTACATAGCGTCAGTGACGATTCTGAAGAATAATGTATTTGTACATAAAATAATGCTGTAGAGAAAGCAGTAATATAACATCATTAAACAATTCATAAAGATTTAAATATTCATGAATAGTCTGTATTTCATTGTAATTTTATAACTTTGAGGCACCTGATTTTAAAACCATGTACATAAAGTTTTGGCTTAATCCCAGCTTCTAAATCATGTTGCAGTTACATGAATACAATGAATAACTAAAATTAAATGAGAAAAGTTAAATAAAAAAAAAATACTATACTTGTAGTAAAGACCTTATAAAAGAATAAAAAGAAAACATTTGAATGCAGATTAAATTGAATGTTTAGGCGTGTCAGAATTCAAGATTCTTAGTTGCAGTTAAATCCATTTTGACGAACACTATTCTATAAAAAGGCGTCACTTTTGTCTACCTTTTAGTCTAGACTGCCACAAGGTAGATGTACCATTGTTACTTGTTCACTCGATAAACATGTAATCCTTCAACAATTTGAAAAATGATTACGAGATAGAAATAATTCAATGAACATGCAAATAATAGCAATGTATTTTATACAGATAACCCACAGTTATGAAATATACCGTAGTTGACAGACATTTGAATTTATTAAATTGCATCACACAATAATTGAGGATTTAGGTGCAAAACGAGCAATATTGCAAAATTTCGTTTCGAGAATACATAATTTGAAAGTTTTAAATGAATTGGTATTCTTTTTGTCAGTACGCTTATTATGATACTCTGGAACAAAGTAATGTTTGTTGTAGCCTTTTTAATAGTGGAATACCTAATATTATTTTGTTTTTTTCTTTTACTTTTGACTGTTTTATAATTACTGGTAATACAGACGGTGAGAAGAGTGATAAATGAAAATGAGTGATGAAAAAATCCAGAACTGACCGGGAATCGAACCCGGGAGACCCCGGCGTAGAAGCCAGTTGCTCTGACCACTACACCACGGGCCAGTCAATTCTTAATATTTTTATAACTATAATTATTGTTTATTACTGTAAAATTGTATGAGAACTCTTAAGGAATATAAAAATTATTTTAGAAGCACTCCACGGAAAATGACAGTATTAATTATTACACATTACTAAAAGAAGTTGTATCTCCTGAACGGGAATAGATAAAGAAAATCTGTTACATTCCTCCGAAAGAGAGCGCTAAGATGTAATAGTAAAACAGCTGTTGTATTGAAAAAGCGAATATGACCATGTTGCTCATTTTCCACGTATATTTTCATCATGTAAATCTTCATTATGTCACAATTTTTAACAGAATTTCTTACACCTTTTTTGAAATTGGTTAATGAATTGGAGAAAAAAAGTTAATGAAATCAAATTAACGCACATCATATTCACACTTCCGAAAATGACTATCTATCGGCTAACTTAAAATAATATTTCATTTTCACAAGACACAAAAGGAAAATTCTTTCTTTAAAAGACTTTATCTAGATCACAGATATAGTTTTCTAGATTTATCTAGAAAAAAGCAACAACTTGAGCTGCCAGTACGTAAGATACACTGTTTTGTTGAAAAACATTACCCAAATCAAACGAATAAAAAATTATTTTATAAAAATTACTTTTAAAACCCATATTGACATAATATGTCCATATTATGGAATTCAATTGTGGGGAACTTCATATACATACATATTTAAATGTTTCCAATAGAAATTTTTACCCGGAGCCCTAAAAATAACTTGGTATATCAAAAAACAAAACTTTGCTGATTTAACATCGACACTGACAAAAAGTAATATAAAAATTCAGTTCTAAATCTGAAGAAACACTCAATCATTAACCGAACTTCCTGGCTCTTAAATCTGCTTCTGCTTACAACACCTACCATTACCTACCCATCACCTACCTACGAGCAACGATGATGCAAGTTTACACATCAATCGAACTGGTAAACGAGTAGCCCTACTATATGTTCTGGAAGAAGTCAATTTTTTGTAATAATCTCAATACTAAATTTCTATGTTCCATTAGTAGTTGATAATTCTTTTTTTATGCTCATTTGGCCAGCATTGGACCATTACAGTAATATTTTATGGGCAGGGTTCTTTAGTCCCTTATCTACATCCTTTTCATGTTTTCATCTTAGTTTTCGTACTTCGTCTGAAATCGCCCTACTACTAATGTTTTTATTACATAATGTTTAGATTACTTTGTTTGTCTTTGAGCTTTTTGAGTTAATGTGTTTTATTTATGTATTTAAGTCTTCTAAAGTGCTTTGTAGTTTTTTCATACCTTATTTGATGTACGTAATCCATTTTATATTGATTTTGATATGCCCTTCCAGTATTTGTCTGATGATTCTGTTTTCAGGATTCTGATCAAATGTCCAAAAAATATATCCGCTTCTCTTTGATTGTGCTGGTTCCTTGTAATATTTCTACATATACCGCTTGATTCGGGCGATTCTCCAATGTCCCTCTTTGTAGTATTTTTCGTTATTGCAGGTTCTGCCAGTCTTGTTTCAACTTTAAATATTTTATTTATAGTTAAGGTATTCGAGGTTTTATAGATGGTTTTGCTCGCGTATGTGATCTCTGGTTGCGTAAACGTATAGCCGTATTTACGTTTAGCGGTTCTAAGGGCACATAGTGTTTTTATTAACACCCTAGAAACGAAACTGACAAAACTGGACAGATTTAATTTATATTTAACAGGCTATTTAGTAAAAGTTTTAATATATTCTGTACTAATTTTCAAATAAGAAACATGACAACATAACATATCAATTTTTTAAATAATGCTATCGGCAAAAACCACATGAAGATAGGCCGCATGCGTTAGTGGTGGTTTTGCATTATTAAGATATTTGTTTATTTTAATCTGTCAGAACTTATTCGTTTGTTACAAATTATTTTAGTATTTATTTTAATTTAATCCATTAAACAATCTGTGTAAATGGAAATGGATTTTAACAAATGTGCTCCTGGCACGTCGCGGCTATCTTAGTTACAGGTGGGCGTCAGCAGTAATCAACTTCTTATATCGTTGAAATGGCGATGATATTTTAACTTATCTCTGTTTCCAGCACCTTTAAACGATGTACCTAATACTCCCACACAAAAATCTTGTCTAAGTGAATATCAAATTGTTTACGACTTAATTATAAAAAATATAATACGCACACAACTTTAATTATACAACGAAATATTTCTAATACACGTCATAGTTATTTCTTAATATCCCTAAAGCAACGTACCATAATAGAATTGAAATAAATAATAACATAAACTATTAATCCAAACACCTTCTAAATAAACAGATTATTCCAAGATTATAAATGTTAAAATGTGTGATTTGGATACAAAGAAACAGCATAAATGTATGTACGCTAACTTGCGCTTCTACTTCTAAAGACTGGCGAGATAAATCACAATTTTTATTGCAGTTTATAGGTTACAACAGAAATAAAAATGATTATAAATCGATTTATTATTAATCAACAATTAGGTAACAAGATAATTTTTGTTAATATCTTAAGCAATCACTTTAAAAGGAATACAAAATTATTTCAGCCGGGGTCTATAGGCAACCTGCGTATCTTTTATTAACAAAATATGTAAGTACAGGTTACCTTGTATAAGCACAGAAATGTGTCGTTATAAATGGAGCCAATTGACATACTGATACGCTATCCGTTATTATAATATTGAAGGGTACAAGTGTAGCCTACGGTCTCCTAAATTTGCCATTATATATATTCATTTTTCTTTTAAATTTCAGTAATATGTGTTTAGTAATCTGTTGCTTTTTCAAGAACACGTTTTATTGTTCTTTGATCAACGTGATTCTATGCTTTACAGCTGATATTTAATAATTTTAAGTGATGTGTGTTTCACCTAAAAAAAATAATTGATCAGTTTTTTCCATTTAAACTTTAATGATCTTCTTCCAAATACATGTAACTTACAGTTTAAGTAGAATTTACGATTTTAGCTTCAAATACTTAAGTAAAAATCTATGATTTTTAAGTTACATTTAACATGTATTTTTTCGCATAAGAGCAGAGAAAAAATTCATATTATTTTTCAGCTTGGCATACATGTTTTATTTTACAAATTATTAAAAATTTATTATTTAAGAATTCTGAAAAAGGATATCTGAATGATAGAAACAAATGTAAAAGCCTCGCTAAAAAAATATTTATGGAGTTGTTTGAGACAGTTTCAGAGGTAAGTGTAACTAAATTAACATTACAAGATATGCAACGTAATGTTAATTACATTACATTACACTGGGCGCACTGGTTCTTTAAGTAAATTTTAATCTAATTCAAACATTTAAGAGATAAAAATTTGGGGAGCTCAGACCAAGAATCATTGAAACTAAAACTAATTGCTGAACTAATAATGCAGGTTGTTGTTGTTTGGGTCATCAGCCGAAAGACTGGATTAAATCTCTAGAGGCTTTACTAAGTAAAACGAGGAGTGAGGTGGTTTACTTTGCCTTCCTCAATGAGTTGAAAAGTATGTATATCATGTAACACCCTGTGTTACAGGATTTGTTTTTTGGTTAATTTCTTTCGTGTGTTGTTTCAAATTTTGAATTTATCGCGGCGTTGTGACGTCACAACTTTAGCAGGAACATAATTTTAATTAATTATATTTGTATTGCATAATCCTTTTTAGACTTTCAATAATTAAGCAGACCCTGAAATGGCGCCTTCATTTTACAATTATGTGAACAACGTAATTCAGCCAGCGTATTACATGTGCGGTACTAAGTTTAATTTGTTTTGAAATGTGTTTCTGTACCGAATTGCCTAAATTCATAAAAACTGCCGTTAAAATTTATTTCAAATGCATTTGTATATTTAAAATGATTACTTTTTTGCAGAACTAGCAACTCCACCTCGCTGCGCTTCATGGTAAACTAAACTGAAGCGTTTATCTTCTTACTTAACCTTCTAGTTGAAAGCCAAATCACGCTGTACTGATAAAACCAATTTGTATTGGAAACAAGAATTTTGTGGTGGAATGGGAAAATATGCCCTAAGAATAACTATAAATATATAGTTATTATTTATAACTATAAATATATAGATATAATACTGGCAATGATTATACTTTCATTTTGAAGTTCTTTCATTTTTAAGTTCATTCTCGTAATGTTGATTAAAATTTTACGATTTTACATATTTATTCACGGATGTCTATTATAATTTCGTTAATCTTCGAGTTTTAATGAACAGTCATAAAAAAATTAATATACGCTTACTTATTTGTCCTAACCTTGAAATCGTGTATTATAGGCCAGTATAAGATCAGCCTATTAAAATAATATTTTCAAGCACATTATAAATAATAAATATCAGCTTACAGGCCTGCACATAAGATTTATCAGCAGCTTGTTGTGTTTTAATTATATTCGAAGCCTGCAAACCCTATTTTTATATGGATGAAGTTTTTCAAACCCTAATTGTATCTTAATCCTTGCTCAGTAAAAAAACCTGATTATGCGTTTATTCGGCCACCTACGTGGTGTAGTGGTTAGCTCACTAGCCTACATAGTGGAGGGTCCCCGGGTTCGATTTCTAGAGGGTCTGAAAAATAACGTGTTCAAATCCACCGTTCCTAAACCCAAAGTAGTCGCAAATAGCTTATATGATGATACGACTTAAATAAATTAAAAACAAAAAAGAAGTAATTCTATGAATTACTATTGCAACACCGAAAGTAAATTTTAAACATGTTTTGGCAGAAGAACTTGTTTATTTTTTACATTAATACGTAACTACATAGTTATACGTCGTAATTCGCGGCAAATGTGTATCGTACATTAAGTAGGTACTATTTTTGTTGACTTTTGACAAAGTATACATAGGATCTGTACATTGCTTTACATTAAGAAATGGGCTGGTGGTGACGATGATACCGATGATACAAAAAATAATAACGTGAACGACTTAAATCCCATCGATGGAGCCTCTTATGTTTTTTCTAATTTAATTTTCCATTGTGTTTATAGTCAGAAACACAAATTTAACAAAATCAAACACCTACGCAAAATTAAATTAGTCATAAGTTACTCATCTGAATTTTTATGGGAGCAATAAACCGTTCCAAGCTCTCTTTAGCCTTTCTGGAGGGTTGTCCGGTAAAGTAACTCAGTTTCTCGTCCTGATTAAATTGTTTTTATGAGTTGCTAATTTTCTGTGGAAACATTTATAGTATTATTTTATTTTATCGAATACGTAGCGAAATTGTAGGTCATTCTGAATGGCCTCGTTTCATACGTGCGAAAGGGGAGTCCTATAAAATTCGAAGTACTCTGGACTGCCAGGACTATACAAGAGCTCTATTACTCAGTTTAGCGGATCCATTATTGTGGGAGCTATATGTCTAGATCAGTTTCAGAAAGTAATGATACAATTTTCTCTCTTATTTTTTGATAAAAGGATATAAAATTTATTGTCTACTTAGTAGACTATATACGGAATTTATTTTGTGTGTGAGTGTTTGTGTTTTAGTGATATATGAGTTTTTTTTGTGAAATTACTGTTTAAAGATAAAATAAATAGTTTTCGAAGACTATATACGGAATTTGTTTTGTGCGTAAGTGTTTGTGTTTTAGTTAAATAAGAGGATTTTTTGTGAAATTACTCTTTAAAGATAAAATAAATAGTTTTCGATTTCGGTGTTAATATTGTTAAGCCGATCTTAGACGTGCATAAAACAACGTTTAGTTGCATTCTATCAGATTCAAAAATTGGGATTATCCTCAGCTAGTTGCCTGAATAAAAAAATGATTTTTTTCACTTAATAATTGACTTGTATATAAAACCAATAATTGTACAACGCTTCCCCTTCGTAGATCTGTTTTTCTCAACGTACTTATTACAATGCATAAACTGGTTAAAAAAAACTAACTCTTCATAACATCGCTCACTTAATTCATAATCCGAGTTTCAACTGGAACTAGCCGAAAAAGGAGCTAGCTGTATATGTACTCACCCTAGGCTTTCTTATAATTTCCAGCTAGACCGGGAAATAAAAATAAACAATAACTTTTAAATTATCCAGAATAAAAAGAACGTAAAAAAGTGCAACGGTAGAGAAAAATCGAGATAAATGAAAGAATTTAAAAAGATAAATAAAAATATATAGCAATAAAAGCCCACGTACAATAGAACTTTACCCTTGGGCTACAAAAATAGTTCTGTTTCTTTTCACATAATCAGCCAATTATATGATTGAAGTATTTAAGAACAGAAGAGGTAGAGGTGTAAAAGACACTGGTTAGATTATCTTCTCTTAGAGTAATGAATTTCATTATACAGCCAGACCCTGTGGTGAATGAAGTAAAGGTGTTATCTACAGGGTGGAAAGTAGATGCTTTTCAGAGGGGCTAACATGCTGATAAGCATACATTTCCATTTAGTGAGGAAGGCACTCGTATACCACCTCACTCCTCGTTTTGCGCAGTAAAGCCTCTAGAGGTTCAAACCAGCTGATGACCTAAACAACAAACAACAACAATTCTTATTATTTTTTATTACAACTTTATATTTTTTCATAATCTTTTGGTTTAATTCTTTTTTTTAGTATCTAACTGATTTTAAAAGAAACTATAGAAATATTTTGGTTATAACTGAATACATTGTGTTTCAAATCATTTTAAACTAACATTTGTTTTTCATATAATCGTATAGGTTAGTCGAGCAACTGTTAGTATGGTGACACTAAAATTTATTTATCTGAATAACGGAGAAATTAATTCTAAAAAAATGGTTGAATGCAACTTTAACAGTTATGCTTGGATTGTTTGGGATTAAAAAATGAATACATAAAATAAGAAAGGGGAAATGAATGAATGACTGAAGGGATACAAATGAATTTATTGAAACGACCTGTTGTTATAAGCTCATGCAGCTACTTAATTTCCATCTCTAATGTCCCGTTTTATTTTCATTTATATTGTTATTTACTAATATTTAATAAATCTGTAATGCAATAAACGTATATTATGTTGCTTATTATACAATGAAATAATTTACCAATCCTGGCAACAATCCCACTTTATACAAATGTCGTTCAGAAGCGGACAACTAACTGGGTAACTAATGGACCCTCCGGTTTACATGTTACTACGATACAAAGAACCTGCACATTTGTCGGGGTATTTAAATTATATTTTTATTGTTGAATTACTTATAGAATATTTTATAATTTTATTATTCCAAACGGATTTCATTCAGTACCGCAATTATATATTTATTTGTGGATAGGATAAAACAGAATTTTCTACAAGTAAAAGTATAGTTTCAAAAGGTCTCGTTTGTTGTTTACAATTCTTTGAACAGGTTACTTATTGTAAGACTGTATTATAGAAAATATAAACTTTTTGTTACTAATTTATTTTAATTTTGCAACTATGTAAACAACTGTTAGAAAAAATTATCAGAGTGCGTAATAAAAAAAAATAATGGCGTTATAGACTAGAGGAGGACACAACCTATTGATAATACTTCAGCAAAAATTCAGCGTTTCCAATCAAAACTTTTATGGAGGATAGTTAACGCCCCCTATTATGTAACCAATAAAACGCTACACTCAGATCTAAACGTACCCTACATAAATGACGTTTTCTTAAAACTCTATAAAAAATTTAGGAAGAAACTCGTGAACCACCATAACCCATTGATTTTAAATCTGGCTACGCAGACTCTCCCAAACAATCCAATAAGACGTCTAAATCTTCGATGGAGCCGGGACCTCATCAATTAACGTAGTACTGTAATTGACTATCCATAACAGTGTTCTAAATGCTGCACCTAATGCTACACTTATCTATTCACGTCGGAGTTCTATCACTGGACTGTGTCTCCACTAACATTTATTTATTATGTAATTGTTTTTTTACAAATTTTGCACATTCACTAATTGTTTCCAACAGATTGTGAATTTCGTAAATAGAGAAAAAAAATCATCAAAATTAATAATAGGCCTACTAAAAATCATTTTCCGAGTAATTTCAAATCAAGATAAACAATATAAATTTAAAAGAAAAATCCAAATCTAAATAATTTTACCAGATGTTATATTATTCAAATTAAATTAAAGATGGGATCACGAAGTGAACGAAATTTACGATTCCGAATAAATATTAAAAATTAATCAATAATATATTAAAAAGAAACAGGAACAGAATATAATTAAAACTTAATTTTAACACATGATGGAGGATAAAAGGATTTATTAAGAAAGAAGTTGAGAACTAACAAAAACCCTAAAAAACCAAATGCAACAATGACTCGAAACCCCATTTCGTAAATGGAAGGGATCAAGAACTAACCGACAAAGGACTTCGAGGAATAGTTTCATAACTATTAAATTAAATATTTGAGCTCATTAAACAATTATTAACTGCATTACAATAATTTAAATTAATTACTTATAACATTTTTATTAACTATGTAACATAGGTAATTAACTTAATTTTATTAGAATGTACAGTTGTGTCATCAATAAATTTAACCAATAATCAATCGATTCAAATGTATAAATTTCTTATTTTGTTAAAGTAATTTTCGTTAAATTAAGTATTATTTTAATTTGTTTTTCAAAATTTTGTTTCTTTCATTTAAAAAGTTTCAAATGTTATTTAAAAATTTTAGGCGGAGTTCCGAGTTCGATTCCCGGCTAGGATCTGGAAATTTTCTGAAGTTAAAACCCACAGTTTCATAACTCACCGTATTAGCTAATAACCGAGCTGTTAATGCGACTTTAAATAAACAAAAAAAAATATTTACACAGTTTTCTCGATTCCTACCTCTTTGTGTGACGGTGAGAAGTGTACGCTTACAACCCTACTTATACAAAATTTTCTGAGTTCTGAGAGAAAGTTGAGTTCAGTGGCTGGGTGCACGAGATCGGATAGAAGGAGCAATCTATTAAATTATAGTAGAATAATGCTACGGACAATTAAATATCTAATCAAAGAATAGTTTGAATCGTTTCTGTAAAAATTGTGTACAGGTTTATGAAAATTTAACAGTATTTTTACGACATGAATTCTCCCGACATTCAAGTAATTATACTAAGACGAGTAAAACACCGATGGAGTAGAGACTTTACACATTAACACAACACTAGTAGTAGAGAATAAATAAAATTTTAATTTTTCTGAAGTATTATCAATAGGTTGTGTCCTCCTCTAGTCTATAACGCCATTATTTTTTTTTATTACGCACTCTGATAATTTTTTCTAACAGTTGTTTACATAGTTGCAAAATTAAAATAAATTAGTAACAAAAAGTTTATATTTTCTATAATACAGTCTTACAATAAGTAACCTGTTCAAAGAATTGTAAACAACAAACGAGACCTTTTGAAACTATACTTTTACTTGTAGAAAATTCTGTTTTATCCTATCCACAAATAAATATATAATTGCGGTACTGAATGAAATCCGTTTGGAATAATAAAATTATAAAATATTCTATAAGTAATTCAACAATAAAAATATAATTTAAATACCCCGACAAATGTGCAGGTTCTTTGTATCGTAGTAACATGTAAACCGGAGGGTCCATTAGTTACCCAGTTAGTTGTCCGCTTCTGAACGACATTTGTATAAAGTGGGATTGTTGCCAGGATTGGTAAATTATTTCATTGTATAATAAGCAACATAATATACGTTTATTGCATTACAGATTTATTAAATATTAGTAAATAACAATATAAATGAAAATAAAACGGGACATTAGAGATGGAAATTAAGTAGCTGCATGAGCTTATAACAACAGGTCGTTTCAATAAATTCATTTGTATCCCTTCAGTCATTCATTCATTTCCCCTTTCTTATTTTATGTATTCATTTTTTAATCCCAAACAATCCAAGCATAACTGTTAAAGTTGCATTCAACCATTTTTTTAGAATTAATTTCTCCGTTATTCAGATAAATAAATTTTAGTGTCACCATACTAACAGTTGCTCGACTAACCTATACGATTATATGAAAAACAAATGTTAGTTTAAAATGATTTGAAACACAATGTATTCAGTTATAACCAAAATATTTCTATAGTTTCTTTTAAAATCAGTTAGATACTAAAAAAAAGAATTAAACCAAAAGATTATGAAAAAATATAAAGTTGTAATAAAAAATAATAAGAATTGTTGTTGTTTGTTGTTTAGGTCATCAGCTGGTTTGAACCTCTAGAGGCTTTACTGCGCAAAACGAGGAGTGAGGTGGTATACGAGTGCCTTCCTCACTAAATGGAAATGTATGCTTATCAGCATGTTAGCCCCTCTGAAAAGCATCTACTTTCCACCCTGTAGATAACACCTTTACTTCATTCACCACAGGGTCTGGCTGTATAATGAAATTCATTACTCTAAGAGAAGATAATCTAACCAGTGTCTTTTACACCTCTACCTCTTCTGTTCTTAAATACTTCAATCATATAATTGGCTGATTATGTGAAAAGAAACAGAACTATTTTTGTAGCCCAAGGGTAAAGTTCTATTGTACGTGGGCTTTTATTGCTATATATTTTTATTTATCTTTTTAAATTCTTTCATTTATCTCGATTTTTCTCTACCGTTGCACTTTTTTACGTTCTTTTTATTCTGGATAATTTAAAAGTTATTGTTTATTTTTATTTCCCGGTCTAGCTGGAAATTATAAGAAAGCCTAGGGTGAGTACATATACAGCTAGCTCCTTTTTCGGCTAGTTCCAGTTGAAACTCGGATTATGAATTAAGTGAGCGATGTTATGAAGAGTTAGTTTTTTTTAACCAGTTTATGCATTGTAATAAGTACGTTGAGAAAAACAGATCTACGAAGGGGAAGCGTTGTACAATTATTGGTTTTATATACAAGTCAATTATTAAGTGAAAAAAATCATTTTTTTATTCAGGCAACTAGCTGAGGATAATCCCAATTTTTGAATCTGATAGAATGCAACTAAACGTTGTTTTATGCACGTCTAAGATCGGCTTAACAATATTAACACCGAAATCGAAAACTATTTATTTTATCTTTAAAGAGTAATTTCACAAAAAATCCTCTTATTTAACTAAAACACAAACACTTACGCACAAAACAAATTCCGTATATAGTCTTCGAAAACTATTTATTTTATCTTTAAACAGTAATTTCACAAAAAAAACTCATATATCACTAAAACACAAACACTCACACACAAAATAAATTCCGTATATAGTCTACTAAGTAGACAATAAATTTTATATCCTTTTATCAAAAAATAAGAGAGAAAATTGTATCATTACTTTCTGAAACTGATCTAGACATATAGCTCCCACAATAATGGATCCGCTAAACTGAGTAATAGAGCTCTTGTATAGTCCTGGCAGTCCAGAGTACTTCGAATTTTATAGGACTCCCCTTTCGCACGTATGAAACGAGGCCATTCAGAATGACCTACAATTTCGCTACGTATTCGATAAAATAAAATAATACTATAAATGTTTCCACAGAAAATTAGCAACTCATAAAAACAATTTAATCAGGACGAGAAACTGAGTTACTTTACCGGACAACCCTCCAGAAAGGCTAAAGAGAGCTTGGAACGGTTTATTGCTCCCATAAAAATTCAGATGAGTAACTTATGACTAATTTAATTTTGCGTAGGTGTTTGATTTTGTTAAATTTGTGTTTCTGACTATAAACACAATGGAAAATTAAATTAGAAAAAACATAAGAGGCTCCATCGATGGGATTTAAGTCGTTCACGTTATTATTTTTTGTATCATCGGTATCATCGTCACCACCAGCCCATTTCTTAATGTAAAGCAATGTACAGATCCTATGTATACTTTGTCAAAAGTCAACAAAAATAGTACCTACTTAATGTACGATACACATTTGCCGCGAATTACGACGTATAACTATGTAGTTACGTATTAATGTAAAAAATAAACAAGTTCTTCTGCCAAAACATGTTTAAAATTTACTTTCGGTGTTGCAATAGTAATTCATAGAATTACTTCTTTTTTGTTTTTAATTTATTTAAGTCGTATCATCATATAAGCTATTTGCGACTACTTTGGGTTTAGGAACGGTGGATTTGAACACGTTATTTTTCAGACCCTCTAGAAATCGAACCCGGGGACCCTCCACTATGTAGGCTAGTGAGCTAACCACTACACCACGTAGGTGGCCGAATAAACGCATAATCAGGTTTTTTTACTGAGCAAGGATTAAGATACAATTAGGGTTTGAAAAACTTCATCCATATAAAAATAGGGTTTGCAGGCTTCGAATATAATTAAAACACAACAAGCTGCTGATAAATCTTATGTGCAGGCCTGTAAGCTGATATTTATTATTTATAATGTGCTTGAAAATATTATTTTAATAGGCTGATCTTATACTGGCCTATAATACACGATTTCAAGGTTAGGACAAATAAGTAAGCGTATATTAATTTTTTTATGACTGTTCATTAAAACTCGAAGATTAACGAAATTATAATAGACATCCGTGAATAAATATGTAAAATCGTAAAATTTTAATCAACATTACGAGAATGAACTTAAAAATGAAAGAACTTCAAAATGAAAGTATAATCATTGCCAGTATTATATCTATATATTTATAGTTATAAATAATAACTATATATTTATAGTTATTCTTAGGGCATATTTTCCCATTCCACCACAAAATTCTTGTTTCCAATACAAATTGGTTTTATCAGTACAGCGTGATTTGGCTTTCAACTAGAAGGTTAAGTAAGAAGATAAACGCTTCAGTTTAGTTTACCATGAAGCGCAGCGAGGTGGAGTTGCTAGTTCTGCAAAAAAGTAATCATTTTAAATATACAAATGCATTTGAAATAAATTTTAACGGCAGTTTTTATGAATTTAGGCAATTCGGTACAGAAACACATTTCAAAACAAATTAAACTTAGTACCGCACATGTAATACGCTGGCTGAATTACGTTGTTCACATAATTGTAAAATGAAGGCGCCATTTCAGGGTCTGCTTAATTATTGAAAGTCTAAAAAGGATTATGCAATACAAATATAATTAATTAAAATTATGTTCCTGCTAAAGTTGTAATAAAAAGTACAGTTTAATACAACTGACATTCTATAAGAAAGACGTACTATTCAAAATCTGAGTTAATTTACTTAATCAGATAAGAACTAACTTACTTTATAATCATGATTTAGGCTTATAAGAAGTACGGACATATAATTATATCGGAGACTTCAACTTATTCTTACGATATTTATTTGTACTACTAAATATTTATGTAAATAATCATTTACATAAATGCTATAAATTTGTAATTCATATTTTCTTGTGCAATAATATAATACGATCATATTTTCAAGCACATTATAAATAATAAATATTTTATAATGATATATATCAGACAATGAATATATTTATAAAATAAATGCCTGTTAGATTATAATGTCATGTCGTTTTTAAATTACGCATTCTAACTTTGATAAGCTCATTACACATTAAATGCATTCGTAACTTTTCAACTCAATTCAAAATAAGAATAATAATAAGGTATTACTACTTCCTACATGTTTCAAGAGACCTGAAGTATTCACAAATGAAACTAACTGATACAGGCAACTTTTTTATCGATAAATACACGTTCGAACTATTTTTATGAGGTTTTTTTAGTACTGTTCAAGCCACATCTATTAATTAGTCATTAGCGTCTTACTGTGGACCGTAGAGGAAAAAAGAGGTTGAAGATAAGTTGACCGGCTGATGATTACATAACAATGTGCGCGCTATTTTGACTCCTCGCGCACCACGAAGAAACCTTAAACTTACGTAGTGTGAAAATCAGACTAGTGTAAAAAGGAACGACAACGAAGCGCAACAATGTCCTTACCCTCTGACTGATAAGCCTCCTAAAAATCATTCCATTCTACAGCAGTTTCCACCCTTATTTCTCACTCATACCTATTGACTAGGCTTTTTTTATGAGTCCCTCTTCTCTCAAACTCCTTTTACACAACGTATTTGGAAAGATGAGTGAAGTGGTGCGAGAAGAATGTGCACTTATTTATAAATGAAGCTGTATGTAATACAGTCAAACCTCGATTTAACGAAATTAGAAATCCCAGAAAAAAGTTCGTTACAATATAGAGGTACTCGTTACATCGTATAACTAGAATCCAAAGTAAGCTATTTTTACGAACGTTTTTTCACTTTATATAATAAATTAAGTGTATTTATTTTCCTAATAGCGTAAAGAAAAATCTAAACTATTATTAGAGGAAAGTGCCCAAAACCGGCCCCATATTTAGTTTTTGTTTAAAAAACAATTTTTATACAGTTTTTTGTAAAAAATACTAAAAAATTATTTTTTTAAATTATGTAATATTTACTTTATAATGTTATGAACCATTTACATTTTACTTTTAGAAAATTTAGTTAAAAATAAGTAGAAAAAGAATATTTTCAAAAACCTTCACTTTGGCACTTCGAAAAATACTTGCCGAATTCGGACCCATTGTAAAAATAATCAAAATAACACTAAACAAAATTAGTAATAGGTATTAAATAAGAAAAAACATAATCTAGTTTCAAAGTACAAGTATAAATTGCACTATTATTACACGGATGTACAAACTCCCGGGAAATAATCCAATTTAAAAAATTGAAAAAATTCCAAAAAGAAGTTTCAGAGGACAGGGTGTTTTCATCTTCGGTGTTGGATTCTTTCACATTTTTTTCAAAATTTAGACGCTTTTTCACGAGCCCTTTCCAAGTAATAAATAATACATGTAAAATATACATTATAGTAAATGTACTTTTGTATAGACTTTGTATAGACTTTTGTATAGTATACTTTTGTATACTTTACAAAAGTATACCTTTGTATACTTTTGTATAGACACTTCACGTAATTACGTCTAATAATAATATACTAATAATGTAAATACCTATTTCAAGTAGTTAGGAACTTATTTCGTATATAGATGGATCTCGGTTATAATTAAAAGCATGTCATACTCAGTTATAGCTGAATACTGTATTTTTATTTCTAACACATAGTTTCTTTATCACACTAACATAAAAAATACACTATAACTTTATTTAAATCTATTATAACAACACCAACTATAAACGCATTCTTTAGTTTTGGTATCGATAGGTAATGATTAGTGGTTGATTTTAAAAGTTAATTTATTGCTTGAAAAACTGAGTTAATTTCTGTTGTTTTTGTATTTGAATCAGGTATTAGCGAGCTGAATAAAAATAACCTTCTTTCTTGTGTGAATTCAAGAATGCTTTTCGTTTGTCTAGGTGCAATGTAAGTACAAAAATCACAAGAATCTTAAAGCCCACAAAAAGAAGTCCAAAATACAGTACTAAATTTAATGTTAGAAATGTTACAAAACGTATACAGTAGTAGTGAAAATTGCAGTACGTCGCTATTTTCTTATATTGAGGTACGGATTCGTTAAATAGAGGTAAATTCACAGATAGTTTTATCTAAATGTCAGAGTGCAGTAAAAAATTAGAAATCGATGTTTTCGTAACATCAAATTTCGTTATATAGGGCCCTATTTGACGTTATATCGGTGGGTTTTAAAGCGTTACAATTTTCTAAACATGTGCAGAAATTAAACCTGTGTCCTTCCAGTTCGTAGTTCATCGTAATCCAGCACACCTCTGCTGTTTGGATGCGTCCAGTATATTTTATTTCTTTTCTTGTTAACAGAATTCATCCAACTCAGAAAACAATTTTTTTTATTTATTTTTTTTTTAAATAATTTTTATTGAATATTAATAAAATAAGCTAGCGTTAAATTAACTAATACCTGTAAAGTTAATTCTCAATAGAAGTACTTCATTGAAATTATAACTATTTATCAATCGCTTCTTTCTCTTCTTTAGTTTCAACCTTTAAAGCCGGTAAACGTTGTCATTCCGAACCTACCACGGAGCATCAACAATATTCCTTAACATTTAATTTTGGAATATTTGCATTATTTTTGCACTGGTTGATTTCGTACAACACCAGAGCAGTTAGAAGTCCGATGTAATCGGGCGTCAGACGAGCAACCTATTAAATTTGATAGATTGTCATTAAATTAATCGCACTCGATCTGTTGCTTCCAGGGCTACAAAAAATAGTTCTGTTTCTTATCACATAATCAGCCAATTAAATGACTGAACTATTTAAGAACAGAAGAGGTAGAGGTGTAAAAGACACTAGTCAGAGTTATCTTCTCTGAGAGTAATGAATTTCATTATACAGCCAGACCCTGTGGAGAATGAAATGAAGGTGTCATTTGCAGGGTGGAAAGCGGGTGCTTTTCGGAGGGCCTGGCATGCTGATAAGCACACTCTTTCAACTCAGTGAGGAAGGCAATAGCAAACCACTTCACTCCTTGTTTTTACTTAGTAAAACCTCTAGAGGTTAAAACTAGCCTTTCGGCTGTTTACCTAAACAACAGACTGTCATAAATTAAATTCAAGTAAAGGAGAAAATGTTCGTGGTAAGACAAAGATCAAAAACAAAATCACATGCTACAGTCAACAATATGGACTCAACATAAACGTAAGGAAGACTAAGCTCATGATAATTAGTAAGAAGAAGATAAAAGAGGGTCAGCTCTACGTCAACCAAACACCAGTAGAACGAGTAAAGCACTATAATTATCTTGGAACCATTATAAATGAGGAATGGACCAACAACCAGGAGATAAGAGCGCGCATTGAAAAGGCTAGATCCACCTTCAACCGGATGAGGGCCTTCTTCACAAGCCACTACCTCTCTCTTGGTATGAAAGTGAGAATGGTGCGATGCTATGTATTCTCTGTTCTGTTTTATGGTGCTGAATCGTGGACCCTGAACGAGGATATGTGCAAGAAGTTGGAAGCGTTTGAGATGTGGCTGTACCGGAGAATACTAAAGATCCCTTGGACTGATCGAGTAACAAATGAAGATATTCTCAGAAGAATGGGGAAGAATCGGAAGATACTGACCACTATCAAGTCTCGAAAGCTACAGTACTTCGGGCACATTATGAGAAATGCAACCAGATATGCCCTCCTGCAAGCCATTCTACAAGGGAAAATTTTTGGAAAGTTGGGACCAGGTAGAAGAAGAACATCCTGGTTGAAGAACCTCAGAGTCTGGTACTATACAACTTCGGTACGGCTTTTCCGAGTTGCTGCAGACAAGATGAAGATTGCCATGATGATCGCCAACATTCGTAACGGATAGGCACATCAAGAAGAAGAAGACAAAGAACTTTAATACATGCATATACTTAGAAAAGATTTTGGTAAAATTATATCACACACAAACCCGCCGTTTATAATAAACATAATTTTCCCCATAGATTCACTTCAAAATAACTATCACAAAATGTTTTAATACAGAAAATTCTCTCGTATAAGGATAAATTGTTAACACTTAACAAAGCAATAAAATAAATTTTACTTCATGACATAATACTCTATAATAATAGATAATAAAAATTACGGCTGACCACCATAAGGTGTTAATGATAATTACTGTGCATACAATGTAGCTCAATGAATAATACATGGGATTAATAAATAACTCATTCTTATTACTTGTACTGCAATGCTGTTTAATCTAATGGTTTTCAATGACGTTTTCTTTTTCTGTACGGCATTGTAAAATGTAATACATTTCAATGAATAATTCAAAAAAATAAGTAGCCATTTGAGTATCTAAATCGATGGACAGAGTACGTAAAGAGAATGTCTGAGGGAAAACTTAATAAACTTCCCCTTAATGTTTTGCAATACAGACCGTAGGGGAGGAGAGATATTGAGAGCCCACGCAAGAGATGCAATAATTCAATAATTTTATGTACCGTACAAACAAAATTAAAAATTAACAGCAGCAACGAACGCTGATAAAATTTGTATTTTCTTTAATTAGAGTCCAATAATTTGTAAATTTTATATTTATCATAAGCAAATTAAAAAATAACCTGACAAGCAACTACAGTCGATTTTTAATCAACACCAGAGGGCGTAACACTCATCAACATTTATTTTCTAATATTGTAAAATTTACTTATCGTTCAAAAATTTAATTAATTGTTAATAGTATTCATACAAGTCAATAAAAATAACAAAAAAGTTGTTACTAGAACTCTCTATTATACCGGGTATTAGAAAACCCAAAAAGAATACTAGTGAATGATTACTCAAAAGAGTGAAAACAGAAAAAAAATCAGTAGGGCCACAAATTATTAATAAACTGATTTAATTTATTAATTATATTTATAAGAAGTTTCATAAAGAGTTTGTTTTATGAATATTATTGCTTTTATTTACCGTTTACTTTGAGTTTCAACAAAATGATTTGGTTGATACAATTTAAAAATTAGAACATACTATGTAAAAACATCTAATGAATGTTTAACAAAGATTTTAGGAATTATCTCGAAAGTAATTTAAAAAAATGTATTCTTAACATAACCGTTAGGTTGAGGTCTCCGAAGATAAATCTGTGGCTAGTATACAAAATACTAGGGGTATATTCGATATGTTTCTGATATTTGTTGGTTGAAAACGTTATAAAATTTCAATGTTGTAATTTACAGAAGTATGCTAGTCCAAATAGTTTTAAACTTGGTTTATAAATATTTATTTTGTTTGATTTTGACAGGAAAAAATTATTGCATGAAACCAATACATTTTACGAAATTTTAGATCTAGTTGTTTTTTTTCTATGTACATGTCCTATTTTTATGTTAGGCGACGACCTAACTGTAGTGTAGGTTTAGAAATCTGACTTAACGTATGAAATTCCACCGTTAAGGGATTGAAAAGGGTGTTCAACCCTTTAACCGATATGTTCCGTTTACTAAGTTCCGAACAAGCTAGATAGCTGAAACTCGATGGAAATGATACTTATAGTGCAACTAAAAAATAATTCCTTAATAATTTCCAAAATATACCTCTCAAAGGTTGAAAAGTGTGTCCAACCCTTAAAGCTTTATTTTTTGTTTACTAAGTTCCGGTGACGTTAGATGGCTGAAACTCGGTGTAGATGTTACGTATAGTGACGCTAAAACATTACACCTCAACGATTTCAAAAAATTACCGTCAGTGGTTAAAAATCATTGAATAAAAAAACAAAATTTTACCAGGGTGAAGCCGGGACACGGAACTACCTACTGAATAACGCAATGTTGAAATAATATAAAAACAATGTGCTTTATTTATTTATCACTACTCACAAAGTGACATAAAGTGACTTAGTACTGATTTACTTCGAAGAAGGTCTAGCTGAAGTGTTTAAGAAATATAGAATGAAGTGGTCTTACATGACTGTTGATCATTGTTTTCATTGTTCATGCCTACACTTTGATAATTAACATATACTGCATTTATCAATGGGTAGGCAGTATACTTTAAACTAGTACACTAATACCATCTACTTGTTGAAATGTTCCCATCACTTACGCTACAAGTTTCTTAAAAACTAGGGTGATGAACCTTTAGATATGGCATTACTGTGCCATATACTGGAACTCCCTCCTCGCTACGATTTTCTACATACTTTAATTACTAATAAGGTTCGATTATGTCCATCAGATCTACTGTAGAGGAAGTCAAAAAGTTTAAACACGACCATTTGACCCAAATTAAAATTCGGCTTAAAACGTGGCGGACAATGGTTAGCACAAACAAATCCATTACTCTAAGTTTACATTTTCGCTTCGACCTCGTAGAAGTCCTTCCCTTATTTGTAAATAACCAGTAACATGATAAAGTACCTAAAGCTATGGCTAGATATTTTTTTTTACAGTAAGAATTATTTACAAACAGTTTAACAAAAACTTTCAGTAAATGTTTTGATTATGAATATAACTTGAAGAAGACAGCACTCAGCAGCGTTGCTTTCGTGTGATATAAAATAAAAAAGATATGGAATAAAAAAAACAAAATGTTGGAGTGTTGTCACTTTGTAGGTCTATATTAAATTTAAACATAAAAGTAAAAAAATTACAATAATATTACGTATAACCCATATCGCTATGCAAAATCCAACTCTTAGAAGCAAGCAACTTTTACTTTTTGTGTAATAGGTAATTAGCGCAACTGCCTTCTACACCAGGGGTTCGATTCCCGGTCAGGTCTGACGCATTTTCATCACTTAGTTTTATTTATTGTTCTGCATTAGCATTATTGTATAAAACAGTCGGACGGAAAACAAAAACTCTGAAAATGTTACATTCGAAAATTTAACCTTCTCAACATAAATTATTTAAAGAAGTACAAGTTCCCTTTACTATTTTTCAAACTTAACCTTTGACATATAAACACGCACATTGAGAATTATGTTGTTAAATAGATATATTCAACATTTATAGCCGGCTCAACCCTATTCCAAATTACTTAGTATAACAGGTACTAAGAAAAAACTAACGACAAACAGAACCGAAGTCGGAGTTGTATTCTACTAAGTTAGAAGAGCAAAAACAGCCTAAACTAAAGTGTTAATGTCAATGGATGTCTCTTTTTTCAAAAATTATCTAGCTACTTTTGTTTGTTCCCTATTATACTTAGTAGTCATATCTTCTTCACGTAGTTCTAAAAGCCAAATAAAATAGATAAAATGAAGAAGTACTGTACAATACTGTGTGTCGAAATATTTCGGAGAAGTTTAGTTTACTTACTAATGTAAACCTTTATTTAAAAAATGTTTAGCAAGCCACTAATATTGTTTGCCTGAAAAACCACTCAGTAAGCAATCCACACAATATTAAATCGGTCTAATAAATGACCCGATTTTAATAAATTAACAAACAAATGTATTTAAAAACTTAAGCGTCGGGCTAAAACAAGTTAAATATAGAAACTGGACCACATTCCTCTTCTTTACTTTTATTTATCGTACATTTTTTATAGAAAATGCACTTTTAAAAATTTTTTTTGACAATTTTTCAAATTTCTCCTTTTACAATTGTAATTTTTCGAGTAGTTACTACACGAATAAAACTTGCCCAGGATAGTTAAAGTTCTTAGGATTTGGAGGTCTGGAAATTTTGTTATAGCCTAAGCAGATGAGTGAATGAGTGTCAGTCAGTCAAAAATGTCCCCATTATATACAATAGATACAAAAAAACAGTGCCCGTTAAAGACAGATGGAGTGTTAAATTATCTGCACTCAATCTACTAGTTCAAGGGCTACAAAAAAATTATTCTATTTCTTATCACATATTTAACCAATTAAATGACTGAAGCATTTAAGAACAGAAGAGGTAGAGGAAAAGGCACTAGAGTTATCTCCTCTAAAAATAACAAATTTCATTATACAGCCAGACCTTGTGGTGAATGGAGTAAAGGTGTCATTTGCAGGGTGGAAAATATGTGCTTTTCAGAGGGCCTGGTATGCTAATAAGCATACTTTTCCACTCAGTGAGGAAGGTATTGGGAAACCACTTCACTCCTCGTTTCACTTAGTGAAACCTCTTGAGGTGTAAATCAATCTTTCGGCTGATAACCTAAAAAAACACAGAATACAGATTGCATTTAATCGGCTCTACCAATCTACCTTATTTTTTATTCCTGCCGTAAACACCACTATTAAAATAATAACCATTTTATTAAATGATAAAAACTGTCAGTCTTAAATTCAATCATTTATATCTCATCTTAATAAATATATAACACAATAACAATAATGAATCGAATTCGATAAACACATCAAACACTGTGCAGATTTATTTGCAACAGACTTGACCCTATTGACATTAATGTCCTTCCATTTAAATAACTTCATTGATATATGCATTAATAAATACAAAAACGCTACTACAGTAGTACATCAGTTGCCAATAATAAGACACTAGAAATTTATGTAAATATAGACTGTAGTATCATAAGTATAACTAATATACTAATATGTCCATATAAATAGAATAAAATTTCTATTTGAATCCACGGAGCAGACTTGTGTTGATAAAATCTCCGCTATACTACGTAAAGAAAAAATAAAAATTTTGTAAACAATTTCGAGAAATTTAGATTAACGAAATTTTGTTTTCAACGTAAATCTGAGGATTTAATTAGTTCTATATATTCAAACTAATTGCTCATCCTGTTGTTTCAGTCATCGATTTTTGTCAGCATTGTCATCGAAAGTCTGCTTTCATCCATTGCCACTAAATTATATTTTTTAATGTTTACTTTTTATATTATTATTTTTTGTAATTATTTTGGTATTAGATACCTATTATGATTATGATTATGCTTGATAATTACTGTAGTGTTAGTAGGTATTATTAGATACAGTATGATAGTAATAATTATTTTCTTTATTTGATATGTAGGCATACAGTCAATAATAATTACGAAAATTTAACAAATTATATTATATATATTATAGAAATGGGAAGTTTTAATAATGAAATTAATATATTAAGTTTAGTATTAGGCCTACGTTAGGAAATTGTAGTATGTTTCTTTTTTTATGTAAATTTTATTTCTTTTATGTAAATTTAGTGTTAATATAAAAAGCATTTATTATTATAATATAAATTACAATGAAAACCAACTCATTACCGCGCACAGGCTAGATCTATGCGGGTATTAGGAAAAAAGATAGGATGAGTTTCATTGTATTATTTTTTAATAATAATAATAATGAATAAATCAGAGGGCTGAGTTTACATCAAATTTTGAATATTTTCCTAGAACTGCAAAACATACATTTTTTAGTTCCTTTTATTAGTAAAATTCACAACTGTTTAATGAAATTAAATAAATAAACTTTGTCATTTAAAGTAGTGTATCCTAAGTACATTATACATGACATATCAAAATAATGTAATAAAATAAATAATCGTTATATGCATTTATATGACAATTTTATAAACGTTTGGGATTATATCTTAAAATTATGAACTATGTCCATATTTAAAATCCAAATTAATAATTATCATTAAACAGTTAGCATTTTATTTAACAAAAAACAACAAATAAAAAATAATTTATAAGACAGAATAATCTGATACACATTTTTAAACAATATGAAATACTTTAACTGATACTAAATTAATTATTTTAAAAAACGGAATAATGAAAATAACTTAATATAAATTTCAACTGTACAAAGAAAGTTGTTTTTGTTTTATATTATATTTTACTTATTAAATTAAGGTCACATCAACAATGAGTCATTAGCGACCACAACTACATCAGTGAGTGTAACGCTGATGGCACATGGTTCGTGAAACGCACGGATGATATGTCCGTGCGCTGCACGGACAAGTAATGGTGGGTGGAAGAATGAATGACATGATATGAATAAATAACATTTTGAATATTTTCCAATATTTTCCGCGCGTGAAGAGCGTCATCCACTGACGGGTCTCCAAAATTTTATTTAATTGTTTTTTATTAAGTCATTAATTTATTTATTAGTGATATTTATCTAAATTCTAAAACAGCAGATCCCTGCTCCCTTTCCTCCTGAAACGCCTTTGAACGTTGTTTGGTAAATGATGGGAAGAGATTTTGCGAATCAATAATTGGTTTAGTATCAATTGTTGTAAAAATTCCGAAAGTTGAATGAAAAGTCTGTAACTTAAACAATTTTAAGGTCGTTATGTAAAGTAGCGATAGAACCGTACGAGGGTTCGTTGACTTTTGTAATGTTGTAGGTTGAAACCTCTGATTCCGGCTATCATTGGCGGTTTATCAGCTCGTACATCAGTAGTAACTGTGTCCAGGGGTTAATTATATATTTTAAAGCCATTTTATTGCAATTTTTGTTTCAACACTAATTTTTCGAGTTTTCTTTACATTTTAATACCAAGGTCAGACAATGTACAGAAAATTATAAATGGTTTCTATATTTAGATTCCGTAGGTTAACAGGGTGCAGACAGAAGACATACCAAATACATTATTATAGTTACTCTATAGAAATCTTTAAATGCCCAAATATTGGATCACATTGGCCTACGCGTTTCTCTTAATTTGAACGAACGTTACACATTATAATTATAAAAAAAGTATTTTTAAGCTTGACAAAGAGTAATACCAGTTAGATTTCTTATTACTGCCAAAGATTTTTTTTCAGAAATGTATCCTTGTAGAAAAGGCTGGGCGTTGCAGTATAATTGTTTATTATAAATATAATACATAATCCATCTTGTAGTGTCAGGTATTGGAGGTGTAATTTTCAGTACAATGCACATTACTTAGGAATTAAATAGCAGAAGTGACAATTTATGTATTACAATATATAATCATGTTTAATTTTTATTCTCTTATTTTCTTTTTTGTTAAAAAGTTGTCAGTCTTTTCCGCAACCAAATACGATCCAGGTATTTTTAACACATATACGCGTGTTGTACCCGTTGTTTAACATGTTTAATTCCATCTAATATTTTATACACCTTTGGTAGAAATCTCAGTAGCTACATCCATAAAAAGTCCTATATTTACAAATGTTGTAAGACAAAGCAACTAAAATAAAACAACGATCGCCGGCCGCATTGGCGCAGTTGGTAACGTGCTCGCCTTTCATCATGCGGTCCTGGGTTCGAATCCCACTCAGGCAAGGCATATTTTCATACGTTACAAAAAATCATTTCATCCTACATCGCATAAAGTTCCACCCCAACGTCGTCGCTAATGACCATTGCAGTTGATGCGACGTTAAATAAATAATAAAAAAAAACAACGATCAATTTTTTTTTAAATTATCTAATTATTAAGTAGCATAATAATTTAAAAAATATTTATTAACTTCTTCTTCTTAAAGTTCCATCTTCTATCGGAGGTTGGATATCATAATGGCTATGGTCACTTTGCTGGCTGCTGCTCTGAATAGTTGCAATGAACTACAGTTGAACCATTCTCTAAGATTCCTCAGCCAGGAGATGCGTCTTCTTCCTACGTCTCTTCTTCCTCGGATCCTTCCCTGCATAATAATTCTCAGCAACTCATATTTTTCTCCTCTGGTTATGTGACCCAAATATTCTCATTAATATTTATTAACTAGAGCTCGACTATATCAGTAAAGGATTTATAATATCCGCTACTAGTAACTTCTGATTTTTTATCATGACCTGCAGCGTAACAATTAAACGTAAAATTCAGGTGAAAATTGTAATGTATTTTCAAATGCATCCCTTTGACACACAATGGTAGGAACCAATAAACGGTAAAGTATACTATATTAATACATAAATAAAAAATTCTATTACCATGTTTTTTGCGCCCTAAAAAGTTGTTCTACACTTCAATCATTAAATACGTTTTCAAAACTAGCTTACGATTATCTCCTACTACTTTTAAACCCTCATTGAAAATGTCATTGCTGTAATTAAAGTTGTTTCATTGCTGTAATTAAAGTTGTTCTTAAGAAATTAATGCACCAATTTTGCCAAAAAATGCCCTTATAAACGCGCCACTAGCCGATATATTGAGAAAAAAATAATAATGTGAATGGTGTTATATGAAGTTAATTAAGACGTTAAGATAAAAAAAACAGAAATATATTTTTTGACAGAACAACCTTAAGGCAGGACTAAAGACCGTGCGCACGTTCCCCTGTTACATTCACAACCAATATCATATTTTTTATTAGCTAACTGTGATTCCTAATTTAGAACTGTCAAATAAAATACAACCACATAACGGGTAAGTATTTAAAGAATAAAATTAACATATTTTGAGTGTGATCCAAAAATTTAAATCGATTTATTAAATTCTGTACAGTGTGGCACTTTAAACGGTTTTCCATAATATATCTGTTGTACTGTAACAAAACACCTTTTATTTTACCAGGCATGTTCAACTGGAATAATACGAGGGGAAAACCAACTAAATATTTTGCAAACTCTATAAACTGCTATATCTTCTTCTTCCAACCAAGGATTACGGCGCAGCCTGTTCCAAACTCACATACTATATCATCTGTCTCCATCTTTCCCTAGGTCTACTGACATCCCTTTTACCTTCTGGAGACAAACATATTTTTAAAAAAATATATAAAAACATAATATTAATCATGTAATAATATTACCATGTTTTTTGCGCCCTAAAAAGTTGTTCTACACTTCAATCATTAAATACGTTTTCAAAACTAGCTTACGATTATCTCCTACTACTTTTAAACCCTCATTGAAAATGTCATTGCTGTAATTAAAGTTGTTTCATTGCTGTAATTAAAGTTGTTCTTAAGAAATTTATGCACCAATTTTGCCAAAAAATGCCCTTATAAACGCGCCACTAGCCGATATATTGAGAAAAAAATAATAAATTGTAATAAAGTGTGTAAAAAAATAAACCTCGTTAATAAACCTGGGTCTATCTGGCCCCGGATAAAGACACCCAGTTGTAGGGCTCCTGCTTAGGGTACAGGTGAAAAATGGTCAACGGTCTCGACGGCGGATGAGGAAATTTTCCCAACGGTACACAGGGCGGAAGAACCTAGGAGTTGGGTCTCCAAATGAAATTCAGGGTACGGGCAGTTGCTCAAAGGTGGGAGCCTCACCACTCGTCTTACTTCGCGCAGGGTTTGTAGCCCGGCCGGAGGACATTTTAACCTACTGTCAAACTCACAAATAGCCTCGGAAATGGGACAGATTTTTTCGGCAATCAGAAACTGCTATTGATTAAGAAAAATTTAATTGTAATTAGGTCGGTAAATTCTTCGAACAATACAATCGTAATTGAAAATTCATCTATGAATTTTAAGCACTCCATGCTAACAGAAAGAGACAAATTTTCTTATTGAATTCAAAATATGTTAACCCGAGTTTGGGCTTTACTCATTATCCGTAAAAAAATTAAATCGCGTAAACCCGAAGTACTGCGGTTAGAAATACTACTTTCTAGATAAGTAAATAAAAATTGTACTGTAAAAATAAAATGCGTAGTAGTAGTATAGTGAAATATTTTTGAAACAGAAAGAAATTTAACTGTATAAAACCATGATGATCTGAGCTTTTATATTTTTTTAATTTATATCCTAACAAGAAAGGCATCATTGAAGGCACAACAAACTTAACCCACCGTTGAAATGCAGCAACAACATTTAATGAGACAGGTGCTACATTTGAAAAGTAAAACGTGAGGTGCTGCTGCATAAAAATTAGGAACATTATATGCTTCATGTGAACCAACAAAAGTAGAACATACCTGTTTTTGACACGAAGCTCTAACATGGTATACCTTATGCTCAGTATCGACAGCCAATTACATGGTTATGTAGTGTAAATAATTCAACTCGGCTATCTAAAGAATATATAAATAAAAAGCAAAAATATTTTGTAAAAAAAGCACCTTTCCTGATTAAGGTGGGGTAAATCAAATTTAAGATTTTCAGCTGTCAAATTTTACATATTTATCTGTTAATCTAAATAAAAGTACATGAAAGGAAAATACCACTCACTCACCGACTCACAGACGGATAACTGCTTACAAAGACATTTAAGACTAAGAAGGTGATAATTTTCACAGCGATCCTTCTATACTGTTGACTCAGATATCTTTTAAAATTACAAAAATTATCTTATATATGAGAATATGATGCCAAAAATCGTAAGTGTCCAGGTCCTGATGGTATAAATATGGAGTTGATAAAATATGGAGGCTTTGTGCTTCATCTCAGATTATTACATTTGTACAATACTTGCTGGAAGACTCATAAAGTGCCACAATCATGGACAAAATCAAGAGTAGTCTCTCTCTACAAAAAAGGCAATAGGTCTGACCCTAAAAATTATAGAGGAATCAGCATTTTGGATACTGCTTACAAATTATTCGCCTCTCTAATAAATAGACGACTTCAACTTATAACAGATGCCCTAATATCAGAGAACCAGATGGGCTTCCGGAAGGGACGGTCTTGTATAGATGCGATTTTCACATTGAAAATTCTAATAGAAAGACGTCGAGAATACAATTGTCCAACTCATCTGGCTTTTATTGACTGGGAAAAGGCATTTGACAACGTCGACAGGTCCTTACTGTGGGAAATTATGTTGAAGAAAGGCTACCCAAGGCATATTGCGACTGCTATCAATAGTTTATATTATAAAACATCGGTGCTGATTAGTTCAGATGGAAATGATGTGAGAGAGTTGTATGTAAATAAAGGAGCAAGACAGGGATGTCCCATATCACCTTCTTCTTCTTCAAGTGCCGTCTCCGCGTCGGAGGTTGGCGATCATCATTGCTATTCTAACTTTCGAAACAGCTGCTCGGAACAGTGACGTGGAACCATATCACCTACATTATTTAATATATATATATTGACGAGCTGATGACTGTTTGGCGACAAAAGGTTGACACAGGTGTAAATATTGGACAAGACGTTTCCCTCAACTCACTCATGTTTGCCGACGACACCGTTATAATTCAAGACAGTGAAGATAAGCTTCAAACAGCAGTCTATAAACTCCAGAATCTAAGTAAAGAATTCAAAATGAAAATTTCGACCCAAAAGTCCAAAGTAATGACATTCCATGGCAAATGGCCAGTGCGATCGAAAATTGTGTTAGATAATGTGATTATGGAGCAGGTGAGTAGTTTCAAATATCTAGGTTGCAATGTATCCTTCGATTGTGAGAGTGACATACCTCTGAAGCTGAATAAATTCAATGCGATATGTGGAACCATACATCGTACATTGAAGGGAAAAGCCAGAAAAGAAACAGAGTTGAAATTTTATAAGACAATGGCGATTCCACTAGTTACATATGGAAGCGAGGTATGGACCACAACAAAGAGAGACGACTCGCGCATACAAGCTTCAGAGATGAGGTTCTTGAGACACATTCAGGGATACACAAGGCTGGATCACATTAGAAACGAAGTGATAAGAGAAGAATGCAATGTACAGCCACTTGTAGATGTGATCAAGCAATATAGAAAAAGATGGACAGATCACCTGCTCCGAATGCCACACAACCGTTTGCCACTTCAAGTCTAGATGTCCAAACCAGATGGTAGAAGGGATGTGGGTCGACCGAGGAAGAGGTGGAAACCGGAACAGGCTCAATAGCCTAAACCATGACGGATGATGATGATGATGTTCTTATATATTACATTTTTCAGTAACGCACGGGGTTGGTCTTGTGGTAAACGTTTTTAGTCGTCGAGAGTCAGCTGTTTAACAGCTGATTTTCGGAGATGAAGGTTCCGTGGTTTCAATCCTAGTAACGTTACACTAGGGAAGCGTTTATCCGAAACAAGTAAAATATTTTAATGTTTTGTTTTTAATTAAAATTTACATAACAAATACTGTAGTAGAATAAAAATCTTATCATAAGAGTGTTGTGTAAAGTTTTGCAACTATAGAATGTACTGTACTGTAAAATGAACATAGGCCTACATCAAAATACTGTATAACTTTAGTGTACAGTATATCTAAAGATGTGTGTGTACAGATGGCTACAATACAGTACAGTACAGTACTGCTCTGCACATTATGTAAGTGATAGACTCGCTTAATAGATCTTAAAGAATGAAGCAGAAGTGTGTAACAGACTATGTCAAAAAAGAATAGGCCTAGGTTTAGACGGTTTTGCACATTGTCGAACAATTATAAAAGAAAATCCTTCAAACTGTACTATATTCCATACGTTGATAATTTCTTGTAAATACCGCTCCTATGTTATTTTTAATTGAATTAAATTTCTGTTCTTTGATAAATAAATTTTGTATTTTAATGTAGTCTAAAGTATAATATAGTTTTTTTTAAATTTAAAATACATACACATAAAAAGAAATAAATACCGACAGTAAAAGTAAAGTACAGTACGGTATACGTACCAAGTACAGTTTTGTACAGTAAAGCAAAGAATACGCAGGTTGCAGGTTACGTGTTATTAAATGAAGTTCCGGCTTATCCAAAATTTCGTTTATCCGGAA
This sequence comes from Catonia carolina, assembly GCA_035578175.1. Lineage (NCBI taxonomy): Eukaryota > Metazoa > Arthropoda > Insecta > Hemiptera > Achilidae > Catonia > Catonia carolina. The sequence continues at coordinate 334,646,492 of JAQMRL010000001.1, forward strand.
AGGATTTATTCCCATCAATTTCGGATAAATGCGTCCCAACTGAACTTTTATACGGATTTGAATACTAGACAGTGGTTACAGGTGTACTTTCATGTTCGGCCAGAGTCTTTACAAGACTTAACTCATCTACACGTTACACATATCATCCTTATCTCATTGGGTCATCAGGTTGTTCATTGTTCTTGAATTGAATAGATTGCAACGTAAACACATTAGGGATTTTTTAAATTCGCAGAGGCTAGCAACAAACGTAAACACTGCGTGGGCAAAATTGCCAGTAATTTGGTAAAGTAAGGATATCAATTTAAGGTTATAAATTTAAGATACAAGTGATTAAAGTAGATTTTGATTTCACTTCTAGAAGTGACCGAATTTAGACTTCAATTGTAAATAATAGATAATTAAATGTAGACTTACATTTTTTCTAAAATCGGTGTAAAAGTTTATGGAAATTGATTTAACTTTTTAATGAGGCTGGTCCTTGCAGAAATTCTGCTTGAGTGACGTAAGGAAGTACTGAAGAATGTTTGCAGGTTATAAAATAAGATATTAAAAAAATATTTTTAAAGATGTTAAACAATACTTGGAGCGTAGTTTATAAAAGTCTGATCTCATCATTACAAAAAAAAAGTCATCGGATTAAGTAACCAAAGGAAAAGAATTTGAAAACGCCTTTTTGTCATTTAACATATACTACGTGGGTGGCAGCGGTAATCAGAATTTGAGCTTCAAAACTTAAAGACTTAATAGAGATTATGTATGTCTGTATTATGTTAATAAAGACAAACGAACGTTTTACTTGTATCCAATTATATGTTCCTGCAGCAGAGAAGTTAAAGACAGTCCATTGTTTATGGTAAGCAAAAGGTGATAAAATCTGGCGCGTCAAGACTTGAACGATCATTTTCACTTTCTTCGTTCTGGATCATCCTCTAATGTGAATGTTTGATAGAGTCGTATGCCCATTCTGGCGGTGGTCGTAGGGGTGTATCTGACGACAACGATGTTGTTGGTAGTGCAATCACGTACCTATCAGTCATTGTATCGGCTCCATAATTAACATAAGAACGCCAACATTTATTCGGTATAGGTATTTCAATTGACACATTTTAAAGGCGATAAAAAATTCCCTACAATATTTTCACTTTTTTACAGATGAAAAACTTCTAATTTGATTTTTTCAAGCAGTACCATTTATAAAACAAATATGCTGTTCAAAATATGCAGTGAAATATTATATCAACCTACATTAATTTTTATATGTACTGGCAATAAGCTTCAATAATATCTCCATTAGTTTAACAAGTCATCGTAACTCCTTGAAAAGTTTTTTTTTGTAAGAAAGTACTAAGTAATTTTTCTTTTGTCGTTTCGGCCTAAGGACCACGTTCTATTACATTTTTTTAATTGCAATTTTTAGTCGGTCACGAGCCTTTTTCATTTTTTCACTAAATACTCAATTTTAAATCGTACTTTCTCTTCTGCTGACAATTTCTTGTTATCATTTGATGTCTTTTTTTTATCTTGGCACCCCTCAAATTCTCTGGCCAATTTTATAAACTTCTAGTCTTCTAAAGACAGAAGTGAATTTGCAAAAATGGCCAAAGAATTCAAGGGGTTCTAATCAAACACCTTTAAAAAGGAAAATATTTTCAAAACTAAAAAATCTGACTGTGAAACGGTAACTAGTTTAAATACAATAAAATTACAGATCACTTCCGTCATATTGAATTTACAAGGATACCACGATAAATTTGCTGATTTCATCCGCTGTCACTATCGATCAAATGGTTAAAACTGAAGGAGAAAGAATCACACAAATACCCTACATACAACCCTCCAACAGTCGCGCAGCCGGGTAAAAATAGCAGGCATTTTTCATAAACATAAATTTTGTAGAAAATAGATAGATAGGCTAACCACGTAAAAGATTTAGCGTAATTAATTAATTACTATATTTGAGTTACATTAAACCTTAAAACAAGTTAGTAATTAAAAATAAATGTAGATAGTTGTTACTAGCCTATACCATAAATTTAAATCAAGACAGTACAATTTATTTCTGTACTTGTTATAATTAAGAACATTCTAAAGTCCTACGTATTGTTTAAGAAATTTTAGTGGTATGGTTAGAATGAATTTTTATAATAAATAAATGTAGTTCAATTACTCTGAATGTACTTGTAGTTTTATCGGTAATGTACATTCAGACCTACATAAAACAATAAATTTTGTTATAAAATCCTGGAAATAATAATATAAATGGTTTGTGTGAATATCAAAAGGGTAAAATGTTAATAAATTTACAAATCACTTTTAAATTATTCTACAAAGGTTTTACAAGGAATTTTAAATGCACTTAATTTAGATATATAAATACTATGTGTTTGAAAGATTTTTATAGTTTTGAATAAATTTGCAATTCACCGCAATGTATGTGTATATGTAAATAAGTTGTTATACATTGTAATGGTAAAAGTTCTTAAGTAATTGATGAGTGAAAAATAAGTGTATTAAAAACTAAGAAGAAACAAACATTTTCTTAAGACAAAAACCAATAATCCTGGATTTTTCTAGAGAGTGGGTTTTAGAAGTACAGTATTAAAAACAGTACTTAAAGTGCACAAAAAAACTGAACATTATCACTCATTGTTTCCAGAGTTTAAAAACCATTTATATGTTCACTCTTATTTAAAAAAACCAACTATTTTAATGATAGGCCTACGTACTTTTAAGTAAAAGATTTTCGTTGATACGTTTTAAATAAATTCACAACTATAACTTGCATCCTCTACAAACAAATTCATTACATTTCATTGTTTCACTACAGTCACGAATTTAAACGGGTCTACAGAAAGAATTTAAGGGGACTTGTGCCTCCTACGCCTTGAATAATTAATTTAGATAGAACTCATATCTTTAAAACTATTTCAGGTAAATCCTTGAATCTTTTTTAACCGAAAACTTCTCATTTGTTTATATCTTTATCATATCCTTTTAAGATATTTTTACTAAATAAGTTTATAAGAATTTTAAAATTTTAAAAGAACATTAAATTTCACTGTCTCCACCTCTATCCAATAAAAAATTCAAAAAATATAAACTAAATGTTGACTCTTTAATCATGTATTATGCCGTAGATATTTTTCTTGTTATTGATCTTTATTTGCATCTTGAACAATATATCACAATCAGCAAAATTTCAAGCAAATAATAATAAACTGTTGTATGATAGGCTTGAGGCAAAAATGAGACAAAATGAGGCTGCATATTTAAAGAAAAAATCTCAAACAATAATTGAAATACGTGAAATTAAAATTTAAAAATAAAGGACGTCGGAAAAATGAGCGTTAAAGAAAAAACGAATATAATATCAAAGATTTTTCTCAGAAAAAAAACACACCACTACTCAATAAAATACCAGCTGTCGATTTTCACTACAACGCATAATCAAAGCCACCTCTGTAGCGTAGTGGTTAACGCACAAGCCTACTTAGCGAACGTCCTGGGTTCGATTCCCGGCTAGGGTTTGTAAATTTTTACGGGCGAAAATCTTGTTACAGTTCCCTAACCCACCGCAGTCGCTAATGACCAAACCGTTAATGCGAAATTTAATAAACTAAAAAAATGCATAATCAGTTTGACCAAAAGTGTAATAGATCGTTAAACAAAATATTTTTAAAGTGTAAAAAATAACTTCTCAAATACTTCAAAAAATTCAAATTCAAGAAGCACGGAACAATTGACAAACATTTTAATTTGCTTATAATTAAAATTATTGGATTTTAACAATTTTTACTACCATTTTACAGAGAGAATTTCACGTTTTACATTAACGAGCTTAAAACAAAAATTTTATATTTATTTTATTTTATTTTGCTCTAGTGCCCTTAAGAGCTCATTCATGTACCGTATTAATTATTCCTTATATTTATTTGACCACTCTAATTTTCTGAAGTTCTTCATCAGTGAATAAATGGAATCAAGAAGCTGAAAAATGAGCAGATAAATGGTTAACTTTATTGTAGTATTAATAATGCAATATTTCGGTCTGTTTTTACCGTAGACAAAATAACTCAAATCTTGAATGACGAGATACCAGCAAGCACTAAGCCTAAATTTTACGACCACTAATACAACAAAACGAAAAAGAGTATTTGCGCACCCGGTAATTTCTGACAACAAAGTTAATACCGACTGTAGCTAACTTGATACGATTTAAACGTCAATTCCGCGTGATAAATTTCTTAATAATACCATCGAACTCCAGAACAATCAATGCATTTTAATTTTAGAATTTTTTACTGTTTTAATGCATCTACTGTTTTGAGTTTTTGTTTTCTTCATAAAAAGACTTCAGAAAATTTTTTTCTTGAAATGAAGAGCTAATATTTTTTTTATAAATTTTCAATAATTAAAGAGTCCCGAAGACAAAGAATAAAATGAATATTTCGTTATAAGGAGACAATTTTACTGTTTTAAGTTAAACTTTTGAGAAGCTATATTTCATATTACAATGATTTCATATTATTTATATTGGAATTTCATTTTAACACGAAACGAAATATTTAGTGATATCCTAACAGATAGTCTCGAAAATTCGCCGATTCTAATACTCTATGAGCAACCAGCTTGAAACTACAATTAAGAATTGTTTTCATTATTTTCTTTTTTTTATAAAACCATCTGTTGAAGTACCTAAACTTCAAAAGTTAGAAAACTTTAACTCCTCTGACCATAACAACAAACATTTATTTATAACAAATGTATAAATATAAACCTTCATCTTTGTCCGTGACACTTTTCTTAACTTATTTAATTTGATTTTGCAAATGTGTAAATAAAAAACAACTAGCAAAAATGTTCCAACCAGGAATGCAGCCGTGAGGGAGCAACAGAAACTCAAATTTCATACTACTAGACTAATATAGCGTGGGTCCCTTGTTTGATTCTCCAGGCTCAGATCTCCCCCCCCCCCAACAATATCGTAACTACGTGTATCCCGGCCTGGTTCAGACATGTATGAAATAAAAGAAAAATGGCGTAACTGGCTTAGAGGCGACCACTCCCCCCCCCCGTAGTAGTTATTCAGAAATTTAAAATTGTGTTAAATTTAAGTTTTGAATTAAATTTTGTCTATTAGGTAGTGTTGTACTAATGTTTTGTGTCTACGCCATCACCGTTTCAGTCGTGTTTGTGCGACGTCTGGTACATCCGAAAAATCTGTGCTGCATAAAAGGAATGGCTTTTTTTATTGAATACATAACTCTTAACTATTCTTAGGCGTTTAATACTCCATAAGATTTTATTACACCGCTTGCAAAACTATAACAATAAACATAATATGCCTTTATTTTTTCTATTTAATTTCTTAAAGGTTAATATACAATTAGGCAAAACAAGAAACTCTTCGTTAAGGCTATATTTTCAGTTCAGTATGACCAGAGTATAAATAATATTTTTATCAATGGAATAAAAATTAACTCGGCCATAATTTCAAAACGATTTAATAAACATTGAAAAATGAAAAGCGTCTTAAAATGTAATGATTTTTTAAAACTTAAATTTTAAATTTCACTAAATATAGCAATATTTCCAACAATCCTTCCTGGTGAATTATCTGTACGGGTTTATGCGTACATTGTTTGTAAACTCGTTTCTTCTTTCGACATTACCTGGTACAAGAATTATTTCACTTAAAAGATCAGTTAATTCTGCCTTTTGAATGCATTCAACGAATATAACACATTGGTAAAAAATTTATTACGTATAAATAAGATTAGAAGGGAGATAAAAGAATGGAAGGTCTTCCTGTAAGTTAATACATAAAGGAGTACAAATTGTTAAAATATTCAAATACAAGCATTTAAACACGATTTTTGCAACTGAAAATATTTTCTTCTTTAATTTATAGGCTTTGCGGATCAGCAAATCAAGTAATGTATCTCGATTACAGTCCTGACTGTCCAGAACACTTCGAATTATAAAGAACTCCTCTAGGTAAGAACAAAACGAGACTATTTACAATGATTTACAAGTTTCTCATATATTTGATACAATAAAACAATACCAACAAAGTTTCAACGTAAAGTTAGCAAGATATAAAAACCAACGAATCAGGACGATTAGCTCAGTAAATTTACCGCGTAACTTCAAACGAAGGCTAAAGAGAACTTGGAACAGAGATTTCTTTTCCCTTGAAAACTTAGAAGATACTATATGTATAAAAACTAATCCAATATTAAAGTAGGAAAAATAGAAGCTCCACCGATGGGATTTCTGCTTCCTCATAACGTTCATGTTACTATTTTTGTATCATCGTCAAAATCGCCATATTTGTCATTGTAAAACGATGTACAAGCACAAATCTATAATGACGTCAATAAACAGAAAATATAGTTCATATAAATTATATACCTTATTATTTTATCAGAATTTGCGGAAAAGGAGGGTAATTATTTTTTCAAATATATTTGTCTACGGTTATTTCTTCAATTTCCTTCACGTAATCTAAAATTTTTCAATTAGCCAATGTTCGGAGTTTAAAAAAACAATCAACGAGATAATACGAGGGAAAGATTAGTAATCTCATTAGACTGGTTTACAAAATTTAAATTCAGCAATATTTGCATTTGTTATCACCAGATTTCCATCTAGTTCCAATTTTTCCTTACTTCTGCTAAATTAATGAGGGGGGCCCGTAACCGGTGCCTAGACATTTATTTATATAGAAACTTATTTATGACCCGCTTTCTCCAAAACCGTTGCAGGTAGCCAACTAAAATGTAAACGCCTATCAATATGACGTAAATATTGTGGTCTTCAAATTTCAGCTTCATTTGTTTCTGAGGAAATGGGTTAGGCCTATTTATAGGAAATAAATAAATTTGCGGGAATCCTATTTAAAAGTTCTATACTTTAACAAAATCAGTTTGAAATGGGGTAACTTCAATGTCCGTTATGAACAAAAACAATAAGTATAACGTGTAAATGAATTGTAGTCTTGTAAGGACTCAGGCTAACCGTTCTTGAGAGAGTATTGTTTATTAAGTCCACAACCATCAAAGTACATCGGCAACCACTGTATAGTATTCAAATCCGCGTAAAAGTAACTATCTTTGCTTAAAATTTGAACCTAAGAACCTGCATCTCCGAAAATTAGCTTCTCAACAGCTGATTAGTGGCGTCGACTTTACCACCAGACAAACTTGGTGGTTAATATAAAAATGACAAATTTATTGAAAAAATTAATTTTCGTACATCATTTAACGCATACTTTATTACGTAGCAATAACTTTTAAAATTATTAAAAAAAGAACAATCGTAGCTACAATGATATTTTTCTTTCCTAAAGTCAAAAAATACGTTCCACATACAGAATTATAAAAATTATCAACTTAGAACATGTTAATTTGATTTTTTTGTTTTCCTGCTATACGCACTTAAAATTTCTTTGAAGATTTTTAAACCATGTTATAAAGTATTATTCATGGGTTGACTTGTTGTTGTTTAGGTCATCAGCCGAAAGGCTGGTTTGAACCTCTAGAGGCTTTAATAAGTAAAACAAGGAGCGAGGTGGTTTACTTTACCTTCCTCACTAAGTGGAAAAATATGTTCATCAGCATGCCAGGCCCTTCGAAGAGTATCTACTTTCTATTCTGTAATTGCCAACTTCACTTTATTCACCACAGGGTCTAGTTTTATAATGAAATTACTCTCAGAGGAGATAACTATGACTAGTGTCTTTTACACCTCTACCTCTTCTGTTCTTATTAAGTGCTCCAGTCATATATAATTGGCTGGCCATGTGATAAGAAACAAAACTAGTTTTTGTAGCCCTGAAACTAATAGGTCGCGTGCAAATAATTTAACACTCCCATCTACCTGTTGTGGGCAGAATGGGTAGACTATACTTTATTAAATATTAGTTTAAATAGCTATGTTTACCAATAATTCGGAACGTATGAAATGGAATACGATTCATTAATTAATACATTAAAGAACAAAAAAAAAAAATCTGGAATTCATAAAACGAAAAAACACGGACAAGGCAATATTTTCTAAAAATAACCATGTTATATTATAAATAACTAATGTTATAGTTAAAAATGAACACAACGATATCAAGTACCATAATAATGTTCAAGTTACTTTGAAGTGTTTAGTAAATTTATCACGCATTAACTCGAAGCACTTATGCGTAATATAACAACAAAAAAATTCAAACTACTACAGTATTAACTAGTTAACAGAGTGGTTATATTGATCCATAAAACATACAAATCACTGACCCGCGCATCAGACAAAACATAAACAACGTGTAATCTAAATTAGCTTATCCAGTTTAGTTACAACCTCAACAGATGCATTTTTCATCTATTTATATTGTTACATGCATGGTAAGGTAACCCTAACCTAGTCAATTACCGAATAATCTAGTGTAAGGCGCCACCATCCCTCCAGGCAGATGTCAGTAATCACGACCGCAAAATTAAGACGTAACAAACTTGCTGATGTTATTATTATAGGCTATAACAGAGTATATTATTTTGTTACTAAGGATACAATTTGCCAGTAACAAGTTTTTTTCTCAGAGTAAGTTCTTTTAACATTAATATTAATATGTTTTTTATCATATTTTTATAATCAAATGATCTATTATAGGCGGTAATTAAATAGTCATTTCACGCTTTTGTATTTAAAAGTTATATTAAATCTGTCTTTCCAAAAGAAATATTTTGACTTCCTCTAGGAAAAAACCAATATTTTGTTATTCTTTTTAAAATAATAATCCTTGAATCTATAATTGAATCGACGATAACGTTGTTCATTTCACGCACAAACACACACACACCGTTCAATTTCTGATGTAAAATTCCAAATCTTTTTAAAAATAAATTATTTAAAGTTGTTTCAACAGCTTGCTAATTTCAATTAAACTGGGGTATGGATGAAACGGATACTTTTAATTTGTTAAACAATGAAACTTTTAACTGACCCTAACAACGAAAGAAGACCAGGACCTTTCGCTTTGTAGTCTAAAACTCTAATCAATTCTTCCACGTACAAGAACATTAAGGTCTAGAAATACGTACAAAATATGATATCTACTAAAATGATTGGTTAAACGAAACTTAGTACAATTACATATTTCGGATTTCAAGATTTTCTATACGAAACTTTTACCTACTCTCGCGAAAACACTATTTTTTTACCTCGATGATTTGAAAACGTAACATCTACACTACAAGTTAAATTTTCATCGACCAATTCCTTGACGTAATATTACCATAGGTATGAGAATTGGCCATTACAGGCAGGTGAAATGTTAAATCATTTGCACTCGATATGGCAGTGCAGGGCTACAAAAAAATAGTTCTATTTCTTATCACAAGGTCAACCAATTACATAACTGAAGACTTTAAGAACAGAAGAAGGGTAGAGGTGTAAAATACACTAGTCAGAGTTATCTCCTCTAAGAGTATGGATTTCATTATACAACCAGACTCTGTGGTGAATGAAGTGAAGATGTCATTTGCAGGGTAGAAAGTAGATGCTTTTCGGAGGGCCTGGCATGCTGATAAGCATACTTTTCGACTAAGTGAGGAAGGCACTTGTAAATCACCTCACTCCTTTTTTTACTTAGTAAAGCCTCTAGAAGTTCAAACCAGCCTATACAAACAACAGATATGAGAAACCATAAATTATTTCTGTCAGCAATTTTATCAAAGTTAGGCAAACATGAAGACTTTTTAATTTGCAAAAAAGAACCATCTCGTCCAACCAACCATCTCGTCCAAGGGCTAACCGCGGCCCTGTTTTCCTAAAGTCCGTACCTCAGTACTTTTAGGAAGATTCTTTTTTGGAGCATCCGTTGAACATTATCCCTCTACCTCCTTTTGTACTCACTGACTCTAACATTCAGTACTTGGACTTTCAGTTCTGCTAGAAAATTTAAATTTTGAGCCTGTCTAATGTGAAACAAGCTTTGAAGGATCTCATTTTTGCTTCTTTACTCTAATTTTCTCTCTTGAACACACAGAACAGATTTCACTATCATAAGCCAATAAGGAAACAGTTAATGCTTTTTAAAATTTGAACTTTGTACCATATCCAACCTTGAGCTTTAGTTTACGGTGTAACGTTCCACATATTTTATAATTAAAATTTTTTTAAATATTTCTCAAATTAAATAAGTTAATAGTTGTTTACTACCATGAGGTAGACCTACTCCTTCAAATTTGTTAGAGCGGAAATTTTAAAGTTGGGCTATCAAAAATTATCATAACAGATTTTTCTTTTAATAAGCAACCGTTGTTACATATTGTTACTATTTCAGTACGTTGTATTGGTTAAAAACAAAACAAAATTCTTTTTAAAATTGATATATATTAGATAGTTTATAGTATTAGGTGCAAATAGTTGTAGTATTATTTGTGAACGATTAGTGCTGCAAAGAAGAAAATACCAAGGAAAACCAGAAACATACAGGTTATTAACATTATAAGGGATCGCAAATAAGTACATAATAAACTATTATTTTCCATTTAATCTAAGGTTCAAGTGATTGAACTTAACGACTGTTGTTACAATCAAGTAGAGCTACTGACGTAGAATTAAAGAAAAAATTCTGTCTTATTGTAAGTTGTAGTTAATACTGTACAATTAAAACCAAGCATATTAAGTCTTAGATTTTAATATATAATCGTAAAACATGTAGCCGTTGAGGTATGTACATTTATATACAGATTTATACCTCGATGCTTTCTTACTCATTGTCGTATCGTGTCGTTAAAACATGGAAGACCAACGTTATTTATGTATTTTAAGTCGTAAAACGCACTTAATTGTTGTTTTAATTTTTACTTATAAGTATTTATAAGTGCAACAATTCCAGTGTTTTGTTTTTTTTAGTTTGCTGTTTTAGTTAAAAATTTTTGTAAGTTAAAAAAACCCTTTCCTTCGGCAACAGAAACATACAATGGATACATTTGAATACAGGGTATTTTATTATTGTTATTTAGGTCAACAACCGAACGACTGGTTTGAACCTCTGGAGGTTTTACTAAGTAAAAACCAGGAGTGAGTGGTTTACTACTACTGCCTTCCTTACAGAGTTGAAAGAGTATAATTATCAGCATGCCAGGCCCTCCGAAAAGTACCCATTTCCACCCTGAAAATTATACCTTCACTTCATTCCCCACAGAGTCTGGCTGTATAATAAAATTCATTACTCTCAGAGGAGATAACTCTAACTAATGTCTTTTACACCTCTACTTCTTCTGTTCTTAAAAAGATCAGTCATATGATTGGTTGAACAAGTGATAAGAAACAGAACTATTTTTTTGTAGCCCTGGAACCAACAGATTGAGTGCAATTAATTTAACACTCCACCTGCCAGTTATGGCCATGATATTTTATAACTGAACATTTAATTCGGATTTATTTGGTTAGAATAATAAAAAAATATTGAACTAAAATACTAAATACGTATTATAGTAGTGTGAAGTACTGAAGTGCGTTTAATTTGCATAGGACGAATAATGGAAACAATTACTAACCTCTTTGACACCTTTCCTTCGAAAATAACACCTGTAAATCAATAGAAATTACTTTGATACTCAAGAAAATATAATGGAAAAATAGTTGTCTAAACCCAGTAGTTTAATTTAGCAAAAATTCTGATTAATTGTTTTTTTATATTATTATATAGGGTGATTCAAAAAGAGCGCCGGTTTTGTTATATCAAATTAAGAGATTTGTTTTATTGAAAAACTGAAAATAAATACATCAACAAGTTCATCTTACCTTCCGATTTCATGTATGAAAAATGATGTCATGCATGTGTCCTGCTCTACTGCGCTGGCACGCATCAACTCTGTCCATGAAATTGGATATTACTGCACGACAAGTTTCGACTTCCATTTGCCCGATAACCCGTCGAATTTCCTCCTTCAAGTCATTGATGTTTCGGGGTTTATTGGCATACACCAATGACTTCAGATGACCCCAAAGATGAAAGTCACAAGGCGTCAAGTCACACGACCTTGGTGGCCATTGATGGTCGGAATTACGAGAAATGATGCGATCCTAGAACCGTTCACGGAGCAACAACATTGTTTCTCGTGCAGCGTGACAGGTGGCACCATCCTGCTGAAACCACAACTCGTCAATGTCCATTCCATCCAAATGACGCCACAAAAACTCCCTAATCATCGTACGGTATCGGTCTCCATTTACTGTCACGGCTTGTCCTTCTTGATTTTCAAAAAAGTAAGGGCCGATGACACCGCCCGACCAAAAGCCGCACCAAACTGTCACTCGCTGTGCATACATTTCCCTTTCATTAACCACGCGAGGGTTTTCTAAACCCCACATACTGCAGTTCTGTTTATTAACAAAACCGTTTAAGTGGAAGTGCGCTTCATCACTGAAAATGATTTTGTTTGCGAAGGTGTCATCAGCCGTTTTCTCAATACCCAGTCAACAAACTGTCGTCTCTTCTGGTGGTCTGCCACTTTCAAATGTTGCGTCAACTGAATTTTATACGGGTGTAATTGGAGATCGTACCGAAGAATTCTCCGTACATAAGAACATCGTAAACCCAATTGTTGAGAACGGCGACGTATTGATTTTGCTGGGCTAACAGCCACACACGTCACGAACCAACGCAACGTTCTGCTCAGTTCCGCCAGAACGACGACGTCCAGAACTTTTAAGGTCGACTGTTGAACCCGTCTCAAAAAACTTTTTCATGAGCCTGCGAACTGTTGATTCATTCAGTGCTTCATTACGTCCTAGAGTACCGCGAAGTCGCCTGACAGTAGCCGCATAACTTTCTCCACTCTGGTAAAATGTTTTGACGATTAACACTCGTTGTGCAATAGTAAACTTCTCCATGGTTAGACACAGACTGCGAGAGTACTACACTGCGAACAAAAGAAACTACGACTGAATCGTCAATCGGAATGTTCTCCGAAATAGAAATGAGGTCTAACAATGTTGCCAACCGATAAACAAAAATTTACCAGCCGTTTAAAAACCGGCGCTCTTTTTGAATCACCCGTTATTTTATTCTTAGCAAAACGGCTTTTTTGCGGAGAACTGTAAGTTTTTGAAAAAAGAAGTTAGAAACCAATGTTTTTAAAATTTACTGCAACCTACGAAATTGCAAAATCTAAAAGTAGTATATTATTATATTTAAAAATTATATAAAAAAACTTTTTCTTTAATTTTGTTATTTCGGTACTGTACAATAAGCTGCAAAATCTATTCATATGATATTTAATTCAACGGGCGGTGGGGAATTTTACTTTTAGTAAAATATTTTTTAAATTGAAGTATATTTTAGGTAACCAGTGGTATACTCTCCGTTTAGAAGTACGGGTGTTGTCCGCCATTCAGAACAAGATGTCTCTGCTTCATTATTGCTTTACACGTCGTACGTTGGTATTTTGCTTGTAGCTAGGCCACGTACTAGTTGGTTTGGATGGTCATCAAGTTGTTTGCGAAATTTTAAATAAAAAGATGCGGTTAGTTCCTTTACTGTCGGAATTTTGAAATCGTCATGGAGGACTTTGTTGATTACATAAAAAGGAGCGCCAGAAGCAAGTTTTAAAAATTTTGACTGAAAAGGCTGGATATACTTCAAGTTACTCTCAGCAGCTGCTCCAGAGAGCTGGACACCATAAATCCAGATTGGCCTCAAAAGAATTTGTACATTAAAATTTTTTAACAGAGGATCAATTTTGATTGAGGGTTAATTAATCAGAAGAGTAGCTTTTGGCGGGGATTAAGTTCTAAACTTTTTGTACGCAGATAATTCTTTCAAGTCAGTCGCCTGTCAAACCAGAAGCCAAGATATCGCACCAAGATATACGTTAATTTTTAAAATTAACATATTATTTTAACATTTTTTAAATATTATTTTAAAACTTTAATGTACTTATTGTTATTCTAAACTGTAACGGTCTTATCAATAAAATAAGATTTTAATGGTTTTTACATGTATTTCTTTATTACTTTTTACTAATTCGTTAATTGTTCGGCCATATATTTTTTATATAGTTCATTCATTACTTTAGCTGCTATTTCTTCGTCTGTTTTTTGTTTTTCAAAAATTGTAAATTATTTTACGATCAACAGTTGAAATAACTTGCGAAGGTAAACATTTCGTAAAAACGAACAAAAAATATTGTTGAACGATCTCCTTTTGCTCTTCACCGCGTACGCAATCCAACCTGTTCCAGCATCAATGTTTTATTTTTGATTAGCAAGCTGTAATTAAAATAAATTATTCTAAACGGTTATAGAGGCCTTCTCAAGCTTCTTTTTCCTTCAGGCTTGCATTCTCTGGAATTTTATCTTCCTTCAATCATTGAGTATTGCAATAATAACTGATTTTTTAGTGTACAGTTATTGTCTGCAACTCTTTCCTTGAACCACAAGAATTCTGTCCTCCATCGTACAACCCTTACCCCTTCCAAAAAAATAAATAAATAAACGCTTCTCTACAGCTTCCAATTTCTGTTTCTCTTCATCACTTTAAAAAATCTCATCAATTTTAGTGAGCCCGGTTCCACATTGTAAGAACAATCGTTCGACATAATCAATCACTAAAAACGCCGTATTTTTTATCAACATTAAGCCCTCCATCAAAATCAAAGCGTCAAAAAAACCACATAGGTTTTAAAAAAGTAAAGGTTATGTATATGGCATATGCTAATTATTATTTTTTAAATTGTGTGTAAAAAAGTTGAAGTACGGCATAAATGGAACATTTAAAAATAGTAAACATTCTGATGTGACTGATTCTTATAAAATCTCTTCACTATAAGTTCATGAGCCCTGTGGTTTCAATCGTTTCAATTTGATACAATTTAATTAATAATTAATCAGTAATAAGATGTTGTCTACTCTGATGAAGAGATTTCCACAGTTTCTCTTGATCACTCCAAGCGAGGCCTCTCTTGGCGTTTTATGCAGAAGAATTACATTCTACAATGTGAAATGTCAAGTGATAAAAGAGTTTATATATTTTTCTATAATGTTGTTAAATCTAATATAACCTTTATACAACTTAGAAATATGTGCGTCCGCTAATTTCTTCAAATTCAATTTATTCACATATGTGAAGCTAACAATTCTGTAAATCCAGATTAGTTCAACATTCTCGAGTCAAAAATACAGATTTAAAATTGAATATTAAACGTGTATAAAATAAATGAATACAATTTCTTAAAGTAGTCAGCAGACTGCGAAGCCGCTAAGTACATCAAAATGTACAATTCATGAACACATTAATATAGAGGATTAAAGGTCCTTATTTGCCCTTCAATAGCAATTTCGGCATTAATTTACTCTCCGACCTAACTGAATTAAATGAATTTAATGCATTTAAGAAAGGAAACTAACTGAATTAAATTAAACAAACTGAATTAATAAAAAAAATTAATTAAATTCAGAATTTTATTTCGACAAAATATGATATTTAACCTTTTTTATCAGACAAAATATCAAATAACTGCCTACCTTTTTAATAACAATAGGTCATATAAATAAAAATAAATTCATTGAATTTTTTTATTAAGAACATAGGCTAATATTCACCTATTATTAATTCCTCTAAAATGTCACGAAAACAATTATTATTTGATAACCTATCTAAGCAAATTTATTTTAATTTATTTTGTGCATAAGGATTACAAATACATACTTAGATGGGCGTGACAATTGTCATTCTTTCATGAAATGTTTAATGTATTCAATTTAATTTTTCGTTACTTTTGCATTAAACATCTAAAATAAAAATTACAACAAAAATGTTTGTACTACCCAAACATACGCGATCACGAGTTTCGCTATTTTTAGTAGCATATTGTTGCTGTAAATTCTGATATTTACGGAAATATCTCGCAGAAGTTACACTGAATATTCATTCAGTATTGTTAGTTAATGAGATAATTTTGGATAGTGTCCATTTGATAATTTGTAAATTAGAAAAAAATTTTCGACAGTCATACACATTTAAAGACATAACGTTTTAGAAGATTAATGATGTCTCTTTTTGTTAATTATGTAGTTATTTAACACGGATAACCAATACGTGTTGAGATGTTACTGCATTTAAAATATTCAGAGTGATTATTCCTCCTGTATATAAATATTGGGAAAAACGTGAATACCGGTTAAAAAATGTAAATCAATTTTCAATTTCTTTGTAAAACTACAAAATTTTTGAAACGAGGGTAAAAAATGGTGCTTTATTACTGGAAATCAATCATTTGACATAGAAGTACCGTAAAATATTAGAAAGAAAAATTATCATAACGTTTATTCCTAATTATTTTCAGGATCTGGTTACATCTAAATAATAAAACTTTCATCAACTTTTATAACAAATAGTCATTAACATATTAATTATTAGTTATAGTTACTAATAAAGTAATGAAAACGACTTAATGATATACTAAATTGATTAAAAAAGTTTGTTATAGTAATTAAAAAGAAAGTATGTTCATTAACAATCAAATAAATAAGTAGTTCCTTACAGTTGCGTACAAATTATTCCAACTATTTCCCAAACACGAAGAACTATTTTCCTATGCGCGACAAACCGGTTCCCAACTAACACAGAAAACACAACACTCCAATAACACTAATTCCCCTCACACATTTTTTACTACTCACTACTTGACAATAGAGAACGCTACTTTTAAACATGACAAGATAGACTTTTCTAGAAAAATAAAGAAGATAACTGAATAATACATATAATAAACCCGAAGGTAACATTCCACTTTATACTAGAAAAATTTATAAGTGCATAATTACTACTCGGTGTTCGGCAGGTAATAAATTGCAACTGTAAAAACTTTATACAATAGCCGCGTCCTTTGTCCGATCTATGTCAATTTGCCACAATATTATTAAAATACTCATGTGTCTAGCAGTTATTTTTCGAATAATTCGCAACGAGTCTTAGTTATTAGTTTAGTTAATAATATTTTTTTATTTAATTATTGATAATTAATATTAGATAAGGACATTAGTTAAAAACAACTTAAATTTTTTATGATTATTTATAAAATTTAAACAAACATGTAATCTACAGTGTTAACAATGTAAGTTGTATTTTGTTTTACAGCGGTATTTAAATTATTTAAATTTAATATAATTGCTATTTCGCCATTATTGAATTAATTAACTTAACAATATAATTAACAGATTGATTATGTATTCTAATTACTCTTTACTGATATTTATTATTTGCGCATTACATGTTCAGGATAAAGCAATTTATTTTATTACTAATTTACAGTATTTATATTATATTGTGTGTAAGGGTGATTGGTATTTGTTATAGTAAATTTATTCGTGGTTTAAAAATAGTTGTCTAATAATCTACGTTAGGAACGCTTGTCTGGGTTTTAAATGAAAGAGAATTTATCAATCAATATGCAGTCGGTGTTAAAATGCATTAAAAAGAACGAATGAATTGCTTGTAAAACTTAATTTCGGAATGGTAACGGAAGTTCTTGTTATAAGTAGCAAAATTATTGCAACTGCATTAAAAGACGTTTGAACTTTAAATGGTTTTAGTGTATTTAGAAAACTATTTATTACCTGAAGTTGTTAAAATTACGATTTACCATTTCCGCCAAATAATCTGTTCTTAAATATTATAAGAAGATAGTTCCGGGTAATCCTTTACATTCATAGGTTAATGCACCGTTTATAGGATTTCAAAAGATTTTGTACGGATTGATCGATTGTTGTTCTTTCAAGAACGAATACAATGCAACACTAATAATTTACCCATCATAATACAAGGAAAAACAGATCTGTTATGTCTAACATATTTACTTTATAGTTTATATATTTACGAACAAAATGAAAGTGTTATGCAGTAGTAAGAGTGGTTTAGAGGAGAGGGGAAATTAAAAAGTAGGCAACGAAAACACACAGGAAGTTGGGGAATTCTGCTAACTAGAGAATAAAATTACCAAGGATGGTAAAAGCACAAATTAAATCAAAAGCAGGATTTCTCAAGCTAGATGGGCCATTGAAATGAAAAACACCTTACTGACCACAAACAGTGATTTATAGATTAGAAAAGATTTCTTAAAACACTATAGAGTGTAGCATTTACACGAGAGCAAAACGTGGATGATAGGGGCTGTAGGAAGGAAGAGGATAGAAGCTTTTGAAATAAAGTGTTGTAGGAAAATGTTAAAGATTAGGAAAGTGGACAAAATAAGTAATTCAGAGGTTTTTAGGCGAGTGGATGAAAAAAGAAGAAAACAGAAGCATCTTACCAGAAGAAGGGATAGGCTAGTGGGCCATATCTTAAGACACCTAGGTATCTCTATCAATGGTGGAGGGTAATATTGAAGGAGTGAATTATATAGATTCTTCAAAGAGGAAAAATGAGAATTTTCGACGAAAATGATATTTTGGTATCTATATGTAGAATACTTCACATTAATGGTTTAGTACTCATGGATTGAAAGACTGCTTGTAGATATTTATGAAGATCAACATTTGAATTATATAACTACTAGGAAAAATTAGGACTCAATGGCAACGTCATTGTGATTAGATTATAATTAAAACTAATTTAAGACAGCTGATTATTACAAACATTAACACGGTTAATGTTTTGTTCTTTTGACATGACTTAACTTACGTTATTAAATAAGACAAACGGTACATAAAAAATGGTCATGAAAAAATTACATTGTTTTTTTCTAACCCAATTAATTTTCAAGTTACTCCATTAAAACAAAAATTCAGTAAGGAGATACGCTGTAATAATTCAATTAGAAATTATAGCTCAGGTTAGTCTGGCGCCGATAATTGCAACGAAAACTTAACTACTTTGGCTTAATTCCAAGTTTTCCGTATCACATACATAAGTGCTATTCCTGCTACAAAATGTACATAGGTTGTGAATTAGATAGGTACTCAGTTGCTTTAATACTAGTAAATTGTAAGTATATAATGGTCCTTAAGCCAAAATAAAGATATAGGCCTATGGTTCTTTTTTTAAACGTTATGTATTTTACGTGTGACGAAGGGTACGATTAAATTTCTTCATAATTTCCACCATAGACCATTCGGAAGTAAAGTTGAAAATGACAGACAATTGTAGTTTTTGTCGAGTTATCTACATTACTATAAAGACTTTTTTGGAAAACTTGTGCAGTCTTAGGAAAACAAAATTACTTTTGTTAAATTAATTTTTGGGTGTCCAAATTAGTAGGCTACAGTGAAAAGCTAATAACCATTAACTAACAACATCCTTGTTCAAATCATGTTTATTCACGTTAAAAATCCATCAAACTTTTTGTTCATTAGAAAAAACAGTTTCTGAATAAAGAAACGATAAAAACTATTTTAATACTAAAATATCATAAAACGGTTGCAGTATATTTTGAACCTAGGTAAATTAGGATTATAAAACCCTGACCAATTCTCACCTGTTTATGTGAAATGAAAATGTGACAATTCCGTAAATAGGCCTAGTTATTTAGAAAAAACAAAAACAAATCACCACGAAAACTTAACAGTATCTTTTCACTACGAAATATTCAGTAATACTAAAATAGTAATGGTTAAAAAATATGTTCAAGCCGAATACAACAATGCATAGAACATGTTTAATATCACGTAGTCTCAGTTCGAACAAAATTAATTGACAAAATTTACAATACTTAATTATCATACATATCACACATTGCTCTCACTTATTGGACAATGGCAACCATCCAAAACAATGACCCTAGATTCTTACAATATGATATAGGCCCAAAAATGTATTTATGGAGGTAGAAGAATAACAAATCGAAAAACGAAATAAATAAAGGGATAAGATTGTTCCCAATCCTAACTAAACCTAAATTATGTTCCTTGCAAGATTATATAGCTGACATTATGCAACAAAGAAGGGTTAATCTGTAGAAAAAAAAAATTACATTAACAAATGACTGATTATCATTATTCATTAAAATTTATCAGCAATAGTCTAAAATATACATGCACGTTTCTTTAGATATCACACGCGATTAGATAGAGTTTTAAAAATCTAACACTATTACTTACGGTACAGGCATATTAATAATATGCATTTTTCGAATACGTACATACATCATCATTAAAATCCAGTTTCGAGGTTGCGCTGCTTAAAGTATAGTCTACCATCAAATAGCATTAAAAATTAAAAAAGTTATATTAAGTTATACTTCATTGTATTACTATTTTAGTATATTATTCCAATTTATTTTTAGGTCAGAACTTGGTACTGGCCTTCAAAAATATTTATGTAGTATATACTTATAATTTTTAATTTCTAAAATAAATAAGTAACAAAGTCAACGTTAGAGTACGTAAATAAGTTAATAAAAAGCTAATTTACGGGATAAATGATGGCATGAATTATAAACACTGTAAAAAAGTATCTTTTAGAATTTCTTTTACTTAATTTATATTCATTTACGATATATTATTACTTAAACAATTAGCACATTAAAATTGCATGATGAATTTAAATTCACACCATAAGTAACATATAAAATTTGTACGTTAACCCAAACATAAGAAAACTTAAGTTTCTTAATGAAATATTTCGCTACTTCATTAGCACAATTTAAATTTTTATGACGATAATAATGAGGTCATCAAAAAAATGCATGTATTAAGAAAGGATAAGTTGAGTTCAGATAAACATGGAACAAGACATTATTTTGTTAGTAGTTTAATCGCTGAGATAAATGGTGTACCAAAAGATACAGAAACCACAGTTTCTACATGTAAAAACTTTCAAGAAGCAGCTAGATTTACATTTAATACTGTATGCACGTTTAGAATGTTATGATACATGCTCACCAGTTTACTTTAACAACACAGATACCTAAAGCAGACTCCGCTAGACACCGTGGTATACATCTTGACGAACTACTAAATTGGAAAAATCTGGTGTGAAACTCTCACACGACTTTCATTTGCCAATCCAAATAATGACCAATATAACCTAACAATAATAGTAAAACACAAGAAGTAAACAAAAAACTAACCTCAAAAAGCATAACCGTATTTTAATCATGAAAGAATGATGCAAAATCAAAACCAAACCTTAGTTTGGCTTAATAATACGGAAAATCACTCTTTAACGCTATACTAGGCTCTGTAGAGAAAAATGATTAAAATGAAAATTGTAGGGCTGCATCTTTGAACTTCGTATAAAATTGATTACATACGAGGTGCGTACATACACATTCCTTTAAACGGTTTTCCATATTAAAAGTTTGTTTTGAAGCGTTAATTTTTATTTTTATTTAAGTAGTCAAAAAATTGTTTAAATTTTAAGTCTAGCCACTTCGTTTATGCTGAAATTGTGTTTTACAATTTAGGCGTATTTATAGATATAATCCAAGATATTTAGCAGTGTCTGTGTGTAAAATTTTTCTGTTATTAAAATATATGTGTAGATCATAACAAGGTTTTAGCATCAGTAAATATTCTCAGATATTTTAGCAAATAATTCAGAAATGTCATTGAAATAGAATTAATACAATATAAATTTTATTTACTTTACAGGCCATAAATTATTTATAATAAATAAAATCGTGTTTTTATGCTGATATAATATTTCCATATAAATACAAAATAAATATAGTACTTGATTTGATACAAAGAAATTTGAATATGAACAGTGCAATATGTATACTGAGAAAAATTAATGAAGTATAATATATTTAAGACTGATAATGTAACATAATAAAATACACTACAAGAAGTTAGAAAAAGAACGTTGAATAAATAAAGTATAGATGTTAAAGGTGAATATAGTATCGCTGTGGTAGGATAATATGAAAAGCACCTATAGGAACGTGTTTAGATTATTAATACAATACTCATTTGTTGTTAAACTATTTTTTATTTATTTGCCGCTGTTGTTATGTTACACCATTATACGTATAATTTTACACCTGTCATCAGTGATAAATCAAACATGATCAGCGTAAAATTTATCACCATCTGCAAATATTTTTGTATAATGTTTATCACGATAACTGTTGTCGGAACGGTTGCCCAAAGAGAAATCGTGAAGAGTTTTTCATTCTATTAGCCGTTCACGACTAAAGCTACTCCTTTCAGTTGATTTTCAACTACCTATCTTCATGTATATTAAAAATCTATTTCATATTCATTATCCATTTATGTTTTCGATTATATTATAACATTTCTTAATGGGAACACATTTTTTTCAAAAAATATATAAATATAAAAATCCTTCAGATTAAATGTGAAAAATAAACGTATAACAAATTTAAATAATAACCATTAGCTATACACGAAATTTGTATTCAATCGTGGTTATTAACCCAAAAAGAAGTAAACACATAGATTTCTTAATTAAATATTTTGCAATTGGTTAATGTTTTTTACATTTCTAGGACGAGAGCCAATTCATTAAGCTTATAGGAAACAAACTGCGGAGTTCTTTATTAAAATAAATTGCTAAATATTTAAATTTATAACTTATATACAATTTTTGTTAGAGGTGAGGGAGAGCGACTGAGGATCACGGAAACAAGGTCTTCATGAAATCATTACATTATGACAAGATGACATATCAATGTAGACATGTTTCTCTAGATAGTAATGTTCTAAATGTAAGAAACACATTAGATACTATCTTGCTAGATATATCTATTATGTATAAGTCGAGGCAGTATAATTTGTTGGAAATTTCCAGCGTAATTATTAGAAATAAAAGGATTCATTATTGCTATACCAGTCAGTATGAACCATCACAATAAGCAACATCATGAACCAATGAGATGAGGATTATGTGTATGAGGTGTACTCTTGTAAAGACTCAGGCTGACCATTCCTGAGAAGTATGGTTAATTAAACCCCAACCATGAAAGTACACCGGTAACGATTATCTAGTATTCATATCCGTATAAAAGTAACAACCTTTACTAGGATTTGAACCAGGAACCTTCGTCTCCAAAAATCAGCTGTTAAACGGCTTACTTGCTGCGACGACTTTACCCCCTAGACCAACCCGGTGCATCAATTCCAAATTTAACAAATTTATTAATCGCTGTGGTACAATGGATTGCCCTGCGCGCTTGCCAGACATAACCCCATGTGATTTTCACTGTGAGGTATTATAAAGGATTGGTGTTTTCTTCAAAACCACGAAACCTAGCCAAACTAAAAAGCGTATAATAGAAATAACTATGCATTTAAGTAGAAGGCGGGGGCCTGGCATGGTGATAAGCTTAATTTTTGACCTTTGTTAGGAAGTCATTTTAAACTAGTATCAACATGCACTTATAATTAAACTAAGGTTATATTCTTTTGAGATGAGTTGTTTAATAATTTCTAATGTTAAGTTACATTGTTCATTAATTGCATTGGCAAGAGAACATCGATTTAGCATCATCAAAAATTATATACGTACTGTAATTGAATTTCCAATTGGCTAAATCTAACTCATTAGTGTAATTTTATTGATCAGTTGGGTGACAGATAATTTAGTTATTTTATTTTAGTATCTTAAAATCGCATGGTTGGTCGCTAGTATTAAAAAAACAGCAGGATTGTGTTCTCTAAGGTTTCCCACAGACGTTTTTGAAATCAGAATTACTTAAAATCAATCAATTATATTAATTAATTATATAATACCTATTAAAAATGTATTCTTTCTGAGGTAACATTTTTGTTTGTTTTCGTTTTACGATAATGTTCATTGGGTAATTTATTATTGAAACTCACCCGTCTCTTCCGTGACTAGCGCACAGATCCATGCGATTACAGTGATTTACAATGGAGTTGCATAACTTTTTTTTTAAATTACACATGAAGGACGTTTTGGGTTTAAATTTTGTAAGTATCAATCTTTTTCTATATTTTTTAATTTTATCAATGACACAACTGCGCAGCTCTAAGGTCTTTTCTCTTAGTCCCCCCCCTAGCATATTTTTTACATTTTGTGGATATTTCGTATGTAATCTTATAGTATTTTGAACGATGAAAACGGGAAAAATAGTTTTAAAAATTCTACATTAGTATTTTACAAATTAATTATATTATTAAATCTACCCACAGCAAGTATGACTTAATTGATAGGTAACTCACCACTTACTGTTTCTACTGCACATTAGTGTTTCCAGGGGGTAAAACGCCCCAACAAATTATAATTTGTTATAGTATATTCTTTACACCAACAGTAAATTAACTAAAAAACTTTTTCTAGGGGTAATCCCTTCGGGCCATGCACCTACTCCTAATTCCTCTTAACTTGAAACGCGCGGCTGTGACAACGCCATGATTCGTTTTTATCTGCAAGTGACATTCATATCATGACCATTTCTAAAGCCGCGCTACTTGTGCAGAATATTTTGTTCTTGCAAATATTCCACAGCCTTTTCTTAAAATTTATCTCTACGAAATAAATCCAACAAATTCATTGCCATTGTAGCAATAGCAGCTTCTTACCGTACGATGAGGAATAACAATAACTGAATACTAACCTATTTTCTATTCTGGTTTAATTTATGTAATTTAGTATTTTATATTACAAAGTACAATATATTATGATAGGATAATACAATTGAGTAGAATAATTAAGATAAGATGAGACACTAAAATTCAGTAGTTCTACGGTGGTGGGGGACTAAGAGAAAAGACCCGAGCTCTGCACAAACAGCAAATATTTTTAAAATTAATTTTTATATTACTTAAAAAAAACACTCATTAGCAGGTCCCTCGCATTTAAGTATCATAACTCTGGTTATTTCGTGAAAGCTGTTGCTGTAACGAAATAGGATATTAAATCAATAGGTAGGCCTACTATAAATAGGCTACGGGTATCTACTGTATATAATTGCATTGTTAAAAAATTACAAGATTCAAAATTATTTTAATAATTTGTTGTGTTTAACGAGAAAAAAGAAACCTGGTGACAGAAAAATCTATCCCAAATCTTTGGATCAACTACTGCAGTGTCGACTTGTTGGGTTACCTGGTAAAAATGGACAGTTCAGAACGCGGATTAGTGGGTTATTATGGTTCTATAATTTTCATTTAATTCGCTGGTGTGCCTGGTGGATATATTCACTTAGTAAGGGATGTTGAAATCTGTGTGTATAATCGGAAACGAATAAATGAGCCCTAATAAATGCTCTCAGAATTTTTGATTCAAACCATTATTGTTTAGCCAAAACGGAGGGTTTTGCTAAGGCATAGATAAGACATTCATACATCCACATAATTTTAAGAATTTAAAGAGAAGCACTTTTAGATGAGAGGGCAATTTTTACCGTCAGAAAGACTTTTCAGCTGTTTGGGCCTACTACTTAAAGCTATGCGCTTCACGTTTGTATGATTGATCCACTTAAGCGTTCTGCCGTCAGTTTTTATAATTGAATTTGAAAAGAAAAGCCTTTATTATTATTTTTAATAATGTATATTGTTGACAACCACCCAATACGCTCGTTTCTGCAATGTTAATCTTGGCTAGTTGCACTTTGAATACAAGCAGGAACACAAGTACAGTTTACTTAAAACTGGTTGCCAGCTATAGTACACGCCACGAAAGAAGTCCGCTGTGAAGACCAGTTGCCCCTAAACCAATTTAATAAAATTTTCTTTTTACATCACAAGTCCATTTTGGTTTTATTTGTAATTATAAATGCAAGAATCTACTATACTTGGCAAAATAGCCTACTGTTGTAAAATACATAGTACAGTCGAAAAAATAATTTCCTAATTTTCACGTGGAGCCAAAATACCACTCTTTTTTTTAAATAGCCGACATATCAAAACGGAAAATTGGATTTTACTTGTTAAATACTCACATTGTAGAAACAACCGTTACAATCTTTAACATACTTAAACCCCGAATTTTTACGTGAAGTCTGGATGAAATAACAGACGTTTAAAAAGTACACTAACAGAAAACCGGCTAAGAACTGCGTACTTTTAATGTGTAAAATTGCTGTATTTTTGACAAATTTTTATATAAAACAATTTAAGTTAAACTAATAAACGCAGAAAAGAAAACGCTTTAATTTATAGTAGCGTTAAAAATTTTCCGTCTGGTCGTTTTTAAAATAGAGCTCTTCAACCACATCGGACTTCTTTCGTGGCGAGTACTGTAGTCATCTTACCAAAGTCGCTTGACCAATCAACGTGATTAATTATTAGGAGAGTCAAAAAAAATGGATGAATATACTTTACTGCCCCAATTAATGAACTTGAAGAGATAAAACAAATGACACAGCAAAAAATATAAATAAGATTTCAAAATAAACACTGTTTTAGCTATTTCTGTCAAATTTTGAAACCCAATAAAATTAGTTCATTATAACATCATAATTATGCTTAAATGCATCAAGCCAGTTTCGATAAATTCGAAACAGGTGGTTTAAACTTTATAATTATACAATAAGTCGCATTTATGAAAATTGTATTTTTAAAGTTACTTCCTTAGCTAAGTTCTGATTGACGTATCATCGATAAACTCAATGGATAATCTCTAGTCACCATGGAATCTGTTAGTGCCCTATATAAACCGTTTTTAATTTGAAATATATTAAACACTAATTGTTAATTTTAGCGAATAAATAAATTTATTTTCATTTACATTTTGCAAAAAAGGGAAAAGGAACATCTGGTTGATCAATACAACAAGAACGACTTACGGAATTGCGGGGCCACATTTCGGCGTTCTCTTCAGAGCAAGGATTAAAATTATTTAGCGGTGTTAACCTGACAAGGCACTGACATGAACAACCTAATACAGTACAGCTCAGAAATAATATGCTAATATCCGACTTAAGTTACGAGTTTCTTCTTAATTTAATTTAAATAAACCATTTAGAAATAAACTGGTTTCTAATTTTAAAATAATAAAATAGATACCTACCTACCACAGTTCAATTTAATTGGATTTACAATCGTATAAGCAGTTTTAATTTTCAATTTATGTATAAACTAAAATGTGATACTGCAGCTGGTTGACAAATATAAAAGATCAACTAGTCTAATTCGCAAAATTACGTTATTTTCTTACAAAGAGTCAGATGTAAAAAAGAACGGTCAAAATCGAAAAGTTTTCCTATTTATAGATTATCTTTTTTGTATTGATCTATAACTACAGAATTAGGAATCTCTAGCGCTAGTACTGCAACCAAATAAGAGAAAAATATAGATGCAGGAAGATATAAACTCAATTTGAGATAACAAACTACCGCAAAAAGTTTTTAACAAAGTGATGTAAATAAACAGACCTGATCTAAATTATTTCAATAAGAATTTGTATTATTATTCAATTAAATTGAATCTCTTTTGTATGGATCTACAGCTACAGAACCAGGAATCTCTAACGGTAGTCTTGCAACCAATAGGAAAAATTATAGATGCTGAAAGATATGAACTCAGTTTGAGAAAAAAAACCACACAAAGCTTTTGACAAAGCGATGTAAATAACAGATCTGACTGAAGTATCATCTTTATGTATTTATTTATTTTGGTATACGAAAATAAACAACAAGAACAATATCTAACACAAGGTGGTTGTATTAGCATTGAAGGGAAAAAATCAACGAAAGGATACTTATAAAACTCATGATAGGTACTGACACTATATCTTAGTGGTCTTAGTATCATGTATAAAACTGGACTTTTGTATATTGCATGAGTAAATTAGCGAAACGACAACAATGATTGATCAGAGTTGCAATTCAACTCGGTTAAAATCTGACATCTCCGCATTTGTAGGAAAGCTTACATTACAGTGATTCCGATTATACTAATTATTTTTCACGTCTTTTGTCTAAAGCTCTTAATGAACTAACAAAATCTTAATCAGGAACAAACGTATAGAAAGTAAATTAACAGGAATGAACGACAAATACTTTGATAAGAATTAAGTGGATCGTTTCTGCAAAATATCCAAATATTTTCTGTCATCTATTATTATACGAGATTAACTTCCATTAAAAAGTAATTAAGTTTACTTAAACGGTTGATCTTTGAAGTCATTTTAGCGTACTATTTTCTCGTTACTTCGGTGAATGTTGCATAGTTGTGGTTAACCATGCGATAAATACGTGTGTGAATGTCAGCCATAAAATCGTATTTATGCCTTATTCCCAGCTGGATAATATTTCTGAGTGGGTGGTAGTACGAGCCCTTAAAAATACCGAAAAGAAACATAACCGCGTCGACAAAACGAGTTGTAATAAGATTTTAACTGCCGTCTACCGTCTGATATTCCTATACACTTTAACAGCAAACTGATTTACACAGTTTTTCTTCTATTTTAAATACGATCACTATTAAACAACCGAAAATTCATGTTTTCGAATAAAATTTTAAATATTACTCATAAACGTTTATAAAAATCAATAAAACTTGTGTTTTGCGTTAATGTTTTATAGAAATCTCTCACGTATATGCAGATAATGAACACTAAAGGATAAATTTATAGCATACTTACATCTTCTGTGCTACACACTGGTACTAAAATAAGACTAGAAACAAATTTTACAACAGAGTAAGACATTTAAGATTTAGTTACAAAATCTTAATTGTTCTTATTTTGTACATTAAATATTTTGTACATTCTCACATAAAATTTGACGAACTCTACTGTATTCATAAAGATCAAAAGAATTTTTAAATCACTTGCCCCATCAATTAATTCGTTCTTTAAGAGTTGATTTTGGAAAATTAAAAGTATAAGAATAAGAATAATTTTCACTACTCGTATAAGGTAAAGGCAATATGGTGTCCCAACTCTTCAAAATAGATAACAACCGAATTAGTATCAGACCCAGAAATGTATCTAAGGGAATTTTCGAGTGGACAAGTTTTTGCTGACGTTAGCATTTTATATTTTTTTGCATTACACAATACCAGATATAACTACTTAAAAATATACATATTTTAATAATAATTAACATAACTCGTAGACAGCCAAAACAGAAATTAAGACAGAGGTAAGTCAAACATCCATCAATCTTTGATTTCTATGACATTAACGTATACATATAAAGAAATGTTACACTAAATTTTTATTTTAGTAGCTACATTGCGAGCAAAATCTTTTCAACCAACGTAAAGCAATTTTTCATGCCAATGTGTTGTCAGCTTAACACCTCTAAATTAAATAATTGTACAAATTAAAATAGTGTAAAAATTAAAGTATAAATTAATAGTTGTACAAATTAAAATAAGTTAATGATAGTGTAAATTAAATAATTGTATAATTTTGTATATTAATAATGTGGTCTGAAGGACCAATCACCATAATATGGTGACGTAATTCTGAAAGTCGAAGTAAAATTGAGAAAAGTGGATATCGCACTTTGTACGAACAATTCACTTATTTTTAGAAGTATTCGAGCCTTAAGGGTAAACACAAGGACGAACTAAAATTCTTACAACCACAAAGGAAGTACTTCTCAGGTAGTGCACTTGTCATCTAAATCTACAGTCCTGCCTTGGATTACTGGCAAGAGTTTAAAAATGTTCACAGTAGGTTAAACAATATGTTGTCAAAATACTGTATAATCAGATTATCAGTATTAATCAGATTAATCTATAAATAAATTAATTATTAGATAATCAGATTAATCAGTATTCAAAAATTTATCTAAGTTTCTTTGAAATGCTTATGCCTCAGAAAGTATCTGAACTTTTTAAACCAATATGGAGACCCATAGAATCTAAACACTTCTAAACCACCTAAGATTCTTTGACGTAAAACAAACATAAGTTGAAATTTTTGTGATGTCTTGATTGCCAAAGCTCATTTCCACATACATTACTTTTAAGAGTATTTCTAATTAGGTAAGCTTTCACAGAAGTTCAAATTTATACATATTTAAGTTAACATCAAATTTAAAGATACAATACTATATTCTTTTAAATATTCAAATATTAAAATATACCGGGTGATTGTAAATTGCACGGTAATCTCTAGGAAGATGATTATACAGCTAAAAATAATAAAAAAGCTCATTTCATAGGTTCGGAAATGCTTCGTTAGCGAGTTATGCCTGGTGAAATATTTTGGTATGATTCCTGGTTGAAGAGTAAATAAATATCTGTTACAAATTTAAAAGAAGGTTTTGTTATTCCACCTCCTATTTTTCTTTTTCTTCTCTACCTCCAATTATTCCTACAGTCTTTCTTCATTCTAACATTGACGTACAACAGAAAATTTGTTACAAATGTTTTAGCTTTAAAAATTCTATCTTAAGAGCACACTCATAAGAAAAATGTTTTTTTGATAAACAGAGTTGCCGTAATGTTTATTGGAAAAGTTCATTAAATAAATTAGGTAAGAAATAAACTGAATTGAAGTGTCTTTGAATGACATAACCAAAAAATATAAATAATATAATTATTTATGAATGACTATCACTTACCCGCCTTGCAGAGACCGACCGCCAGAATTATGTTACCCAGGATGAGAACCCAACCAGAACATCTCTCTGGAAATTAGAGGGAACATTAATAATTAAACATTAAGTAATAACTTAACCAAATGTTATATTTTGAATAAAATAGTTATCCTAAATAAACTAATTCAAGCTTCTTACATTTACTAAACTACATAGCATGAGAAGTATACGACTAAAGGTTTTATGAAATTAACGATTTAACTTTATGATTTTAGTGAAGACAGTGATACTGTCCTTCATTCTATTACATTACAAGATAATAAAATTACACTATTTTATTATTCCAATTTCTTCGGCATTCGTCATTGTGATGTGATATAAAACATTAATTGTTCGCTGTTCGCATCGATCTAAGCGAGTTAAGTATCTTGAGAATGTTTATAATTTTGTCACGGATTAGCTCCGCATGCTATTGGCCACAATTAGTGGCTAAGTTCTTTTGCACTGGGAAAACATGTGGTTCAATTGCCGTATAACATTCATCCAAAGCAATTGTAGACTAAACAAAATCTAGGTGATTATAAACATGCGATACGGTAAATAGTTTAAGCATACGTTGTACGTCCATAAAGTACCACCCACACAAATGCACCGTCATTTAAGAAAACCCTGAAATAAATAAATTAAAATCAAATTGTTCAAAACTGAAGTTAATTTATTACTCACTATGAATAAACTTAGATGGACATTACACCTTATATAAGAGTATACTAATGCTTAAGTGTCACATGAATGTTATTGGGCAGATTAGACACCATTATCTAATTTTCGATTCTAACTTCTTAAAAAATGTACATCGTATTAATAGATATATAAACTTTATTTTTTAAATACTTTTACAAGTTGCGGTGTAATTTATACCCGGAAACTAATTATACAGGAACACAAATACGCTGGAAACTTCCCGAACCGATTCCACAACTACAGTACAAGAAACACGCATTTGAATATTTGCACGAGTTACGATACGCTATTCCTAAGGCTGTTTCATCAAACTGTACAACCTGCGTTCCCGAAATTATAAAAGTATACGGAAATTCATAAAGTTTAAGTAAAATTCCAAAAATAGCTCCATCATCGGTTGACAGTACACAAAGTAAATGATTACAACCGTAAATCTGTGGCTCACATACCGATATTTTGATTTTGTATGATCTGGTGTTTGAAAAAGAGACTTAATTGTTCTTTTTAGAACACAGGAATTGTAGTTAGATCGGCTAATTTCTCACATTGTGCATTAATTTAAAATTATAGATAAATGTACCTATAAGTAAATGCAATATAGTGTAACGATATTCATATATGAATAATGTTTGGAAAATAAAAATATACTAATAATAAACCTTTATTACTACTGTATTTCTAGAAAATTACATCGAAAATCTTTGTCGAATGAAACAGAAGAGTATTAATCAGGAAATAAAGTAAGCAACACCATCATTATCACATAACTGTATATGCCAACAGCAATAACACAACAGTGTAGACAAACTCCACCACTGTTAGAACAACTGGCTTCTACCCCAAGGGTTCCAGGCTCGAAACCCGGTCAGGTTTCGTTATTCCATCGCCCATTATCACATATCATTTATTTTCTACATTAGCATTTACGTGTAAAAAACCTCGGACGTATGAAAATAAATTATAAAAAAAATAAACAGTAGGCCTACCTATAGGGTGATTCAAAAAGAGCGCCGGTTTTGATATATCAAATTAAGAGATTTATTTTATTGAAAAACTGAAAATAAATACATCAACAAGTTCATCTTACCTTCCGATTTCATGTATGAAAAATGATGTCATGCATGTGTCCTCCTCTACTGCGCTGGCACGCATCAACTCTGTCCATGAAATTGGATATTACTGCACGACAAGTTTCGACTTCCATTTGCCCGATAACCTGTCGAATTTCCTCCTTCAAGTCATTGATGTTTCGGGATTTATTGGCATACACCAATGACTTCAGATGACCCCAAAGATGAAAGTCACAAGGCGTCAAGTCACATGACCTTGGTGGCCATTAATGGTCGGAATTACGAGAAATGATGCGATCCTGGAACCGTTCACGGAGCAACAACATTGTTTCTCGTGCAGCGTGACGCGAGGGTTTTCTAAACCCCACATACGGCAGTTCTGTTTATTAACAAAACCGTTTAAGTGGAAGTGCGCCTCATCACTGAAAATGATTTTGTTTGCGAAGGTGTCATCATCCTGCCGTTTTCTCAATGCCCAGTCAACAAACTGTCGTCTCTTCTGGTGGTCTGCCACTTTCAAATGTTGCGTCAACTGAATTTTATACGGGTGATATTGGAGATCGTACCGAAGAATTCTCCGTACAAAAGAACATTGTAAACCCAATTGTTGAGAACGGCGACGTATTGATTTTGCTGGGCTAACAGCCACACTCTCACGAACCAACGCAACGTTCTGCTCAGTTCGGCCAGAACGACGACGTCCAGAACTTTTAAGGTCGACTGTTGAACCCGTCTCAAAAAACTTTTTCATGAGCCTGCGAACTGTTGATTCATTCGGTGCTTAATTACGTCCTAGAGTACCGCGAAGTCGCCTGACAGTAGCCGCATAACTCTCTCCACTCTGGTAAAATGTTTTGACGATTAACACTCGTTGTGCAATAGTAAACTTCTCCATGGTTAGACACAGACTGCGAGAGTACTACACTGCGAACAAGAGAAACTACAACTGAATCGTCAATCGGAATGTTCTCCGAAATAGAAATGAGGTCTAACAATGTTGCCAACCGATAAACAAAAATTTACCAGCCGTTTAAAAACCGGCGCTCTTTTTTAATCATCCGTTATTTAAAAGTAAAATTTTTCAATGAGGAATTAGGTGGAATAAAGGCAATATTGCAAAACGTATTTTCCAGGAAACATAATTTAAAAGTTTACGTTATATATCATTAATCAAATGCATTTCTTATTATGTCACTTTAAAACAGTTATTTAGAGTTGATAGAGTGGAATACTTAAAATAGATTACATTTTTTCATTACTATAATATTTTATGAGCACTCCAAGGAATATTTAGGAATATTTTTGGAGCACTCTATGGGATAAGAGTCATATTAAAATTTATAACAAAGAAGTGTATCACCTGAATGGAAAAAATAAAGCATTTCTTTTTATTCCTCCAAAAAGCGCGCTAAAATCTAATACAGTATTACAGGCCGGATTATCCGAGGTAATGTGAACTGCGGATACTTCGGATAATTGAAAACTCATATAACGCAGACTCTGCAAAAAAATCGCGAGGGAAACGAATGGTAAACTGGTGAAATGATGAAAACGTGGTCAATGATGTGAAAAAGGGATCTACTGTATTATCAAATGAAAAATGACGTACAAATAAAAATATAAATTATAAACAAAGACATACAGTACATGTTCCAGTAAAAAAAAATATTTCCTGAACAAGTTCATAGGTGTTGTGTTTTTTGTTTAACAGAACTCACTCGCTTCGTTGCCGCTATACAAGACCGTATGTATTAAACACTTGGCAGTAGCATACACATCGCCATAACACCACAGCAAGTTTGAGTTTTATTGAATAATATGGCAGTTAGTGCGCATACTGTATTTCGTCTTATTCCAAACGTAAAAAGCATTACAAAATTGTATTGATGATTAGCAAAGAATTGAAATTACTGTACGGTACAGTATTTAATAATGATTAAAAACTGTGCGTTTTCTTTACCAAAACCCTTTTTGAAAAACCCGTATGTGACTACGAGTAATATCAGTACAGTACAGTATTGTACTACGCAGTCCCCACGATGACGACAATAAAATCTTCAATCAGTTACAGTTTCACTACCCAGTACAGTATTATGATCGATTTGTCGCTATATGCGAATTTCGCTCTTCTCGGTACTTTGAGGGACAATCTCGGTTAACCGGGGCTCTACTGTATTAAGAAACAGTTTTACAGGAACAGGGAAATTCAACCATATTTCACCTACCTCCTTAAATATAATCACAATTTTGAAATTTTGAGACGTGTTCGAAAAATAGTATAGTTAAGTTTGACAATGAAAAAAAAGAAAGGGTGGATATCCCTAAGTGTACCGTTTCTGACATCCTCAATAGTCATTAACCGCGGAATACTGTTATTAAACACAGCAAGAACTAATGTTCAAGACAAAAAGTTATAAACATTGAATACTATATTTTGTGGAACTATTATATAGATTAATATATAATCGTAGTCATTAAAAATTAAAAGGTAAGTAAGAAAGAAGGAAAATTAATGAAAGCTCTATTATCCGGTAGTTGAACTTAAAACCGGTTCAATTCATTTTAGGTTACGTTTAACCAGTTAATTTGATGATTTAATGACGATCTATTTTATAACATTAAAACTAAATTACTAAATTATAATATAAATCTAACTTTATTATATTAGTATACACTTTAATCTTGCTAATATATTAACTTGGCCCACCTGGTAGAATAGTGGATGAATAAATCAACCATTCTACCTTCCTATTTTTTTCTTAATAAAGTAATTAATATCACTCATAAGTAAAATATATGATGTAGTTCCAGGTATTAAATTTTACAGCAAAACAATAAATTTGTGCAGCTTTAGGATTTTACACACATAAAAATTAACTTCAGGTTATTTAATAATCCACATCAAAATTTGAATGTATAAGAAATTTTGAACGCGGAACTTCATAACAACGGAAGTAGGGTTTACATTATTATATTCGTGATCAAAATTCATTAAGGCAACTTAAAAAATTAATTCGGAAGCTGAATTTAATATTCTTAAAACAGTACAATAATTTATTTATTCATTGTACTCAATAGAAAAAAAAAACAGTGCCACGTCAAGGGACGCCTTCGCAGTACTTTCTATTTTCTAATCTAATGGATTATAACTTAGCAAAACATTTCCACACGTGTTATAATATAGCCCTACTATTTTTGTTTTAGTTATTAAGTAATATTTTTTAAACAGGTTTTTTTACTCCACTGATGTTATTTACAACAATATTGTGACGTAAAGGGTTGAAGAATGGTAGCCGGCTATTTCGTTTGATTATTGTGTTATTATATTTGGAGAAAATTAGTTTTTGTATGGATTGCTTTACATAAAAATGCCTTTCATTTTTAATTGCTGCTTTTCTAGAAACAGGTAGATTAACGTAAAATTCGATTATTGCAGATTCTTTCATTGTTTTTCTAGAAATTTTAAGTTAAGGTATACCGTATTATACAAAACTATCTACTAAATTTATTGTAATAATAGCATTTCGATTTTTTATTGGGCAGACTAAGATTACACTAAGAGTATTATATTCGATTTTAACTTCTTAAAAAAATGTACATCGTATTGATTGATACACATTTATCATAAGCCTTATTTTTTAAATATTTCTTCAAGTTGTTATTTTTAAAGTATCTATTTGAGGATTAATTATATATTTACTTGTGATTTTAATAGCCGGCTCCTTTGTCAAGCAATAGGCTACAGAGTAGCGTCCGAGGTTCATAAGTTTATAAGGTTGTTACATACAAACAACTAGAACCTGAAAAAACGTTACAAGATAACAATAGTATTGAATGATGATCCCTTGCTCTTGTGCTTAGGTAATGATATGAAGTGATATAATAATGAAATAGTGGCAGACCTAAACGGAAATCAAAGCCGGGACCTCTAGTATAGAAGCTAGTTGCGCTGAGCACAGCCTCAAAGGGACGGGTAAATTGAATTTTAACCCGCGAATTAGTGAGTTTAATCAATTACTTAATTAATTTAAAAACATGATAATTTATGAATGGGGTTTTCCTTTTATATGTATCACGTACATCCAATAATCTTCAGATTTTGATGTAAATCAGAAAAATGACTGAAACTTTAAAGATAAAAAATTAGTAAAAATCAGTGGTGTTCTGTAAAACCTATTACTGAAAACAAAATGAAAAATAGTAACAACATTAACCTGTCACTTGTTAAGACTAGTTTTCTTTATAAAACTTTTACAAAAATCTCTGATTCTATACCTTTGCACGTGATGTTAACAAATTCAAAAGTGTTAGACATTATGTTAAAGAACAAAACCAGAAGATTGGAAAGAAGTCTCCACGTTTCTTCGTGATACGGCACAAACAATAAAATTATAAAGTGGCCCTTCAAATTTAAGGTTTAAAATCCACAAAGAAAATTAAAAAGATGCTGAAATAGGGATCTAGTATAAAACAGCGACGAGGGTTTGCCACTGGGTGATTTCCTCAATCAATACGAAAACAGAACATTACCACATGTTCATCATAAATACTGATGGTTGTATAAAAATATGCAGTTGTAGTTACTAATAAAAGTTAAAAAATTTAAGGATTACAATGCAGTTGAATTGTTTAATGTGTTTTGTGTCGATACACTGATATTACTTTTAGCATTATCGATGTGCAGTTACGTGGGAAAAGTGAATTATTGCTCCGGCTCATACCTATTAATAAAGTTACTTTTTTACTTTCTCTTGCCTGTATGAATACATACGAAAGAAAGTAGCCTACTGTTTTCATGTCAATTTTTCGAAAAAGAGTTTTTATCGGATATACACGTTTTCAGACCCCCTGAACCCAAAAAACATATTAAGCGATTGGTCTGTGTGTGTGTTTGTGTATGAACAGAATAGCTCAAGAACGGAAGATCGTACAAAGTTGAAACTTGTAACTTAAGTTAGATACCACTACCGGACCCGACACGAACATTTTCATCAACATCGGCCAACCGGAAGTAGTAGTTTATTCGTGTCATTTTTCAGTTTTTTGCGATTTTCTCAAAAATAACTCCTACGATTTTTTTTTTTAAATCGCCTCATTGACTACATTTTTTATGTTCAACAAAATAGAGTAGGCGCCATGTCTGCTGAAATTCTTGGGAAAGCTGTTCCCTCGTAGAATTTTTTTTTAAGATTGTAACCTTACTACGTATGCAATTTAGGGTAAAAGTGTATAAAATAAAAGGTATAGACAATTTAAAAACCTACAACTTTTATTTCGAAAATTATTTTCGAAATAATTTTTAGTTTGGTTTTGCATCATTCACTCATGATTAAAATTAAATTAGTTTATTAAACATTATTTTTCCTTTGTTTGCACCACTACATATATGATATATAAAGAACAGCCAAAACAAAATTAATTAAATATAATACTCTGAGGTGAGTGTTATAGCTATTTAATTAATTTTGTTTTGGCTGTTTACTATATATCATTATATAAAATTATTTTTTTGAGGTTAGTTTTGGTTTTTTGTAGAAAGTCGTTTGAATGTTTCACACCAGATTTTTTGGTATATTTAACTTCTTTGGCGAATACTGGAACTTTGAAATCCCTTTTATTTTCATAAAAGAACTTCCGAATTTTTTTAAGGTAACAGATAACGCAAAAGTAAAAGTTTATTTCTATACTTATTACCATAATGGATTATAAAGAATAAATCATTTTTATGCAGCCGTATATCATCATAATAATTACTTATTACTTTTAATACGACTGACATTACTATAAGTCAGTTATGATATATATGACATATAATCAGCACTTAGCTCATTTGCACCTCAATGCAGTAATCTATATATTAGAATGCCATAACAATACTCAGAAAGGCAGAGGTTAAAGTATTATTACTTTTCTTTTTCCTATTTTATAAAAACTAATAACGTACGCGTATTTCTACATGCTTAAGACGATAATGTATGACTTCATATTACTTATGCTAAACGATAATAAAAGTAATAGGAAATAAAAATGAATTTACGTAATATCATTAATAAATGGTTTTAATATAAAACTCAATTGTGTAATTGTCCCATATACTTAATATATAACCTTGATATATAGGTTCTTAAGTAAGTTATTACTTCTTAATTGTATCCCGATTATAATATAAATTATTTCATTTCAATAAAAGTTCTATTAACATAACTTTCCTTTATGGACTTCACATAATATTGTTCTTTATAGCTTAACAAGTTAACTTGCACCACATTATTACAATATATAAAGTAATTACATTAAAGCAACAAACTTTTAAGTTCTTTTAATTAACTAAAGTTAAAAAAACATGTTGGTTTCAGAACCTGAGTATGCAAAAACATCCAACAAATAGTTGAGAATAATTGCAAACAGTAAAATGAGATAGCCATGCTTATCAATAACATAGGAAACGGAAAAACACCATAAGAAGAACAAGAAAAAGATAAAACCAATAAACTCAATTAAATATTAAGATACAAAATTAAACCTAGGGCTTTTTTACAAGCAGTGGTTTAACGGTTAGATTACGCAAATGTCTAGGTTTCGATTCCGTGGACGGAATTCTTTTCCTTTAGGACTGTCAAATGATAAACCGTTAAAATTACTGTACCGTAACACATGAATTTTTTAACGACCAAAATTTTCATAAAACTTTAAACTAATCACAATTTTAATCTTACCAAGTAATTACGAAACAATCGTTCACTAAATAATACTTAAACGATATATGAAGCAATGCTTTATCAGCATGCCGGGCCCTCTGAAAAGCACTAATTTTCCACTCTGCAAATGACACCTTCACTTCATTCACCACTAAGTCTGGCTGCATAATGAAATTCATAACTTTCAGAGGAGATAACTCTGATTATTGTCTTTTGCAGCTCTACCTCTTCTATTCTTATATGAATCAGTCATTTAATTTGCTGACCATGTGGTAAGAAGCATAACTATTTATTTTAGCTTTGCAACGAACTGATTGAGTGTAAATAATCTGACACTCCCCACCTGTCTGTTATGGGCATAAATGCACAAGTACAAACATTATTAAATTTTTATAAGCTTAATCGATGTTAAAACATAATGCTTTAAAAAAAATTCAGAATTGAACAGTTGCATGAAAAATAACTAATAACAAAATATCACCTTTAAACGAATGGTTATTAAAAAATTGTAGTGAAAAAACCATCTTAGGTAACAATCAAACTACAAATAAAACTATTTTATGTAAAAACAGATCATAAATATAGGTATCAAGACGAACAACTAATGTCCCATAGCCGAGCGAGTGAGAGGGAGATATGCGGCATAACTACGCATGCGCCCAAAGGTCTTTAGCGTTATAATGCAAATCTGAAAACATACTACAGTCGTTATCTTGCTAGTTATAACAACGCTTGCTCACAACAATGAGTAAAATTAAAGACAATGTTATTGGAACGGCGCGTATGGCTTGTGCGAGTGAGAGCGTTATGCATTCTCTCACTCCCACGGCTAGGGGACATTAGTTCATCTGAATATTTTATTATACTCTATAATTTCTTTATTACTCTATAACAGGAAGGTGGAGGTTTTATTTGCACTCGATCTGCTAGTTTCAGGGCTACAAAAAAAATCTGTTTCTTATCACGTGGTCAGCCAATTACATGACTGAAGCATTTAAAAGTAGAAGTAGAGGTGAAAAGACACTAATCAGCGTTATCTCATCAGAAAGTAATAAATTTCATTACACAGCCAGGCCTGCTGTGAAATGTCATTTGCAGGGTAGAAGGTTGATGCTTTTCAGAGGTATGCTGATAAGCATACTTTTCGACTAAGTGAGTAAGGCATGGTAAATCACCTCACTCCTCGTTTTACTTAGTAAACCCTCAAGAGGTTCAAACCAGCCTTTTGGCTGATGACGTAAACAACAACAACAATACTCTATAAAAGTCTGGTGTGAAACACACACACAACTTTCTCTTGCCAATGCAAATAATTAACAATAAAACGTAACATTAGTTATAAAACATTAAAAACAAACAAAAAACTAACCTCAATAAACATGACCTCAGTTTGGCTTAAAAGTAGGGTAGACCGGGGCAGGTTTGGTACAGGGGCAAGTTTACACAGTGCTCATAGTTCAAAAACCATTCGTCCGAACGCTACGTTCGTCACGTCAGACGAGTCACTAAGACCGTAATAAGCATCGACGCCAGTTTGCAGTCATTATAATGAGTAGGAATGAAGAGAGAGCAGTTTTAGTGATTTTTGTCCAGGTGACTAGATTTTTACACCATTATATTAGCTTTACTAGTAACTGTACCATTTAATTTTTTGATGTTATTATAGTTCATCCTGGTAGACTGTTCTTTTAAGATTATTTTAAGATATTCAGTTTAATATATAACTCACAAATAAAGCGTACACGTTAAGTTTTGTCGAAAACATGCGGAAGGGGCAAGTTTACACAAGGCACATGGGGCAAGTTTACACATTCTTCAAGCCGTGTAAACGTGCCCCGTACGTTTTTATACCATTTGTTAACGGTTTCTAATGGCTATATATATTTTGTTTTCTTCACGTAAACAATGGTTCGATCTTACAAAAGGAAGACAAATAGATCCACTATGGTGGATGCCAATCCCAATCAATGTAAAGGAGATGCCAATCCTTCGGGATGGATGGTTGAGAAAAACTTTCTGAAATACGTCAAACACTTTGTTCATCATACTCGATGTTCTCCCGAAAAACCTTGCCTATTGCTCCTCGATAACCATGATTCGCACCTCTCAGTTCAAGTTCTGGACTTCTGCAAAAGTAATGGCATCCACTTCTATACTTTCCTCCCCACAGGCTTCAGAGTTTCAGGGATATTCTCTCTTAACACTTACATATTTCAAGACGAAGACTTCATGCCATCCTATGTAACTGATAGGCCGACTCCTCTAACTTCAAACTCAACCTCTGAGCTTTCTGTTGCCATTCCTGATCATTCACTTACACTGCTTCCTTCCGAACCAGCACCATCCACATCTGCAATATTTCCATCGCCTTCTGAGCAAGCTGTCCAATTCACTTCTACGCGTGTATCATATGTGTCTCCCTCTAGGCTGTCCGTCGCTGGCACTTCCGGTACTAGGTCTTTCTTAACACCTGAAGATGTGCGGCCTTTTGAAAAATTAGGTCCAAGAAAAATAACTAATAAAGGCCGGAAGAAGCGGCAAACTGCTATTCTAAATGATACGCTGGTTAAAAATGCGTTGAGAGTAGAACAGAATAATGCAAAAAAGAGAAAGATAGATATGAGGAAAATAAAAAAAATAAAGGATTACAAAGAAATTTTTTTGCTCTGCAAAGAAAGCATCGAAAAAAAGAAAAAAAATTGAAAACAAAAAGACGGTCAGTGCAAATCTGATAGTAGCGAAAATGACGATGAAAACTGTGCGTGTATTTACTGCTTAAAACAATTCAAACTGTGGAACCTGGTGCACAGTGGATACAATGCACTGAGTGTAAAAAATGGGCACATAGTCATTGTAGGTCAAGTAGGTCCAAGAAAAATAACTAATAAAGGCCGGAAGAAGCGGCAAACTGCTATTCTAAATGATACGCTGGTTAAAAACGCGTAGGCGTCTTGAAAAATATTCCTTTTATTTCGTATGTATCAATATTGTAAAAGCGATTTTAAAAATGATACAAATTGATCAGGAGATCAATTTCTATTTTAAATTAATACAAAAATGTGTTTAGTAAAAATGAATAAATAATTTAATAAAACATTTATATTAAATTTCTTTTTACCTACATGTATACATGTAACTTACCTACATGTATACATTAATGTAAATGTATATTTATGTAATGTGTACACAGAACTTAATAAAATATTTTATAGCAATAAAACTGACTAATATAGTTTTTTAACCCTCAAATTTCTTATTTTAAAAAGTTTGCAAACTTACCCCAGGCACTGTGTAAACATGCCCCGTAAGTGGGGCAAGTTTACACAGGTGACTTACCTTCAAAAAACATTGAAATACATAAAAAATATCATAGTAACAGGCTTTTTATATATGTCTAAGTGAAGCTTAAATATTAAGTAATGATTGGGTATGAAAAGCATGTAAATAACTGCAATACAAAAAATTAGAAAAATCAAAATCTAAAATCTGTGTAAACCTGCCCCGGTCTACCCTACGGAAAATCACTCGTTCACGCTAAGCTAGGCTCTGTAGAAAAATTCTCTAAATAAAAGTTGTAGATCTCTTCATTTCCTATAAATTAATTTCTATACACTTTTGTCCTAAAATGCATACTAAGGACGAAATCTTAAAAAAATTGATTTTTCACACGTTTTTGTGAGAAAAAAACAGAAAATTGCTAATTACCGCTAAACTGTACGTTATAGGCTACAAAAAAATATTTGAAATAAAAGTTGTAGGATTTTAAATTTTCTACATGTTTTTATTAAATTTTTGCGCTAAAATGCATATTAACGCCGCAATCTTAAAAAAACAATTTTTTTACGTGAAAACAGCCTC
Source organism: Catonia carolina (assembly GCA_035578175.1). Lineage (NCBI taxonomy): Eukaryota > Metazoa > Arthropoda > Insecta > Hemiptera > Achilidae > Catonia > Catonia carolina. The sequence continues at coordinate 334,689,293 of JAQMRL010000001.1, forward strand.
ACCGAGAATTTCAGGAAACATGGCGCCTACCTTGTAGAGCATAAAAAATTCTTGTAGAGCATAAAAAATTCAGTAAAACAAGCGATTTTAAAAAAAATCGTAGGACCAGTTTTTTAAAAAATCGAAAACTTAAACGAACAAATTACTAGTTCCGGTTCACCAATTTCGATGAAAATGTTCGTGTCGGGTCCGGTAGTGGTGTGTAACTTAAGTTTCAAGTTCGTACGATGTTCTGTTCTGGAGATATTTTGTACGCACGCACGCATGCACGCACACACATACACACACAGACCAATCGCTAAAACATGTTTTTTGCGTTCAGGGGGTCTGAAAACGTGTAGATCCGGTGAAAACTCGATTTCGAAAAATCGACATGAAAACAATACTCTCCTTCCTACGTATTCATATAGGCAAGAGAAAGTAAAAAGCCTATTTGTTAAAAACTAACGATTTTGTTTTATAAATAACTTCTGTTTATTTGGATTTTGAAAAGAGAAATTAAGAGTAAAAAGAATGGTAAATAAATTAATATACTTGCTGCAGCTTCACGTCCAGTATTTAGTGTAAAACTGACAAGATAAACTAATTGTATAGTACAAAACTGAGCTAGCGTGCAATGATTTCACCTTAGATGCACTCAACCGATGTTAACCCTGTCATTACCTGTGCATTGATAAATCTGATATTAATTAAATTTAAATTCCGTATAATAAATTGCAAGCATATCAAATATTTATGATTTATTATTTGCAATCTATTTTTTTGTGACTAAGATAAAACAAGTTTACACTATAATTACTAACAGATAATTTTTATTAATTATTAATTCAACTACATTTCAACAATAAAATTAATGATATATTCAAGATTGTTGATTGTAAGCAATCATATATTGTATAAACAAAAAAAAAATATATTGAAAGGTTATTCCTATACTAAACATTATTTGTTTAGCGAAACATTGCAATCGGCGCCACAATTCAGCGTTAAGGAAGAGCCTACCATCAAAAAAATATTTTTGTACTGTAAAAAAGTGTTCAGGAACATTAATCAGTGTTTAAATACACTAAAACGTTTGAGTTCCTGAAATACAACTATACTTATTATAAAATCCAGATTAAAAATTATTTAAAACGGCGTCATCTCCAAAAATATTTTCCGACACATTGCAGTCGGCGCCACAATTTAGTGTTAAGGAGGAGCCTACCATCAAAAAAATATTTTTGTACTGTAAAAAAGTGTTCAGGAACACTGATTTAATCAGTGTTTGAATACACTTTAACGTTTGAGTTCCTGAAATACAGCTATACTTATTATTAAATCCAGATTAAAAATTATTTGAAACGCCGTCATCTCCAAAAATGAAGTTGGAGTTTAAAAATCGGTCACAAATTAAAAATCGTAACTTGGATGCAATTCGGCCAAATGACATTTAATTGGTGTCAAAAAATTTAATTGAAGGAATAATCTCTTTCTAGAGCACCATGTACAGTTACACTATTCCTTCCCTAAGGATTATTTTTTTTTAATTTTCCAAACAGTAGCAAAGATCATCATCACCAAAGATACACACCTTTTGCGTACAAGGAGCCCTTCAAAATAAAATTAAATAAATAGAGTAAATTAAAAATTCAATTGCGGAAATCAGTTAAGGGAAGACTATGTTGGTTTTGACTGAAAATTTCGATTTTCGGTTAATTATGTTTTTCAATAGTTTTAGACCTAGATTTTCTAGAAAACCATAATATTACATCAAAAAATTATTAACATGAAAAAAATTACGTTTTTATCAGGTTTACCTAGAAAAATTATTATGTTACCAAGAATGAATATTCTTCATAATTTTATACTGCTCGTTTTAGTGCTAAGGGAATTCTAGTTTTTGTTTTTTAGTAACTTCATCAATGTTTTTAATATTTTCAGCTGTTGGTTCATCTTTCTAATTAACTGTTGATGAGAAAATTAGCTGTTTGTGAACATTTTGTTTTTGATTTGTGCTTTTTCGTTTCCCTTTTCCCGTAAATTTAGATTTTTAACACTTCATTAGATCTACATTTTTCTCAAAACTACTACACCTACCAGGCTAAAATTTTTACCAGTTATTTATCTTGTACATAAACATACACCGAAATTTTTATGATTTCTACCAGTTCTCCAAAAGTTAGTAATATGTAAAACTCGCAGAAAAATTTGTATAAAACTTTATTTGGTTTTTTTTTTTAATTTTGTGATCCAGCAGACTAAACTTAAACAATTTCAGTAGTAGAGAAACCCGACAACTAAAAGTGTGTAAAGTTTCATTTCTATATTTTACTAATCCTATAAAAAAACGTACCTAAAAGTAGCAAATTTAACATTGGGGGAGGATGCAAAGTTGGGGGAGGATTGGGGGGGGGTCTTCCCTTAAGTTGGCCAAAAGTTGTGGTTTTTGAAAAAATGAATAATATATTTCAATACTGAACGAAATATAGAAGTTTCAAATTCGAAACCCACAAATGAAATAGATGGTTTTGACTTGCCATTTCTTTCGTGTTTATTTACATTTTTAAGGTAATTTATTTGAGATTGCATCACCAATAAAGTGATTAGCGACCACAGACACGTTTCACAACAATTATAGCCTCGAGTTTTCATTTAAAAATAAAATCTTTATAAAGATTATTTTTATATAGATGACTAAAGAGTGAAGATCTTCTGTTGGTTTTAAAAGATATTTTATGTTCCACACGATATTATAAGTACTCTAATGGTGGTGGATTCACCAGCAGTGGTTATTCACGTGAAGTAGGTGAACAGCCTCTTCACATATCTTCTGGAAGGTATCGAGATTTATTTCTCTCACAAATAAGTTTAAATTCTGTATAGATAATTTTTTTGTTTTACAATAAATGAAGAAATATCGTGTAAAAGAGTACGGCCTACATAAAATAATTTTTTTAATTTCTGTTATAATAATTTTTTGTTCTACAATAAATGAAAAAAATACTGTGTAACAAAGTAGGGCCTACAAAAAATTATTATATCTGCTTAGAGCGGTTTCTAAAATTTTAAATGTGCCATTGGCCTAAATATACGTAATAAATGACCAAGTGAAGAGTTAGAGGGGGCGTGCCGCCGCTTCTCTTCCTGTGAGAGCGGGTTGTCATTTCAACGGAGAGTCAACGGCAAATAAGCTCGCCCATAATTATCTCCCCACCCGTCCCTGAAGAGTGAAGAGATTGGGCGGGTATATGGAGATCAGCGGGATCGCCCTCTCCCACAGTGAATCAATCTAGTCCCGATCTCAGTAGGTAAGGTAGGCACACTAATTTTCTGAGCTGGTGATGAAAGAAATGAATGAAAGTTATAGAGTGAGAGTTTGTAAGTGACAGCGAGAGGCTGTATTGGGGCTGTACGAGGACGCCTCAATTGAGTCCAACACTACTTCCCCCATCGTGAGGGAGTGAACATGAGTTTTTCTCGCCGTCTCGGATAAAAAAAAAATAAATAAAAAAAATAAAATTTGTCCGATGTGGATGTACGGAGGTTTTAACCAATGTTTCGCCAAAAAAATCAAACGTAAACAGGATAAAAACTTTTTAAAACAAAATTTTACGTTTAACCACATTATAGTTTCTACTACATAACAAAAAACTCTTATTACACATCGAGACTTCACCGTAGACACAGAATACACGACAAATTGACAATTGATACATATTTCCACCCAAAATTAATAAATCACTCGGTTCCAGTGATGGAAATATTATCACACTCACACCTGCCAAAAATCCACAAAGGAGATTGAAATGTGGATTTTGTATTTAACAGCGACAAGAATTTGCCACTGGGTGATTTCCTCAATCAAGACGAAAACAGGATATTAAACACGTACATCAAAAATACTGCTGGTTGTATAAATATACAGTTCTAGTTGTTACTAAATAAAGACAAAACAAGAAATGTAGTATCGTTGCAAAAATAACAGGTCGGTGTATCAGTCTTTTGAAGTAAGTATTCGTGTGTAGTCTAGAATCCCCGATTCGTAGACGTGTTATAAAAGCATTATCTTGTCCATTTCTTTGTTATATTAATACATAATATTGGTATTAATGTTTTATTAATTTATTGACATGAAAATTTAATGCTATTAATAAAATATTTACATATTGTTTTATTCTGAATAATTTTCTCTACAAAAATAGGGAATTCATTTCGTAGGTATTTCATTTTCAGAACTTAAATAATTAATTTGTGAAGTTTAAAATAATATATTTTTTAAATTTGTTTTTCTTGCAAGTAGTACTAGACTGTGCAAAGACCTAGAATGTACTAGAAATGTACTACCTTTTCGCCTTTATTGTTGAAATATCCGATTCACCTTCCTACTGATACAATGCTTCTAATGCTTTACTCCCTCATAGATTTCTGAAATCCTTTGTTAAATAGCTGATTCAAAGAGAATTACTTTCGTTCATATAAATAGCAAAATGGTCTGACTTTACTCCTACATAATTACATAGTGACATGATCATCCATGGAATAAAATTTGAAAGGAAAACACAATCAAGTTTTATGGACAAAAAATTTTACCTTTTATGTTCTGTTTAAAAGGTATAATCGTTTCCATTGTATCCTATCAAATGAAGGCTTATTACTATTAATATGGTAATCCAATAATAGAAAAACATATTTTCTCTGGCCTAATTTCTAAAATTACGCTTTACCAACCGGAATAACAATAAAACTCATGTATACGAACCAATAAAAATAGCACTTAACAAGAGACAGTAATAGAAAACTTTCTTTAACAGAACACGATTAGGAAGAACATATAGTCTAACTAACCTACTAACTTAATTTAATTAATACAAGATCATATTTTATAAGCACTCCTAATTCTTAGACACAGGCTTACTATAAAAATATGGAATAACGACAAGAGTAAAGAATTAACAACAAAAGGAAAAAGAATTTTTTTCTTCAAGTTTATTCTAAACTGGTATCAATATTTTGGTCACTGGCTATAACTTTGAGTTAAGTAACGGTGGGTTTGTATGTGCAATAATTTTCCAGACCCTAGCCGGAAATCAAACCCGGGAACTTCGTTCTTCAACGTAACAAGAAGTTTTGTTTTTTTGGTAAAATAAAAATATAAAAGTCAATTTCATTCAATGAAAAACAAATACAATTTATATTTTTGGAGGTTTATACTGAACAACACTTTTGTGTTTTCCAGACTGAACTCATAATACAATTACATAATACAATACGTAAAAACAATTGTTAATTGATAATGGACCAGAATCTAAATTGATATTAAAAAATTTCAATAATTAAAGGCTTATTAACAAATGCGCAAGGAGATAAACAATTTTTGAATGGTTCGTTCTGGAATAATTATAATGGAACCCCAATATAATACACGCTTGTTACTGAGGAAGATTATCTGCGTGAATTCTTTGCAAAAAAATATGAAAGTCAATTTCATTCAATGAAAACAAATACAATTTATATTTTTGGAGATTTATGCTGAACACTTATGTGTTTTCCAGACTGAACTCGTAATACAATTACATAATACAATACGAAATAACAATTGTTAATTGATAATGGATCAGAATACAAATTAGTATTAAAAATTTTCAATAAATTAAAGGCTTATTAACAAGGCTTATACACAACTAGATAAAAATTTTTTGAATGGTTCGTTCTGGATTAATTATAACGGAACCCCAATATATACACGGTTGTTACTGAGGAAGATTATCTGCGTGAATTCTTTGCATCATATGAGTACATTCGGCATGATTGTAACTCCACTCAAAGAAAGATTTATCGGCTCGTAAGCTACTAAGGTTATTATTTCCAAGCAAATAAAGGATACTCTGTTCTGGCTTCAGGTGCAAGTAATAAAATACATTTCAAAGAAGAAGGTCTACTACTGGAACTACACGGACTCGAAAAAAGAAAGAAATAACAAATTCGGTACGGGGTAATAGTCGTATAAAAAACCAATAAATCATTCTTGTAGGTTCAAAAAGGGCGAAGGCTATATAATTCGGTATGTATAGCAAAACATTCTTTTAAAATAAGACGATTTAAGAAAAAGAACCGTCGTCATACAGAAACAATGCTGTGAAATTCCTCTCCTAAGGCTCTATAAAAATCCTGTGACATGAAGCGTCAAAACAAAGTAAACTTCAATTATTGAACTGACTTCACGTATTAATATCACCAATAAATGAAAAAAAAACTTATTTGAAGTTTTAAGTTTCAATGAATTCTCTTTTGCACAAATACATCTACAACCCGGAAAACCCTAAGCGAAGGAATCCAATAAAAACAAATAAACAATTGGTAGAATCCTCGTATGTTTTCTTGTATTTTATGGAACATTACCTCAATATAATTATTTAATTAGGTAAGTAAAATTTCAATTACTCGTTATTTGATATTCTATCTCAAAAAAACTCAGGTTAAAACAATAAGATAATACCCAACCAGTACATACCATAACTATTCGAGAGATTTAATACAATGCTATTTCGTTTATCTGGACTAATCGAGACTGTAAGTGATCCGGAAAATAAAAATTTCAGACTAACCGGAAAAAAAAGAAATCAACAAAACCAAAATGTAATGGAAAAACTTACCTTTTATTTGTAGAACAGAAAAATCCCCACAATTTTATATATTAAATTATATAATTTATTTTTCTTTGCCTTATTTTTGTATGACGTTTTAAGTTAGCATGACCGCACACTTGCGAGGAAAATAAAGTATTATTATTTTGTGTTTTATGCACCTGCAAATAGTAAATATTAAAACTATTGAATGAATTATATTTTAAATACAAATAAGGCATGTACTATCAAAACATTACTACTGGAGTATTTACTTACAGCAATACGTGGCGTTAAGCTGTCTTTTGTCCAACTACAGAAACAACCTGCTTCGAGTCACATGACAAACTAGGAAAATTTAGCACACATAAAATTTTTTGTTTCATAGTATTTTCCTTTTTTTCGCACATCTGGAAAAATTGTTTAATTTACAAGACAACCGAAATCTTGTAAATTCAGTTAAACCGCACAGAGTTTGTCAACCCCACTATTCGTTAAACGAAATCTTTTGACTCAGCAAATTACTGTATCTCCTTTCTAATAAAATTGGAAGACGACATCATGTTTCATATGTTGTTTAGATCAACAGCCAAAAGGCTGGTTTGAACCTCTAGACGCTTTACTAAGCAAAACGAGGAGTGAAGTGGTTTACAATTGCCTTCCTCACTGAGTGCGCAAGTAACCTATGCTTATCAACATGCCAGGCCCTCCGAAAAGCATCTACTCTACACTCTGCAAATGACACCTTCACCTCATTCACCACAGGGTCTGGCTGTATAATGAAATTCGTTACTTTCAGAGGAGATAACTCTGACTAGTGTCTATTACACCTCTACCTCTTCTGTTCTTAAATAGTTCAGTCATATAATTCGCTGACCACGTGATAAGAAACAGAACTATTTTTTGCAGCCCTGGAATTAGCAAATCGAATGCAATAATTTAACACTCTACCTGCCAGTTGTGGGCGAAAATGTTTCATATAAGAAATGAATAAAATATTTTACAGGAAATTATGGTCATTTCAAACAACGATATAATTTGTAAGTACTGCACTATAATTTAATTATCAATAAAACGCAGCTGCACGGAAAATTCGGATTATGATGGAACAAACAACATTTATCGTAATAAAATGATTCAAATTCATAGTAGTTCACACGAATATTATATAATCTCTAGGCCAATAAAAATTCTCCAATCTAATTCAAACATAGTTTGGTTATTAAAAAATCCAGACTTGTAATAATTATAAACTTGATTTACACTTAAACAAAACTAGCCACTCATAAAGTGGCAATAAACGCAACAATCGTACAAAACAGCGTTTATTGCTTATATCAGTGTGAAACAGAGGCGATTTAGTGTTGTCCTTTTATGACATACCAATGTAACAGCACACATATCATAATTGATGAGTGTCTTTTATGGATGAATATACTAACACAACCCTTTCCATATGATATTTTTCATTGCGATACATCTAAAACATCAATTTACGACAAAATTTTATGGCATTACCGCTGAGGCCAAAGAAACTTACGGCTGATTAAGGGCAATACACGAAATAAAACCCTAATCATTGTGTGGATATAATAAAATTTTAATATTTTCATCAGAACATAATGGAATAAAATAAACTTCAGTAGTTTTAAATGTTATTTTTTTATTATTAATTTAAAAAAATGGTACTCAAACCTTTGCGGACATACAAGATACAACTTTAAGGCACAACAAGTTACAGTAATATTAAAATAATTCAAATGTTTCAGTTAAAAAATACTTCAAATATCACAGACTCGCTTTGGTGCATACACAAAACACTGCAATACACAGAAACACGATTTTTTCACAACTCACGAAGAAATACAGAAGTTTTACACCAGTTACCAAACGAGACTTAAAAATCATCAGAATATAGAAGTCACTAAATTTTGAGACAACACAGAAAACTGTGCACCCAACAGATTTATTTTAATATTTTCGCATCAAGAACAAAACAACAAATTTGAAATTTCAAGAGTGATACCAGAGGTATTACTACCTCTTGTTTAATACGTAATCATTGTTGCATGAGAGCAGATCGTAGATTTACAGTAAAACTATAAAAAAGCTGATAATCCAGTAAAATTCATATTACGTCGTAAATTGTAGCTCCTATGGTTTCATTTAGACCGGCAGAATCTTTCGGAGTAACAGGTACTGACTAACGTGCATTATGATTTTAGAAACTATAAATAGTAATCGATCTTAATGTTGTTCCGTTTACGTGAATATTCGTAGTGCCAGTGGTAAAATTGGAATATTTTGGAATATAATTTACGACGTAATATAAATTTTACTGGATTATAAACTTTTTTATAGTTTTACTGTAAATCTACGATCTGCTCTCATGCAACAAACAAGTACGTATTAAACATGAGGGAGTAATACCTCTGGCATCACTCTTGAAATTTAAAATTTTTGTTTTGTTCTCGAAGTGAAAGTTTTAAAATAAATCTGTTAAGTGTGCAGTCTTCTGTATATTTTTTTGGAGGCTTCTAGATTCTGATGATTTTTGAGTCTCGTTTGATAACTGGTGTAAAACTTCAGTATTTCTTCATGAATTATGAACAAAATCGTGTTTATGTGTTCACCACATTTTGTTATACACCACTGATACCCTCTTATAGCCCAAAAATTATACTAGTTTTTGAATAAGTTTAATTTTTTTATTCCTGTGGGGCAGGAGAATTTTTCAATAACAATAGACCCTATGAATTATAATTTAAAACAAGCAGGTAAGTTGTTTAAATGTGACTTATGTTTTAAAAAAATGCCAAACCAACACGTTTTTGTGAAAAAATACTTAATCCGTTTTAAAACAGATTGTACTTTTACCTTTTATTATTTACTTTTTCTCATAAACTAGTTCAAAGTTGCTTCAAAATTCATTTTTACACTCTAGTTTTGAAACAGTCTTAATGGAGGACACCTCAGTGGTGCTTCCAAAAGTAATATCCTGGCACGATGTCCCAAAGAAATATCCTTATAGAAAGATCAGCTTATCCAATGCCTATTGATTTATTTTTAAAAAACTTATTAAGAAAATATAAAAACACACGTCAAGCTCGAACAACATCGAAACATTTTAGATATTAACTTATTAGACAAAAGCGAAGAAACTCGACCAAATTATAACTTCATCCAACTGACTATACTAATTTTAGACAATACTTTTTACTTTTAATAGTAAAAATTATTTTATTTTATTTGTAGTTTAAGAAAATTATATTGAAAATTTACTTTCACATTTTGTATCTAGTCATTGATTGTTTCAAGTGAAAAGTTTGTAGGTTATTTTTTTCTTTAAATAAAAAAGTGAATATACATTAAACTGTGGGTTACAGACATAAAAGTACTTGTAAATCTAAATTTTGTAATGTTTCATCTCACATTTTTGGTGTAATAGGCCTACTATAATACTGCTCACGAACGACAAAATTTACGTACGTGATTTATTAAAGATTGTTTTATGGGGAGTGTGAAGCCAAAAGAAACCTGCATACTCAGCGGTATTTTCCCTTGTAGGACTGTGTTAATCAACATTCAGATCATAAGATAAAATTATAGATTCAATTAAGAAAAGTATTGTACACTTTAAACCAATTAATTAATCGATTGTCGTTTTTAATAATTACACAGTCAGTTATCGAACTGTTCTTCTGAAATAATAAACTAAGCGGACTAATGACCTTGGCGGTCGAAGCCCTAAGAATGTTAATAAAAAAACAAAACGGTATGTAAACTATATCGATTATTTAATACTGAATCTTAAATGACGTTATTAATTTGTGTAAACAATTTGTTACAAATCTGATTATTTGAAAAAAAACCTGTTACATCATTGTAAACTTATAAAGTAGGCTACATTTTATCAAAACCGAACTTACTGGAAAATTTTCAGGGTAGGACTGAGGATAAACTATTATTTTTGGTTAATGAGCTCCCACATAAGAGTTCACTTATAACCTTGTGAATCCACAAGACCAGATAGAGCATATGAAGATCAATCACTTCACGTACATCTGAGAAAATTTTATTTAAATTGAAAGAATTAATTAAATAACACATTATAGACACTGGTTCAGCAATTTTTGCTTACGGAATATTAGTAAAATGTACAAAATTGACCGAAGCATAAGAAATTTTAATATTAACACTACGTAATCCGAACAATGAAAACTATCAATTCACTAGTAATCATACATCTAATTTGTATCAGTGCACATGTGTAAATCAAGAGTAACGTAGTACTAAATTTTATTAAAATTATATTTTACTCGTTAACATGCCCTTGTATACTCGTGTATAGTCAACAAATGCAAGTACAGGCTCCTTAGATTTACGCGGTTAATCCGTTCCGAAAAATCAGCACGTAATTCAAAACCGCGTAAATCAAGACCATGTTTCCTATATGATTACATATTAGTACTAATATGTAGTGGACTCGTTCCACACCAAGGATAAAAGTAATTTTAAAATGTTGATTTGGCTTTAACATGATGTAATTTAACGAAAATGGCAAAAAATATTATAAATCAAGCACATATAATAATAAAAATTCAGTCTCTAATTAAACCTACAAAATCCCTTTGGCCAACTGTACAGTTTTTGTATCATTAATTTAAAAAAAAATTTAGATAGCATACTTTCATTCTACTCTTGGTTTCTTAAAGAAAGCATTCAATTTGGTCTGTTTAGCAGAAAGTTGAATTTGTCAAGCGCCATTCGGTAAGTTTCGGGATCAATTTCTTTTATGTATTTATAGACCTTTTCCAAAAGGTTCACGTAAACGTTTCACACACACGGCTAGCGGCAATGTGGGCGTAGAACTAGACAGTTGTGGAATTGAATCACTGCCTGCCTGTATTTCTCAAATTCCTGCTCTGTCGACATCATAATAATGGTGAGAAATTAACTTCTGCCTCCATCGCTATGAGATCTTCATTATCCAGTGGCCGTTTATCTTTTTCAATAACTTCTCCCATGTCTTTTTCTTCGCTTACATCTTGAGTTAAGTATTTTATTGCAGTAACTTTGAAACCGGAGCCGCGTGTACTTAAGAGAGGGTCCTAAAATTAAAACCGCGTAACTTCAAAATCGTGCAAATCAAAACGCGTAATTCTAAGGTATGTCTGAAGATTCACCTGAAGAACTTACGGCGTCTTAACACAATAAAGCTCTTGAATTAGTCAATTTTCAACCAGATATCAAATAGAAAATCTAATCTAGGATAGTATTAGATTAAATAAATATAATCTTAAGCAAATAATCTTAAATCGTATTTAAAATTTATATAAATAGCCCTAATTAGAGAATTTAAAAATGATTTTCATATATACAGACTATTTTCACTTATAATATGCAAGTAAATACTCGTGTTTAAAGTTTTTTTACATAAATTTCGTATAAGTATGCAAGAATTTAATCATATTTTCTACAATTTAATCCTTAATTCACTAGACGCATTGAATTTAAATATCTAATAAATTCTTTTAATCAATATATTAAGTTATAGCGTAAAATATAGTTAAAGTACTAACACTGTATAAACACATTACTATATGATATTAAAGAACACTAGATTCTAAAACAAGTTCAGTTTGTTAACTTGAAAAGGTATGCAGATTTATCTGTGCTGATATCGATCAAAAATTATACATTTTAAATTACTACAAGAAAATTATGTTATTAAAGTGCATTTCTATAAATAAACAACAAGCGGCTTACATAGAGAATAAATTAAGTTATCTCGTACTTTACTTTGTAAAATGGATTTCAGGATTAGCGTTTTAACAAACGGATAGACTGAAATATAAAAATTCCACTTTTTAAGTATTAACTTTTTTTACAAATTCTATATTAAAAATTAATAATCAACACAGGTTACGTTCACCTTACGACGTCAACTGTCAACCTGTGGTACTGAATAACGTTTATATCCCCCAAGTGGTGCGATATCCTGGTTTTTGGCTTGACAGTCGACTAACTTGGATGCATCATCTATGTACAAAACGTTTAGAACTTAACCCCCGCCAGAAGCTACTCTTCTGCTTAATTACACCTCGATCAGAATTAGACCCCCGTTCCAAAATTTTAATATACTAAACCCTTTTGAGACCAATCTGGACTTAAGGTGTCCAGCTCTTTGGAGTAGCGGCAGAGAGAAACAAAGTCGTTCCAGGCCTTTCAATCAAAATTCTAAAACTTACTTCTGGCGCTCCTTTTTATGTAAGCAACAAAACCCTCCAAGACGATTTCAAAAATCCGACAGTAAAGGAAGTAACCACGTCCTTTTACTAGTAAATTTTACGAATGACTAGATGACCTTCCAAACCAACTAGCCCGTGAACTAACTACAAGGAACTTCTCAATTCTGCGACGTATAAAGCGAAACTGGAGTAGAGACCTCTTAGCCTGAATAACGGACAACACCCGTAGTTATAAACGGAGAGTGTACCAATGGGTACCTCGTCTTAAAGTAAAATTCCCCACCACCCTTTAGATATCATGTAAAGAAATTATGCAGCTCAATTTTCAGTACCGTAACAATAATTAATGACAAAAAAATTTAAAAAACCTACAAACGTGGAGGTATAAAATAGTTTTTACGCCTAAATACATTTTTTTAATGTTTACTAATTGTATTTAATTTTCCAACATGATACAGTACATTTTTACACCTACTTTAATTCCTTGCACCTTGACATTTTATTGAAATAATTTTATGACAACATAGTGCTTCCTAGAATCAAAACGAGTTGTACTTTAGATAAATGAACGTAAAAACATTTGGTTAAATAAAATCAAGGAAATATAAGTGATTTGAAAGTAGTGGAAGGTATTGAACTCCCAGCTGTCACAAAATATTCTATCCGCATGATCTTCGGAGACGTCTTAAAAATTGCGTTAGTAAGAATTTGAATGCGATACAACTCTGGAGGGCAAAGAAAATTTCCAACATTGACTTTATAGAACATTTTCAAACAAAACGTTTACATACAGCTCTTATGATACAATGGCACGTCAGAAACTAACATATTTATCACGACATAGGGCTTTAACTCAGTAAGACAGGAAATTACATGATTTAGCAGAACATACGAGCAAAGAATGGATGGACATCCCAATTATTTCGCGTAGAACTTACTAGACAATAACGACTATTTACTTTTACAAGACTTAATACTTGCAGATACGATGTGATTGACTTAAGAAGCAAATTTGATAATAATTGACCTTAAAACTTTATTATAAAAATTTTATTTAATACGAAACTCGGTTAAAATTTATTTTATTTCTATTTGATCTATAAAATTTATAATTAATGAATGATAAAGTTTTATTTCGTGTTTTATGCGTTAACTCTAGGCTAAAATCAAAAAAGAAAATTTCTAATAATTAACTTAGCATATTATCTTCGTTAAAATGTTTAACCCATAATATTACAATAGTGTGTAATAAAATGCATTTCCGTTCATTATATTTTATATTAAATGCAATAACAAAATAGCATCTGCTATATAATTTATACGAGTAGTTCTCTAACTCGTCCACAAAATTTCAACATACAATTACAAAAATTGATAGAGAAATTATAAAAGAATAATTTTGAAGTAGTGTATTAAAGTTGTAACCCTGAAAACTTCTTTAAGTGCCGTAGAAATAAGCGAATCGAATAATACCGTCACGAGAATTCAACATGAAACATTGAAGGTTTTATCGACATTAGGTATAAATTTCTGCATTAGGTACGCTGAATCAAACCGATTACGTGACGAAAACCGAGAAAGTATATTAATTTGTTAACGATCATAACGAAACCATATATAGATAATGAGCAATAATTTTATGAATATACCATTTAAGTTAATAAAAGATGTTTAAATGCTAAATTTTTAAATTTTACAAGTCATTAAAATTTTTTGCCCATAACATGCAGGTGGAGTGATATATTATTTGCACTTGAGGTGCTGATTTCAGGGTTACAAAAAATAGTTTTATTTTTTATCACATGGTCACCCAATTAAATGACTGAAAAATTTAAGAACAGAAGAGATGGAGGTGTAAAAGACACTAGTCAGAGTTATCTCCTCTGAGAGTAATGGATTTCATTAGCCTATACAGCCAGATCCTATGGTGAAAGAAGTGAAGCTGTCATTGCAGGGTGGAAAGTAGATGCTTTTCAGAGGGCCTGGCATGCTGCTAAGCATACTTTTCCACTCACTGAGAAAGGCTGGTAAACCACCTCACTCCTCGTTTTACTTAGTAAAGCATTTAGCGGTTCAAACTAGTCTCTCGGCTGATGACCAAAACAAACAACAGAATTTTTTATTATTCTTAGTAAACACTTAAAAAAATAACTTATTTAATATGTAATTTTTACACATCAATTTTATCAAAGTCATGGCATTTAAACTCGAGTATCCTGTTGGTGTTTTCAAGAGTGGTGAAGTGATGTACTACAAGCTGCAAATATTTACCGGTTGGGCCTTGTAACAAAGTTGTAGATTTTATAAAATAAAGTGAAAAAAACTAAATCGCAAAATTTCACAACTTTTCTTAAAATAAACTTATTAAGGGTTGCCAAAGGGAATCAAAATAAAAACACACATTTCTACTATTTTCGATTTCTTAGTTCTCCTATTCAAAATATCTCAGTCACTGCAATCTACTATGGTGAATGAAGTGAAGGCGTCATTTGCAACACTTACCACCCCATACAATACAGAATATCTTACAATAAACATTACATCAACCATTGCCACAATATTAATATATTGTGGGAACCAGCTTATAATTAAGCTGATTATATTATTACAATGATTGTGATTGAGTGACTTTTGTTTTTTTACTCAGAAGCAACTACAACTTTAATGTAATAAACCAGCAGTATTAATAGTAACATTAAAATGTTTCCCAAAAACTATTTTACTAAATAACGTTACTACACAAAACTACATTTACACATACAATTACCGCTAATCTTAAATGTATGCACGAAGTGGGAACTTATCCAAGTATGGTTTCCCATGTACAGTACTAGGATAGGTCAATTTAGGTTTTTCTTTTTAAAACACCAGGTGGTAAAGAATACAAATTTTAGTATGTTAGCTCACTGGCTTAACTAGGTGAACTCATTTCTTTCGTGTACTGCCAACGATGCTAAAGAGTTATAACGTAACTCATTTTTAAAATTTATGGTCTTCCAATAATTTCCTTAATTTTATTATTTTGGAAAAATGTAGTTGTACACAATGGGCAAAATTAAAAAAATCTTTATTCAGTAATAGAATTTTTTTAGCTCTGAGTAAACGAATCAAATGCTTGCTTTTTTGAATTGTAGTTGTAAATTCGTTTCGAGAAGTTCATTGCGGTTTTGTGTGGCTGTATAATAAGTTCTCGGGCATAAAGTTGACGAATTCTCCAAAATCTTTGAACTTCTCAGAAGGATAAAACGAGTAATTTTTGTTAATTATTCGCAAAATTGGCTTTTACACTGTATTCAAGAAGTATTTATGTAATTGTAAGTGTGCAATGTCCTGTTTTTGTTTTGATTAATATATACAAAAATATTCACTTAAAAGTTTTATGCAGCTTCCTTTACGTTTTCGATATCATTTACACCATTACAATAAAATTAAAAGAATTATACTTTCTTCATTAACATTTGACACTGTGTTGGTACATACATTAAGAAAAATATAATATAATGTATCGCAATTGATTCCAGACACTTAAACAACCTTGCAAGGTAAACAAACACGTACAAGTATACCTTCTCTGTTCCTATCGTACGTATGTAAAATATTATGGTTAATTTAGTTGAATATTACATTCATGAGTTTTCAACCTTTTCACGGAAATTTTTGCAATGCGCTAAATTATCCTGAGTAAGGTACAGTACCATTAATAACATTTATGCTAATATAAAAAAAATATTTATAGCTTTAGGCCTATATACCGGGTGTCCCAGAAAGAGACTGCTATTTTTGAACTAATATGCCAGACGTATTGTCCGCTCTACAGACTAGAAACTGTACAGTTATAATAAATAGATAAGTAAAAAAGTACCCTAGTGTTTCATTTACTTATGATAAATCAAAACAAAATGGCGGAATAAGAAAATAATATTAAAAATGAACAATAATCTTCTGGATAAAACCATTTATATTTACAATAGGATTCCGATAGAAATAATGGTGTTTTATCGTATATCCCATCAGACAATGACTGGAGACAGATACGCATCAATTTCATCTAATCACATAAATCCTCATCTTTCTCAGGAAGAGATGCAGGACGTTTTTCCAGCATGATGGAGCTCCTCCACATAATGCTAATGTGGCCACAGCGGTTTTAAACCAAAATCTTCCTAACCGTTGGATAGGTCGTGGCAGCGGCCTCATGGACTGATCTCCAAGATCGCCAGACTTGTCTGCTGCGATTTTTTCTTATGGGAATTTTTGAAGGAAAGTTTATTCTCACACTATTGCAACAGATGATGAATTAATGAGACTGATTGAAGAGGAACTGCCGTTGATACCTCGGCAATTTTTCACAAACGCTTGCGGCTCATTTTTGTTTCGTTGCTATCAATGCTTAGCTATTAATGGACATCAGTTCGAATAAAGGTTAATGAAAAAAATTGTGCTCATAATTAATTTATCACTTTAATATTTCTTTCATTTCATTACTAAAGTAACATTATAACGAATCACCAATTTGAAATGTTTATGCAAAAAATTTACCTTCCGCCATTTTGTTTTGATTTATCATAAGCAAATGAAACTCGAGGGTACTTTTTTTAAATATTTACTTACTATAACTCTAAAGATTCCAGTCTGTAGAGTGTGCAATACTTCCAGCATATTAATTCAAAAATAGCAACCTCTTCGTGGGACACCCGGTGTATTTCTTTTAAAATGTCGTCTTATATGGTGTCTAGCCCAGTCCAATCAGTCAGCTGGTAGAAAGTTGCTAAAAAAAGTTAAGTCTATTTCGATTGGGTGAGAGATACGGTAAGGTGACAAGCTGACACTTAACCATGAAGACACATCACTATACTAAGAACAATAAATTTAGGCGGGTGGGAGTTTGCTGTGTACTTCGCCACTTCCTCGCCTCGCCATTCCCACGATTCGAGCAATTTCTCTTCTTTACTGCTCCTGTTGACTTGAAACAGTATTTTAAAGTTTACTTTATCTTTACCTTTACCCTTACGCTCAAAAAATTTACCCCGCCTATATGATCTAATACACATCAAGTGAGAGTTTATTATATTGGTAACGTATGCGTTCAAAATTTAAGTTTTAATCGTACATAGGCCTACTTAACGGTACATTGAAAAATTTCTAACTGTTCTATTTTCGTGTTTAAAATTAGCTTATCGAATTTGATTGTACGAGACTACTGCACGTATGTTTTACTACCTTGAAAGTTTATAATTCGTACGAATAATAAAACATGATGTAAATTACATTTTGTTTCACACCCTACTATTAATGTATATAATATAACATTTCAAAATAAATAATTCAATTGCGTGGATTCAAAATTACGCAAAAAACTAAGTTTGGTATTGATGGCGGCGTATAAGATTGCACTTGTATATGCAACCCGCAGAACGTGTGTACTACTGTACCTAAAAATAACAAATGAAGAAAACAGCTGATATAAATTTAGATAATGTATGTCATAATTATTGTTATTGACAGTATTATGACGTGTAAAAAATCAGCATTCAGCATTACTATACTAATACTATGTTATAAGAACGGCATGACTATTGCACCGCGTACCTTACCCGGCCATCACTATCTCTCTTTTTAATAAGAACATTGTTATTTGTTATAATCTAACACGTAAAAACAGTGTACTTCTTGTAACACTACAAAGAGCGTAAGGAGAGTCTAAGAGTACATAGGAGGTTGTAGAGGGTTCAAGAGCAAGAACTCGACCCACCTAAATCTTTCGTGCCTAGTATAGTTGTATCAATTCAAATTGACATACCACGAACACCAGTGAAAAGATAAAAACAAAAATATTTGACAATTATTCCGTTAACAAATTAAAAGTATAGAAGGTCTTCTTCTTAGAGTTCCTTGTCCTAACGGACGTAGACTATCACAATGGTAATTTCGACCTTGGACACCACGGCTCTGAAAATATAAACAACAGTTGTGCGATCCTCTTAAGGTCTTTAGCCATGAAGCTGTTCGTCTTCTAAGATATCTTTTCATGATAGTTTATTCTGTATAATCAATTGAAGCAGGCTGCATCTTCTCCTGGGACAAAATGACCAAGATATTGCTATTTTCTTGTTTTATAGTGATAGTAAATGCATCTTTTTATTTATATGAGACACCTATTTTCCTCATTGATTTTCTTTGTCCATGCTACACTCAATCTACGGAAATACACCCAAAGTTCAAAAAAGGTCATTCCATGTCTAATAACATTTCTAATAAAAGTTTATTTTTACAATCACAGATTCAAAAGAAATACGTAGCAAAAGTAGCCTCGATGTAGACAAACAAAATTACTAGAACTCATTAAAATGTACTTACCCGTCTTGAAAATGTAAAATTCTCAAAATGAAATAGCATGAACAACATATTTTTCAAAAATTTAATGATTTAACATAAATCTCTTGGTGTTCTTAAACAATGCTACCTACATTACAATAATAGCCTACACAACAGTCTTTTTTGCAAGTGAAGTGTTTGAAGAACAGACATTTAAAATTATTGGCAGATCATCAATGAATCAATTCTCATGTCATTTGTAATTTCATTTACCGTCCAATGGGAATTAGTGAAACTTATTGTAGTGGGGTAGTATTATTTGCATGATAGATAATATAGTTAAACCAATCATAGGCAAGCAATAGTATTTGTATTACTTTATCCTCATCACACAACATTCTATTCATTTTTTTATGAATAATAAATTTGTTGAATGATGATGAATAAAAATTAATATTAATAATTATGTGGCGTTATAATGAATGCATGATTCACTCAGAAGAGGGTGGAGTGTAAGAGTTGTAATTCATCATACAGATTATTATCTATCATCCTTCAAATAAGTCTAATATAATAACGAATAATTGCAATGTTTTATGACGCAATTCTTGGCAAGTTTGTCAGTAGGACGGTGGGATTACCTCCTGTGAAAATAATTTATTGGCGCGATTTATAATAGATTAATGCAAAGGATTTTATGCAAAATCAAAGTGTTGTTGCTGCCGTTTTAGCTCTATCGTTTATTTTTATTTATTTTATTAACTGGCGCCATCATATGTAAAATAGTAGACGGGCCTATGGTTAAACGCAAACCTATTAACACAAACAACTCCCTACTCCGTGACTTATTAATGCACTTGAGTGTGTACTTCGATTGTAACTTTTTTCTACGTATCATGATATTATGTGCAGGTTATGTATTCACACACAATTTCTAACATTCAAGCCATTATTAATTAAAAAAATTAATTTTAAATTATCTGCAGTTATTTAAAAAATTGTAAGCTGTATTATTTACAAACCACGCTATTAATAAATTTATTTAAAAATATAAAATTGTATTTAATTCGACTGTTTTTCTATCTATAAAAAATTGTATTAAGTACCAGCACGTAGCTGAAAAAAAGTCTCCTTTAACAAACTATGTAAAAATATATAAAAAGAGGGAGTCAACAGTCCTACTAGAGAAACAAAATTGTCAAAAAATACGAAAAAATACGATTGTGTTATTGGTTATAATAACGAAAAAAGTTATACAAAATTTCTAAAGAATAAAAACCAAAAAGTTATTTTCGGAAACAAATAATACGTGCGAAGATCGCCTCCGTAAAACTCACCGTAGTCGCTTATGACTGCGCTATTGATGAAAACAATACGTGCTAACCTAAATTTTTACTAAAAATTTAGTATATATTTCATTATTACAACTATTATTCTAAATACAAAGAAAAAGGTTACAAAACTTGAATTACTTGTTGGAGCTTGCAGTCATCACTGCAGTCCAAAAATTAGTCAAGAAACTCCCTTGGCCAGAGGCGTTTTACACGTCAAAATTATCTTTTAATAACAGATCTAAAGATATGTTTAACTTCTATTAATAATACATTCATGAATGTATTCTATGATACATGTTAAGGCTCTCGCCGTGTTTCAACTTCAAACAATAGCAATCAGCCATATCTTGAAAAAGCTGGGATGCTCCTTCTCTTCCGAGGTCATCCAATATTACGTTGTCCGGTTAACTTGTAAGTAAACATTTACTTCAGTTATTAACAGTTTCACTTCGGTTAAACCATTAACAGCACTGCTGCAGATTATATAGCCTCCACCACATACCTTAATTTACCAGAGGCTATCCGAAATACTGCTGTAACTCCTCAAATATACAAAAGAAAAGTAACCAACTGGCTGATTAATTTAGGGAGAGGGCAGTCTGAGGATTTAATTAGTTCTATATATTCAAACTAATTGCTCTTCCTCTTGTGTCAGCTAAAACGTTTTTTATTAGCATTGTCATCAAAAGTCTGCTTCATCCTTTGCCATTACATGACATTTTATTATTTTTTTAATTTATTTTTTATACTATTATCCTTTTTTTGTATACTTACGTTAAGAAATTTTGTTGTGTTTTCTTTTGTAATTTTTTTTCTTTTTTTTAATTTAAATTTAGTGTAATATAAAAAAGCTATTATTATAATAGTTTTTAAATCGTCTGGCATCCGCTGCAATTGATAATACCACTCTTGCATGTATGTCCGAATGGTTAAATACAAGGATTTTGAAAAAGATCAATAGAAACATACATGAAGTTTCTCTTAACAAAGTATTAAAATCAAATGAATTTCAAATTTACTGACTCAAGGTACATTTTAGGGACAAATTATATACAATAAAAATTGATTTAAATTAAAAATGTAGCAATATTTCTACTTGCCACAATTTTCGCAGCGCGGTTACGTTAGCGCCAATTTAAGAGTTTTCAAAAAATACGATTCTATTCGTTTTGTAAGTTTTAAACTACTGACTGCACGAAACTACAACTATTAGTAATTATTTACTTTATACAAAGCGCATTTTTATTAGTTTAAATTTATAAATCTGTCAAGGATACAGCACCGACACCTGTCTAAACTACAAACAACTGAAAGTACTTGAAAATTTTCGAGTATGTCAGTGCGGTTGGGCGCATCATATACTTCAGAAGATTTATACCATATTAGGTAGTAAAGTAATCGTGATTATTTACTGCACTTTTTATTAACTATGATCTAGATTCAAGACACTACTTAAAATCATAGTAACAAATTTACTTCTTTCAATCAGGATCTACAATTATTTACAGAACTTATTCAACAAAGGTGAGCCATGATAAATTTAACATAAAACAGGGGTCGTATTCAAAGAATCTGTAGTTCAACGACTTATTAATTGGTCAGCGGTAGTTAATTGTTGGTGTTAATTACTTATCGACCGTAATGTTTATTAATAAATGACACCTTTTCTGGAATTTATTATAAATTAATTTACAGTTATTTAATTGTACAGGTAAAATGTACATAAATATGTGTATAAATATTTATCTTTTTATGCGCATACCTACCACAGTAGTGTACATTTCATTAAACCATTGAATTATATAATTTATGAAACCTTCGATTTTATTATTATGTATATTATTATGATTTTGTAATAGTCTACGATGTAAATATTAGATATTATTAACAGTTTACCACTAAGGTTAAAGTCCCACTAAGTAATAATTGTAAATAATAGTAATCAAAAATATTTTGTTCATCATTTTTTATTTACTCTTTCCTATATGAATACATAGGAAGGAAAGTATTGTTTTTATGTCGATTTTTCGAAATCGAGTTTTCACCGGATCTGTACGTTTTCAGACCCCGTAAACCCAGAAAATATGTTTTTAGTGATTGGTGTGTGTGTGTGCGCGCGCACGTGTAAACAGAATATTTCAAGAACGGAAGATCGTACGAACTTGAAACTTGCAACTTAATTTAGATACTACTAGAGGACTCGACACGAACATTTTCATCAAAATCGGTCAACCGCAAGAAGTTTATTCGCGTCATTTTTCACTTTTTTGCGATTCTCTCAAAAACGGGTCCGACGATTTTTTAAAAATCGCCTCATTTAGGCCTACTAAATTTGTTATGCTCTACAAGATAGGGTAGGCGCTATGTCTGCTGAAATTCTTGGGGAGGTTGTTTTCTCGTAAAAACATTCTTTTTCTAAGATTGCGACTTAAATATAGGCTACATTTTAGCGCAAAAATTTATATAATAAAAGTTATAGATAGTTTAAAATCCTACAACGTTTATTTCAAACATTTCTTTTTATAACGCTTAGTTTAGCGGTAATTAGCGACTTTCAGTTTTTCTCACGAAAAAGTGTAAAAAATTGACTTTTTTACAAATATTACCCTTAGTATTCATTTTACGACAAAAGTGTATAAAATCAAATTTATATAAATTAAAAGATCTACAACTTTTATTAAGAGAATTTTTCTCTTCAGAGCCTAAATTAGCGTGAAAGAGTGATTTTCTGTATTTTTAAGCCAAACCGAGGTTGATTTTCATATTACGTCTTTCACTCATGATTAAAATAAGGTTATGTTTTTGAGGTTACTTTTTTGTTTATTTTTCATGTTTTATTACTATTGTTAAGTTATATTGTACATTATCTGCATTAGCAAGAGAAAATCGTGTGAGTGTTTCACACCAAATGTTTCTCTATTTCTTTTACTTGTGTTGTATTTAAACACGGACATGAAGTAGTGATTGGTTAATTTGTGATCCGCTGGCCATCGTACTAAGTCGCTCACCCAACCATCAAAACTTAATATTCAAAAGTGACTTTCTAAACTAATCCGCGTACCTTACAATTATCGTGAAATAATAACGAATAAGAAATAACGAAAAAATTCTTAGTTAGGAACTTTTTCTAGTAGACAACTCGATCTCAAAAGTACTTTTATTGTGTCCACCCTAAATTTCGTTTAAAATGAATCTGATATTACATTTCGCTATATCTATGAATTATTGTTTACGCAGCCTTTTACGTGAAAGCCCTTGCTAAAAAATTGCTTATTTCATTTTTTTTTTTAAATTAGAGGGTTGAAGTCAAGCCTGATTATTCTTTGCGTGGTACTATTTAATTTAAAACAGTAAAAAAGTTTTTGGGAGCTCCAAATTACCAAGAACAGCGCAACTCGTTAGAAGTCCTTACGATATCACTGTCAATTTCATTTATCATTAATTATTTATTTTTCAGTTGACATTTGGCACAATTTCTATGACATTTCGGAAAATATTATGAAGTAATGAAAACCTGAAATCTCTGTCAGGAAAGTTGCACTATTCGATACGACGTTTGTGTAAATTTTTAAGTAGGCCGACTACTTTTAATTTAACTAGATTGCAAAAATTAGGCAAGATTTTTTAAAAAGTAGTTCGGACAATTAGGCTGTTTTTCAAGTGTTCCGAACTCAGGTGGAGGTGATGCATGATAACAAATATTTTAGATTCAATCTTGATATTCGTACGTCAAAAATGTTCTACTGACTAAGAACAGTCAACAAAGCGATCGTAACTAGGGAAGCTTATAAATTAAAAAAAAAACTTGACAAAAACTAAGAATTGATCAGGATAAACTAAAGTATTACAATTCGGAGAATGAATACTTCCACATTAACATAATAATGTTTGTGTTAAAAATTTCTTTAAAAAATATAACATCATCAGATTTTTTAAAATAATTAGGACATTGGGAGTAATAACTGAACATAGTACACAATTTTATTTTATACCTTACTACTAACTGACAATGAGAATATAGCCCGAACTGCGCAATCTGCTCCCCGTACAAATTAAAAATATGTCGGACATCATAAGGTATAAAAAAGCAGTAACCACTTGGCTATTGGAAGTAAAGAGAGAAAAGCCATAGAAACAATGGTCACTCCAGGACACATAAAAATTTTTGAGCTCGTCTACCGGTTTCGGTAATTAGTATTCTATTTTTTTGACACTTTCAATTGAAATTTAGTATCTGTTATTATATTAATACAACAATTTCTAAATGTGAAGCTAATGTTCCAAAACTTGATTTACTTGAAGGAATGTGCAGTCATCACCACAGTCCTACGGTTGGCCAAGAAGATCTCTTGGCCAGAGGCGCTTCAAACGTCTGCGCTGAGCACCCGGTATCGCCCTAGTGTAGGCCTACATGTTTTGTATGAGAGGGTTGTCATGCAATTCAAATTTGCCATGCATCGTTTTGTATAGTTGTTTCGCGACATCAATTACGTATGGAATTTGTAAGTCGTTATGCAACATTGAGTTTGTGATGTAATAGGGACATTGCGTTATCGTTCTTAAAATCTTGTTCTGAATCGCTTGTATACGTTTCGTGTGTGGAGGTTTAGCAGATCCCCAAAGTTGAACTCTATAAAATATGTCCAGATTGGTCTTAAGACTGTCTTGTAGATTGTTAATTTGTGTGACATGTTTAATTTAGAACGTCTATCGAGTAAGTGTTTCAGTTGATAGAAGCTTGTTTTGAGTTTGTTTCTCAATTTTTAAATAAATTCTTTTGTTTTGCTTATTTTATTGTTTGTTTTTTTGCATTTGTACATATAATTTTTTTTTTAAAGCCACATAGGACTACATAAGTTCATCAAACTAAAAAGAGCTCATTTCAATTCAATTTTTGCGGTTCAATTTTTCAGTTTTTGGAGTCCTTTCCTGATGCTTCCTTCCTTGAACTTTCTCCAGTATTTAAGTAACTAACATGTAATTGTAATTACTAATACACTAATCGATTACAGTAGTAGTTGCAGTAGTTAATAAACAAAGAAGCACTGAATTGATCTACCCTTGAACATGGGAAACTATAGTTGGGTGGGTTTATTTTCCCGCCACGAATTAAAATAAATAGTTTTAGATTTTCAAAATATAGTTAAGGAAATTAACACTTATATTGTAAGTAATGGGAAAATAGATAAATAAATAAATAAGTACAGACTACTTTATTTGGAATGCGGTAAGGTGTCTTACGTCAATGCTTTTACTGATAGAAAATTATTTTTTTAAATATAGATTTTGAAACATTAGTGCTGTTTAGATTTTTTCAGTTTATTCTTAAGTAGGCCAAGCTCAACTTGTGGATTAATAACGGTATTCAGAAGAAGCTAAAATTCTCAAACTAATAATCTATTTCTCTTCCCATTGAAAAGCAATTAGCTACTTTTTTAATTAAACAAGGATACCATTAGAATATTGTACAGGGAAGTTAAGATAAGCTTAGAAAGGTTATTTTAGAAATAAAAGTTGGTAAAGTTAACCGGACAAGTTAGAAATGGCAAGGTGAAACAAGGCAAAGTGTTAGACCTTGTTGTTACATGTAAAACAGTAAAGGTACGGCACTTAAATGTTTTGTACCGATTAATAAATCAATGAGTAAAACCGATAGACATTTAACATGAGCCTAGTGAAATGTACAACAATGTTATTCATACACACACTATCACATACGTGGAATAGTTTTTTTTTTATTTTATAAAGTGTGAATGATAATGACCAATTGTACAAGAAGGGTTGTTTTAGTTTACAATACAGTAGCTTTTGATATAACAGGCCTACGATGCATTATTCAATTGTTTGCATATTCTTGTACGTTAAATGGTTTGATCTCAGCAGGGAACGACTTTATTCACAGTTGAAGGTTCTTAGTAAGCCTAACATCCGTACAACTACTCGAGGTTTTATTTAATAGTGTCAAGAGGAGTGGGTGTCAAAAAGTTTGTCATTTCTTTTATTATAAATCACACGATTCCAACTAAATTTAGACTGTGATTTTATTAGTCATGTTGCAACCTAACAATAAAAAATCTGAGTTCGCATCTGAAAACAAAACTTTACAAAATCATTTTGGAAACTTATTTTCTAAAGAATTATTTAGAAAAAGTAAAATGATTTGCTACTTAACTTTATGTATTTTTTTAATATACGTATATGCTAAACATATCAAAAACACATTCCTAGGGTTCTCTGAAAAATTATTGAGTTTTCTCAGGCCTATCGTTTGCTAATTATAATTAGCAAACGATAGGCCTCAATAATTATTAAGGCCGTATAAAATTAATTTGTAAATGTAACCTTGTACAAACGACTGATGTTCGGAAAGTGACAATCATTATTTATTTTATAAAAATAAAAAAACACTATTTCATTACATAATCTAGGTATAGTATTCATAAATCTGTTAAATTTATTTTTTTAATATTTTAAAAATTCAAGTAATCATAAAATAATATATGCATATTAATAAAACGAGGAAGCGTTACAATAAATTCAAGTGATCCACCCTTCTTTGTACTCAGCGGTCCTCCTTAGAAAGAGCTCTTTTCGGTTATTCTGCTATCATGTTGTTTAGGTCAACAGTCGAAATGCTGGTTTGAACTTCTAGAGGTGTTACTAAGTAAAACGAGGAGTAAAGTGGTTTACCGTTGCCTTCCTCACTGAGTACAAAAGTAGCCTATGCTTATCAGCATGCCAGGCCCTCCAAAAAGCACCTACTTTGCACCCTGCAAATGACACGTTCACTTCATTTACCACAGGGACTGGCTGTATAATGAAATTAATTACTTTCAGAGGTGATAACTCTTGACTACGTGTCTTTTACACCTCTACCTCTTCTGTTCTTAAATAGTTCAGTCATATAATTGACCACGTGATAAGAAAATGAACATTTTTTTGTAGCCCTGGAACTAGCAGATCGAGTGCAAATAATTTAACACTCCACTTGCTTGTTATGGACTATACACTTGAAAATAATAATGAGGGTTAAAAAAAGAAAATAAACAATCATTTATACATGTAATTGAACTATCTGCTACTAGAATTACTGTCAGGTACTCACAAACATTGATAAACATGTGCAATAGTAGTAAACGATTGCAGAGAAAATTGTTTAATAAACTGTTCTAAAAATTTAAATATCAACAAAACTAACAAAAGAATCCAGCTAATCAAAAATTACGGATATTTGCAAGTTATTGCTACTTCTTTTAAACGTAATATTACGTACCGTATCTTAAAACAAAAACTAAGGAATTTAAAAACGAAAGTAAATATTTTAACAGGTTTCTAAACATAAAAATTAAATTTAAATGTAGTTTAGAACAGAAAACCAATATAATAAAGTTGACAGAAGATGATGAGATACCAATGAGCTCTTATTATAAATTTACTTACATTATAAATCGGTTACTGATAAAACAATTCAATTTCATTTACAATTACAGTAAATTATATACATTTTTATTACTGTCTGGCTGCATAATTGTTTTCCGTCGTAAGGCTGAACACTTTTATGATGATACAATATTTCACCATCGACTCACATACATGAAGTAGTATGCGTAACGTTGTTATGGTGCTGCTCTACGTACTTCAGCGCTATTTTCCACGGTTTTGCTGCTTTTGAATGTGAAATAAACCCATTTGTGTCATATATTTAATGAGTATGTTCTGGATTCTTACTGGAGTCCGGTAAAATTACGAAAAATATTTCTTCATCTGTAAAGTGAAGACCTTCATTGTCAGCTGTCGGCCACTCGTTCACGTCAACTTCGACTAAATTTTCAAGGCTGGTACGATTTCATTGAGTGCGTAAAATTTTACAGTGGGTAATTTTTAAAAATTTCATTTAGTTGTTTTTGGATTATTTTTTGTTATTCACATATTTTTGGATAATCTGATAATTTCCAAATCCGAAATGGTCCCGGTCCCAGTTCGGATTAGCAGGATTTTTGCGTAATTAAAAATTTTAACGATAGCTCATACTGAGATCTTTGGAGCTCTTCATGAAATTAATGACTATTTCCTTTCACAAAGACAAATAAATAAAATCCTTACATATAAAATATATTTTTAAATTCAACAATAAACGAATTGGAGGGTGCAAGAAGACAGTTTTTATTGGAGACCAATAAAACCGAAAACAAAACTGTGATCAAAGCATTAAGTGATATTTTTTAATAATACATAATCCAAGTAAAACAATGTGTTTGATTCAGCCATAATTCGTCTCATTCGTAAATTAAATTGATTATAAATTGTAGAATTCTTATTACAAATCACACGGTACCTAACTCTACGAATATTGCAGGTCATTCAAGATAATCTTAAGATTTAATCAAATTAATAAGAAAACTTTTAATAATAATTAGCGCATTATAACTATTTGTAATTGAAATTATAATAACACAGAGTATGTCAAATTCCGGTAAATTTTATGATTATGGTAGAAACGCTAGAGAAATTATAATATTTAATTAGCCTACATTTATTACTCACCCTAACAAGTAATTGTTAATTTTCAAATTTTAATGTACTTTGAAGTACAAGATAATTTTATCGTTTAACCCCACGGTAATCGTACAGAATTAGTTATACACCGCCAAACTAACTTTGAAATACATGAATGCAATGTTAATTACATTTAGGGTTTAATTCATTATTCGATTGGTTCAATTCGTCATAAAAACGATTTTAAAATAAGAGAAACTCCGTTAAATTACTAAAACTGTCTAAAAATAACAATACACAAGACGTTGAAAATGTACATATACGGAAATAGGCTGAACAATCATCGTAAACCTCAATATTGAGATGAAGTGATGGGATATCTACGGAAGTTAGATAAATATCAGTAATAACGAATTTAATTAAAATACTCACGAATGAGGAACCTCATTACTCATAAAAATCATTTATTGTGTTAAAGTGAAAATTATTATAGATTTCTCTCGGAGATTTGATACATACAGAAACAGTGAAAACGTACAGATTTGATGACTATGACAATAAAATTCTGAGATTCACAACAAAAGGTCCTATAAGTCAATATTATATGATAGTTAATACATTATAATTTTATGTTAAACAGTTGAAATCCTACTATCAATACTTTCACTGCAACAAAGTTTCAAACCAATTATTATGTATTTTATCAAATAACTTAAAATCAAATAATTTATGACAAAAATTAAAATAGATGACGTAACAGTAGGCTACAATTTGGAGTTAAATGAAAATGTACTGCCAACGCTTTTATTGCAAGCAAATTAAATTTTCATGAAAAAAGGAAAACGTTCAGCCTGTTAAACAATACATTACATAACGTTTTACTTTAATTAATGATGCATTTTTGATACGAGATAATTGTTATTGTT
Source organism: Catonia carolina (assembly GCA_035578175.1). Lineage (NCBI taxonomy): Eukaryota > Metazoa > Arthropoda > Insecta > Hemiptera > Achilidae > Catonia > Catonia carolina. The sequence goes on from JAQMRL010000001.1 coordinate 334,719,220, forward strand.
TTAAGAACACTTGTAATAATGAAAGAACGCAGTTCTTTTTAGTTTTTTAAGTTATTTTAGATTCGGATCAACAGTTCTGTTAAGCCATTAGCGATTAAAGACAGTGGGTTTTGACTCGTTATAAATTCCAGACCCTAGTCGGAAATCAAACCAGGGACTACTACATTGTAGGCCAGGGGGCTAACCACTAGACTACGGAAACCGCCTTTAAATTTTTATTGATTAACTTATTTTAAACTGATGTTTGTAAGATGTGATGAAGCGTCATTGTTAATTATACATTTTCATGGTTTTTATTTGTTGTTGTAGTACAAGAAATTTATTCAACACAAAAAATTCTCAAAAATTTACAGTTAGCTATAAATTTAATTAATGCCAAATTAATATAATTTATAAACAATAAAGATAACGAGTCATATAGATAACATATGATTTATACTTGCCCATAACGGCCAGGTGCAGTGTTAAATTAATTGCACTTGATCTGCTGGTTCCAGGGCTACATAAAATAATTCAGTTTCTTATCACATAGTCGGCCAATTATATGAATGAACTATATAAGAGCAGAAGAGATAGATGTGTAAAAGACACAGGGCAAACCAAAAAATCTTATTGATTAATTTATTGTGAGGTAACTCTCGTCAAGAGTTACCTCCTCTGAGAGTAATGAATTTCATTATAAAGCCAGACCTTGTCGTGAATGAAGTAAAGCTGTCATTTTCAGGGAGGAAAGTGGATGCTTTTCAGAGGGCCTGGTATTCTGATAAGAATACTTCTCTACTCACTGAGGAAGACAATGGTAAACCACCTCACTCCTCGTTTTACTAGTCTCTAGGGGTCAAACCAGCTTTTAGGCTGATGACCTAAACAATAACATATAACTTGGGAGTCAAAAGAAAAATGTCCCTTGAGAGGGTTTCTTGCAATGTCTGAAAAGATTAGGTGTTTGTTTCTTTCATCTTTGACCTTGTACTTTTGATTTACCCTTGTGTAACTTACTCAGGATCAGAGCAAAGGGTTACCTGAGATCTATCACTTGAAGAAACTAATTATACGATCGTTGCTGTTATCGTCTTCACAGTAATAGTTATAATTGTCAAATTGTACAGTAGTCAAATTTCAATAAATAAAGTGAAAACAAAATAAATTGTTAATAATTTAGGTGATTTAATTTGTTACGGATTCTGCTAGACGATTTATTTAATATTTACAAAGCCCATAAACTAGTTTATAATAAACGAACGTAATGTAGGTGATACATAAATTTGATATGATAGGCCTACAACAAATCATACACAAAAACTAACGAATTATTTTTATTGTCAAAAATAACATATCTGTACAAACCGATTAATTTTCGTACACCACCAGTTAGTGAGCTATAAATTGATAAACCTTATTTTTATCCAAGAATATATTTTATTGTAAAAATCTTGTTTCCCAATATCATTGATCAAATTCTGAAAAAAGTGCTCATTTCTTGCAACTAGTTTGATTCATAGTGTTTATGACTTCTTGTTGAAAACAAAAAAAACGCCATGTTAACATTCACAGCGTAAGGAACTGGTATAAAATCTATTATTAGTTTTAAAATCATGGGCGATTATTTTTAGATTATTTTTCATAGTCACTCCCAACAAATACTCAAGCTAATAAATTTTAAGCAAACGTTATTAAAAATGTACTTACAATAAAATGAAAAAAAAGAGAAAACAATCCACTCACCTTGAATTATTATAGCAAGGGTCCCTTTCAGACCTGCAAAAATTAAAAAAAAATTAATAATATGATTTAAATTAAATCATCAAATTAAAATTTGTTTATTCTTAGAGTGCAATCCATCAGTAAAGATTTGCTACATCTTTGGTAAATCGCTCTCTATCGTGGAAAACCCTTATGAGTGCACGTATTCATGTTTATCCAGTCTCTAATATTCTTTAACCATGAGTGTTTGCTACGTCCAGTTATGCGCCTACTCTCAACTTTGACCTCGAGATTAATTTTCAGAAATTCATAATTATCATCTTTGTATAAATGACCAGCAAGTTCCTTCTTCCTTCTTTTAACTCACGGTTCATTCTTGTAGGTCTCAAAATATCTATCTTCGTAACATAACTGGGTTCACAAAATCCTGAGTATTCTTCTAAATATCTAATAGGTACTCGAAAGCGTCTAAACAATTGAGGCCTGGGGCACCAGGGCGCGTTTGATCGCGTATTAGGCCTACGCACGACTGTGAAGCACCAGTCGGCAAATGGGATCGAATTTTACTCATCGTTGCGTCCAACGCCCAACTCAACTTTTTTCCCAGAACGCGCGATTGTAGCGCGCCTGCAGTTAATAGGTTTTTAATAAAACCGCACACAAGGTTCAGTCAAAGGCGCGTTGTCAACAAGTACAGTCATAGAGTTTGACAATACTATAACTCAAAAACATTGTACAAAGAGTTATATCATTCTTAATGATTGAAAATAATTATTGAATTATTATTATTATTAATTATTAAAAACAGCTCGTCAAAAGATCGAATAGGTAAATATTCTAAAGTAGTTAAAAAACGTTAAGCCCATTTTTATTAAATTTGGATACAATATTACAAATGAAATGTGATTAAGCCTATCATGTAAAATTGGATGCACACAATATTATCTTTGACTCATCTTTCGCGCTATTAAATGACAGTACAAAATCTAAGTAACATGTTGTCTCTCAAACTCCATTCTAACCTAGAGCATAAAACGCCTACCTGTGTACGGTCTTTCTTTCGCTGACCCGCGATCAAGCGTTTTCATGTGTTCAGGGCCAGTATACGTAAAGTTCATATTTCTACACCATACAGAATATAAACAGATTAATCACAAATATTCTCACTGTATATCATACTTGTTTTCTTTACTTAAGAAGTGTACTGATTAAACGTATGCAGGTTATAATGCAGAAGTACCTTTAGATACAACTTGAAGCAAAGCTATTCACTGTCCAGGTACTTATACTTGTAGTTTCAGCGCATCTGGTTCCTACTCCAAGGGTTCCGAGTTTGATTCCCAATCAGGTCTGGCATTTTTCATCATTCAATTTGTTACCCTTCATAGTCTGCAATAGCAGTAATTACTACACAGTCGGAAGTAAGAAAGAAAGAAAATGTTTAAGTACTTTATTTTTTATCAATGGAGAACTATTTATGTAATAATCAACATAAAATATTGCGAATTTTTATTCACAATAATAAACATCACATTCCGACTTACTTTACTTTAAAGTAGGATTTCATAATAATTTTATATAGACTACGGTAATTTCAGAAATAGAATTTACGTTGAAGACTTAGAAACTATTAGAAGGTAATTCAAACGTATCTTATGATATACAGTCTTATAAAATCTTTTTGCAAACACAAAAAGCTTTTAGCGGACATTTCATAATATTTCTCTTTCGTTCTTTATAAAAAAAATTAATTGCAAAACCTACTCCGGATTAAATTTTTCTGGTGTTATTATTTTAAATAAAACAAAAATTAATAACAGCACCGATAAATTTAATACTCAAATCGTTTTATTTTTATAGAGGCTAGCTTTCTCGTTATTACATTCTATTTTTCTAATCAAAATGAAAGGACAGTCCGTTGTGCAGAGGTCAGCGCAAATGGCTTATGTATCAGGGGTCCCGTGTTTGATTGCCGGTCAGATCTGCTTATATCATTACTCATTTTTATCTAACACCTATCACTCAACCTATCACGCAATAGTGGTTTAAGCATTAATACAGGCTTAATATGGGTAACAGTCTGAAATAAAGAATAAAAATTAACGGATAGGTGGAATCACTTGATAATACGAAAACCGTTTGTTCCTTTCATAGTTTCTGACATCTGGGTGTGACGGTCGGATGGACAAAGGAAAATGATAGATGAAAATTTTAAAAAATACCACCAACAAGCCGGACCGTGTAATAATTAGTGTGGTATGCCAGTAGCCTCGGTTTAATTCCCCACCAGGTCTGGCAAATTTTCTACTTTTAATTGTCATTCTTATTAATAGTATAAATATTCTTACAAATAATATAACTATTAATATTAATATGAATTTAATATTGTTTAATTATCAACTAAAAGAAAATGTAACGTAATTTATGATTTGCAAGACTAAGAATTGTGTAAATTTTCTGTTACAGTGATATAAGAGCAAAGGTAGAATAAACATACACTTAACATAATATTCTATTAAGTGAACAGCATTTTAAAGTTTAAATACCCGTGACGCCCACCCGTCACTAATTAGGCGCCAAGCACAGACATTAAGTTTACCGTCACCTTAATTTGACAAGGCTCGTCGGGCACAGTAAGATCAGAAAAGAACGAGTTATTTTTGTGCACATTGTACAAGCCAGGGAATGTTTAGCTGCTTTTTGTCCAGTTCCAGGTCAGGTCTGTAATTTTAACTTTATACTACCAGTATTATTTAATTGATAAAATATAAAAATAAAAATTTCCCGCTAATAAATTTGAACGGCCACTATCCAACACATATGCTATAGGTATACTTTTGCATGAAAAATATTCCAAAAGACTAATTAAATTAAAACAAATCCTATTAACACATGTACATTGCTGTATTTAAATGTATTTACAATCGTATCCGTGCAAATTTTATACAAACACTAGTGAGTAAAATGAAAAAAGGAAAAAGCGTGTCATATTCATCCCAAAAAACTGATCAAGTTAAATTATCTGAGCTCACAACACAGACTGACGAAATTTGAGCTAATATTTTCTGCTGTATTGGATACATCAACATTTTGTGAACTTCTAACACCACAGTTCCGATAATTTCAAGCCTAGTGTACCAATTCATTGTCTCTGGTTCTTTCCGCGATCATCAGAACCAGAGAGATACTACAGAGGTTTTATAAAGACAAGATACAAACAGTTAATTTTAAATGAAACACATAATATGTTGCCTATACAATCGGCTACTTTACAATCTATTTTATAATCCTATAAAAAACATTTTCTGTAAAGAAAACTATTTGAAAAGTATAAACATTACGTAAAGAACAAATCTTTACACGACGACCTCAATGTCCCTATCAATTAATGCTTTTTAACGTTTTATGGGCGATTTTAAGATAAATTAAACTCAGACGAAAATCTACTGATTCGGGAGTTGAATTCCGATTACTTACCAGAATATCCAAAACAAAGACTGAAACGCCGTTGGAGCAGGGACTAGATATAGTCCTTACATCCTCCATTTAAATTTTAATCAATTGTAAATGAAAATAATAATATAATGTAGAATAAACAATTATCCTCATTAAAATTATTTTAATTTGGGACATTGTTACTGAGCCGTGCTCTCCTGTAAATAGGTAATCTAAAAAAAAATTCTGTAATTTTATTATGTCTTTCACAGGATGCAGTCTCAGTTGTGATAATAAAATATAATATTTAAAAAAACTATTCAAATACATAGATACATTTTTTCTACATCTAGGTCTTCTTGCGTACCAGGTTGGGTCCCTTGGGGTACGACTAGTGGTACGAATATCACCGGTAAGGACATAATGAATGCTGCAAGAACCTTGATAGTAAAATGTTGAGTATATTCCCTAAAGTACTACCTTAGGACTACCGAGATAGTTCTTAACATTAAAGAAAGCGTTCCCTACGCAAATTTTGGAGCTATAAAATTACGAAGTGGCTACAACTGAAAGCATTGTTGTACATGTTGAATACTGTAAACTGAAGTTTTTTATACATTTCAGTTTTTTTATTTTAGCGAGCAGCTCAAAAATAAAATTGAATATTTTCAACTGTCACGTAATCCCACACATCGTTTCGTAAATAATTTCTAATTTGATCAGTTCTATTGTAAATCTGTTTACTTTTTCTTTCTTTACAGGGAATATAGAGAAGGAAAGTACATTGTTTTCATGTAGATTTTCGAAATCGAGGTTTCACCGCGAATACATGTTTTCTGGCCCCGTGGATCTAAAAAAAACGTTTTTACCGATTGGTCTGTGTGTTCGAGTCTGTGAGAGCGAGCGAAAGAGAGAGAAAGAGAGCATATCTTTTTAAGTATGAACAAAATATCTTAAAATCAGATTAGCGTGAAGTTGAAACTAAAAATTAAGTTAGGTAGTACCACAAAGGGACCCGACAAAAACAATTTTTATCAAAAATCGGTCAACCTAAAGTAGTAATTTATCCGTGCGATTTTCTTAAAACGGCTCTCACACGATTCTTTTAAAAATTGCTTTATTTACAACAATATTTTTCTAATACAGTAAGCGGCATGTCTGCTGAAATTAGTGGGGGCTGTGCTCTGTAACTAAAAATCTTTTGTTTTTAAGATTCTGGCTTAATATGCATTCGACAATGCAAGTATACAAAATCAAAGTTGTTGAGAATTTTAAATCCTAGAACGATCATTTCAAGGATTTTTAAAGAGCTTAATTTAGCGGAAATTATTGATTTTCCGTCTTTCATTATTGAAACCGGAAAAAATGTATTTTTTAAGATCACGGCCTTAGTATGCATTTTACGATAAACGTACATAATAATCAAAAGTTATAGAAAATTATAAAAACTAAAACTTTTATTTCAAGTATATCTTTTCTACACAGCTAAGTTTAGCGTCAACTAGTGATTTTCCGTATTTAAACATGTATTGAAAACGTATTCCGTAAGTCAACTGATTTAGCGTAATTCACTCATGATTAAACGGTTTATTATGTAAATTGGCAAGAGAAAGTCTGTGAGTTTTTCACACCAGATTTTTCTGAAAATTTATATGGCTGTAAAATAGTAATAGTTATATTTTTTAAATATAAAAATAGTGTGCGCTACATAAATATCAAAACGACCGGTTTTATTTTAAAGGTTGAATGCGTAAGAAAAAATGTTAGGGCTCGATACAATAATTATGTACTCCACCCTCTATAAGAAGTTCCTTTCTTCTACGTTATGTATTGTTCATCCTTTCTTAATATTTTGACTCATCGGTTGTATACGTTACATCGTCAATTAAGATGTTGTAGATACTATCTAAATGAATAATAATCGACACTTACCTTTTTAATAAACCGACAATTTGTGTTTCAACAGTTGTTAATATAAAATATGCTATACATTTATCTTTACAATCCTAATTTTTTTCATTTTAACCGTTATAAATTCATAACCCACCCCTTCAAAATCGACAAAGAACCCGGTTTGAGAAGCAAATAGTACAAAAGATTACTAATTAAATCTAAAGAAACCGAAGGTATATTTTGTATCATAAACAAGTTACCAATTCCTCGCGGGTTACTTATAAACAAAAATAATTTAAACAGGTAAGAAAGATAAGGTGGAATGTGTTGAAATAGTGCTCTTTTTAAGAGTCCAGAAAACAATAATGAAAGTAATAATCAAAAAACACAACGCCTTCCATTTTAAGAGGGCTTTTTAAGGATTTTCAAGTAGGCCCTACTGGATATACGAAACTATATGCACGAGAAGTTCTTATTCATTTAAAAACAAAACAAAAAAATAACCTTTCCCTTAACAAATCATCGCTACAATACCTGAAACAAGCACTAGGTTCCACTTCACAGAGCTTTCATATACTAAAGGTAACAAAGTTATTTTAGCTCCTAAACTTTTAAACATTTTCCCTACTGATATTACAAATCAGCCGAACATCATAAGAGTTTTACGTAGCCTACGTACATTTTAAGTAGCCAGTTTGTTGATGCTTAGCCAAGATAGACACGACATCCACCGGATATTGATTCCTAATTTTTAATTGGTTCACTTTCTTTACTTTTGAGTCATAAAAACAGACTTCTGCCCTTACGGGAAGCACTCATCAAGTCTGCCCAAGAGCATGGCTGTGCCGAATTAAGTAGGTTGGTATCCCTCGCGCCATATTATATCAATCTGGGTAAACTGTAATTGCATTATTAATAACAGTAATTTATGTAATATGTTTCTTTTGTTTTAAATTTATGTTATTTAAATGGGCAATAAATGTATTTATAATAGGAAGTATATCCGTAAGTCAGTTTTTAAGCTAGTAGGGTAAAAATGATAGAGAAAAAATTAAGACGTTCCGATGTAAACCGTGTTCTTGATGCAACTAATATTATTAGCCTATTATGGTGGTAATTTAGAACGTGCTTAATGTACACCAGGTGAGGGTGAACTGTATAGTCAAATTGAGCAAAGAATACTCTAAAGATCACAGTAATTATCGCTGTATCATTAGCATTTGTGTTCATAAAATTTGCTATTACCAAGTCCGAAGTATTGGTCTCCTCCGACTCGCCTCTAAATACCTAACTGAATTCAGAGAGAATAATAATCTTTCTTTGCTCAGTTGGTAAAAGTTTTACGAACAGCTCTTAGGATTCCATGGTATATCCGAAACATATACATCTTCAACGACTTATGACTTCACTCAGTAACACAGGAAATTACACAATTCATCAGAATATACGAACAAAGGCTAAACAGACAACCAAATCATTTTACGATAAACTTACTGCACAACAGAGACTATATTTTTACAGATACAATGAGTAAGAACTAAGTACCAGATTTGAACACAATTAACTTCATTTTAAAAAAAAACGTGTATATTTTTTATTTATTTCAATTTTCGTTTACAGTATTTCAAAATTAATTAATTTAAAAAAGTTTATATCAATGTTATTTTTTATATTCAATGTTACTTTTATTACTTCTTGTTCTTGTTTCTCTAAAAAAAGAACAGATTGTATTATTTATGATTTAATAAAAAGAAGTTGGTATTTCTGTATCGGTACCAGGTACAAATTGTTTCAAGTAATTTTTATGACCAAGTCGTACTGGGAAGAGAAAAATTCTGTCCCGACTCAAGTCCAGTAGACACAAGTTTTAAGCTACCTTTTTGAACTATTACAAGAAAAACACAAGACAAGAAAGCCAATTTTTATGGGTTCATAAATATTTGTTAAAGAACAGATAATCTCCTATAAATTTTTAGCTTTCTTTTGAATTGTTTTCTGCTTTTCAAATGCAAAATTTAATCGTAGGTAAAAAGATAGACTGGTATAAAGTATAAGACAGATGACTCAATGTAGAGTTTTCACATTACAAAAATACGATACAAATTCAAAACTCCCGTTTATTATTTATTGAAACGATAATTTGTCAGACGCTTAAAATTATTTCTTGATAATAAAATAAGAATATACAAAACATGTCACAAGACTAGTCGGGACTCACTAAATTCAACTATGGGATTCAAATAAACCGTCATAAACAAACGCATTCAAACAATAGGCTACTGAACAAAATACTACGGACAATAGCGAAGTGTACCTCCTATATCACCAACATACAAGTATTTTGACAATTTATCACAAATATTTTTTTTGTTACTGTGAATTCACGAATTACTCTTATAGAATAATGAGTAGATGTGTTTTTGAGTGTGAGTCAAGAGTGAGTAATACTCTCTAGTAGCATCACTCTATAAATTACAAATTTGTTGTTTTGTTCTTGACGTGAAAGTGTCAAAATAAATCTGCAGGGTGTATGCAGTCTGTGCAGTCTTCTGAATGTTTCACTATTGTAAAGGAGATTGATGCCTTCTGGGTTTAGACGGTTTTCAAGTCGTGTTTGGTAACTGGTGCAAAACTTCTGAATTTTTTCTTGTACTGTGGGACTGTTTGTGTTCCTAGTATTATAGTGTTGAATATGTACCTAAGTGAGGCTGTGATGTATCGAAGTATTTTTGACTGAAATCTTTAAATTATTTTAATATTACAGTAGGCCTACTTGTTGTATCCCGTATGTCCACGAAAGTTTGAGCGTTGGCGTTTTAAAATACCCTTCGAATTTTGGGATGTACTCGGCGACGAAAGCCCTGTATTGTATGCAAATTTAAGATTTCTAAAATCTATCAGTGTATACATCAGTATCAGATGGTCCTGCGTTCAGTAGAATGTTCCATTTAGTCTTAATAGTAATATTAGTTTTAAGTTTATATTTTGTATTTGAATGTTTATATTTGTTAATGATTTTATTTTCGTGACCCCTACACACCCTTTTTTTCTTTGTTTATTTAACGTCGCATCAACTACTGTGGTCATTAGCGACGACATTGGGTTGTAACTGTGAATGATGAGATGTTTTTTGTAACAGCCTTTTGTTTATCCTTCAGGAATGTGATAATACCTTTTCATGTAAATTTTATTTTCTTGGCTGTGATACTAGTTGTAAGATTTTAATTTGATAAGTTATTGTAAGAGTTATTGCTCTCTTCTCCCCTGTGTAGAATATTAGGTGATGATAACCGCTCTGGTTTTTCGCTTTTAAAAACAAAGAAAACAAAGGTTTGAGTAGGCCTACTTACTCTTTTATAATTTATTATTTAAAATTGTGTCAACAATTTAGATTCCCATTAAGCATCCAATACAGCTGTTGGTATTTGAGATTTAGCTGCATTCTCTAGCTCCACATGTGAGTCCTCCATGTTAGACGCCGGTCCAAGAGAAGGCTAAGACACTTTGCTGTATCAGATTGTGGAATTTTTACATTGTTTAAAAACCCAAAATATAGTAAAATACTTTCATAATAAATCTTTCAGTTTGCATCTTGCAAATGCGCTTTTAATATTCACTGCAAGGTCTAACTGTATAATAATCTACTGTCGTTGGAAGAAGCTCATAACAGTTTTTCTTTCACCAGTACCTCTTCTGTACTTAATATGATTTAGTTTAAATTTAACTTCGCTAGTGAAAAAAACCGAACTATAAATGTACCCGTAGAAGTAGCAAATGAAATTTAAAAAAATATTTAAAGTTTAACTGCCTGTTATAGGCAATACTAAATTTCCCCATCATAAAATAAAATTATGAAACAAACTACGAATCAACGCGGAGAAATGGTGAAAAATATCGCCCAAAAATTGTTCATATCGTTAACCGTTTTTAACGTGACGGTTTGTCGTCAAAACGGCACAATTTGTATGTTGCTCTAACAAGGTATAGATCAAGTATGTTCTAAAATTCATTTTGACAATGCTGCTGAAAATTCTACTGACGATTTTTAACAAAAAAAAACGGCATTGACGTCCTTAT